>JAESUZ010004621.1:352500-952500 GCA_017311185.1 Proteles cristata cristata
TCTGAAATAGGCTCCAGGCTCTGAGCTGGCAATCAGCACAGAGCCCGACGTGGGGCTCGAACCCACGAACCGCGAGATCATGACCTAAGCGAAAGTCGGACACTTAACCGACTAAGCCACCCAGGCGCCCCTGTCAAGAAATTTTATTTCCAAATCCAAAGGCAATGATTTCCATTTTGAACTATTTCTAAATTGTATTATTAAAATTTATATAATTATATCATTAAAGTCATTAAAATCTATTTATATCTATTTCTAATTTATATCTAATTTATATCATGTATATATGATATAGTTCTGAACTTCTTTTAACTATGAAGGATCCTCCATCTAAAAAAAAGTCATTTGTAGGGGCTCCTGGGTGGCTCAGTCAGTTAAGCATCTGACTTCGGCTCAGGTCATGACCTCGCAGTTCATGAGTTTAAGTCCTGCGTCGGGCTCTGTGCTGACAGCTAGCTCAGAGCCTGGAGCCTGCTTCAGGTTCTGTATCTCCCTCTCTCTCTGACCCTCCCCTGCTCATGCTGTCTATCTCTTGAAAATAAATAAAACATTTTAAAAATAATAAAAAATAAAAAAGTCATTTGTATAAAGTGGAATAATGTTGAGATGATCAAACTATCTTTCTGAGAGGGAGGCATTGAAACCCTGTATCTGAATAAAAAACTGGGGATTTTTATTGCTATGACAACTCATAACCAAAGAAATCACTCTTGTGGTATTATGGAGAGGAAACTTTTGGATGGTGCCTTTTCAGGGAGTGAGTCATACCAGAAAAGCCATAGCTTGGAGTATAGTTAATTCTAAATTTCAGATCAATTACTTAATTGAATGGGTTTAAATTAACACCTAACAACGAACAGCTTTTTGTGGGTTTTTTTAGAGTTTATTTATTTTATTACTTTGAGAGAGAAAGAGAGCACGAATATGCTCATGAGTAGGGGAGAGGCAAAATAGAGAGAGAGAATCCCAAGCAAGCTCCTCATTGTCAGTGCAGAGCCTGATGTGGGGCTTGAACGCACATACTGGGGATAGAACGCACAAACTGTGAGATCATGACCTGAGCTGAAATCAGAAGCTTAACCAACACAGCCACCCAGGTGCCTCACTAGGTTTTGTGTTTTAAAGCCAAGAGGGCTTAGAGGAAACAAAGGGTTAGAGGTAGGAAACTTCTCTGGGTTTAGACCCCAGAGAGGACTGACAGCCCCTGCGCATGCAGTCTTTGCTTTCTCACTAGAACTTCCAGAGCAGGGGACCAGCTCTTATCCCAAGGTGCTAGCGTTCCAGCGGAAACAACCAAAAGTCCGATGAGTCTTTTGTGAAATTGCATTGAAGGTAGAGGTCATTTGAGAAAGTATGTAGTGATTTATATGATCTCTAAACAATAAAGCACTTTAATAAGTATCTTCAGCATTTAAAATTACTAAGATTGAGAGAAATTCAATCTAGGCTCTTAAAAACACTGCATATTAAAACTGTGTCATTATCTCTATTCCAATAGATTGTTTTGGGTATGGATAGATAAGTTATACCATTGTAGTATTTTACATCTTAATTATTTTTTACTCAAGTTAGAAGAAATTTTACATTTTCAGAAGAGATATAAATACTGAAAAAAAGAAACAGAGGCTAGCAGAAAAAGTTCCCTCTCAATAGTTAAGAAAAATATTTTTGCGAAGCTGTGAGATATCAGCAGCTTTTGAATGAAAGAAGTCTTGAGAACTTTGTAGGGAAAATATGGTATCCATTCGTTCTATTCACCAAATACTTCTGGCTCCCTGCCCTGTGAACTATCATAGGATTGTACTTCCTGGCCTTGTGTTTTTGTTTTTTAATTTTTCTTTAAATTGTAATTAGTTAATGTACAGTGTAATTTTAGTTTCAGGTGTACAATATAGTGATTCAGCAATTCCATACATCACCCAGTGCCCATCACAAGTGCCCCCCTTTAATTCCCATCACCTATTTCACCCATCCACCCATTCACCTCTCCTCTGGCAACCATCAGTTTGTTCTCTATAGTTAAGAATCTGTTTCTTGGTTTGCCTCCCTCTCTGTTTTTTTTCTCTTCATTTGTTTTGTTTCTTAAATTCCACATGAGTGAAATCATTGGTATCTGTCTTTCTCTGACTGACTTATTTTGCTTAGCATTCTTTCTAGCTCCATCCATTTCACTGCAAATGGCAAGATTTCATTCTATTTTTATGGCTGAGTAATGTTCCATTATATATATAGTGCCCCTGCATGTGCAGCCTTTTCTTTCTCACTGGAACTTCCAGAGCAGGGGACCAGCTCTTATCCCAAGGTGCTAGCATTCCAGTGAGAACAACTAAAAGTTTGCTGAGTCTTTTGTGAACTATATATATGTGTGTGTGTGAATATATATATATATATATAAATATAATCTCACATCTTTTTTTATCCACTTATCAGTCAATCTGGTCCTTTGTATTTGGGTGGTCAAATGACTAGTTCTGACCAACAAGTTGTGAGTAAAAATTAAATTTGTGTTGGGGTGCTTGGGTGGCTTAGTTGGTTAAGCGTCCGACTTTCGCTTGGGTCATGATCTCGCGGTTCGTGGGTTCGAGCTCCGTGTCAGGCTCTGTGCTGACTGCCAGCTCAGAGCCTGGAGCCTGTTTCAGTATGTGACTCCCTCTCTCTCTGACCCTCCCCTGCTCTCGCTGTCTCTCTCTCTCTCTCCTAGAAATAAATAAAACATTAAAAAAAAATTAAATTTGTGTCACATCTGTCCCTAAGCATCTAACTGCCACTGCAATTCAGGTACTTCAGGTCTTTCTTTTTCCCTTTGCTATGGCCACTGACATCTTCTTGGATGCTGGCTGCTCCATAAACCCAAATCCAGTATTAGGAGGTGCATGTGTAGTGAATGAGAAAGAAACCTCTGTAAGAAGACAGGAAGATTTAGAACACAGGAAGGCTTAACAACAGGGCTGGTTGTTAATGTAGCATAATCTTGCATATTTTGACTGAAACAAAAGGAGTTTCAAATAGTATAACCAGGTTAGAAGATTGCAAAAAAAAAAAAAAACATGGGATGTCCTCCTCCACTTGTGTTATTGCAGGGACGCAAGTCAGGTATATTATGTTCTTGAAAGAAGTATAACCTACTAGTTAACAGCTTCTGGGTCCTCCAAGGTATAGAGTCTAAGCCATTATATATTCCTCTCCATGAAATGAGAGTGATTATCCTAGTACTTACCTCCTGAAGTAGTGATGAGTCACTAAGATAATGCACTCAAAGTGCTGCACACAGTGCCACATGATAAACACACAGTGAGCTTTAGTTTTTATTGTTTTTTGGTTATTGAAAATGTAATGAATTGTAGCAGTTGTAAGGAATCTTGAATTCTTTCGGGCAGACTTCCTCATAGGTTGAGGGATCAGTGTTACAGTAGCTCTGAGAGGCCATTGTTCTGCTTTGTCTTTGTCTTCGGTAGCCGGGACTCACTACTTTCTGAGGCAGGCAGAAGTTTTTCCATATATGGCAACAAAGGCTGTTTACCCCAGACTTCTGCCTTTGGTTCTCATTCTGGCTTTTATGGACACTCAGAGCAAAATCTAATCTTCCTTCCACAGAATATGCTAGTTCCTTTCTTTAGTCAGTCTTTTGGTGATAAACTTCCAGATGCCTTTGCTTCTTTAAATGCACTTTGATGCATTTAACTTTGATGTTTCAGTGACCCATTTATACCGTGTGTCCAGACCTAAACGCAATACTGTTGAAATAGTAACAGCAGTATCTCTGCCAGTTGACTTAGCATGTAGCGAGCGCTCCATACCTCTGACGGTGTCCTCTTTAAAATATTATGAGTTAATTTTTGTTGTTAGCTCTATATTTTATTTAAGAAACTGAGGAAAGTAAAAATGTATCATTCTCTCTGTTTTTAAGTAAGATTGCTGAATATATTGGAAAATAGCTGCATATAGAATTAGAAGTAGAAATTCACAGATTAAAAATGTAAAATTAAAATATGAGTACATAGCTGATGGCAATTTGAAAAAGAAAATATAACATTGTTATATTGTTATAATATTAGTCAGATAAGCTGTCAATATAACGTAGGAGAGATATATTTTTATCAGGCTTATTATTAACTTCTTAGACTATTCTAGGCAACAAAGAAAGAACACTGTCACCCAAAAAAGGTATAGCCACTGTGTGGTATCATTTTAATTAAGGCAGTGTGTATTCCTAACATAATGTGTGAAAACAGAACACTGACTGAAATATAAATCTAACAGTTCTATGAGAAAGTAGTATATAAATCAAATATATATAAATGCACTCAAGAGAATTTAGGCCCAAGAGAATGTAATAAATACTATTTCTTCATTGAAGTTTTTTATAATGTTATTACTAAAAATGTAAACTAAAAATAAAAAAGCAATTGACCAGGTTCTCAAGAGACATTTTAATTCCTAAGAGAAAGAACTGACCAGACAGAAGCAAGCCTGCATATTATGAATTCATAATTCACAGTTTGCTAATAAAATGCAAGAGACAGATTAAATTCTTAACCAACTATAACCAATATAAAGTTATAATGGAAACCATGAGATAGAGTCCTCTTAAAATCCATCAAATACGCAAGAACAACTTCAGACAATAAACAATTTAAATTAGAATAAAGGGACTCTGAGTTGGCTAAATAATTTCCTTAAATTTCAGAGTCAACTCTTCTACATTAAAAAATTAAAAACAAATACACAAGTAAAAGCAAACCAACCAACTATACATGCAGAAAAAGAACAAAAGAAAAAAGTGGTGCAGTACATTGCAAAAGTTCCTTTGAATGGAGCATGCTCATTTTCTTCCCCAGTACGATCACAACATGGATGGACAATCAACTTGTCAACTGAAATAGAAAACATCCTTCCTCTGCATAGAATATCTTTGTAGTTCTGTGAACCTAGAATCTGTTAAATCCAAGTGGATTTAAAATGAAATAGGATTGATTGGGGCTCTTGGATGACTCAGTCAGTCAAGCATCCGACTTTTGATTTCACCTCAGGCCATGATCTCAAGGCTCATGCGATCAAGCCCCACCTTGGGCTCTACATTGAAAGCACTGAGCCTGCTTGAGATTCTCTCTCTCTCTTACTCTCTCTTTCTCTCTCTCTCTCTCTCTCTTTCGTCTCTCTCTCTCTCTCTCACACACACACACACACACACACACAGGACCTGCTCATATGTGCTCTCTAACTCACTACCAAAATAAATAAATAAACATTAAAAAAATAGAATGAGGTAGGATTTATTTCAATTTAATCTAATTTAAGCCATTCTAATTTTGGATTTTAAGTCAATAGCCTAACCAGGACATAACTGTTTTATTCTGAATTCTCTGAACCAAAGTCTGATACAGGGGTTCAGGTGCCATGCTTTACTGAGGGGATGCTTTTCAGGAAGAGGCTGTAAGGGAAGAGGTGATGTAGGCTAGGGAAGGGAGAAGAACTGAGCAAGGATATGGTTTCAGGTAAATTCTAGCCTTGGCTACGCGTGGATTTGCTGGGGTAATGAAAGGAGGGGCAGTGAAGGCATAGATCACAGCATACACCACAACACACCTTGTCACCCAAGGATGTAAGCCAGTCAATGGCCGTGTGTGTGTGTGCGTGTGTGTGTGTGTGTATGTGTGTGTGTGTGTGTGTATGTCTGGTTGGGGTGAGAGGGGGATGAGACATGTGGTAATTCCCTGGTGAAGTGGCTCCTGTCCACACTGTCATTGGCTTGGTAAAGGGGAATCTGGACAGGGTATCAACCCAACTTCTGCTATATGTACATTTTAATTTTATTTTCACCAACTTTAAGGCCTTTAGAAATACCTTTTCTGTATAATTTGCTGAAAGGAGGAGAATAAGGGTAGAATTAGTGGCCTAAACATTATACTGAGTGTTTCACCCAGATTGGCAGATAGCTGTAGGTTTAGATGAAGTGGGTAAGAGTCTTCATTTAGAAATCCAGTTTCATAATTTTCTAAGACTCACTCTGAATTTTCTAGTTGCCATTTTAAGACTTCCCACTTTGTGTGCTTAGTTTTTTTTCCTGTTGCTTGGAGAGTGCCTCAAATGCTAACCAGACCCTAAGTTCTGCTGTTAGTAGGGTACAAGGCTTTACAAGTTGGTTTGAAAGAAGTGGATAAAACACATCTCAGCACATTTTCCTCAGGCCTTGTGATAAGACAGACGGGCCCTGGATGTGGTCCTTTAGGCCACTGGATATTTGGAAATGAAGTTGTTTTTTCACACTGCCAACTCTTTACTTTCATCAGCTTATGTTTTCCTCCTCAATTTTTGATCTGAAATATTTGAGTCCAGGAAGGCTGGGAACATGAAAGTCTGAGTCACTCTTCCTTCTGAAATAAACACCACAAGGTAATCCCAGCACACCATGTAGAACTGTGAGTCATTCATTCCTCAGCAAAGATTCATGAGCCTACGAGAACCAGGTGTTCTTTGAGGTGGGTATGTGTCAACAAACCCAAACTGACCAAGTCTCTGTCCTCATGCCATTCACTGCTAGTGGACCAAAAGCTCATGGAAGCAAATATGGTAATGTATCAGTAGGAGAGATACAGTATGGGCAAAAATAAAACAGTGCAAAGAGTTAAGGAATGTTGGGTGGTTCCTATTTTATTTAGACTGGTGAGGGGAAAGGAGCTCTCAGATACAGGAACAGTTGAGCAGTGACCAACAGAGCCATGGGGGTGAAGGGAAAAAAAGAGGTCCAAGTATTAGGTACAGCATTTATAGGTATGGAAAGGCATCTTGCTGATAATAATGTGTGGAGAGGCATCCTATTGAGAAGATAATCTGTCTGCTTGGATGGGATGCAAGCCTGGGAGACACCCAGGAGCTCACCTAGCCACAAAATCTTTTGGTTTCTAATTTTATAAAGATTTTTACTTTTATATTGTCAATGCCACTTTTACAATAAAGACTTTGAAGCATTCAAAGGACTTTATTCAAATTTTGCTTCCTACAGAAATTCTAATTCTACTGAAATATAGATAAACACACATACACACGTATCAAAGTTTTATATATATATAATATATATATAAAAAATATAATATTTAAAATTGCCTTCCTGTTTTTGTAGAAAACCCAGCTTGGGAATAGCCTCTGATAAGAAAAAAACCTTGGAAATTTTATTTTGGTAAGAACGTCAACAATGGAATCAAAAATTTGCTTCATGTTGTTTTCTGAGAAAGCAGCTGTTACTCAATGAAAGAATGATGGTCTTTGAAATTTGGGTTCTATCAGAGAGGGAATGAGATGTTGGCAAGGGAAGGGGATTAGAATGACTCAGAGGCTCTGTGTAATTTAAGGTGCTTCTCTCACACTTTTCCCTGGAACGCCAAGAGGAGATGGTTTCTTAGGGTCTTCTCAAAGTTCCATTTTCTTGCTATTTTTGACTACTTGATTTTTCTCCCCTCTCCTGTTGCTTACTTGCTATTTGAGTGGTCTTTCTCACTTTTTTTTCCCTCTCTCCTTCTCCCTTTCTGGAAAGCTGGCTGTTTATTTTTCTAATCCTAGTGAAAGGAAACCAAAAGGCCACCCAGTATGTTTATCTAAGAAGTTCCAATTTCCTGGTGTCTTTTGTTGTTATTTTCGTTTCCTTTTTATGTCAATATATAGCAGTCGTAAAGTAGGTTTAGCTGTTTTTTTTGTAAGTTCAAATACATCTGGAATATAAAGCGGCACAAATACGATGACGGAAGAGACCTAAGAAATGTTCGTGTTAAGTTATTTAAGATGGATTTAATTCTAGTTGAAAGCTGACTTTCTGGGTGCCGCACTACGAGGCACTGTGAATCCCTGACCCCATGGTGTATGTGGGTTGGCATTGGCATGTTAAGCACTTATCTGTTAGTCTCCACTCTACCATGGCCTGTTGTGACGGAGGCGTATAGGAAGGTTGTCACCTTCCTGGACAAGCTCCATAGAACGGAGATGAAGTGGATGCATGAAAAGTGTAAAAGGGCTGAGGGAGTCTCAAGCAGCTTCCTATTCAAAGATTAAAGCACTTTATATGCAGTTTGACTTTGAAAAGACTGAATAATCAAGAGAAAGCAAAGGGAGTCAAGAGGTTTGTGTGGGGCATCTGGGTGGCTTAGTCGGTTAAGCGCCTGACTTCAGCTCAGGTCATGATCTCACGGTTCGTGGGTTCAAGCCCTGCGTTGGGCTCTGTGCTGACGGCTAGCTCAGAGCCTGGAGCCTGTTTCAGATTCTGTGTCTCCCTCTCTTTCTGACTCTCCCCTGTTCATGCTGTCTCTCTCTCTCAGAAATATATAAAATATATTTAAAAAAAAATAAAAGAGGCTTGCAGTAGGCAGCTCGCTTGTGTTTTGGAAGCCTATCAGGTCTCTGACTGATGATTCCATTTCACAGGTCTTTAGTTTTATGTGGCTTTTTAGCCATGGCTGGAAACCTCATTGAAAATCTTTTATCCTAGAATTGGAATGATCAACCACTTTGTTGAATGAATATGCGTGATGCAAGGTATAGGAACAGACTAAGAAACAACCGAGAAAATAATTAAATCTCATTTTTTCCCTGATCCACATCTTAACTTTTTTTTTTTTAAATGTTTTATTTGTTTCTAGGAGAGAGAGACAGCGTGAGCAGGGGAGGGTCAGAGAGAGAGGGAGACACAGACTCAGAAACAGGCTTCAGGCTCTGAGCTGGCAGTCAGCACAGAGCCCGACGCGGGGCTCGAACCCACGAACCGCGAGATCATGACCTAAGCGAAAGTCGGAAAGTCGGACGCTTAACCGACTAAGCCACCCAGGCGCCCCCCACATCTTAACTTTTTGTGCTTTATAATTTTGCATCTAGGACAACTATTTTGATGTGGAAGGCGTATATCAGCATTTTCAAGGGTTCTACTTAAGCTGAATCTATCCTTATAGAAATGCTTTTTTTGTATATACGTTTTCCTTAGCTCCTGTATTAGTTTCCTCTAACAAAGTACCAGAAATTTCGTGGCTTAGAACAAAGTACCACAAACTTTGTGGCTTAGAACAAAAGAAACTTATATTCTCAAAGTTCTAGAGGCCAGAAATCTGAACTCAAGGGAGGTGGTCAGGGCTGTGCCCTCCCTTAAAGCTTTATTGAGGGTCCTTCCTTGCCCTCCCTTTTTAAAGTTTATTTATTTATTTTGATAGAGAGGAGCAAAGAGAAAGGGAGAGAGAGAATCCCAAGCAGGTCCACACAACCAGGTACAGAGCTGGATGTGAGGCTCAAACCTATGGAACCATGAGATCGTAACCTGACCCAAAACCCCAAAACCAAGGGTTGGACGTTTCACCCACTGAGCCACCCACAGGTGCCTCAAGTCCTTCCTTGCCCTCTTCCTCACTTCTGGTAGTTGCTGGAAATCCTTGGCATTTTTTAGCTTGTAGATGCATTATTCCAATTTCTGCCTCCATTGTCACATGGTATTTTTCCCTGTGTCTCTTTGTGTTTTTGATTGTTTGCTTGCTTGTTTTCTTTTTGTTCTTGTTTTTCTTATAAGGACAGGAACCATGGATTAGGACCCACCTTAATTCAGGTGGCCTTTTTAACTAATTAAATCTATAAAGGCCTTATTTTCAAATACGGCCACATTGTGAGTCCAAGTAGACATGAATTTTGGAAGGATTCTATTTAACCTAGTCCCCCACCCCCATTCTACTAGACTGTAAGCAATTGTGAAAGAAAAGACTATACCTTATTTGTTTGTGTGTATCTAGAGTGGCACTTGGAACCCAGTGGATGCTTAATAAATTGTTGTTAAATAAAATGGCAGCTTTACTTAGAACATTTAAATGTACTATAAAGAAAAAAAATAAGAGGTGCCTGGGTGACTCAGTCGGTAAAGCATCTGACTTCAGCTCACGTCATGATCTCATGGTTTGTGAATTCTAGCCCTGCATCAGGCTCTGTGCTAACAGCTCAGAACCTGGAGCCTGCTTCAGATTCTGTGTCTCCTTCTCTCTCTGTCCCTCCCTGATCACACTCTGTCTCTCCGTTTCTCTCTCAAAAATAAATAAACATTAGAAATTAAAAAAATAAAAGAAATCATGAGATTTAAATGGTGCCTATTAATATATATATATTTATATACCCATACATATGTATGTGTATGAAATAAGTACACATATACACACAAAGAGATATATGTATGTTTTAATATATAATTTAAAAATATGATTTTAATGAAGTTAGGCACCACCGAATAGTTCGTATTAGTCTTTTTAAGATGGAAAATAGTTTAAGTCTGTTGCCTATATGAAATGGCTCCTTTTGCTTTCTCTTGTTTACTCCTAACTTTATAAGGGTATGGACAGTGTGAACATATAATTAAATAGTTTTAAAAAGTATTATTATAATGTTCTTGATAGTCCTAATGTTCTTAACAATTCCTTAGTAAATGGAGACTGGCAACTTTGAAATTAACCTGCTTTAATCTATTCTGAAAATTGCCTCCTTCTCTGAAAGTTACAAGACTGGAGAGTGGCAAAATGTTCCTTCACTGAGATATCTATTCCTAAAGACTCAATCATGGGTGCAAAGATAGAGGTAATTCCCTGAGAGGCTAACCAAGGAGGAGAAGCAGAAGACATGCATATCGGTTCTGTCCTGGAATGGTCCAGATCACTTTTCTGACATCAACCTATTGCCACAGAAACAATGATGGTGACACAAATTTAGCACTATGACTTCACGATACCATGAGACCTTTGCTTTCTTTTCGTTTCTTTATACAGGAGGTGAACAAGATCTACTATGAAGGGAAAAAAAAGGCATCTTGTTTGAATAAAAGCCAGCAATTTACAAAAGTGAAGACAAAAATTAATACCAACTTGTGGAGGAAAAAAATGGGATTTCTTAAGTAGGTTTTCACCTACCCTTTAAAGCAGGACATCTTAAGTTTCGAAATATGTTTCGAAACAATACATCTGATTTGTAATAAAGTAAAATACCTAGAGAATGATGCTAATACCTATAATAATATATAGAGATTAAGATAAAGTTTTATCAAGTTTACTTACCTAATTTGTCTTTATAAGGTTAAAAACTGCAATGACAAATCTCTGTATAAAGACAGGTCTACTGGGATGTCAGAGTTTTTCTCCTCACAGCTTACATTTAATATAATGAATAGCATGAAAGTTAATTGTTTTATTAAGCTAAAACATAAGAATGGAACAATAGATTTATACTTGTGTAACTTTTGTTAAAATAAACTTTCTATCTTAGAACAGGTTTGGATTTATAGAAAAAATAGGTGATACAGAATTCCCATGGGTTCCACACTAGTTTCCCCTATTAATAATATCTTACATCTGTATGGCATATTTGCTAAAATTAATGAGCCAATATTGATTTATTATTATTAACTAAAATACATGCTTTATTCAGATTTCCTTAGTTCTTAATCTAATGTTCTTTTTCTGTCTAATATCCCCTCCAGGATACTATAACATTTTAGTTTGTAATGTCTCCTGAGTCTCCTCTTGACTGTGACAATTTCTTAGATCTTCCTTGTTTTTCATGATCTTGGCAGTTTTGAGTGGTACCAGTTGGGTATTTTGTAAGAAACTCTTTCACTGGAGTTTAATATTTTCTCGTGACTTGATTGGGTTCACGGGTTCTTGGGAGGAGGACCACAGAGGTAAAATGCCATTTTCATCACATGATCTCAGGAGTACATACTATCCACGTGTCTGAACACTGTAGTCTTAGCCTTCATTACCTGGTCAGATGTTTTTATAATTTTTCTACTCTAAAGTTACTATTCCTCCTGACCTCCATACCTCCACATGCCACACCTTTCTATATTATATTTTTGCGTAGCCCACATTTAAGGAGTTTTGGGGTGTGGGGGTTATGCTCCATTTCCTTGAATATAGAGTATCTACATACATTATTTGGAATTTCTGCACAGGAGAATTGTCTCTTCTGTCTCTATTGATTTATTGAATCATTTATCTGGATTAGTTTAGACTCATCGATATTTATTTTATGCCTCGAATTATAATCCCAAACTATTTTATGAATTTTGTTCTTCAAATTCTTCCAACTTTGCCTGTTGGGAACTCTTTCACAAGTTAGTTCTTATATTCTATGTGTAATTTTCAGGTTAGCTAAATGAAATTTTAATAGTCTATGACCTCTCTTTCCCTCTTCATATAATTGCTATATAAAATAATTTTGGAGAAGACAGATTATTTGGCCATGGTATTAGTAGGTAGCTTGACCAGATAGTAACATCCATTCTCTATCTTTGTTTTCATGTTTATCTTAGCATTTTGTTAATTTATATCTCCAAGAAATAGACATGTTTCACAATTTAGGTTAATATAAATTTGCCAACTATTTTATGCTCTAAGTAGATTTTTAAACCTATTGGATGTTAAGAGAAAAAGCTGGGAATGCGGGAGGTGAAGGAACTTAATTCCTCCACAGCAATTTCCTCATCTTTCAATGATATTTTGCTTTTGCTTGAAGATATTATACTTGAAATACGATCTCTCCCCTAGAGAAAGAGAGAGTCCTCCTTCGTCCCTTTCACCTGCTTTCCTAGCACTCCTCCCCTCTTGTCTCTGGTACAACATCAGGGAAACACCTTGCGAGGGCAAAGATTATGTCCCAATCTCACCGCCATTGTTCCTTTGCAGCACCCCTCTCAGTCAGTAGCCCAAACCACTTTCTAGTCCAGCCACATCTGAGGAAAAGGTCCGGGACATGTTGTTGTTGTTACTTTTTCTCCTCCTCTCAGGGACAACACCAAATTGAAAACAGTCTGATGGTTTGGAGTACAGTGTTTTTAGGGTTTGTAGAGAAATTGGTGTCATGATTTTTTAAAGTAGTTCCCACTATGGGTTTTTTTTTTTTTTTTTTTTGGCATTAGAATTTCAATTCAGGATATAAATACTCCTAGAAAACACAAAATACAGCATAATAAAAGGAAGTGAGAGGTGAAAGGTGGGTTCTTCAGTGACTTTGTGGTTTTGTAGTACATAGAGCATGAATATATTGTAAATCATTGATTTAGTATTCATTTATTTTGTTGTTGGCACTGTGATCTTTTAAAATGAAAATTTATATTAGCTTGGATCTATAATCTGTGTCACTAGAAAGCTTTGTCAACCTCTTTTATGTGTTATTGTTTATTTCTTTATCTTCTTATTGCCAGTGACAAGGCATAGACCGAAGCTTAACTAAATAACACAAAACACCATTACATCGCTTAGTAACACAGAGGTGAAAGAAAGACATGAAGAAATTGATATTACAGAGACACTGTATTATACTTACTGCATTAACCCAACTGACTCATTCAAGTAAACCTTGGGCTCTGTTCATCTAGAGATTTTTTTTAGCTCCATGTGATGATTTGTCTCGAAAGGTTTTTCATAAAAGATCTGTTGACATTTCTTTATCTTTTATCAAATGGATGTTTAGAAAAACATGCTAATTTCCCTTTTGAAATGACATGTTTATGAAAGATTCATAAGGTTACAAGGTAGTGTTGTTTTTACTTATTATTGGTTTGGAATATGGATAGTGCATGTGTAAGTCTCTTTCCCAGGTTTGGGAAGGGCTTATGAAGCTCTGGAATGGAGTGGCAGAAATTCTCTCTACAGTGAGGGTATTTTTAAATTTAACACTCAACATTTTAGGAGTTATATCACAAGCTGAGGTAGGGCATACGGCATTGAATACCTGGATGTGCCTGATGTTATGGATGTGAATTTAATGTTGATCAGAGTAAAGCTTTTTATTTTTTGTTATGGATGTGAATTTAATGTTGATCAGAGTAAAGCTTTTTATTTTTTGGCATCTAAATGATAAATGAAAATCCTCCATCTGTGACTGGTGAGATGATCCAGAAAGGTGTTCTTCTAAAAATTACAAAGGATTGTCATGCTTTTTACAAACACAACCTGTCAAATCCATACAGCCGAAGAAGTTGGGAATAGTCTATGGATTTTAGAAGTCTTTGTTCAAAAATATTTCACCCACGTCCGGTGTTCTGATGTCCTTCTTACCTTATTTTGTTATGAATGAATTTAAGTAAGGGATCACTGAGGTAATATAATTATTTCTATTTTTCCTCAATGGTAGCCCAGTTACTGTTTATACACTTTAAGCATCCGGGTTATGTGCCTCCCAAAATCTTGTACTCACACCCATTATTATACCTTAGATAAGAAGACCAACGAGTTTGTAAAGATGGGGTAGAACAGTATTTAGGGGAATTAATAAAACATTTATATTTATTAGAAATGCACAATATAATTTTCTAGCTTTAAAGGAGGAAAAACAAAGGAAAACCAAGAAATTTGGTGATGAAGCAGCTGTCATGGCCTATAGCCAGAAAGTGCAATATCTTCTGTACTTAACAACCACACCTATTAGGGAAATACTACTTCTGGGACAATGGAGGACAGACAAAATCCTGAAATGCCAAGCCCTATTCCACTGTGCAGGATAAAACACCTACCACATTTATCTATACAGTGGAATACTACATGGCAATGAGAAAGAATGCAATCTGGCTGTTTGTAGCTACGTGGATGGAACTCAAGGGTATTATGCTGAGTGAAATAAGTCAGACAGAGAAAGACAGATACCATATGTTTTCACTCATATGTGGAACTGGAGAAACTTAACAGAGGACCATAGGGGAAGGGAAGGGGGAAAAAGTAGTTAAGGAGAGGGAGGGAGGCAAAACATAAGAGACTCTTAAAAATTGAGGGTTGATGGGGGTGGGGGAGAGGCAAAAATGGGTTATGGGCATAGAGGAGGGTACTTGTTGGGATGAGCACTGGGTGTTATATGGAAACCAACTTGACAATAAACTATATTAAAAAATAAAAATAAAGAGCTCTAGATGTGAATTAAAAAAAAAAAAAAACCTACCACAGGTGTGTGGCTGCATGCATGGCACTAAGTGTACCATTTCCTAGAGTCTGCTGTCCTTAGGATATAAATTACAGTCCAGAAGTGTGCAATAAATATATAGAATTTTCATTTTTATGAAGAAGCTCTGTCTTTCATTCAATTTTATGTTGTTGAGAGGAGGACTGGGTGAGGTTTGTCTTCATACCCTCCACAGTATTCCCATGGTGCCTTACACTTAGTAGGTTCTCATAATCTTTTTTGTGTGTGTGAAATTGAATTGTTGACTTTGGATTTAGGGGGACTTAGGGCAAATTATAACTGCTGGTTGAATATATATTTATTATTATTTCTTAGGCATTAATTGGATAATATTTTGAGGCCCATTGTGTGCCAGCACCATGTGTTTTTTTGGGGGGGTGGGTGTGCTGGGAAATATTGGTAAGCAAATGTAGATATAGGCCTTCATTCTCATCGAGTGGGGGTGATGAGAGTAAAATTTAAAAAAATGAAGTATTGTTAACCAGATGGTCAGATAAATTAATATGTAAATCAATGTACAAGAAAAATTTTAGAATATTGTATTTTCCAACTTAAGTGGCATGTATCAGAAGACAGCTTACCAAGTGTGATAAGTTGTAATTTAAGTTCATTTAAATTTACCAGATCATTGTGACAATTTACAGGTCCTTGGTTGGTTTTTAGATAAAGTCAAGGTGATATTTTGTTGGAGAAGTTTGTCAGTAGTTATGATGCTCCTTACTCAATCAGGACGTTAATCACATCAGACTTTTCCAATAACTGCCTCAGTCAATCTCCGTGGGTCAGTATTTCTATGCAGCTGGAGGGCAGCTGACAGCATGTCCTTGGGAGGGCAGAGTTCATGCCTGGATGTCAGTGGTTCCCTTATTATGGCCTGGACCTAGGGACACTCTGCCTTAGCTCACTGTCAGCAGCACCTCCAGCAGTGCTTCCTGCCCTGCCATTTGCATACCTGCCCTGCCTGCCCTGCAGCAGAGCCATTTCCCATGACTCTACTGCCATGGTCACCCCGTGGTGCACTAGATGGATGTGCAGGTGGAGGTGGCGGGTATCTATCCACCCCCACAGCATCCTGCCCCACTCCCAGACTCTCCTGCTTCTGCTCCATGGCTATATCCTTAGGTAGAATATAATAAGGTATTAAGTGTTTGGATTCAAAATAGATCAGTATTTTAATAGCCAGTGCAGAGAAACGTCAGCCTTGTATGCTGGTATGTATATAATATCTTTAATTTTTAAGTTGCTAGAAAATAGCCCTCTTCTGACTAAACATGGATAATTAATAAAATCGGAAAGAGATGATATTAATAAATAATGTATATCATTGTTGAATGACAGTATGTCTGCAAGGAATTTTGGAGGGGTGGCGGGAGGATTGGGGTCAGATATAACTATATGATACATATGATAACAACAAGACTGGGTCTTGGAAAATTTCCACACTGTAGGTTAATAACAGTCTTACCCATAGTATGAGTGCAAAGCTTGTAAGTTACTAAAGAGTATATTGAGATGACAAGAAAAGTGTCTGGGAGAGTCCTTTGTGCTCTACAGGAATTCAGTAGATGTTAGTTGAGCTGATTTTATGAAGCCACTGGCAGAGTGCTAAAAATATGATTGTATATATTAGCTGTGGCCCCATAACTGAAATGTTAATCTTGGTAGATTACTGCTCATATTTATGGCAGTAAAATATTTATGTTCTGAATCAATGAATAAATTATGTTGATGGATCAAGATATGGTTCAGGGTTATAAGTAAAAGAAGCTAATACAATAGGAACAAAATTTTATGTGTGGATGCATAGTAAACAGATATGAAATATTTTATAATTAAGTGATAAATGACATCATTATTAATAACTGTTTAATGATAAATCTTTTTTGAAATTTATAGTAAAATATACATAACAATTTATCACTCTAACCAATTTTTAAGTATACAGTTCTGTGGTATTAAGGACATTCACATTGTTGTGCGACTTGATGATAAATTCTCATTAAGACCAAGGTCATGTTATATCCTGTAAGGTTTTTTAAAAAAATGGGAAAACCAAATCTTTTCAGAGTCATCAACTACAGTTCAGCTGAGTCTTGTTGATTCAGGAACATAAGTCATAAGGAGCATACGGAGGAGGAACGCAGATAATTTGGTGCAAACTTCACACCACTTTTAGATACATTCTAATATACATTCTAGGATATTGGTACACTTTTTTTCTTTATATTTGAGCCAGTACTTTCTTCACATGATGACAGAATATTATTAATAGTTTAAAGTGGAAATTCAGTGTATTAATCCATCCTCAGTGATCTACATTTACACCAGGTAGGTAGTGCCTGGTACCTATTACTATACACATATATGGAGATAGGTAAGAAATATATTAAAAGATCAAATACTTGTCCTTAATATGTTGAAGGTCTTACAGACTAATGGAGATCTGGAGTTCTTAGAACAGCTGGATTTTTAGAAGACCTTTGTTTTTTTCAGAGTTAAATTAATGTTAATTACTAGGTATTAAGGCAAAATGCAAAGTCACAGTTAAAATTTAGCATTGCTATTTATTCCTATTAAATATCTTATGTGTGACATAAATGGAAATTAAATGTGAAATAATATTATGTTTGAGAATCTTAAAAATTTTATACTTTTTCCTTAAAATAAAAATATAGACCACTTTCCTTTTTATGCTTTTTTGACATTAAAATTTCTACAGCATGCACCGATTCCAGAACACCTTTTACTGATAAAAATTTATTCACTGATAAGATTAAAATTTCTTTAATTAAAATTTCCTTTAATTCAGGACAACTGCTGAAATCATTTCATATAAAATATTTTTGAAAGTAAAAAGAAAAAGACTAAAATTCCTTGTGATCTCCTCACTAACCAATTGAATATTTGATTTTTAATTTTTGAATACTGTTTTATAACATTAAGAAATCCACAAATATTTTGGATAACAGTATCAGATCTGCTTAGGCATTGTAGTCTCATATTAAAGTATATTGATGCTTTTCATTTTGAAGCTCTTTTGCTTTTCAAAATCTTCACCATTTTAAATACCGAGTTATATAAATAAATATTTTGACAACATGAAAATATAAAGGATTCTGAAAAGAATTCTCATGTGGCAATTTCTGCTGGTGTTCTGTTTGTGAATGAGTTGGCTAAACATAGAGAATGATAAGGATTATGTCTGCACTGTCAAAGGCTATTTCCAAGTCAAAAATCTCTAAATTAACTCCTAGCTCCTGCAGCATACAGTGGGATTAAGCATTTCTAACTAAATGTTGCATACTGTGTTCCTCTTGCATGTTTCTTTGGCTCTTGAAACAGGTATATCATAAATGAGATATACTTTCCCTATGTCATTTTCTTATTTATCTTCATCCAGCTTTCAATTTGAGAAGCCTTGTGAATTCTCCACAGTTTTACTTTCCATTCAATTCAGCTGGCTCCACATCTCCCAACGATGAAGCTCAAACTGTGTAACATAAGCTGTCTAGGTGTTTGATAATTAGGCCACTCTTCTCTCTCCTAACATTCTTCCTCTCCATCTGAAAAAACACACTTCTCATTTTAGCAACTCACTATTTTCCAGATTTCTCTTTGTGCTACTTTTCATATTTACCAGTTTTCCCATGTAGTTCCTCCTGAAGCATTCCCCTTTTTACCAGATGAGTATGGTCAGAGGCAGGCACAATTGTGGAAAAATCCATCACTGGAAAGATGACCATTGCTTCCGTTCTTCATGTTTTTTCTTCTCCAGCTAGATTTTCAACTTGTTTCTTAAGATTTTATGCTAACGTGTTTTAGAGACACATGTTTCTTTCTTTAAACATGTATTACAAGTTTGTCTAGATAATACATATATAGTGTCAGAAAATTTACAAAAGATGTGTTTTTACAAAAGTCTCCCTCTCAGCCCTGTCTCACATTTGCCCAGTTCCCAACTGGCCATAAAAGATAAAAATCATCCAGAGATTTGTTATGCTTGTATGAGCTAATACACACTTATATTTCCATGTTCTGTTTTCCTATTTTAAGGCAGAGTGAGCCATACTTATTCATATTCTTCTGTATCATCAGTCGGGTTAGGTTACTATGTTGATTCTAAAATCTCCATGCCTTAAAACTATAGATGTATATCTCACTCACACTCCATGTCTATTGTGAGTCTCCTCTAGCCCTGGTTCAGATCATTGTCTCTCAAGAATCCAGGCTGATCGAACAACATCTAGTTGGAACAGTGCTAGACTAGTGTCAGAGGGATAAAAAGCCATGGTAAACTATGTGCTGACTCTTAAAGCTTCTGTCTGGAAGTAATACATGACATATATACCCACATTTCATTGGACAAATCAAGTCACATCTTTCCTCAGGTTCGACAGGGTTCGGTGTCTATAATTCTCCTGCAGGGAGAAGCATCGAACAGGGGAGTTGAAAATAACTGGTGAATAGTAACCAAGTCTGCCCCAATCAGTAACAAAGACCTCAGTATCATTTTACAGCTGCACTGTTTTCCATTGAATGGATGTGCCATAATTTAACTGGGTTCTAGTTAATAGATATTAGGTTTTTACCCTTATTACAAATGGTTCTGAAAGGCATTATTTCATATGAATGTGAGTACCTCTTTAGAGTAAGTCTGAGGAATGAAATTGCTGGATCAAAAGCATATGTATTTGTAGTATTGATTGAGATCACTAAATTGCCTTCCAGTTTATGCCAGTAGCCTGTGAGAGGGCATGTGTTTCTTTTATGTTCACCAATACAATGTTTCATTAGACCTTTTGGAATTTAACAGGTCTGCCAGGCATGAATGGTATCCCAGTACAGTTTTGATTGATTTTTTAAAAATAAATTGGGTATTATTTAATATATTGAAAGGTCGTTTGCATTTCTTTCTTTGGAAACTATCTGTTCATGTCCATTGACTATTTTTCCACTGAGAGATTGATTTTTCTCTTGTTGATTTCTGAGAATTCTTTATTGAGGAGATTATCATTTAATAATTACTTGAAAATCAACTGACTTTTGACTTTGCTTGTATATTCTTGTTTAATTATGCATTTGTATATCTATCTCTTGCTTTGTTTGCTTTGTAATATTCAACTTTTTTATTTTAGTGTAGTAAAATTTATTTTTCCTATGTATTTCAAATATTGAGTCACTGTATTAGTTTTCTATGTTGTGTAACAAATTACCACAAATTTGGCAGCATGAAACAATATACATTTATTATCTTACAGCTTCTGTGGGTTAAAAATCTAGGAACTACTCGGTATGCATGGGGGTCCTCTGCTCAGGGTCTCACACAAAGCTGCAATCAATGTGTTGGCTGAGCTGTGTTCTTCTGTTCTTATCTGGAGACTCAACATTGGAAAAATTTACTTCCCAGCTCCCTCTTGAGGTTGGCAGAATTAATTTTTCTTCTATAGGATTCTTGGACTCTTGCAAAAGATAGAATGAGAAAGAGAGAGAGAGGGAAAGAGAGAATATCAAAATTGATGCTGCACTCTTATATTCAGACTGACACATAATTATGTAAGTCCCATCATATTTGCCATATTCTATTGGTTAAAAGCAAGTCTGTCCATCTATACTCAGGCAGAGGGGATTTTCACAAAGATATGAATACCAGGAGGCAGGAAGATCACCTTATGATCTGTCCACCATGGTCATAATATGAAGGGTCTTACCATGAAGTTTTAAAGACATTTGCCATACTTTAATTTATCTATGGTTCATTTATTTACATTTAAATCTTTTGATTCGTTTGGAGTTTATCCTGTTGTGCTATGTGAAGCATGGATCTAATTTAATCTTTTCCCCAAGGACTGCTTAGCTGTTCCAAAACCATCCATTAAAAAGTTCAACTTTGTCCAAATCATTTAAGATACTAGTTTTATCATATATAAAGTCATTTAAATATCTAGAAGTATTTATGGGTATGGTAGGCAGAGCAATGGTCTTCCAAAGATGTCTGTATACTAATTCCTGAATCTATGAATATGTTACATTATATGGCAAAGTGAAATTCAAATAGCAGATGTGATCTGGTTTACTAATAGCTGACATTTGTATAGGGAAATTATCCTGGGTTATCTGGATGAACTTGGCAGAGTCACAGTCTTTAAAAAAATTTTTTTAATGTTTATTCATTTTTGAGAAACAGAACAAGGGCACAAACAGGAGAGGGGCAGAGAGAGAGGGAGACCCAGAATCTGAAGCAGGTTCCAGGCTCTGAGCTGTCAGCACAGAGCCCAACGTGGGGCTCAAAACCACAAACTGCAAGATCATGACCTGAGCTGAAGTTGGACACTTGCCCAACTGATCCACTCAAGCACTCCAGAGTCACAGGGTTCTTAGAAGTGAAAGCAAGAGACGTAAGAAGAGTCAGAGTCAGAGTGATATGCCTGCAGAAATACTTGACCAACCACCTACATTTTGAATGTGGCAGGGGCCATAAAGTGAGAAATTCAGGCAGCTTCTAAAAGCTGGTAAAGTCAAGAAAAAGGATTCTTCCCTAGAACCTCTAGAAGGAATACAGCCCTCCTGACACTTCGATATTAGCCCATTGAGACTAATTTTGGATTCACCCTCCATCTTTATTGAGGAGCAATTGACAAATGAAAATTGTATATATTTAAGGTGCACACCATGATGAGTTGATAACAATACATTGTATAATGACTACTAAAATCAAACTAGACATCCATCACCTCTGAGAGTTACCATTTATGTGTGTGTGGTGAGAACATTTAAGATGTATTCTTTTGGAAAACCTCAGGCATATAATACAGTATTGTTAAATATGGCCACCATGCTGTACATTGGATCCCCAGGACATATTTATCTTATAGCTTGTATTTCTTTGACCAACATCATCTCTCCATTCGTCCCACCCTGAAGCTTCTGGCAACTCTCATTCTACTCTGCTGTGAGTTCAACTTTTTTTAGATTTCACATATAAATGAGATCGTATACTATTTGCTTTTCTGTGTCTGGCTTATTTCACTTCACATTTTTATCCATGTTGTTTAAAGTGGCAGGATTTCCTTTTCTTTATGGCTGAGTAATATTGCATTATATACAATATATAAATAATATTCCATTATATTTACATATTACATATATTTATCAGTTAAAACATATAGTGAAATAGAAATCCAAGCTGCAACAGCATAAAGAATACAGCATAACAGATGAAATACTTAGAAATAATTTTTAAAATAAATGTGCAAAATTTATTATGCTGATACCTCGCTAAAGCTTGTGTTCATTTTCATAGATTTTCATTTGACTTTTTTCACACTAGTTGTATAATCCTCTTATCTACAAATAGTTATATTTATTCTGTTCATTTTTTTGTCTGCAAGTAATTTTTTTTCTATTTCTAGCTGAATCAGCTTATACAGGCCATAGAAGTTAAATAGTTAGTGGTGATAGTGGAATGCCTCCAGTGTTTCCTCTATTAAGAATGTTTTTGAGGTAATTTTAAGGACTTAGCCACTAATTTCTACTTAGTTGCATATTTAGCAAGAATGTATATTTGTCAAGTGACTTTGTAGTGACTATGGAGAATACCATGTGACTTTTCTTCAGATATATTAAATAGTCAGTCATTTGGTTTTTTTCTGTTTTTTTTTAGTCATTTGTTTTAAGAAAATCTGTTGAAAGCTAATTTATGTGCCAGGTACTGTTGTAGGCATATGGAATACAATGGAGAAGGAAACAGACAAAAAGCTTACAATAATGGCAGGAGAGAGAGAGAGAATAAATGAAAATGATGATATGTAAGTACATTGAATCAGTTCTAAAAGATGATCAGAAGTGGGGTAGCAAGTGCAATTGAAAAAAAGCATGGAGCAGCGCAAGAAATCAGAAGTGCCATGGGTGAGAGTAGGAGAGTTGCAACTTTAAACAGGGGTGGGCAGCATAAGCTTCGTTGTGCAGGTGACATTGAAGCAAAGTATCTTAGGAGGTGAGGGACTTAACCTCATAGATATTTGGTGGAAGCTTGTATTTGAAGCTTTGCAGACAAAGAGTACAGAGGTGCAAAGACGTTAGGGCAGAAATGTTACTGGATTGTTTGAGGAGCAGCAATGTTCAGTGTGACTAGAGTCAGGTGCCTGAGGAGAGGAGTGACAGAGACAACAGTTGCCGGGTTATATAGACTTTTTAGGTCAGCATAAGAACTTTTGGCTCTTCCTTGAGTGAAATAGGAAGTCGAGAGGTTTTGGAACAGAGAAGTAACATGATCTGACTTATATGTTAGAGTGATACATTTATTTTAAATACTGTTCATGCATTTTATCATATTGATGATCTTCAAATAAGCCATATTTGGTACTACTTTGCTTTTCAAAGTATCAATGGAGTCTGTTTGCTAATATTTTCTTTAGTATTTTTACATTGATAGTCAAACGTGAAATTGGTCCAGAGTTTGTGTTTGTGTGTTTTGAGTCATATATATACATATACATATATACATACATATACATATATATATATATGTATGTATATATGCATACATATATATGTATATGTATGTATATATGTATATATATATACATATATCCTCAAGATCAATATTAGTGTTTTTATAAACACCAATAAAACACTAATAAGATACTAATAAACACTTCATAAAAATTTGAGAGGTTTCCTTCATTTTTCTATGCTTTCAATGCTTAAAGAAAATTAATATCCTTTTTTTTAAAAAAAGGTTTCCTGGAATTCTCCTGGGAAAGCAGAAACATATTCTTTATCTGTATTCCTGCATTAGACCACAGAAGAGAAGAGAAGTCACTTTGTAGGGTTCTGTGTAGCAAAAAAAAAAAAAAAAAAGTAAAGTGGTAGAGATAGTTGGGCTTTTAAGAAATGTCTTTTATAAAATAATGCAAGGAAAAGCCTTTGTGAGTTTTTCTTATATGAGGAAATAGAAGATGATTTTGCTCTTGATTTTTAATATGATTCTCACATCAAGTTAAATAAAAATATTTATTGTTCATCTACTGTATGATTATGAAATTAATGTATACTTGAAGTTATATTGTGTCTTAACTAACAACTGTTGTAAGAACCCATTTAAAGTTTTGATATTATCTAAAATGTTTAATGTTTATTTATATTTGAGAGAGACAGAGAGAGAGAGAGAGAGATAGAAGCAGTGCACAAGCAGGGGAGGGGCAGAGAGAGACAGACAGAATATGAAGCAGGCTCCAAGCTCTGAGCGATCAGCACAGAACCCAATGCAGGGCTTGAGCTGATGAATCATGACATCATGACCTGAGTTGAAGTTGGATGTTCAACTGACAGAGCTACCCAGGTGCCCCAATATTGCATAAAATGTCTTAAAGACCTAGTTCTTGATGTTTGCTCTCTTACATCCTACTAATCACTCTTCAATTTTATCAACTTTGCACACAGAGGGTGGCCCTTACTATCTTTTAAATCATCACTATTTTCTAAGTAGAAACTGAAAGAAGAACTAGGAACCCCCAGACGAAAAGAAAGAGGCTCTTAGCTTTAATGAGCAGAGTAAGTTGATACCTTAGTCTGCACTTTCAAGATACTTTCCATAAAATAAAATCATGATCTCAAAGGAATATTTGCATCCTCATGTTCAATGCAGCTTTATCTGCAGTAGCCACAACATTGAAACAACTAAAGTATCCACGTGGCATGTGTATATGTGTGTCTGTGTGTATTGTGTGTATCTATATCTATATCTGTCTATATCATCTATAGCTCTCTGTATGTACCTATATTCCATTTTGTGTGTATATAAAAACAAGAAGTGCTTACTTCAACAGCATGTATACCAAAACTGGAATGATACAGAGAAGGCTAGCATGGCCTCTGTGCAAGGGTGACATAAAAAAAAAAGGAAATCTTGCATTTGTGAGAACATGGGCGAACCTGGAGAACATTATGCTAATGAACTAAGCCAGATTCAGAAAGGTAAATACTGTATCATCTCACTTACATGTGGAATCTAAAAAAGCTAAACTCAGAAACAGAGAGTAGAATGGTGGTTGCCAGGGCCTGAGAATGTGGGAAATGGAGAGATGGTAGTCAACGGGTACACACTTTCAGTTATAAGATGAATACATTCTGGGAAGTGAATGTGGAGCATGGTGACAATACTGTATTTGGGTACATAAAAATTGTTAAGAGAGTAGATCTGAAATGTCATCACCAGAAAAAATAAGTATATGAGATGATGGAGGTGTTAACTAACCTGACTGTGGTCCCTGTTTCACAGTATATACATGTATCAAATCATCTTGTTATAGAACTTAACATATGAAAGTGGAATGAACAGTGGGGGATTATTTCTCTCTCACGACAAGTGAAGTAGTAAAGTGATTCCAGGATTGGCTTAGTAACTGTAGAGTTCCAGACCTCTGGGGAGTCTTCTCTTTGATTTTGTTGACTTACCCTCATTTTTACAAAGGGGCTGCCACTATACCAAGTGTGACATCTTCTCAGCAGTCCTCAAATTCAAGAAGAAAGGGGAAATGTTTATGCATGTCTCCCACCCCCTTTTTATCAAGAAACTGTTTTTCAGATCTGTCACTACTGGAAATGAATAGGTCAAATGTCTACTAAAGATTCTCTGGCAAAGGGAAGGTGGATTATAATGATTTCCATGAACTAATCATGATTTATTCCCTGGGTCTCAGAGCATTACTGCCTGAAACCTGAACCAAACTAGGATTCTGTTCAAAAAAGAGTAAAGTGTTCTGGGTAGACATTCAAGTGTTGACCTCAAGCTAAGAGCCAACACTTAGTGACCTTTTCTAGGGGAGGACAGAGCCATCTGTGAATATATACTGTTTCATTTCTATATTCTCGTATCTGCAAGTCACCAAGTCGAAGCAATGGATCTCTGGTCTCCAACAGGTCTTCGTTAATCTGTATGTTGATGAGTGCCAGCCCATTTTTTCCAGCCAAACTCTTCCTGATTTCCAGATCCATAAATATCTAATTGTCTAATACATAATTATATTTTCACTTGGATGTCTCATAATTATGAAGAGCTCAACAAATCCATAGCTGAACTTGTGATCCTTAGCCTATCCGTGTCTCCCCTTGGAGTCCCTGCCTGGGAAAATGGCTGCACTATGTGGATTTACAGTCGTTCTTGCCTCTTCATTAAAACTCATGTCTAGTCACTGAATTTTATGAATTTTGACTTCTAAATATCTCTTAGATCCATTCACTTATATCCATCTCTATTAATTTGCTATATGGTATAATAAAATATCACAAACTGAGTGGCTTAAAAATGAGAAATTTATTTTCTCATGGTTCTATAAGTTTGAAGTCCAATATCAAGGTATATCAGAGTTGAAGCCTCTCTCCATGGCTTGCAGACTGCCGCCTTCTTGCTATGTCTTTCTGTGGTCTTTCCTCTGTGTGCACACATCCTTGTCTCTCTGTATGCCTATATTTTTCTTCTTATAGGAACGCCAGTCAGATTAGAATAGGACCTACACTAACATCCTTGTTTTAATGTAATCACCTCTTTATAAGACCCTATGTCCAAATGCGGTCATGTGCTGAGGTATTGGTGGTTAAGGCTTCAACATCTGAATTTTGAAGAATACATATTAGCCCATAACATCATCCAACTTCTAGCTTCTTAACTTTGGCTATTATCATCTCTTGCCTAGATTACTGCAACAGCCTCTTTTCTTCCCCTGTTCTTTCCTTGTTCTTCAGGTAGAGTGTTCTTTATGTCTTATCATGACATCCTATGTTTAAAATACCCTCAATAATATTTTGCTACTTTGGGGCACCTGGGTGGCTTAGTCAGTTAAACGTCTGACTTCGGCTCAGGTCATGATCTCACGGTTTGTGGGTTTGAGCCCCACATCAGGCTTTGTGCTGACAGCTAGCTCAGAGCCTGGAGCCTGCTTCAGATTCTGTGTCTCCCTCTCTCTCTCTCTCTGACCCTCCCCTGCTCACGCTGTCTCTCTCTCAGAAATAAATAAAGCATCAAAAAAATTTTTTTAAATAATATTTTGCTACTTTAACCTGGTGTACAAGGCGCTTTGTTATCTGTCTCTGGTCAACATTTCATCTTTATTTTTGTACAGGTATTTCTCCACCACACTCTTCATTGAATTTATTTTCTGACCATATGGATTATTCAGGTATTCAAAGTGACTTGCTCGACAGACTCTGGGCTCTCAAATACTCACTTTGTTTGTAACTTATTTCCAGTGTGGAATAATTTGCTGTCTTTTACTTTCTCCATTATCTTGTGTCATCACAATCGTGCTAACACCTTTAATCACTAATCAGCATTTAAGAAATCTCAAGCATAGTACCAAGGAGGAAATTCTAAAAGAGAATCTCAACATTAATTTTTTTTTCAATTTCAGTATAATTAACCTACAGTGTTGTATTAGTTTCAGGTGTACAATATAGTGATTCAACAATTCTGTATATTATTCAGTGCTCATCACAATAAGTGTACTCTTAATCCTGTTCGCCTATTTCACCCTTTCCCCCATCCATCTCCCCTCTGGTAACCACTAATTTGCTCTCTATATTTAAGGGTGTGGGTTTTTTGTCTCTTTTTTCTTGGTTGGTTTTGTTTCTTAAATTACACATATGAGTGAAATCATGTGTTAATTATATTTCTCTGACTGACTTATTTCACTTAGTATTATATTCTCTAGATCTATCCATGTGGCAAATAGCAAAATTTTATTCTCTTTTATGGATGAGTAATATTCCATTGTATATAGGTACCTCATATTCTTTATCCATTCATCTGTTGATGGATTTGGGTTGCTTTCATATCTTGCTATTATAAATACTGCTACAATAAACAAAAGGGTACATATATCTTTTCAGATTAGTGTTTTTATATGCTTTGGGTAAGTATCCAGTAATGAAAGTGCTGAAAAATATGGTAATTCTATTTTTTTTTTTTGAAAAAATTTCATACTGTTTTCCATAGTAGTTGCATCATTTTGCATTCCCACCAGCAATGCATGAGGGTTCCTTTCTCTCCACATCATTGCCAATACTTGTTTCTTATGTTTTTGATTTTAGCCATTCTGACAGGTTTGAAGTGATATCTCATTGTGGTTTTCATTTGCATTAAGAGACTCCCAAAATTTAACATCTTAAAAGTTCCAACAAAAATAAACATCATAGTATTAACATTCAATGGTATTTTCAGGGTTATAAACCAACTAATATGATAAAGTAATTAATATTTTACCTTTAGAAACTAAAACGCTAAGAGATCTATAGAAGTCATTGGATCTCTTCCTTTCCCTTCAGAGATCTGCATACAAATGTCAGTCATTTAATATTTCTTGAAAATATGATTCTGTAATTTCTAGTGATCCAATTTTCATTATATCACCATTCTCTTAACTTGATGCCATGCAGAAATCATTAGGATCAGAGAGAAAGCATGATTTGTTCAAGCAACCCTTTTAACAGCCTTGTAAATAAGCACTGGAACTTTATAGTTGACTGAGAATCTTTACCTGCTCTACTGCTTCCATAGAGATACATTGGCCATAAAAGGAATGAAACTAGTGGTTGTTTGTTTGCCTGGTATAAATTATTACTCGGTTTTGGGAGAAAGGAGATTGCTGTTTCTAAGGTTTCTGTGTGTACATTCAACCTAAAAGGCATCATATTTTCTTACTGACTTTAAGATGCTGTGAAAAGAGCTCACACCACTCTTTTTTGACTTTTAATTATACAGCAGCATCTTACATAAGTCAAAGAATCACTTCACTTCCATCTAAGTTACATGCTTTTTCAATTATTGTACTCAGAATGATCTTTATACAGTCCAAATTTATTGTATTCCTCTTAGAGATGGTATATGTACTTCTAGAAATTTAAGTGAGGAAAATAATCCAAAAGAGGAAAAGATTTTATGCACAAATAGGTTCATTCCATCATTATTTCCAATTTCAGTGATTGACAAATTAGAAGAATAAAAATATTTAATAGTAGGATAAAAATCTAATACTATTTAATAATGGAACAAGAATTAATTACAATTTGATAAATAAAATGCAAAAATATTTATGAAGAAGTTGATGTACAAAGGGAAGAGTCTTTGTTATCATGTTTAGTTAAAAAAAAAAAACAAAAAACAAAATAAAACTGAGAGGGTACCTGGATGGCTCAGTGAGTTAAACATCTGACTCTTTGTTTTGGCTTAGGTCATGATCTCAGGGTTCCTGAGATCAAGCCCCATGTTAGACTCTGCACTGATAGTGCGGGGCAGGCTTGGGATTCTCTCTCTCTCTCTTTCTCTGCCCCTCCCCTGCTTACTCTCTCTCTCCCTCTCAAAACAAACAAACAAGCAAACAAAAAGCAGAAAATAAACTTCCAGATACAATAGATCAATTATGAAAACTCACCCTGTATATACAGAGCAAAGATGGAAAGGGTTAAAACTGGGTATCTCTAGACTATAGAATTATAAAGGATCATTATTTTTTGTGCTTTTCTCTATTTTCTAACTTCTGTATATTTGTTATATTTTGCATTTTATTATATATATATATATATATATATATATATATATATATATATATATATATTTAGGAGAGAGAGCATGAGCAGGGATGGGAGGCAGAGGGAGAGAGAAAGAATCCTAAGCAGGCTCCATGCTCAGTGCAGAGCCCCACTTGTGTCTCAATCCCACAATACTGGGATCATAACTTGAACCGGAATCAAGAGTTGGACAACTGAGTCTCACAGGTGAACCTGTTATGTACTATTTTTATAATTCATCAATATTTATTTTAAAAATTACATTTGAATAATTATAGTATAGAAAATTTTATATATTAATTTTTGTAAGTAGAATGCAAAGTATTAGTCATATTATGATCTTAGTTATGTTTAACAGTGAAGATAATTGAAGTGTCAGAAGTGGTTGCTTCCTTTTTTTTCTATTTAAACAAGGTTTTTTAAGGTTTTTATTCCAGTTAATATGCAGTGTAATACTAGTTTCAGGTGTACAATTTAGTTTCTGAAAAGTAGATTATGATTGTTTGATCTATATATTTGTTAGAATAGCCCAATTTTTCTATGATGCGTATACTTATATATATGTATATATATAAATTATATATATAGTTTAAAATCAGCAAAAAATGCAAATAATTATTTAAAATATATTGGGACTATTCAAAATATATTGGCGTTATGAGTTTCAGATACAAATGGGTAGAAAGTGATTCTGAAATATATAAGGGGAAAAGAGAATCAAGAGATTTTATAAGTAACATTTGTAAGCAAAGTTGGTTGTAAAGCATTTAATAGCGGTTGAATCTGCAAACTTATTTATGTTGTATTTCATTGGGCATTGATCCTAGTCTTAGGATCTATATTTTTTAATCACTCATTCTTTTTTATTTTAAATTACGAGTGTATTATATACACATGGGTAAAGTCCAGTAGTACCAATAGATTCAGTCCCCAACCCACTACTCAGATACATGTTAGCCATTTAAACCATTTCCGATTTTGGTTCTTCTGTTAGTTAATGCTATAATTTCAAATAAGTATTTAAACACTAGTTGATTAATTAAATTTAGACATTATTTCTACTTCTCACTGTAGAATATGGCAGATTATCCCATTTATATAATGTCCTCCCCATAATTCTCTCCTCTTTTTCTATTTTGAATAGTTCCCTAATTTAGACAAGTGTATGTATATAACTTCTGATAATACGCTTTAATCTCTACCCCTGGTTCATAGTCTTTAGATGGGGTTTCCTTATTGCTTGCTATGCACTGGGAGGAGCACCTCCCTTCCTCTCTACACGTTTTCTGTCTTCCAGCTTCCATTAGCTCTATCTGCTAGATAGCATTTATATTCTGTTCTGAAACCATAATCAGTTATTTCACATGTTAACTCTATGTCTGTTTTAAAGATGATGAGTAATATTGCTTTTTCTTCCTCATGGGCCTAGCTACCCACTTGTTACATTGCTTGAATCAATCAAGCATCAAGGTCAAATGAATACTATTACATTTTTATGTTCCACTAACTGCTCAAAATTATGCCACATTTTGATTTGCCTTATATATGTAACAAATAAGTTTCTTGTGGAGTTTTTTCTATTTTTCCTAATGTCTATGTTCGTCTCCTGTTAACCGCCTTTTGGTAATATTGAAGAACTTTTTTTTTTTAAGTCACAGTGCTGATCTTTTTTGACTTATTATTTTTTTTTATATTGATAATCTATTTCATCTTCTGTGAGATTTTCTTCTGATGGTCCAGTGTCTTACTCTTATGATTGAAACCCACTGCTTTCTTTTTTTTAATGAATATAATTTATTGTCAAATTGGCTTACATACAACCCCCAGTGCTCAGCCCAACAAGTGCACTCCTCATTGCCCATCACCCATTCCCCACCCCACCCCCCACCTTTAGTTTGTTCTCTGTATTTAAGAGTCTCTTGTGGTTTGCCTCCCTTCTTTTCTATTTGTAACTATTTTTGTTCCCCTTCCCCATGGTCTTCTGTTCAGCTTCTCAAGATCCACATATGAGTGAAAACATATGGTATCTGTCCTTCTCTGACTGACTTATTTTACTTAGCATAATACCTTCCAGTTCCATCCACGTTGCTACAAGTGGCATGATTTCATTCTTTCTCATTGCCAAGGAGTATTCTATTGAATAAAGAAACCACATCTTCTTTACCCATTCATCAGTTGATGGACAGTCTGCTGTAATAACCAAAGCACCAAAAAAGTTTCTACAAATGTTAATCAGGCTTACTAAAAAGCAAACTGGAATCTAATGTCAAGAAACTTTTCCAGAGTAAAGAAACAATGAGAAAACCAGGATCTATGAAAAGAAAAAAATATAATATATACATGTGAGTACCTAAAGTTCTAGAAAGTGAAAACCAAAAAAGATGTGTTTTCACATAAGAAGAAATTGTCAAAAATCCAAGCCCAAATAATTATTAAGGAAAAAAGTCTAAATATACTTCCATGACATTCTATACCCCCACATATAGAGAATATCTTCAAATATGCTTTCAAAGTGACAAAAATGAAAGCAAAGTTTAAGAAAAATACATGATAATGTGTCATTGTCCTAATTAAATGCTAGGAAATACATTTAGAGCAATGCCTTCGGAGTTTAAGGAAACAAATTTTGAACCTATGATCTGTTTTCAAATGTAGGGTAAAACAAATATGTTTTCATATACTCATAAATGACCTAAGTGAAGTGAAAGCATAGAAGAAGCATACTGAATAGAGGCAGAAACTATGGAAGTTTTAAAAAGATTTGTAGTAAGAACAACAGGATATATATGATTAAAAAGATAGTTGAGTAAAGGTCTAATTCATTAATTCATTTTTGTTATCAAGTTTAAGAAATGTTTAATTATTTCTGTTTTCTTTGGTTTTATCATGTGCAGTTTGTTGAATTTAAGAAATGTTTTTTTTTGTACCTGTTGAGTCACATGAATTTTGCATAGTATTCTTGTTTAATTTCTTCTTTTCCATTTAGTTTTCTTTAATATTTTGAATGAAGCTTTAAATATTTTTCATAAAGGTATTGCATACATTTCATATATCTATTCCTAACTACTTTGTGTTTTTTATGCTATTTTAATGTAGTATCTTTACTGCATTTTATAACTCCTTGTTACTAGTGTTTAGAAGTAAAATTGATTTTTGTATATTGATTTTGTTTTCACCCACCTTGCTAAAATGTTTTATTAATCCCATTAACAAATACATTGTGCTTAGCACTGCACATTATTTATTTAATTTGTCTTTTCTGTGTGACTTTTTTGAATCACAGTTTGCTATTCACAGTTGGTTAGAGTGCTTGGTACTATTGTCATTCTATGACTTTGACACCTCTGAGGGAATCCTTACAAATACATTTTTTAACTTGAAAGGCCTGAACCCCAACTGCTACAATGGATACATCATTTGATTTGTTTTGCCCTTAATTCTTTTTGTTCTATTGGTAATTGCATGGAAACATGTACCTGTTTACAGTTCTGCTTCTTTGTTCAGTTTCACATTAACTGAGTTTCTACTGTGGGTGGGTGCTGGTGCAGACAGTGGGCTAGGTGCCAGGAATACAGGAATGGTCAAGTCATCCCAGCCCTTCAGTAACTTAGAGTCTGGTAGACTTTTGGCAGATTTGTTCCTGATTAATTTTTCTGTGTTGCAAAGGGAAACTTAATTTCTTCAGAGAGCTACATTTCTTTCTTTCTTTTTTTTTTAATGTTTTTTTTATTTATTTCTAGGAGAGAGAGAGAGACAGCGTGAGCAGGGGAGGGTCAGAGAGAGAGGGAGTCACAGACTGACACAGGAGAGAGAGCTACATTTCTGATGGGCTATTACTAGAAGCAAAACATTCCATATGGCTGTTTCATGTTTTTTAATCTTTGGGTTTAAGCCAAATAAACATGTGTTATTTGCCTATTCCTGGTTCTGTAGCACTTTTGTCGCTCATTCTTTATTTCATGTGGCATCTTGGGATAGTCAAAAAGTTAGATCAGTATTTTGCCAGAAAAGAAGCTAGACCCTCCAGCTTTTGGTTTGGTCTTAGATATCTATCTGGTCGTGGGGTTAAAATTAGGGGAGGTATAAGGTAAAGAGAAAACTTGCATGACCCAATCCATTTTGAGGTTGCCTTTGGTAATTTTTTTTTTTTTTTTTTTTTTTTACAAATAGTTTATTGTCAAGTTGGTTTCCATATAACACCTAGTGCTCATCCCCACAAGTGCCCTCCTCCATATCCATTTCCCCACTCCCTCCCCACACCCATCAGTCCTCAGTTTGTCCTCAGCATTCAAGAATCTCTCATGGTTTGCCTCTCTCCCTCTCCCCCACTATTTCCCCCCTTCTTCTCCTCCATGGTGGTCCATTAAGTTCCTCCTAATCCTCCTATACATGCAAACATATGGTATTTGTCCTTCTCTGCCTGACTTATTTCGCTCAGCATAACACCCTCAGGGTCCATCCATGTTGCTACACTTGGCTAGATTTCATTGTTTCTCACTGCCATGTAGTATTCCATGGTAGAGATAAACCACATCTTCTTGATCCATTCGTCCCATGATGGACAGTCTCTTTCCACGTTTTAGCTATTGTGGAGAGTGCTGCTATGAACATTGGGGTACATGTGCTCCTATGCATCAGCACTCCTGGATCCTTTGGGTAAATTCCTAGCAGTGCTCTTGCTGGGTCATAGGGGAGTTCTATTGTTAATTTTTTGAGGAACCTCCACACTGTCTTACAGAGGGGCTGGAGCCTTTGGTAATTTTTTATCTTTTGTTTCTAAGAATGTCTTGGACACTTCATTTTGAGTTTTGAAAGTCATAGTAATGTTTGAATTAAGTTGATACTGTTGTCACCTCAACTCTTTACCAGTGATATGGAGAGCATACTTCTGCTTATACTGTGTGCCTTGGAAAGGCTGCTGTGCTTAGATGTGGAGTGATTTTTCCATTTAGGATGCCTCTCATGACATTTGCCATTGTAATCACAATAAGAAGATGGCCAAAGAGTCTGTTACTTTTTCTGAGCCCATAGAAGTGCTTTTGATTTCTTGAGTAGTGTCCCTGTTTGACCTCACCTTAAAGCAGTTTCATAAGGTAAAAGAAAAAGACTTTAGGGAAATGATTAAATAAATGATTAGTAGTTTCATATGATAGAAAATCATGTCACACCTAAAAACATTTTCAAAGAATTATTAATGTCAGGAAAAAATGTTCATGATAAAATACTATGTGAAATTAGCAAGATAAACTATTGCAGTGTAATCCATATTATTACTATTCATTTAGAAATGAATTGAGAAATGAGAGTCTTGGTATTTTTCTGTCTCCCACTCCAACCCAAGTTCTCTAATGTGCATCTATTGTTTTGACAATTGGAGAGAAATTTTCTTAAAAAGTAATAAAATGTATTAAAAGAAATTACATATACACCAATACACCCAGTGGGATTAGGTATGAGACATTATAGTGATATTTGTTTCAGAAATTTAAAAAATCCTTGAAATCAAATTTTAAATAATTATCTCTTGGTTCCTGCCATTTGAAGTTTATGTTAGAGTTTACTGTTAACCACACTAAGATTCTAGAGTTGTTGGAAGTGGGCTGATGAGCAGCGAGAAAACAGTGTGAGGCAATGTGAGAACATCGGTATGGAAAATCAGTGTTTTGGAAGATAACATTGATCGCGGCTTGTGTAAGTAGGTGGGTAAGTAGAAAGAAGAGTCTGAATCTAAGGGACCAGACAGACTTTACTGGAGTGTTGTGGCTTTGGAAATAAGTATAGCTGAGAGAGAAGGCAGAAAGAAGGCAATTCTATAGTACAGACAGCCAAGGCAGTATGGACTTCTTTTGTAAGACGATATGGACAAGACATCAAACTAGTCACTGGAGTAGAACCCAGTTATGAAGAGGTTAAGAGCCATGTTGCTGGTAGGGCATAGTATAGGCCAACTGGAGGCCTGATCCTGAGCTTCTACATCACTCCTCCCTGACCTGTCTGCCTCTGCCAGCTCCCCCCTACACACCTGTTGTGAAATTCATCCTGGAATCTGAGTTCACAGTGTGCTAATACCATGGGCAGAATCCCATTTTAACTGTTCGTTTTTGTTATAATCTCCAACTTTCTAGTAGGAGCCATTTTCTTCTCCTGGCAAATTTCCCATAGTTAATTATTCTTTAATGTAGACCATTTTGAAATGTTGATAGGTTTCTAAAAGTTTGCAGTGTTGTTATGTTGGGTTTTGGAGACGGGACTGGGATGCTGTATGGTGCTCATCAATTAGTATGCCCACTCTGATGTACTTTTCTCTTTCGAACTTTTAAAAGAAAAGGAAAATTATCTAATGATCCAGCAATTGCACTACTAGGTATTTACCCAAAGAATACAAAACTACAATTCAAAGGGATACATTCAGATACACCCTGATGTTTATCTATAGTGTTATCTATAATAGCCAAACTATGGAAACAGCCTAAATGTCCATCAACTGATGAATGGATGAGAAAGATGTGTGCCATATAGAATATTACTCAGCTATAGAAAGAATGAAATCATGTCATCTGCAATGATGATGTTGATGAGCTAGAGAGTAGTATGCTACATGAAATAAGTTAATCAGAAAAAGACAATTGCCATATGATTTCACTTGTATGTGGAATTTAAGAAACAAACAAACAAACAAACAAAAACAAGCAAAGAGGGAAAAAGGGAGAAGTAAACCAAGAAACAGACTCTTAACTGTAGGATTCAAGTTGATGGTTACCAGAGGGCAAGTGAGTAGAGTGATGGGTTAAATAGTTGATGAGGATTAAAGAGTGTGCTTATTGTGATGAGTACCAGGTGTTGTGTGGATGTGTTGAGTCACTATATTGTACACATGACAATAATATCACACTGCATTTTAACTAACAGCAATTTAAATAAAAACTTAAAAAAAGAGAGAGAGAAAGGAAAATAGGACAGCCCCTGAACCTGGTTTATTTGTAATATGAGGGGAAAAAGGGATCTCAGTCTAAAACAATATTCTATTCTGAACCATATAGAAATAGATTTTATGTAAATAAAATATTCAAATAATATGGAAGTTTAATATTCAGTCAAATTAGGTACATCAGTTTTCTGCCCCAGTTTGTATTTCTTTTCCCCATATAGGCCTGCTAGTTTCGAAAATATATCTGTTAGGACTTATTCAGTTCCTTTAGCATCTCAAAGAACTTTTTAAGGTTACCTACTAGGAAATGCAGCAAGAGAAAATATCTCTTGTACAACACTCTGGAAACTCAAATTTTAGTCTTACATCTATCTTAGAAACTTTATTTTTTATTCTTTTATATAATCATTTTTAGCTCGTTCATTTGCTACTTTAAAGAACTGTAAAAATTTAAGTGAAATTGTATTTGAGAAACATACTGAGCTTCATGGGATAAAGATACATTATTAAAGTTATTCATATATGCTTTACATTTACTAAGCATTTATTGGCTACCATATCATAATTATTGTGCTTTCTGCCCTATGGGTCAGCATTTTGGGGGACACAGCAAGTGGGGATAATGTCCATATATATTTTTTATAATATTTTATTTATTTTTGAGAAAGAGAAATAGAGACAGCATGAGCAGGGGAGGGTCAGAGAGAGAGACACAGAATTAGAATCAGGCTCCAAGCTCTAAGTTGTCAGCACAGAGCCTGATGTGGTGCTTGAACCTACAAACCGTGAGATCATGACCTGAGCCAAAGTCTGACGCTTAACCAACTGAGCCACCCAGGCACCCCAATGTCCATATTTCTTTTTTTTTTAATGTTTTTATTTATTTCTAGGAGAGAGAGAGAGAGACAGCGTGAGCAGGGGAGGGTCAGAGAGAGAGGGAGTCACAGACTGAAACAGGCTCCAGGCTCTGAGCTGGCAGTCAGCACAGAGCCCGACGCGGGGCTCAAACCCACAAACTGCGAGATCATGACCCAAGCGAAAGTTGGATGCCCAACTGACTAAGCTACCCAGGCGCCCCACAATGTCCATATTTCTTAAACTGGCTTTAAGACTCTCCACAAACAGAAGTGGTCTAGTTGCTAGGGTTTTCCTCCATCCTGTCTGAATGGCTTTAGTCTTTGTGTTCATGACATCTCTGTCCTTTCTCCCTTCCACCTTTCTACATCTTGTACTAGTTTGTCCATGACACATTTTCTGATTGCTCAAGTCTAATCAATCTTTTTGAACTTACACAGCACATATATTGACTTTGTTTTTACCATGTTTTCTCTTATATTGCTATTTGCCTTATGTGTATGTCTTTTCTCTCCCTCATCTTGACAGTAGATTTCTTTTTTTTTCTGGAGAGAAGTCACTATCTCTTATAGGATATTTTATCCTTTAAAAAACAATAGGATATGGTGGGTTTTTTTTTTTTTTACCCAAATCAGTGTTTGGATACATATTTGTCATTGACTGTTGTAATTCCCAACTACCATTGTCTAAACTAAAAAAACACGTGATTAAAGTCACATTGGGGCGCCTGGGTGGCTCAGTTGGTTAAGCTTCCGACTTCGGCTCAGGTCATTATCTCACAGTTCATGGGTTCGAGCTGTGTGTTGGGCTCTGTGCTGACAGCTATCTCAGAACCTGGAGCCTGCTTTGGATTCTGTGTCTCCCTCTCTCTCTGACCCTCCCTTGCTCATGCTGCCTCTCTCTCTCTCAGAAATAAATAAAAATACATTAAAATAAAAAAGTAAAGTCACATAATGAGTTGGTAACATGGATAGGAATGAAACCCAGAATGTGGGATTTTTAGTCATCCTTACCCTGGCATTTATTTTAATAGATTTTAGAGTTATATTAAAATGGAGACGATAGCACAGAGAGTTCCTATATACTTTTACACACAGTGTCCCTTATAATTAACATTTTATATTAGTATGGCACTTTGATATTATTAATAAAGCAATATGGATGCATTACTATTAACTGAAGCTCACATTTTGCTCATATTTCCTTAGTTTGTATCGAATGTCTTTTTCCTTTTTAGGCTCCCATTCAGGATATCACATTACATTTAGTTGTCATATCTCCTTAGAGTCCTCTTGACTGTGACTGTTTCTCCATTTTCCTGTCTTTGATGAACCTCGACAGTTTTGAGGAATCTGGTAGGTACTTTGTAGACTGTCTCTCAATTTGGATTTGTCTGATGTTTTCATGATTAGATAGAAGTTATGCTCTTTTGGAGGGAGAAAAATAACAGGGAAAGTGTCATTTTTAAAATATGTTATTAAAGGTATATACTATGGACATTATTTTATCACCATTGATGTGAACCTTGATCACCTGGATAAAGTAGGTTTCTTCACTGTGAAATTCTTTCCCCACCCTGCCCCTTTTGTCTGGAAATAGGTGAATGTGCTCAGTCTACACTTAGAGTACAGAGTTACATTTGACTTCATTTAGGGCAGAGTATCTATCTAAATTATTTGAACTATGTTTCTTATCTTCCATTTAATTTTTTCAATCATTTTATTTATGTCTTTATGAATTCATTGATATTTACTTACACTTCGGGTTATATCCCAACACAAATTTATTTATTGCTTAAATTGTTCTACCTTTGGCAAAAAGGAGCTCTTACACTTGGTTACGAATGCCTTTTTGGTATATGCCCATCAATCTGGGGTTTCTTAGGTTTATTTTCATCCTTTTTGGCACTACATGATGATCGAGGTTGATCTATATATCTTGCCTCAGTCCTTAGAATCAGCCACTTCTCCAAGGGGCAGAAGGATTTTGGGTTCTTTTTATCGGACAATGATATTAGACACCATGATATGAGTACTAGGTAAGTTTGTTTCATTTACACTTTCTTTGTTGGGATAGTAAAGAAACATGTAATTATATTAACCTGTGTGCACACACAAACATCTCTGTATAAGCATCTTTATCTATATTAAGCTAAACATGACTTTTTTACTGATGACTCCAACTCTAACCATTACGATATGAATCATTATAACCTTCTTCTCTTGCTCATCTCTAAACATCCCCTCTAGCAGTGAGAAACCCAGCTCCTATGATCTACCACCCATTTTTTTAATTGTTCAGTTCCAGTATACATGTATATTGTTTCAGAATTGTTAACTTACAAACATTTGAGAAATAACTTTGTGAACTAGAATACAGTGTTTTCTGACTTCCTTTTGTCTTTAATCTTTTTTTTTTAATGTTTTTTATTTATTTCTAAGAGAGAGAGAGAGAGACAGCGTGAGCAAGGGAGGGTCAGAGAGAGAGGGAGTCACAGACTGAAACAGGCTCCAGGCTCTGAGCTGGCAGTCAGCACAGAGCCCAACCAGGGGCTCGAACCCATGAACCGCGAGATCATGACCTAAGCGAAAGTCGGAGGCTCAACCGACTAAGCCACCCAGGCGCCCCCTTTTGTCTTTAATCTTACAGACTCTGCTTGTTTCCAAAGTTACTTAGGTCAGTATCATTTCCCCCAGCTACATTCAGTGAATTTGTTTCATATGTTTGTAAAACATTGAAATTCTTTTGTCACAGACTATGTTACTTCTTTGGATCTCCTGATCTCCAAAATGATTTATTTTAAAAACATGCATGTGTTAAGTTTTGCCCTTTGTGTTTTATGTTATATGGGTTTGAGAAATGCATATTGTCATAAATCAACCATTATAGTATCATCCAGAATAATTTAATCACCCTAAGAATTCTATAGCTTCACTTATTCACCCTTCCCTATCTCCTTCTCAATCCCTGGCAACCACTGATTTTTTTTTTTTTTAACATCCCTGTAGTTTTGCCATTTCTGGAATATCATAAAATTGGAATCATACAGTTTGTAGCCTCTTCAGGCTGGCATCTTTAATTTAGTGATATGCACTTAAGGTATTTCTAGCATTTATGGCTCTAGCAGCTTTTGCTCTAGGAAAGCCATTCTTGACTGTGATTCTCTGTACTTTGTCTGTCCTTATAGGGTGGGGGTGGTTTTTCCCATGACCTCAGTTCTCTGATTGGTCTAAGAATAATTGTCAATTTTTAGTTTGATCAGCTTTTTTTTTTGCTGTACACATGGTAATCATGACTTATAAGCTTTTTACATATAGAGCTGAAACCAAAAGTCTCTGGCATTTTTCTTAGCCCGAAAAGCCTTGAAATCTCTTAGAAGGCAATCCCAAAAAGGCACCTTTGCCTGCTCTCAGCCATTCTGTCATTCCCCTTATCCTGCTCTATCTTAACGATTTCCCACCCAGATTCTCACCCTTGTGGTACTGAGCCCACCTCAGTAACTGGTAAGAAAGTGTGGAGGATTGGGAAGAGGATTGGGAAGAAAGTGAGTAGCATGCTACATGAAGTGTTATTACACTCTCTATTCTTTCTAATGCATATTTTCTATCATTTTAATGTTTTGCAGAGTACACAGAGGATCTAAATTTCTGTTTATCATAATCCCAATGTAACAAAATGTGGTGTTTAAAAAAATTAATCTTCCACAAGGGATGCATAAAAATGAAACTGGGAAAACTAAACTCTGAGAAGAGGGAAAGAAAGCCAGGCCAATAAAAATTGTCTATGCATGGTGCTTCAGTCCTCCCTTTAACATAAATAATGGTAACAGGGAATATATCCATCTTTTTTTAAGAAATAAGGTTTCTTTAATAAAGGTTAGTAAGACAGAAAGAAGGTAGAAGTCATTCCAGTTGAACCACTGACTAACAGGTAAAGCAGTAGCCTCTCTGTAGTAATTTTTTCAAGGATAGTAATTAAAGTCTTATTGTTAATGATTATTTTCTTATGGAAGGACCATTTTCATGAAGTTTTCTTTTAGCTTACTGTTATAGTCAATATGTTTAATGTTTGAAGTCAATGTTATACCTCTTAAATGAAGACTTACATCCTAATTTATAAAAAGTCATTCTTACTGAATCTATAGATTCTTTTGTCCCTTGCAAAATCTTCCCGTCAATCTGATTTTTCATCTGTGATTTTTTAATACTTCTCAAATTTCATTAAATTATTCATAGGAAATATTCATCTCATCCAACCACAACCATTCACTTTATGTTTGCATCTTATCTGTGCCAGTGAATGGCCTGGGTATTCCTATGGGAGAAAAATCACCTCCTTATAAGATGACCTGTTCCATATTGAACAAAACTGACTGTTGTGAGGTTTCTTCATATAATGACTAACAGCTGTTCCCTCCTGGTTCCTATTCACATAGAGTGAGAATCTGTTCACAGCCAGATGGTCAGAGGTGGGGAGGAGTCCATAGGAGCAGGATCAATAGCAAGAAGATGACGTATCAGCAGAGGCAAACTTGTGAGAGATTGGCAGAATGCAATATTCTTTGTGATTTGGAGAAAGAAGAGCTAACCTTGTCATCTCTATAGGATAAATCTCTATATGAACAACCTCACTCCACTCCTCTTTTCCTAACACTTTTGCCAACTCTTATGCCACTTTTCCAACTCTTTCCACTCTTATGCCAACACCACCCCCTCCACTGTCTGTTGCAAATCTGCCACATTGAGATTATTTCACATGCATGTAAAGAACCACAGCAATGATATAGTGCATTGTTACAGCACCTTTTAATTCACAGATTGAGTATTATGAGATTGATTTCTCTAAAGCCTCTAAGGTCTTGAGATAAATGAGCTCATAGGCACTCTCTGTATTTCATTAATTTTATATTCACAATCAAAAAAGAAACAATCATGTAGCTTCTGACACCTTTATGAGGAGTGCATTAAGATCAGATTCAGTCTAGACAGAATAGAATTTTTGGTTAAATTGAAAGTTGTTTATTAATACCTAAATTCCTTAGTGCTAATGTGTGTGTCCTCAGCATGTATCAAGTCAAACAGAACTTTGCTCTCCTGTCCTACCTCCCTTACATTTTGTATTTTGAAAATGTCCTATTTATTCTATCCCTGAACGTGTCTTCCAATCTATTCCGTTCTCTCAATCACCTGTAATAGTCAAGCTTAGTTGAAACCCTCAGCACTGCTCTTCTGGAGTTTTGTTGAAGGTCAGAGGCAAGAAAATCTACTTGATTTTATCATATGTTGAAAGGCAGATACTTAGCTTTATGGAATTGACATTAATAAGCTGTGAAAATGTTCACTCTAAAGAAAAAATGGAATTCTCTCTAAATTGAAACTGAACTTGTTTAGACTGTCATTGAGGTGGCAGAAATTACCCTGTTCTTTATTTCTTTGCTGTGAATATAAAAGTAATGATATTTGTTTAATAAATATGAGCTCATTTCTCTAAAGAACATTGTGGGTTACAGACGTCTCTTCCCATACCTGCTGCCGTCTTAGTTTCTGGCTCAACTCTCCTTGTCTACTGTCTTCTCTGTTACTCCCTTTTCTGCTCTCTGCCACTGTGACCTCCACCAGCATGCAGTTTTAATGACCTTCTAGCTTTCTTTTCAACTTTTCTGCTATCCTTCTTTCATTATTTTCCTTCCTTTGTTTATTTTTATTTCCTTGTAGTCAAGGTCTACTTCTCTGTTCTTTAAAAGCCAACTACAGCCTCCTGATCTCTTAGATGGAATATGGGCCAACCTCTCATGGTTTCAACCACTACCTTTTTCTGTAAACATGGAATATAGGAAAAAGGGGAGGGATGCCACACTATTGTTGACCTCACTGTACCATATTGGTATGAAATAATTAATAATTAATAATAATAATAGCTGGTAGTTATATATTTGTATAAAGAATAGAAAGAAAATTTCTGATAGGAGTGTAAACATGTGTTACTAAGGTGTCACTGTCTTTTTTAATAACCTTTTTTGGTCTATATGGTTTTAAATGTTATAGATCCATGCAGATCCCAAATTATGTGGTTTTTTATTTAAATAAATAACAAATTTTTTATTTATTTAATAAAATAAATAATAATAAATAAATAATAAAATAATAATAAATAAATAATAAATAAAATAAATAATAAAAAATAATAAATAAAAAAATTTTTATTTATTTAAATAAATAACAAAATTATTTAATATTTGCATAAAATGAAATAAGTTGATAATTCCATTTATTCTCCAGAAGCTACATTGGTTCTTATACTTATGAGTGTGGGCAAGTATAAATGCTCTGAATTTAGACCTCTAGCCCCCAGCCATCTTTTTCAATATGAATTGATCTCTCACCCGGTATTAAAAGCCATATGTTGCCTGTTCAAAAATTTACATAATAGAGAGGTTAGAGAGTAGTAATTTGTAAAAAGCTATAGAATCAGAAAAAAAAAAAAGGAAATATATATAACCCTTTCTATCCCTAAGAGGTAGATGATATGGAAATCTGTTTAAAATAATTATTTCCAACAAAGTAGTGGGGGTGAGTTTTATGCTTACCTTGTCAGAATCTCCAGAAGATCTGTTCAGCCTGTCCACCTGCCTTTATTCTTATAGCTCCTCCTTCCAAATCCCAACACGTACACAGTTGAGGTTCTCTGTTTGTGGTGTCACTGATACTGATGAGAATGTGCCACGTTGCTCAGGAGTACTGGGTGGGTAGATGACAGAGATCTATTGGAAAACCTTGGGCTGTTCCTGAATCTGCTGTAAATCTCTATGTAACTTGCCAATTTTTTAAAATCTGAAGAAAGATTTGAAAACAAGGAACAAGTCTCAAAAAAAAAAAAAAAATCACCATCTCTTAGTTTATACCTGCCACCAGTTGGCTTTGAATGACTAAAGTACTATATTATCTATGTTAGGAGAAATAAAAGAATAAGAAAGGATGTATGTGCTTGAGGCTGATGGTTCAATAAGCAGACAGAAGGAAGATAAAAAAGACATTTGTTGCATACCTATGCCAGACCAGGAGCTTCCAAATGCACTTTTCACAGTATTATGTGTTGACAGTTATCGCATACCATTTTCAACAGAGGAGTACATTGAGGCTCAGTTTAAATAATCTGCTCATGTCATATCTAATAGGACATAAGACCCAACTTTATGAGTAGTTGCTTGAGTCCTATTCTTAGATGGGCTCATGCTTTGTTTAATGTTCTGTTGTCACCATCTTGAGGTTCTTAAGTACTTTTGAACAAAAGGCTCCACATTTTCATTTCCCTCTGGGCCTCCTAAATTGCATAGCTAGTCCTTCTGGTAAGGTATGCCAAGGTCTTCCATAGAGTTCCCTAAAATGTACACAGAAAATTCCGAAGCCTTGAAAGGCAGATTAAGAGAAGAGGAGGCATCTTCAAGGCTTGCGTGAGAACTTTGTGTTCTGGAATCAGGATGTTATGCTTGGGGGATATGCCTCCCTTGGAAGAATAGTCATTGCTTCATATGGTAGTCTAAGTGGTTTCTCGGTGCTGTTGTGGTTCGATTCTTTAATTTTTCAATTTTTCTATTGCTGTATAACAAATTACTACAACCTTAGTGGCTTAAGTCAATACATATTTATTATGGCACAGTTTCTGTGGGTCAGTGGTCGGGCATGGCTTAGCTGGATCTGCTGCTCAGATGGTTACCAGCATGCAATAAAGACTGCATTCTTTTCTGAGGCTCTTGTGCCTGTTGGCAGAATTCACACTTTGGGATTTTAGGGTTGAGATCCTAGAGACTGGATTAGGCTAGACTAGGCCTCCTAGAGGCCACCTGCAGTTCCCTGACATGTGGCTCTCTCTATAGGAAGTTCACACCTGTTCACACATGACTACTTCTTCAAGGCTAGTGGGAGAGTCAGTCTTTCTTTCTTTCTTTCTGGTGTCCTATAGTGTAATTGCAAGAGTGACATTCTTTTGCCTTTGCCATACTCTGAAGCAAGTCACATGGAGAGGAGTTTACACAAAGGAATCAGGAATATTGGGGGTCACCCTAGGGTGATGAACACTCTGCCGGGACAAGCCTCTCTTTTCATATGGATTACTAAAGCTTCCAGAGTTTGGACACACATTCATGAGACATAAAGGAAGCAACGTGGCTACTCACTCCTCATCTGCACTTATATCGTGTTTTTTTTTTTTTTTGCATTACCTTTTGCTACTTTACAAGTCAGATCAAAAATACGTTTGAACTGAGTTTGTCATTATTCATGAGCATCCCTGAATCCAGGCCAGAATCTGTGTCTGCACTACATCTCTAATGACTGGCAGATCTGAAACTTAATCTCGGGTTTCTGTAGCTCTCGATTTCATATTCTTCCCTGGGATACATCCAGGTCTTGTGGGGTCTGAAATTTATACATTTTAGGGGGGCTTACATTGAGTAAAAGAATGAAAAATAGTAATTTACAATTTTAGATACAAAATGAATGTTTAGAATAAGAAATCACAAAAAATTACTCAGACCTTGGAAATTCAGTCTCTTTTTTCCTGAGATCTCTAAGTACTTTACCAGAAATGCTTATATAGAGATCCTTCCTAATTGCCACCTGGTTTCTTCCCATTTACCTAGAATATTCTATAGCTTTTGGCAACTTCCAAACCTTCAGGGAGGCAGTCCAAGTGGTGAGCCTTGGAGCTTCATCAGCTTTCCAGGAAATGTGCCTCTGCTTCTCACTATATCCGTATTACTCAACAGTCAACAGTGTCACGACTTCCAAGAGCTCATTGAAATACAGACTCTCAGGGGCGCTTGGGTGGCTTAGTCGGTTAAGCGTCTGACTTTCACTCAGGTCATGATCTCTCAGTTTGTGGGTTCAAGCTCCGCGTTGGGCTCTGTGCTGATAGCTAGCTCAGAGCCTGGAGCCTGTTTCAGAGTCTGTGACTCCCTCTCTCTCTGACCCTCCCCTGCTCACGCTGTCTCCTCTCTCTCCTAGAAATAAATAAAAATATTTAAAAAAAATAAAAAATAAAAAATAAAATACAGACTCTCAGGCCCCATCTACACTTAGTAAAGAAGACCCTGCATCTTAGCAAGATGCTGCATAATTTATGTGCACATTAGTGTTTGAGAAGCACCAAAATATACCACATACCAAGCAGCATTTCTTCCTCTGTGGGCTGCACCCTCGTTTTTTCTTGGCCAGAGCAAGTGGGTAACAGACCTTAGCCCACAGCTGGTAGCAATCTTGACAAGAAATAGTAGGAGCATGTCAAACTGCTTTAAATTAATACAAGTCTCTAGGGTCAGACAAATTATATCCTTGGGATATAGAAAAAATTTATAGCTATGATTAGAGAAACACCACCAGTAATCTCTGAAGAATCACAGGGAAGCAGAGAGGTGCCATTTTTTTCAAAGAAAGAAAAAGATGAATTCTGAAAATTACTGGGTGGTGAGTCTGACAGCAATTTCCTATAAAATTCTGGAAAGAATTATTAAACAGGTAACTTGTCAGTTAGAAATGATGATCACCAGGAATCATGCCAAATTAACTTCATTATTTTTTTTGAATAATGTGTTTTGAAGTGGGAGGCCCAGGGAAAGCTATAGTATGATAGTCAGAATTTTAGATTGGTATTTATAAATCTCCTCAGGATATCCTTATATCCTTATAGACCAGATGCAGAAATGTGGTACAGATAATAGTACAGCCAAATGAATTCATGACTCATTTAATGATTATCTTCTCTAACTTGAATCACAAATCATTGGAGGAAAGGAGTTGATATTGTGTCCTTGTATTGATCAAAGTTCAGTTATAGAGGTGGAATTCTTAGGTATGATATGAAATAAGGCATTGATTATTGGGATTTGACTTTATGCAATTGTGAGAACTGGCTAAAGCGTTTGTATAAGCTGCTGCTTTTGCTTGGCCTGAAGTCAGCACTGCATGAAGTTAGGAGGAAAAGATTGATGTGAAGTTGGTGAGAGTAAGGGCAAACAGGAATGTGTGAGGAGGATGGTGTGGATCCTGCCTCAGCAACCCCCTCCCCACTTCCAATTCTGATGATGTAGGTATCTGGCAGGAGAAGCTGAGGGCCAAACATGCTCCTGGCCTGGGAGTGGGAGAAACTTGCAAGAGGCTGTGGCCCTGGCAGCTGCTGCATGCCAATGAGGTCAGCCAGCAGATTCACAATCAGTTTACAGGAGCTGCAGTAGTGCCTGGCCAAATGCCATCCTCCAAACTTAAAGTTGATTGCTGTCTTACTTTTGCCTTCCCATTTTACCTAAATTTTCTTGTGGCCAATCTTAGCTCAGAACCATGAGGGAAAGGAATTCTGGGAAATGTAGTTCCCACTTAGCTGAGTGGCTTCAAAGCTAATTGAACAGCTACAGAGCACTGTTCTTGGCCTTGTCTTATTGATTGTTTTTTAATAATACAAAGCTATGAGTGATAATACATACTGCATGGTCGGATTCAAAGAAAAATCTCAAACTGAAGTTTTGTCCTTCAAGTATTGTAATAAATGTGAAAGATTCTTCTCTGCCAAACTCAGTGAACTGGTACGCCATCCTCTAATATCCCAATATATTCACAGGCCTTGTTCTGTTTTCCATTGTATTTATTAGGGTCTGATGTATGCAGTTATTGGCTTTTTTATGTTTTGTCACCTCTGTCTGAATGAAAGTTCCACAAGAGCAAGGATGACCTGTTTGCTCAATGTTTAATCATCAGAACCTAGAATAGAACAGCACATAGAAGTGATTCAATATGTGTTTGTTGAATGAATGAAATTTAACAATCAACAGAACATCATATGTGGAGGGATAAAAAACCAACTGCATCAGTAAAGAATTACAGATATCTCAATTAAGAATAACTCATAAAATAAAATAAGTCTGGGGTTTTTGATAAAAGCACAAATTTCCAATCAGTTTTAAAATTAATACATGTATCACTTATATTTGAAGAAACAGTGGAGGTAATACTCACATTGTACTATATATGGAAGGACAAGGGGCACTATAGTTTTAGAAGACAAAGAGCCACGATATCAATGGGCTAAAGAATAAAAATTATACAATCATAGCAATTAATGCAGAAGAAAATTTGACAAAAAGTGAATGCTCAGTTATGACAAAAACTTACAGAACTATAAACAGAGGGAAACTTTCTCAACTTCAAAGAGAACATCTACAAAAGAACCTATAGTTAATATCATACTTTTTTTAACATCATACTTAATGGTGAGAAACTGCATACTTTCCTTCTGAGATTTGGAACAAGGAAAGAATGTCTACTCTTACCATTTCTATTTAACCTCACACGGGTAGCACTAGCTAATGTAGTAACACAATAAAAGGACATGAAAATTATACATATTGGCGAGGTCTTGTTTGCAGATGACGTGAGTGTCTATACTGAATTCCAAAGAATTGACAAAAAAAATTCTGGAAGAAATAACCAAGTATAGCAAGTTCACAAGACACAGGGTTAATATATGATAGTCCATTGTTTTCTTACATACCAGCAATAACAATTTGAATTTGAAATTTGAAAAATGTCATTTATAATAGCACCAAAAAAAATATTTAGGTACAAATCTAATAAAATATGTATAGAACCTATATGTGGAAAACCACCAAACTCTGGTGAAATCATAGACTATAAACATAAACACAAAGATATACTGTGTTGATAGATTGGAAGACTTGGTGTTGTTAAGATGTGAATTCTTTCCTATTTGATCTATACACTCAATACAACCCCAGCCAAAATCCTGACAATCTATTTTACAGATATTCATTAAAGTTTATATGAAAACACAGGACACCTAGAAGAGCCATACAATATTGAAGAAGAACAAAGCTGATGAACTTATACCCACAGATTTCAGGACTTATTATAAAGCAACCAATAATCAACAGAACCAGAAATTGGTGAAAGAATAGACACACAAATTAATGAAATAGAAATGGACTGATATAATTAATGGATCTTTTACAAAGAAATAAAGGAATTCAACGGGGAAAAGATTGTCTTTAGCCAATGGTGCAGAAACAATTAGCCAATTATATACAAGAAGATCAATCTAAACACAGAACTTACATTTTTCACAAAGATTGAATCAAAGTGGATTATAGAGCTAATTGTAAAGTGAAAACTGAAAAATGTAAAATGTAAAACTAAAAAGCTTTTAAAATAAAACATAGGAGAATATCTTGGTGATCCTGGATTTGGTGATGACTTTTAAATACAATACCAAAGCATGATCTATAAAATTAAAAAAAAATGGGTTGGACTTAGTAAAATTAAAAACCTTTTTATTCAAAAGACATTGTTAGAATAAAAAGACAAGTCACAGTTGGAGAGAAAATATTTTCAAAACACATCTGATAAAAGACTTCTTTGTAAAAATCTAAAGAATTCTTAAAATTCAAACAATCTGATTTTTAAAATGGGCAAAGGATCTAAACTGACATTTCACTAAAGAAAGCATACAGCTGGTAAATAAGGATATGGAAGGGTGCCCAACATCATTTGTCATTAGGGAATATCCAGTTAAAACATGACATACAATTATAGTAGGTGTTAGAATGGCTAACCCCCCCAAAATTGATAATACTGATTGCTGGTGAGGATGCAGAGCAAAAAGAACCCTCATTCATTTCTGATGGGAATGCAAAGTGATACAGCCACATTGGATGACAGGTTAGCAGTTTCTTATACAACAAAGCATAGTCTTGGCATATGATCAAGTAATTGCACTACTAGGTATTTACCCAATTGAGTAAAAAACTTCTTCAGAGAAACCTGCACATGAATGTTTATAGTAGTTTATTCATAATCACCAAAACACTGATAACAACCAAGATGTCCTTTGATAGGAAAATGGATACACTATGGCATATGTATATATGGAATATTACTTATCAGTAAGAAAAAAGCGCTGTCAAGTGGCAATAAGAAAAGTGAGCTATTAAGCCACACAAAAAAGAACATGGTTGAATCATAAATGCATATAGTTACATGAATGTATCCACCCTAAAAACACTACATATTGCATGACTCCAATTATATGGCATTCTGGAAAGGGAAAACTATAGAGATGGTAAAAATATCAGTGGTCATCAGGTATTCAGGGGGAGCAGAAGAGGGTTGAATGGTGAAACATGGGAAGTACCTCAGGATGGTTACACAACTCTTTACTAAATTTTAAAGGTGGATACATGACACCATGCATTTTTCAAAACCCATAGAATTTTACAGCACAATGAATAAAACTTACTGTATGAAAGTTTAAAAAATAATTAATATGTTTAGACTATTTCTAGAATAGAATGCAGAATTTCATTAAAAAATGTTTTAACTGTATTATGTAAGTATGAAAAATCTTACTGAATGGGGTTATGAGGAAAAAGGTTGTGATCTTTGGAAATGAGTTAAGTTCATAAGGCTAAAGTCAAAAGACACCACGTATAAGCTCTGCATAACGTTGTTTCTCACTTGGGAAAAGGTTAACAATTCTGATTCTGCTACACACGTGTATTGGAATTGAATAGCTAAGTAAATGGTGACAGATAATGAGAGTGGAAATTTACAGATAAGCAAGGGAATAGGCTAGAATCATTCATGGTAATGGATTAGAGTTAGAACCACCTCTATGAACTCAGTTTAGCTTAATATAGATACGGGTTGTTACATACAGAATATTTTTAGGTATGCATGTAATGTGGGTAAATATACAGATATATATTTTTCAGTCTGTGATCTTGCAAGAACATAGAAGCAACCTCAAACTCAGATAGATAGATAGATAGATAGATAGATAGATAGATGATAGATAAATTCAACAAATGCAATAAACACAATAAATACAAAACAATAAAACCAGAAAACAGACCATCTGAGAGAAATGGTTGATTTTAGATGTGAGGCAGGAAATATACAAGATGACCCCATAGAATCTTATTGTGTCGAAAAGTAAGGAAGTACTTTAACAAACAAATGAATACACAAAATCAAGCAAACAAAAACCCTCAAAGATGGGAGTATTTCAAGCAAATACAAAAGCCAACTGAAAGAGCCCTCAGTAGCCAAAGCCAAAGCATTCCAGGAACAAAATAAATAAAGCAAAACTAAATTGTAACCCAGAGTACAAAATAAATATCCAAGGGTCCATACAGATATAAATAAATGATTTAATAAATCAATGAGGGACAAAGACAAATATCCCATGCAAATGTATTTCAAATAATGCATGTTGGTACTTCACTCTCAAGGAAATGGAGCTGAACTACTTATTCTTTAAATATGGGCTCTGTATAGTGACATTCTTCCAAAGAATATAATATGGAAAGGGAAGGGGGAGAGTAATTTTACAGTGGAAAAACCTGACACCACTTACCAGCTGATCAAGGTCAGCATCAACAGTGATGTCATGTTCACAGTACATACTTTTGATATGTGTTGACAATGTCACTCTGTTTCTGTAGTCTCTCCCCCTAAGCCCATAAACCCATTCCAATAATGAGATAATTATCAAGCAATTCTGATTGAAGAACATTTTATTTTTTTAAATATTTTTTTTAAATTTATTTCTGAGAGAGAGAGAGCAAGTGAGCAGGGGAGGGTCAGAAAGAGAGGGAGACACAGAATCTGAAGCAGACTCCAGGCTCTGAGCTAGCTGTCAGCACAGAGCCTGATATGGGGCTTGAACCCATGAACCATGAGATCATGACCTAAGCCAAAGTCGGACGCTTAACCAACTGAGCCACCCAGGCGCCCCTGAAGAACATTTTAAAATATACTTAACCACTACTCCTCAAAAATATCAAGGTCATCAAAGCAAGAAAAGCCTAAGAAACTGTCACAGTCAAGTGGAGACTAATGTAATGATGTATCTAAATTATCTGGATATTTGGTAAAAACTAAAAGAAATCCTGAATAAAGTATGGACTTTAGTTAATAATAATATATCAATATAATTTTGTTAATTGTGACAAATGTCCCATACCAATGTAAGATATGAATAGTAGAGGAAATTGAATAATATGGTATATGGAAACTCTTTTCTCTATTTTTGCCATTTTTTCTGTAAGTCTAAAATAATTTTAAGATAAATAGCTCATATTTTAAAAGATTAACAGGATGTTCAGAAGACAAAATCAATGAGTGACTTTGGAAACCAGATTATAAATGGAATGGTTGATTAAAAAATAGAGTATATTTATGAGGTACTTATAATTGAATAAATACTTATGACATAGTTGCAATTGGAGTACTTACAGTTTTTGCCTTCAGATATTTCAGGCACTTGAATATAAAGGCATCGTGCTTTGTATAGTTTCTAGTGGCTGCACAATAACAAATTGAACAAAGTTACATGGAAACAGATTTCAACTAAGATTGAAAAAAGCATTTTATAATTATTAGAGCTGTCCAAATGTGACAAATCTGCCTTTGGAGGGAGGCAGAACACTTACTGTTACTGGTCTTCAAGCAGAGGCTACAGGAATGTCATAGAGAAGACTAGTTGGATGGGAATGAGCCTGGAGGTTTGTTCATCCCAGATGCAGTGATTCCTTGTGTGTTATCTAACTTCACTACACTTGAATTAGCTCAGGTGGCTGCAGGCAGGCCTCAGAAACTAGTTATTTTCTTATGACATCCAGATGGCAAGGTTTTCTTCTGATCATTTTGGAATTACACATTTTAGACTAGAAGCGAGAAATAATCACTGAGCACTGTGAGAAACGGGTTTAAGAAAAGCCTCTGAGACTGTATTTATGCACATGTATTCTTCTTTTCTCTTAAAAAGAACAATAACAACAAGTTAGAGAAAACAAAATGAAGACATGAAGCAAAACCCTACAGTGGTTTTATACTGGGTGTCATCATCTCAGTTTTAAATACTATGTTGTGTAATGATGCTTGAGGCCAACTCAGTGATTAGGAATAACTTTTGGAGGGTGGGCATCCGCTACTGTTATCCATAGGACCAGATGGCTCTCACCGTCTGGAATCCAGATCAATTCATTTCTTCTGGAGAAATAGCACCTGCAGAAATTTTGGTCGCCACCCTTTCTGCTTCTACTAGCAAACAAGTATTATCTTGCTTATGTGTTTCTATGCTCATCCATTTTCTCTTCACACATGTCTATTTTTGTGGTTCATGCTCTAAAAGTTATAGAACATTAGGAATACAGAAATGAATATGAGATTGCAGTCTCTTCTGTCATGTCTGCTTTGTATACATTGAAGTTTAGGCAAATTTTAGAACTTCTGTAAAAAATAGTTTAGTCAGTAGATCTCAGATCAAGAAATATCTCAGTAATATTTAATACAGAGAGAGTAGTGAGTGCAATTGTACACTTGTGTACATGTATGTGTGTAGCTCATGTGAATTTTAATAAACTATTTGTATTCAATTAGAGAGTTCTGCCACCTTGAAATAGAAGTACGTAACTATATAGTAAGTAGGTCATCCATCATTTGTAGGCTCTGAATTCCTTGGCGAAGGTTTTCATGCAATAGAAAATATTAAATAAGGTAATTTTTTAGTAGAAGACCCTGACCTTTGGATTTTATGTCTACTCTCATATCATACTAGTATCAATTATAGTAAATTTATGGTATTAATTAGAGTAAAATTAATGCTATGAAGTATAACAGTACAAGAGACAGTACAGACCTATTTTTAATCAAGAAATTTCAGTTTCAATTAACAGTCTACTATCTCTGTCCCATCTCTTTTGTATATCTAGTCTAGGAGACCTCTAATTTTTACTCTCTGGCATCAGTTTCTTAAGTATTCATTTCCTGGATTCAGACCCCAAGAACAATGGTACTGCTAGCATAGGCCTTTAAAGCATCAGCTTTCATAGTATTAATTTGCTTTCATACTTCATTCGCACTCTCTCTGACCCTTTTGGATAACCACTTTTATTATTTGTGTACATGTAGATCTCTTTACATAGACTCTAACTCCTTTATTGTTGGGGACTGTGTTGTGTTATTTGTTCATTCCTTCCTGCTCCACAATGGTATTTTGTGTTTGCTTTTGCACCTTCCTGCTATGCCCACATGGGACCTTCAGCCCTTTCTCTCTTCATCCACCAACTAATATCCACACGTTATTTAAGGGTCAGCTGAAATGTCATAGCCTCTGAGAAATAGATTGTTCAGTTGGAATTAATCACATCTTTCACTATATTCCCATTCCACTTTGCTTTAGTCTCTCTTATAACTATTTCCTTCTGCTATGTGTTTTATTTATGTCTGTCACTCACCCCAGAGACACATCCATGCATACACTGTGTTGTAAGCTCCTTAAAGACAGCCATCCTACTTATCCCAGCACAAGGACTAGTATCTGCTCTACACATTACAGATGCCTCATGAATGTGAACTGAATGATACATCTCCAGGGTCTTGTTAAGATAGTTTCCAAACCATCTACTCTCAGATGGCTCACAAATTTATATCCCCAGTCTGGACCTCCCCTTTACTGCTCATGACTCATATATTCAATTACCTGTTACCTGCAAATGGATTTCTAATTAGAATCTCAAACTTAACATGGCCAGAAAACTCTTGATTTTTTTCCTCACTAAGACTTCCTTATGTCAGTGACAGTAAGTCTCAGTTTCTCTTTTCCTCAAAGTCTATATCAAATTCATTAATAAATTGATAAATCTTGCCAATTAATTCCCAGAATATATCCTGAATCTTATGCACTTTCATCTCTGTATCTGTAGCCCTGTTCTCCACACAGGTGCCTAGAAAACTCTTTATGTCATACATGAGACCATAGCATTCCTAGTTTAGAGTTCCCCAATGCCTTTGACTTAAAAAAAATGTAAATTTCTAACTACATTATCCACAGGCCCACACAATTTGAGCCTTGAGTAACCTCTGATTTTCCTTCTTTCTTTATTCCTTTTGTTCACTGTGCTGCAGTGACATTGACCCCCTTCCTGTCCCTCAAATGTGGGAAGCTGGTTTGTTCCTGACTAGAAATTTTGTTTTTGCTGTAGCTTCAGCTCAGAACTTTGCATGATCATCTCCTTCTCCAGGTCCTCAAAAAGGCCTTCCCTGACCACGTTGGTCAAAGACCCTCAGCCATCCTCTACTGTGATTTCATCATCTTTCCAACCCTTACTAGGTGCAGGATGAATTTGTTCCCCTACTTGCCAACTAGACTGTGAGCTCTAGAATCTAAAATAGTGTTTGCCTTAACATTGACTGACTGATAGGCTAGTGTCATCTCGTTGGCAGCCTAGCTTGTTTCTAGGTAGTTGGTTCTATTGTTAAAGGTTTTAGCCCTGTCTTGAAGCTGTGAATACACCTCACAGTTATTTCTCATGCTTGACTGTGAGCCCCTTAGAAATAGACATCATGCTTCTCAGAGACCTTGGCACAGAGTAGCACTGAATGGATGAGCACATGTATTTTCTCTTTAAATTCTGTAATCACTCTTTCCTCCCTCATTCTTTTTCTAATGGAATTGCTTGTTAGTTAGAGGAAACTTAAATTCCTATTACAGCCTTTAAAACTGAGATTGGGGAAGTGATGAGGCCTATAATTGGTAAAAGAAACTCTGACCTAAGGTGCTTGCCTAATGAAAGAATGTGGTAGGAGGGCAGTGGGAATAGCTTCACTTAATAGAGGAGATGAAGATTTGATGCTCATGGTACCAGTTTATTAGGCAGGAAAACCAATGCTATTAATTCATTGAAAAAATGATCTGTCGGAAAAGTTAATTCTCTCTATATGCTGAGAGACTGGCTTAGGTCTTTTCACAAATTACAGACCTTTTACTTATATTAACATGATTAAATAAGCATTTATCATGATAAAATTTTACATTGTAAAACTTAATGTTTTAAACAGAACATTGATATTGGACCTAAGTCACTGGCTTTGCACCCAGCCAAGGGCATGTTTCACGTTCTTTGGCAAACCCTCATGACCAAGAATTGATCTGATTTTGTAAAAGCAAATAAACATACAAGCAAACTGCTACTGGTATTCTGCAAGCATGACTCAGTCTGTTTTCAGTGTTTCCAATATAGTTTTCTCACACCTCACACTTGCGAGGTGAACCTCCAAAGCTGAATTAATGAGGTTGGCCTTTAATTATTTCCCATTCCTTTTGAACCGCACCCCTAACACAAGTCTACCTTCCTTCCAGAAAGGTTCTGGGCCTCTGGATAATGACTTCTGATTCCAAAGAAATATTAGAGTCTCTTCCCTCCTTTGTCCCCCTGAACTTCAAATGACCCATTCATTGCCTTCACATTAAAGTGCCCATTCCCTTACTGCCTCTTCCACTAGAGTGATGAAGAAAAATGTAGATTTGTCAATGGATAATAACACATCCATGTGTGTATCCAAAGGTATTTTTACTTTTAAATTAAAAATTCCTGGAGAGAACAAGAGCTTAAGAGTAATAAATCATCAGAGGTGGAATTTCCACACACATTTATCCATGTCATATCCTAAAACACCCATCATGTACCTAACATCTACTCTCATGATGATATAGTAAATTAATAGAGTTAAAAACTGGTTGTATGTGGCTTAGTTTACTAAAATACCACAAGCTTACTTATTAAGACCTGATTTCAGTTTGAAGCCCAGAAAAGTACTTTAGAGGGCTTTCCAGAGCTTCATGGGAAACTCTCTCTGTCTTTCTTACCTCACCATGGGCCTTCTGGCTGAGTTTACAATGGAAAAATCTGAAGAGCTGTGGGGCACATGGGCTCAGTAGAGCCCTCAAAGTCAGTGTATGCAAAATGAACTCATTATTGCTTTCTTCCTTTCTCTGAGACATAGTCTCTTTTTATTTCCTATCTTGGTTGAACAGTACTAAACAATCAATTACTTAAACCAGAACCTTGAAGGCCATCTTGGAAAAATTATTCTTTTTCTTTAATTAAAACATTTTTTAATGTTTATTTATTTTTGAGAGACAGAGAGAGAGAGAGAGAGCACAAGTAGGGGTGGGACGGAGAGAGAGGGAGACACAGAATCCAAATCAGGCTCTGAGTTGTCAGTGCAGAGCCCTGGGCAGGGCACATACTCCCAGACAGGGAGATCATGACCTAAGCTGAAGTCAGATGCTTAACCAACTGACTACCCAGGTGCCCCTTATTCTTTTTTAACTTCCATGTATATCCATTCACCAAAACTTAATAAATTCTACCTCTTATCCTACTTTTACATTAATTTCGGCTTTCATCAAATTTACCTCAGGCTATTCCAGTAGCTTTCCATCTGATTTCTTCTACATCCCATGTTGTTCCACAGTAATCCATTCTCTATACTTCTAACAAGTCCCTAAAACATGAATCCTCCCATTTTTTCCTCATTCCCTATAGAATTATCCAAACTAAGGCAAATGCTACCCCTTTTTCTTGATGATTTTGCTTGGTCTTTTCATGATACAGATTTATTTCCTGACCATTCACCCATGGAAATCTGTGTCCCAGCCCTCTTGAGTCCTTTGCTATTCTTTAGGAGCTCCCGGTTCTTTCTTGCTTCTGTGACATGCTTCTGTATATCTTGTTTTCACTGCTTGAAATGCTTTCCCTCCTGAGGCCATTCCTATTTATTGTCAAGACTCTGTGCAGAGACATCTTCTGTGAAAACTTTGATTTCTATGATCTCTGGAAAGAGTGTGTTTCTCCCTACTTTATGTAGCAATTAGACACAATGTATGCCTTTATCATAACATTTATTACTTGGGTTGATAAATGCTTAATTCTTTGTCTGCTGCCTCTAGCAGACTGTGAAGAGTTTGAAAGCAGAGTCTGTTAATTAATTATTATTTTTGTATCATTTGGTACAGCATACTTGGCATCTGGTAGCTGCTCAATAAATATTAGATGAATAATAATCACAGTTAACATGAATCGATCCCTTATAATATGTCAGATTGGTTCTAATCACTTTAACATTAATTATTGTATTGAATTTTTACAATTCTTTATGGTAAAATAATATAGCCAGTACTTTTAGTGTCCTGTGTTACTGTCCTTTGACTCAATTCTGATCTCAGTCATCACTGTGGCAGATAGTTTTTTTCGAGCTCAGGCTTATGCTGAATATCTCACCTCAAACATACTCTGTGTGCCAATTTGCTTTCTGTCTCAGGTCTTTCCCGAAGCTGCATGAAGTCACCAGATCTATTTGTGAGACTACCACAAATGGGAAGTAGACAACATTCCCAGGGCAATCCTCAGTCACAGGTGACAAGAGCTGGTGGGCAAATGCTCCAGCCTCTCATCTGGATCAAAAATTCTCAGAGATATTCTGTATGATCACAGAAGTCCCAACTGAATTAGGCTTCTATTGCATATAGAAGCAGCTTTGATACTTTACCCTTTGGAGCTCTCTCTCACTTGTCATTCCTCATTCCTTCCAGAGGTTCATCCCAAGTAAACCACTCATACAAAATATCTTTTTAGGTTCTACTTTGAGGAAACCCAAATTAAGATAAGTGTTGCTGCAGTCTTCACTGTATCAGAGACCGAGGCACAGAAAGGTAAATACCTTATCTGAGGTCCTACAGATAGAAAGTAAGGAAGACTGGGTTTGAATGCAGATAGTCTAGCTTTAGAGCTCTTTTTCTTGACTACCACTCCATAGTGAACAAAGATTATAACAGATGTAAGGGTTTCAAGTTGCATGATTAAGTCACCTACTCTGTGTTTAAAAAGTTCATATTCCTACCCTAGATATAGATACAAAAGTACATTGCTTCTTTATCTCTTTCCCCATCCAAATAAATTTCTAATATTAAGTTCCAAAGTGTGTTTTTTCTAGAAGAAGAATAGTGTAGAAGAGTGACAGAGGACACATTATGGTGCTGTAAATTCCCATTTTGAAAGCTCAATTTTTAAGATTTCACAGTGGAAGCCTTTGAATAGTGGTGCTATGGAAAAAGGAATTGCTATTTAGATCGTAATCCAGGAGACCAATGTCATCCTAGCCACTAACTAGTTCCATGACCTTGGGTGACTCTATTCCTCAGTCTGAGTCTCAATTTCCTAAGGTATAAAATGAGAATAAAGAGGTTATTGTACATGTGTAGAATGTAGAGAATAAATCTAATATGTAGGGGAAAAAAAGAGAAAGTGGTTATTCTTATTTTCTTTTAGAGTCATGGAATTACTTAAGAATCTGCTGAAATCTCTGTATATCATCCCCACTGTCTCTCCCCCACCCCAAATGCACATGAACAAATACACACAAATATCAGTGTGATATCAAGGGGTGGCATCACCTATGGACCTTCTAGGCTTAAGAACCCATGGGCATGATCTGTACATTCCATTCCAACTCTCCTCCCATGATCTTAGGTAAGGAAGCACTCACTGACTTCATCCTGCTTAATATTTTCCTACAAGATAATAATTTATGTCTTTTGCCAACTACCAGATTCACCATGAGTGAATTATTTAATAAGAATCCAGGTGATTTTTAAATAGACATTAGTGAGAAGCAAACATTTATATTTTACTTGCATCTTATTCTGTTATTATTCGTTTGAAAATCTTTTAAAACCATGGCAATGGAATATGTAAATGATTGACTGATGGGCTATGCCCTACAAATAAAGTTTGCTGTACAATATAAATAAATTAAAAAGCATTGGGGACATGATTGATTAAATGGGTAAGTATTCCTATGTATTTCTATTACTGATTCAGTGTCTATAATTAGGATGTTTATACAAATGTTAGATTGCTCTGTGTTTTTCAACAGGAGGCTGTATTGATTCAATATCTCTATTTTCTTTAAAGGGAAAAATCACATTAAATGATTTTAATGGGCTGAAAAAATCAACAGACCAACTTCAATGAGCAAATATATTAATTGAAAAAAAAATAGAGCACCTCTTTAGCTGGAAAAGAATGGTAGCTTTGACTTGTATTTGTTTCATAAAACTAGCGCCTCTTGTGGACAGTTTTCTATACACATTTTATGAGTTGAAATCCTAGCTTATAAATGAGAGATAATGATGATCCAAAAAACAATGCTTAGTTTTAATCCAATAGAAAGATGGCATACTATGCTGTTATACAGGTTTGGTTAATCTTTCTGTTAGGAATGATAGGAATTATGATGATGCTAGTGAGTAAAATAAAATTGCAGTAAGTAAATGATGCAGTAAGTCAAATCCTGTGTACTTTTCTGAATCTACGTGAAACTAATTCTATTTTGTTAATTTTGTTTTGAGCCAAACTGACTTTCAGGTGATTGATTAAAAGAGGGTAAGGAGATTCATCAGTTCCAACCATGAAATCACCATCCATTTGTCTACTGATGCTATATATACCAACTCTTCCTCTGAGTACAGTCACAGTGATTGGTGCAGTCTGATTTTCTGTGCTATGTTTGGAGAGGGTATTTTGGTGCAACACATCACTCAGTATACCTTAGGGCTTAGAACAAACATATTAAGTGGCCATGGCTCTTGTGTTATATTTTATAGCATTATATACTGAGTCCTTTATTTTAGCCTGTCCCTCTTATATCATCTTGGCTCATAAGTACCTTATAGATATTACCTGCCTTGCATGTCCCTCTGGACTTATGGTTAGTCATTTCAACATTTCTATTGCCTTACTAATCTCTAAAATTAGGTCACCCAATTGTCTGCTTTTCAGGTAACCAAGCTTAGTTACAGAAAGCCATGAAAATGTTTGGGCTTAGGTCTGTGCAGTACAGTATCATGCTCTCTCTTCTCAGCTATGTCTTCAGTGTGGCTTAATCTCCTATTTATCTTTTAGAATCCTTTAGAATATTTCTTCAGTGGTTGTACCAAATTTTTTTCATTGTTTTCAAACACCTAATTATTTACCTACTTCCAGAGTAGATGACTTACTCTATTTTATTGAAGTCACATATATTCCCTTCTTTACTGACTTATGGCCTTTTAAACCAAGTCCAACTTCTTAGCCTCATATTCATGACCCTCCAAGCTCTTGCTCCAGCATCCGTCCTCTGATGTGTATATCCACAGGTTTCCAGTTTAAATTTTCTGAAGGATCATTTGTTCTCAGAGTAGATGTCGATTATTATTGATAGTGGGAGGTGGAAAGGTAGGAATAGACAGAATGAGTATTGATTCTTCAAGTGTTGTGTAATAAAGAAACCTTCAGTTATCTAGGGTACCTCTCAAGAACATCTTTTGAGGAAAAGTGACTCTCTGATTTCTAATGTGCTCCTGGGAGAACAGCTGGTCCCTCTTTGTTCTTGTTAAAATAAGATGGTTATGTTCACAGGGTGGGATCCCAGTATCATCCAACAAAGTTATTTTTTTGTTTGAAAGGAATTATTACATCAACAGCTTCTTTGATGTCAGCTCAGTGTGGTGCTGTGGCAGCTATTTTCTGACAGTTGCCTTGAATTTTTCATTACTATATAAAGCAAGAAATGACCTTTGAGGGTTTCAGTATCTGTTTGATGTATGTATTCATTCATATACTTTTTCAACAACCATCTTAAAAGAGTGGAGAAATGAACACAATGATTTTAGTCAGAAAAGAGCTTGTATTGATGTTTGGGTTTATTTGTAACTTTTTACTTACCAAGTAGAGATTTAATTAAGTTTATATTTTGAATGTAAATTACATATTGTTTATTGTATAGAGATGTGTAATTTTGTCCAACACATTACAAAGGGAGATAGAAAATATCTTGAGAATGTGACAGAACCTTTTTAAGGGAAGAAAATTTATGCTGTCATAAATTGAATAATAGAATTACCATTTTTGTCATAACTTTTTGAACTTGAAATAAAATGTCTTAAAAGTGGATAAGCACAAAGAATTTTAAATAGAAGGTTAGAGCTTTTAGGAAGCCATCAATGAATATAGTTAATCACTAATTTCTTCTAGAATTTTCTTTTTGTTTCTTTCTTGTAAGAATTGGAATAATTTCATCTGCCTTTACAATAACTTTTTAAAATTTAAAGTGCCTTTTTTATGAAGCAGAGTTTGTGTTATTGTCTTTGGAAGATGTCTTAGGTGCAGAGAAATATAAATGTAGCAATTTATCCTTAGTTAGAATTGCTTTTGATAATACTTTTACTCTGCTAGTATACCTAGTACGTTGTTTGTCATTACGAGTTTCCTATTTACTCATGATATTTTTATTCTCCCTTTAGAAAAGCAACAAGTCAAAAATGAATATATTTATGACTTAAGAATTCTTCCTTAAGATTTGATATTATATTGTAATTCTTAAGCTAGTTTCACTTATCAATCAAGTGTCAATGTCTCTGGTAAAGCTTCCATTCTATTTGTGCAAGGTCAATATCTTAGTTATTTATATAATGTGTTCCATTTGTTTTTTGGTTTTCTGTCTTGCTACTGAGGATCAAAGCCAAACAAGGCAGAAATTAATTAATATATATATTGAAGTAGTATTTCTCTTACATTTTTATTTCATAAGAAAAATGTGTTGAATTTTACAAAATTACAAAAGGATTCCATTAGTGCTGACAAGTTCATATACTTGGAAAAAGATCTTGAATGGATTTCATTATAAACTTTTGACCAATATTCACAGTGCTTATGTGAGGTTCAAAAAGAATGTAGTTACAAGCAGGTAGAAATGTATACTTAGAGAATTTAAATGACTTTTGTAAGATGACAGAGCAAGAGACTAAAATTTTATACTATTCTGATATTCCATCCTCTGACTTAACAAAACCTCTTCATATGTATCATATCTACTGCTCTCTGCCCCCATATATACCGTGCATTCTACTACAATGATTAAGAAAACATAGTTGTTCTTTCTATCTCTTAGGATGCTACTGTATGCAGTAGTGGGTTAGATATAGTCTAATCAGGCAGGGAAATTCACTGAAAAATCTGGTCTGGCTTTCTGCAAAGTGCTTCTGTAGAATTGTTTTACTACTGGCTATATGCCACAAGCCAGCTTGAACCAGAGGAGTTAGCTCAAGGAAACTATTTTTAACTCTTGACACCTTACAGGATTATGGTGGCTCCCAGAATTACACTGAGTATTTAAGTTACTAAGTGATCTACCTTTCTCAACTCTTCTTTTGAACCATAACACACTGTGCATATGTGTTTGTGGAGGGGGAGTTGGGAGAAATGCACTTGGAGAACTGAGATGAGCATGTTCATGGATTTCTATTGCTTCACTGTGATACCAACTAGAGTGTTTCCATGAGTCCTACAAGCTCTAAAATGTTTCCAGAATGTCAGGCGGATGCAGAAATGGGGCACCGACACAGAACTATAAGGTGTATCAGAACAAATAAATGAAAAGAAGTGTGTGTGTGTACTTAGCATATTGTTGTAGACAGCTCTCTCTGCCTGAGACAGTGAAGGTCATTAACTCCTAAGCCATGGACCTACGTTCTATAACATACTTTTGTCTGAAATTTGTGTCTGGGTTTTATGTTGGATCTAGAAGATCAGAATGGTCTCCTTTGGCTCTTAACCTGAACCTGGCCAGCTTCCGTGTCTGCACAGTAGGCCTTGTGTTCTGAAAGATTTTGAAATGGTTTATGTTCCACCCTTGGCTGAGACAGCGATAACATGTCTTAACCATTCCCGTGTGACTGATTCACCTTTGAAAGTCAGAGTTTCTCCAGTGTTCTGTTGTAACAGGGAATCCATAACGCAATTCATTTATATCTGACAAAAGGAACTGTGAAATCTTTCTACCTCTGTAAATGCATGAAAAACAGTAACAATCAATATCATGTGTATTTGGTTAGCTTGACAGTAACTTTCAAGTGAATTTTCCTAAATTGGAATAGGCTTTAAAAATCTTTTACAACAATGATTACAGTGAGATACACTGTGAACACTTCTTAAAAAGATACTATATTAATTGAAAAATATGACCTGTCAACTGAAAATTATTGTTATGAATGTCAAAACAGACACATATCCCAATCTTGACCACATGCTATTGTGATGCTTTGTGAACAAAGGCTTTTATAGTAATGATTTAAAATAAATTAAGTGAGGGGCATCTGGGTGGCTCAGTTGGGTAAGCATCTGACTTCAGCTAAGATCACTACACTATCTCACAGCTCATGAGTTCGAACCCCATGTTGGACTCTGTGCTGATGGCTCAGAGCCTGGAGCCTGCTTCAGATTCTGTATCTCCCTCTCTCTCTGCCCCTCCCCTGCTCATGCCGTCTCTGTCTGTCTCTCAAAAATAAACATTAAATTTTTTTTAAAAATTAAAAACTATATTAAATTAAATGATCTTATACATTTTCTCTGTTTTCAGAGGGGGAAACCAATATCAAAGAGGACTCATATATGAAACTTCACCCAGTTTTCCAATTTGTAGAACTGAGGACTCCTGCTACCATGGCCAGGAGATAAAATGGAAAATATTGCAGAATACAACTAAAAATATCCCAGAAGGTGTGAATGTTTTTAAGCCAATAGCAAAAAGTTACTTATTTTAGGACAGTGTATTCACTTATGAAAAATGTTAGGTTTCTACCGTGTTCTTAGAAACATAGCAGATGTCCTGCCCCAGAAAGAGCTTACAGTCTCTGTGTGTGTATGAATGAAAGTGTGTGTGTTTGTGCATGTGTGTGTGTGCACAAGATGGGGGGGTACAAATAAATAAGAAATGACAAGACATTGTCCTTTGTGCTATCATGGGGGTCAGCACAGTGTGTGAGGGCTGGTGCACATTTTTGGATGGGACCTTGAATCCAGTTTTAGGGAGCAACCCCAGGGAAGAATTCTGAAAGAATTTGTCATGTGAAACTTAAAGGATAAGTGTGATTTAGGCAGAAGAGAAGAACTGAGAGTGGAGAGTAGTAATTGGTCATGATGTTCCCAGATGTAACAACATTGCTTGGCCAAAGCCCAAAAAGAACATGTTTTTTTCAGAAAACACTATCCTTCCAAAAACTTATTTTCAGTGTTTTTACGCCAAATTCATTACAAGAACAGTTTGAATAATTAAAATGATAAAATTCACTTTATTTTTTTTTTACAATTAGCAGTTATTATAAGGCTGCTTTATAACATGAATATACCATATTTTTTTTTGGATTCAGTCATTGAAAGTATTTTCAGCATAATTTATTGTTCTTTAAGAGTATCTTGGCTTTCAGGATAATTGATTTCCTCTCTAGAACTGGCTGTGAAAGCTTTTATAAATGTTGACACTAACTTCAAGTATACTGCTGGTTATTCATGGAAATTGCCAGTTTGTATAAAACAATAACCTTTCATAATAATTTATTTATTTTGCTATGTTTTCCTACTAAATTATCTGATTTTGCACTCTTTTCTGTGCATCTCTTTTGTGAGTTGAGAGACATTTTCTTTGTCTTTTCCATGTGTGACATGGCAGAGAAGCTGTTAAAATGATTTATTGCCATTTCTTAATATGATAGCATAAGAACAGCATTTTCAAGATTTATTTGTTCAGGGAATGTGTTCTCAATTCCATGATACTATCTGCTTAATTAGAAATGTAGGTTTCTGGATATTTGTGAACTTTAGCAGTTGTATATTTAGTGAGTGCACTGACAGATCTTGGTTTGAGGTACTTAAGTTGGGCATAATTATTTAAGGTGAAATATCACTCAGAAATACGACAACAAACAGATTTTCTGTGGTGTTGTTCTTTTATTTTTATTTATTTAATTTTTTTTGGCCAAAGAAGACATTAGAGGACTTCTAAAAATTTTTGCCTTGTTTTCCCTGTTGCTTGAAGAGCTAAATCATATGTTGTTTTCTTGTTTCTAATTACCTAAGAGCATAGCAGAATTGCTTCATGGTGTAATTAAATAATGATAATAATATTAAGAATGCTTTATATAAGATGTAGGCTCAAGTTCTCGTAGAAATACAAATTGCTTTTGTGGTCCTGGGCAAATTACTTAAATTCTTTGTGACTCAAGGTTTTTCTTTTTTTCTTTTCTTTCTTTTCTTTTCTTTCTTTCTTTCTTTCTTTCTTTCTTTCTTTCTTTCTTTCTTTCTTTCTTTTTTTAACAAATACTTTATTGTCAAATTGGTTTCCATATAACACCCAGTGCTCATCCCCACAAATGCCCTCCTCCATGCCCATCTCCACCCTCCCCCCCACACCCATCAGTCCTCACTTTGTTTCTCAGCATTCAAGAGTCTCTCATGGTTTGCCTCTCTCCCTTTCCCCCACCATTTACCCCATTCTTCTCCCCAATGGTCCTCCATTAAGTTCCTCCTAATCCTCCTATATGTGCAAACACATGATATTTGTCCTTCTCTGCCTGACTTATTTCGCTAAGCATAACACCCTCAAGGTCCATCCATGTTGCTACACGTGACTAGATTTCGTTGTTTCTCATTGCCATGTAGTATTCCATGGTATAGATAAACCACATCTTCTTGATCCATTCGTCCGTTGATGCACACTTAGGCTCTTTCCATGTTTTAGCTATGTGGAGAGTGCTGCTATGAACATTGGGGTACATGTGCCCCTATGCATCAGCATTTCTGTATCCCTCGGGTAAATTCCTAGCAGTGCTATTGCTGGGTCCTAGGGGAGTTCTATTGTTATTTTCCTGAGGAACCTCCGCACTGTTTTCCAGAGGGGCTGCACCAGTTTGCATTCCCACTAACAGTGTAAGAGAGTGCCCGTTTCTCCACATCCTCGCCAGCATCTAGAGTTCTCTGATTGGCTCATTTTAGCCACTCTGACTGGCATGAGGTGGTATCTCAGTGTGGTTTTGATTTGTATTTCCCTGATGAGGAGGGATGCTGAGCATCGTTTCATGTGTCTGTTGGCCATCTGGCTGTCCTCTTTGGAGAAGTGTCTGTTCATATCTTCTGCTCATTTCTTCACTGGGTTGTTTGTTTTTCAGGTGTGGAGTTTGATGAGTTCCTTATAGATTTTTGGATATTAACCCTTTATCTGATATGTCATTTGCAACTATCTTTTCCCATTCCGTTGGTTGCCTGTTAGTTTTGTGGGTTGTTTCCTTGGCTGTGCAGAAGCTTTTAATCTTGATGAGGTCCCAATCGTTTATTTTTGCTCTTGATTCCCTTGCTTTTGGGAATGTGTCAAGTAAGAAGTTGCTGCGGTGGAGGTCAAGGAGGTTGTTTCCTGCTTTCTCCTCTAGGGTGTTGATAGTTTCCTGTCTCACGTTCAGGTCCTTTATGCATTTTGGTGACTCAAGATTTTTCTTTCTTTATTTATTTAACCAGAGGGCTTGGACTGTCTACTGTGTGCATGGTGGTACATTTCAGTTTGAAGGAATTTGGTAGAGACATTTTAGAAATTAGTAGGAGATATTAGACACAGGAATCATTTTAATACAAATCACACTAACACACATAATCATATAATAAATTTAAGAAACCAGGGTATTAATACTTCAAGAGAACTAGTATAGAATGCAGTGGGGATTCCTAGGATAGAAAACATATTTTGAGTTAATAAAGAAGGAGATTTGAGGAGGAAGTATTTGAATTAGTCTTTGAATGGAATTTGAATTTAGAGAGATGCGAAGAATAGATGAAATGGTGTTAAAAGGAACAGCTTTAATATAAGGCTTGGAGTCAGGAGACTTTGGACTTTGAAGGAAGCAAGTAATTTAATTTAATTGGATCTGAAGGTGAATTGAGGGTAATGATGACAAATAAGGGTGAAAATGTAGGTTGGTGAAAGATCATAAGTTCTTCAATCCAAATGGGGAGTTTAGTATTCATTGTGTAGACCTTGAAATGTCATTGGGGGTTGTTCTTAAAAAAGAAAAAAAAAAGGCAGGGGGAGGAGGAGAGAGAAAGAGATGGGGAGAGAAAATGCCCTTGGCAAGACTTGGTTTTATGTCCTATCTCTTCCACTTAGTATTTCAATAGCTTAAGCTAAGTTACAGATTTTTTTTTCCAGAAAATTGGTTTTCTTATCTATAACATAAGAATGACAACATGATCTTTCTGGGTTGCTGTAAGAATTGGGGCTAATGTTACATGAAGCGTCTGATATGTATTTCACTGAGGGTCAAGCAAAAAGTACCTTGAACACATGAATTCCAAGGTTGCTGAGTTGGCTGTGACATTATGTTATACATTTGCTCAAAGTATCATAGAATCTCACAGTCAAAAGTAACCTCAAAGGTGTTTTAGTCTATTCCCCATTGAAAGCAAGTATCCCCATTATACCCTTCTTGATTGTATTCCAGAATGTCCATCATCTGACCTCTTGGAGGAACTTACGATTATGAGACTATTGTTATTTTTCAAAGCATTCCTTTCCATGGCTTGAGAAGTTTTCTATATATTGATCCAAAATCTGTGGCTTTCTAACTCCATGCATTAGTTCTTTAATCCTTTGTTTCAGAACTATCAAGCAGTAGCACCTCTTCTACATGTCAAATCTGAAATATCCAGTGTGCATATATAGTTTCCTTTTCTTTGTACTTGGGTTCCTTTCTACATTCACTTCTAGAGCAAATATCCTTGGATCTTCCATCTACTTATCACATGACATCATTACAAAACTCTTCTCTCTGTTGATTGGCTTTCTTTGTGTGCATTCCAACTTATAAATGCCTTTTTTTTTTTTTTTGCAAATACAATTCCCAGAACTAAATAAAATCCCATTGATGACGCCTATTTAGAGATGAATTTAGCAGATCTTGCTTGGTCTAGAGTCTGGACCAGGTCATTGGAATTTTACAAAATGCACAAAGCTAGCTAGATCCAACTGCAAAATATTCTGAGTCACTAGATCTGGAGTTGACCCCAGGTATTTGTATTTTTAAAATGACATAGATAATTTTGATATCTAACTGGGGCTGAAGATCAACTATCTAGACACTACACTTAGTGAAGGAAGAAAGATCACATTATGTTTATGTTTATGGGTGGCCAAATAACATTACTTTTATGTGTCAAATTTGGAAACAACCACTTGAGGTTTTCTTTGTTTCATTTGTTGTTATTGTTGTTGTTTTGTTTCTTAGTTCTGTCCTAGATTTGTCCACTGCATTTTCTAGGACCTAGATCTAAGACTGCATTCATTCCTATTATATCTCACTTTAGCCATTCCTGGCCATCATTTTATTCTAGCTATATGATTTTTGATTTCACATACCTTATTCAGAAAACGTTTTTAAGGATTGTTCATTATGGGTAGGCATTCCAGGATGATAAATATGAAGAAAACTACAAATTCAGACCTGTTCGTTATTTATCACTACTCTTCTCTGGTGAATATTATGCATTGTTCTCACTTTTTGTATTTGACATATTTATTATTTTACCTAATGCTTTGAATCACTTTTCCTTTCTAAGTTATCATAGCATGTGCCTATAGAGTTGGCAGTTGATAGACAATAGTGGGTCTCAGAATGCTATAGAATAATGTCAGAACCCCCAGGCCTAGAACTAAAGTGATGGACATCTTTTAGCCCTTGCATGGATCTCATAAAATGATACCACTGTAGCTTAGTTAGGCTTATTTTGGCTGCAAGTATCAGGAACCCTAACTTAAAATATCTTAAATAACGCAGGTATTCAATATCTTATATAGCATGAACTCTAGAGGTAGGACAGTCCCAAATGCAGCAGTATTTGAGTATCATCCAAATCCTACTTTACTTTTGTCTTTCCATTCTGCCATCCCCAGTGGAAGCCAACTTCTTTCATGGCATCAAGATAGGTGCTGATACATAACGGCATCCGGGAGCAGAAGGACACCCTTTTCTTATTTTCCTTTTCTCCTCCTCCTCCTCTTCCTCCTCTTCTTCTTCGTCTCTTTTTAGAATCTTCTCATCAGATATCCACCCATATCTCATTCTCCTGAACGATAATACATGTCCCCTTATAACAACTCTTTTAAAAGGAGTTAGAGTTATAGCTTTGCAATTGTGATGTAATAGAAGGGGAAGGACTAATTGAGATCACTGCCACAAGAAAGTAATTGGGGGAGAAAATATAATTTTTAATGAACTGGATATTTAAATGCAAATTAAAAATTTGTTTGAAAAAGTTCATAAAAAGTCAATGTAACATTATTTCTAATTGATCCTAGTGAAGGCTAGAGTTAGAGAACTGAGAGATGGCAATGGAAAAGAATGAAATCTTGCCATTTACAAAAACATGGATGGAACTGGAGGGCATTATGCTAAGTGAAGTAAGTCAGTCAGAGAAAGACAGGTATCATATATTTTCACTCATGTGTGGAATTTGAGAAACTTAACAGAAGACCTTGGGGGAAGGGAAGGAAAAAAGATAGTTACAAGCAGAGAGGGGGAGGCAAACCATAAGAGACTCTTAAATACAGAGAACAAACTGAGGGTTGTTGGGAGGGGGCAGGGTAAATGGGTAATGGACATTCAAGAGGGCACTTGTAGGGATGGTCACTGGGTGTTGTATGTAAGTGATGAATCATGAGAATCTACTCCCGAAGCCAAGAGCACGCTGTACTCACTGTATGTTAGCTAACTTGACAATAAATTATAAAATAAAAATAAACTGAAATAAATCAGTATAGGTATAGATGTAATCTGAGGAAATCATGCACTGTAAATTACTCAATGGCTTTCAGAAAGAAAACTTGAGGTGAGTAAAAGTTGGTGGCTATTACTTTATTTCAATGTTAACCTGCAGAGAAGACAAACAGATTTATAAGAACAGATAGAATGAAAATATTTGTCATCCACAGAAGAAAATGAAATCAGCAACAGAAATGAGTTTCCATTTATTCTGACCTATGTATGTGCCAAGAATTTATGCACATTGTTTCATTTAATCTTTGCAGCCCTTTGAGGCAGGTGCAACATGGGGCAGGTATAATCATGAAAAATTATGTGATTTTAAATCATGATGTACCATACAAGTACAATGTATTTTTAGTCTGTGTTTTTCTGCATCCAGGCCAGTCTATTGTTGGTTACACTGCCCCCTCTCAGTTCTAAGGTGAATTTGTAAAAGCCTATGCACTCATGGGTCAGAGTTTAGTTATACAAGAATCATTAAGCAGTTTTACCTGACACTATTCTCAAAACCTCATTGTGTTTAATAACTTCTGTAAATCAGGAATGAGTTACAAAATCAAATTTGTGAGCCATGTCACACTTTGAGACTGAATCCATTTGTATTGCAAATACACAAATATATATACATACATTTTCATAATTGGAAAATAGTAAAAGAAGCCCTTGTAGATCATTTCAATAACTCTGAAGCATTTAAAGAATTTTGGTTTTTAAAAAGGATACACCTTGCTGATTAGCATTGAGCTTTGTTTAAAATACTGCTCCAACATTAAAAACAACAACAACATCAACAAAACCCTGCTCATGCTGTCTCTCTCTCTCTCAGAAATAAATAAAACATTAAAAATTTTTAAAAAGGGGGAGGGCGCCTGGGTGGCTCAGTCGGTTAAATGTCTGAATTCAGCTCAGGTCATGATCTCACAGTTTGTGAGTTCGAGCCCCGCGTCGTGGTCTGTGCTGACAGCTAGCTCAGAGCCTTGAGCCTGTTTCAGAATCTATACCTCCTTCTATCTCTGACCCTCCCCTGCTCATGCTTCTCTCTTTCTCTCAGAAATAAATAAAAAATTAAAAAAAAATACTGCTCCAAGAATTTTTAAGCCTGAATGTAGCATAATTGTGAAAAAAAAATACAACTGATGGTAAATATTGGGGTGGGCAGGGAGGGGATATACAAGGAAAGAAAAAACAGGTATAAATCTCAATGTGTACTTGGCTTATTCACATACCAACACACTGTTTGGATTCCAAGCAATTATTTTTGCTGTTTGTCAGCAGTCAGGGTCACCATTGCTACAGCCCAAATAAAGAAGCTCATTACTAAAAGATGTCCTGGAGAACAGCATGACTCATTTACTTGAGAAACTGAATGCAAAAGAAACCCCTAGCTAATAATATTTTGGAATTATTTTTGAGAAAAGAAGAGATGCAGGGGAATTATTAGAGGTAATAACAGAAAATTCTGAATGAAAAATTCACACTTTTCTTTATTCCAGGTCAGCTAGTTTGGAAATGAGCACAATTTCCACATATGACATTAAATATGACCTTACTTGGAACTGTACTATTGTTGTTCTTAGTTTTCAGTTGCTGAAGGTAGAAATCAGTCATGCCTTTGAGGGGTTTCTTAGTAATCAGCAAACCTGAACTGAGCATTTGTGGGGAAAAAAATAGAAAAAGAACAGAAAGAGAAGGAGAATTATAGGTAGGCTTCAGGGTAATGGTAACAAGCCATCTGCATAATTTTTAGTAATGTTACACATAGTAAGCATCCTAGATTTTTTTTTGTAGCAATGTGCACCAATAGAAAATGATACTGATGCAGTTTTTAAATAGTATCTTTGTCATAATTATACTGTCATAAAGTTCACCACTTTGATCTATCCGATCTAAGGGAAATTTTTTTTTTGAAAAATATTTTATTTCCTCTTTGAGAAGCCTATTCTACTATGGATGCATTTTCAACAGTAAGATTCATTTGAAAACAAATTTGTGAAAGATCTGAGGTTTTCTTCTCTTTGAAAAGATAGGTATTCCCAACTGTTCCTAGATCCCACCAAGCCTCTAGTATAGTCAAAAAGAGACAGGGAGATGAATATTTGTTTGAGAGATTCTCCTGGGCTGACCCGGTCTTCATACTAGCTGCACTGCTGATATCAAGACAATAATCAGCAGGTTGACAGCAAATCGATTTTGGCTTTACTAGAAAGTAGATGCAAAAGCCAATAGCGTAATTCAGGAACCTCAAGCTAGCTACCAAGTTATGGTTGATATGCTTAAATATTTTATGACAAGGTTGTAGTATATTATTATTATTGCCCTCCTATCTCTCAAAGTTTACCCTTGAAAAAAGTAAAGATTTAAAATAAAATATGTCACTTTATTAGAGCAAGATACGACCAGTTGATATTAGGCCAAATCTGATTGTCTTAAAAAATCATTGCTGTGAATATTTTGTAACCATTACATTTCAGTAAAATGTTTATTCTAACCGAAAAGTCCTGGTTGTGACATTTATAGTTCTGTCAGAGTCAAGGCTTTATCACACATCCTGAGACTTAGAGCTCTCCTGTGCACAGAGCTGTTTCCAACTGGGCAGGACGTGCCAGGAATTATTGACACTATTCTGAACCAGATCCATGGATTCAAACTCAGCCCCTAGCTCAAGGAAGCATTTTAGAAGAGCATCCTGGGTCACTGAATTCTAGTAACCATCCGTTAGTACATGCTCATCCTTTCCTTTTTCATAGAAAAAAAGAAAATTCGCTTTTCTTCAAAGACCTCTCAGGTTGTACTGGAAAATGTGTCCAATAAAGAAGACACATCTGGTCCTTCTTTGTTGGGGAATTTATAGGAGGTAGAGTCTCAGCTGTCAGGCCATCGGCAACTGATGATATAAAATATGATGATACCTTAAGAATTAAGGAGGATCTGTAAGACTCCTGTGCAACTCTTGCTGTCTGACAGCTGCATTCTGTGACTCTTCCAAGGACAAAAGAAGGGCTCATTAAGTTCAAATTTTTCCCAGCTAGTTGCTTAAAATTAAACAGTGCAGTAAAGCTGCAAAAGGACAGCCTCCTTCTTCTCCACTGGCAGCCAGAAGGGTGTTCACTTGTGCCACAGGAAAGAGAGAGAGCTCCAAGCCTTGGGAACAGGGATTTCGGCAGAAATCCCAGGCTGTAATTATTGACTGTAGACATGTTACAGCTGGGAAAGATCTATAGAAGGGGAAACTGAGGGCACACATGATGTGTGGATTCTACCTGTGAGATTTGACACTGATCTTTAGAAGGTTACCAGGATGGCTTCTTCCTGGACCAGATTTTCATTTCTCAGGCCTCCACTCCTCTGTCTACTAGACAACTTGGGCCTCCCAAATTTCTGCTTTCCATGTGGAACAACTTAAGTTTCTGCTTTCCACATGGAACAATTTAAGTTTCTTTTCCAGCTGTCTCGAGATGGGATTCCTTGATCTTTAACTTATGTGGCTGGCTTCCATTCTTCTAGTTCTGAAATGTATCTTTTTCCTTAAGCAGGTCTTACAAGAAACTTCAACCTAGATGTCTGTAGGCTTATGGTGTTTTTGTGTTTTAGCCTAAAAAATTATGAAGCAGGCCCGCAAATAGGAATAAAATAGAATTCCACATCCTAAAAACATTAAATCGTTTAAAATAAAAGTTTATCTTTTTGAAAAGCAGATAGGTGTTGGTCAGTTGGGGCTGCCAAAGAAAATCAAAGTGCCATAGACAGGGTAGCTTATCAATAATAGAAATTTATTTCCATAGTTCTGGAGTTTGGAAGTCTGAGATCAGGATGTCAGCAGGTTTGGGCCCTCTTCTCCATTGCAGATAGGTGACTTCTCATTTATCTCCACATAGTAGGAAGAGAGTGAGCTAGCTTCCTGGTCTCTTCTTATAAGGGCACTAAACCTATTCATGAAAGCTCCATCCTCATGACCTAATCACCTCCCAAAGGCCCACCTCCAAATACCATCCCAATTTCATCAACAAATGAATTTTGGAGGAACATAAACATTCGGTCCATAATAGAATGTATGTGGGGTATGATACGCTTTGCCAAGAGTTAAATAAATAACTTTCTGAAGTACATGGAAAATAGAGAATAAGCAGAGTGAAGCAATGGCTAGATCAGGAATGAGACAACCCAAGTTTCTAACTTTGTACAGTGCAACTCATCCTTCAGGCCTGAAGAACTGTTCCCTGTGATAATTGTTTAATGATTAAAAAAAATCAGAGTGAGTTACGAAATAGGTGATGAGACCATAGTATCTACCACACCATTGATTTCTGATCATTGGTTTGTACGTTCCAGTTGATTTCACAGGAGTACTCTTTCTTCTCAACTCCATAAATCACAAGTGAAAGCCATATGCTTAGAAGAGAACCTTACTGGATGGTGCAGAATAGAGAATCACAGAGTCATGGGTTAGAAATGTCTTGAGGTGGCCTTTGAGGAATATGAATTTTTGGCATCCTTAGAATATTATTGTTTCTGGAAAAAATTCATGGAATTGGGGTGAGACAGAGAGAGAGGATGGAAGGTATGTGTTGGGAGATGTTCTATTACTTCCAAGGAAATATGTCTTGTTCTCATATTTAAGCCCATTTTCTACTGCTCAGTTCTCCCTCACTGTCTCTCTATACTTGAGGGCCATTATCGTTATTGAAATTTTTTTTTTGACTCTGTTAGCACTGAATACTTTGGCTTTTCAAAAAATGACAAAATCAACAAAAACACTTCCATTTTTGCCTTTTCATTTACTTATGCTATTCCTGTATTTAGCTTTTAACACTTGATAAGTGAAACTACAGCACAAAGCTCTGATTATTAGAGTATATACTGGCCCTTTTTGTAATAGTCTTTGATATTTCTCAACATCATGTTATTTTTACAGTTACAGTCCAAAGATGGCATGTGTCTACAGAATCTCCAGGTCTTTCTGCAATATTTATACTTAGATCTGCAGACCATATTTATTCCTTACTCTTCTATTTTTGAAAAGTTTTCTTTACTAAGTTCTTTCATCTGATATTTTGCATTTTATCTCCCTGTTTTTAGACTCCTCATTTCACATTAAATTATCTAAAAGACAATGGTATAGGTCATAACCCTTTCCTTAGAAACTTCTGAAGAGTCCCACTATCTATAAGGATAATGTTTAAATTCTTTAACTTGAAATTAATGTTCACCATCTAACCTAATAGTTACTCCTTATTTATTACCTTCCCTGAAGGAACCCCCAAATCTGATCAGACCCATTTGCCTAGGGCTCTCCAGATGGATCCCTCAGCCAGTCCCCTGTGTGTACGCCACTGTCACCAGTAGGTCTCAGACCTCTTTTCACTGCTTGCCAGTGACCTGAAGCCCACTCACTTTGGCCCAGCTTGTGTACCACCTTTTCAGTGAGACCTCCTCTGGCTTCCTCAGTGGCTTCATCCTGCCCTGTTACCTGGTGTATGTGACTCCTGCCTTCCCTCTCTCTGCACCTGCCCTAAGAGCCATACCCACATGCTAAGTATCATTACATGGTGCAGAACAGGATTTTTGTCTTTTTTCACCATTTTTCTATTGAACTGTCTCCTTTTTTAAAAAATAGGACTCTTGGGGCACCTAGGTGGCTCAGTCAGTTAACTGTCCAGCTCTTGATTTTGGCTTAGGTCATGATCTCACAGTTTGTAAGTTTGAACCCCCCATCAGGCTCATCACTGACAGTGCAGAGTCTGCTTGGGACTCTCTCTCTCTCTCTCTCTCTGCCACTCCCCAGCTCTCTCTCTCTCTCAAAATAAATAAATAAACTTAAATAAGACTCTTGTTTTGTCGAGGTTATTTTAAAATGAGTTTCCTTTTGCTGAGTGGTACAATTATCAGTGACCAATCTTCTCTGTATACTTTTGTATTTTCCAAATATTCTTTACTAAAAAATATTGCAAGTATTGTTTATAATAATGGCTAGAAGTCCTTACTATGTGGCAACAACCATATGGAGTATTACCACATAGAGTGTAGTATTATACGTATTACTATTTCCATTTTACATGTCAGGTAATTTATTTGAACCTTATCCAGTCTGTCTGACCTTAAAGCTAAAGCTCTCGAAGACACCTGGGTGGCTCAGTTGGTTGAGCATCCAACTTCAGCTCAGGTCATGATCTCATGGTTTGTGAGTTCAAGCTCTCATTGTGTTCTCTGCTGTCAGTGCAGGGCCTGCTTCAGATCCTCTGTCTCCTTCTCTCTGTTCCTCCCCTGCTCGTGCTGTCTCAAAAATAAATAAATATGAGAAAAAACAGAAGCTCTGAACCACTATGCTCATTTTAATTATCTGGGGGGCAGGGGAGAAAGAACTTTAATTAATTACTTACATTTTTGAGAGCACTAGTAATCCCTCTTAATTTAATAGCAACTGTAAGATTATGTGTTTGCCATTCCTTTATTCAGAGTTCATGGCAGATTATGTTTTGACCACACCAATATGTGTTTATCTCATCCCACATGTTTTTTTTTCATGAGACTAACATTGAAGATGTGGTCTATTACTTGCCCTTGAGACTATAAGTAGGGACTTATGACTATTGTAACTCACAGACTACGATAAAAATGATACACCATGGCTACTGAAGCTGGGTCATAAAAAGCATATAATTTCTGCCTGGTGACCCACCCCATATTCCTTTTTTCTCACCTCCTAAACCTCCAAACCCAGTGACAATGCTGGGAGATGGATAAACAATAATAATGAAGAGGAACAAAATTCAGTGTGAGAATAGAGCAGAACAGAGAAGATTCTAAGAAAGAAGTAAATCATGTAATTCCATGTAAAGACATTTTGAGGAAACATAGGGAAAGAAATTTTTTAAAGAGGAGGAATGAGAAAGAATCGGAGCAAGAAAGAAATAGGAAGGATTCTTTAAGGCATGTTTATTTAGGCAGCACACACATTCAGTTGGTTTTAACCTTGTGGCAAACAATAGAAAGTTAATGATAGGTGTAAGTGGTACAGAGAAAGATGTGTTGTTCCTGAAATATGTCATTTAAAAAATTAAGATATTCCAAAAACTTGATAAATGATAGTTTCTTGAATCATTCTCCATTTATTGGGCAGTTGTATTCTTGAACAGTTTCAGTTATAATTTTGTTGCCCATATGATTTATAGTCTGTGAAGTGGCTTCTTTTTTGTATTTTTCATTCTGTACACTATTAGTTCTTTTGCTCTGTCACTTATCTGGAGGGATCTTTATTATTATTTTTTATTAAAATTTTTAATGTTTTATTTATTTCTGAGAGAGAGAGAAAGAGAGAGAGAGAGAGAAAGAGAGAGAGAGCAGGGGAGGGTCAGAGAGAGAGAGGGAGATACAGAATCTGAATCAGGCTCCAGGCTCTGAGCTGTCAGCACAGAGCCTGACATGGAGCTCAAACCGTGTGATCATGACCTGAGTCGAAATCTGACGCTCAACCTACTGAGCCACCCAGGTGCCCATGGAGGCATCTTTAATAAGAGGGCTGTCATTAAATTTTTTAATTTCTCCTTGAATGAATTTTAGAAAGTTGAATTGTTCTAGGAATATGTGCATTTTATCTAAGTTACTGGGCTAATAGGTATAAAGTTGTTCATAATATTTCCTTTTTTCCTTTGTAGAATCTCTAGCAATGTTTATTTCATTACTAATTTTCTTAATCTGTGTTTCTCCTCTTTTTTCTTCCCCTGACCAGTTTGCTAGGGGGTTGTCGATTTTACTACTAAACTTTTCAAACACAGCAAGTAGTGTTTTTTTTTTTTTTAATTCTCTATCATTTGTCTAGTTAATGTTTCTTTGGTTTCTCTTATGAGTTTTTAAAAGAATATTTATTTTTAAAATTCACTTATAATGAACATACAGTGTTATGTTGATTTCTGGTGTACATATGCTAATTATAAATATCAACATAATAATTGCATATATCAATATAATCATTCAACAGTTATATACATTACCCAGTATTCATCACATTAAGAGTATACAGCTTCACCTGTTTAACATAACTCCCATCTATCTCCCCTCTGGCAACCACCAGGTTGTTCTCTGTAGTTATGCCATATCCTTTTTTGTTTGTGTTTTTTCCCCTTTGTTTCTTTTTCCTTTTAAATTACACATATGAGTGAAGTCTATGGTATTTGTCTTTCTCTTAGTGACTTACTTCACTTAGCATTGTACTCATGTATCTAAGTTGTTGCAAACGGCAAGATTTCATTCTTTTTTATGGCTCAGTGATATTCCATTGTATTTATATGCCACACCTTCTCTATCAATTCATCCATCAATGGACATTTGGGTTGCTTCCATATCTGGGGTATTGTAAATAATTCTGCAGTTGAATTAGGGGTGCATCTATCTTTTTGAATCAGTGTTTTTATTTTCTTTGGGTAAATACCCCTCAATCCTGTAAATGCCCCTGGGTTGTATGGTAATTCTATTTTTAACATTTTGAGGAAGATTATGCTATTTTCCAGAGTGACTATACCAGTTTGCATTTACACATACAGTGCACAGGATTCCTTTTTCTCCACATCCTCGCCAACACTTGCTGTTTCTAGTGTTTTTGATTTTAGACATTCTGACAGGTATGAGGTTATACCTCATTGTGGTTTTGATTTGCATTCTCCTGATGATTAGTGATGTTGAGCATCTTTCCATTTGTCTGTTGGTCATCTGTATGTCTTCTTTGGAAAAATGTCTGTTAATTAATGTCTTCTGCCCATTTTTATTTGGATTACTTGTTTTTTGGTGTTGACTTATGTAAGTTCTTTATTTTAGATACTAATCCCTTATCAGATAAATAATTTGTAAATATCCTCTCCCAACTGTGGGTTATCTTTTTTGTTGTTGTTGATGATGATTTTCTTCACTGTGCAAAAGGTTTTAATTTAACTATAAAATATTGATCAAAGAAAATGAAGATGGCAGATATGGAAAGACATTCCCTGCTCATGAATTAGGATAACCTATATTGTTAAAATGTCCATACTGCCCAAAGCAATCTACACATTTAATGCAATTCTTATCAAAATACCAATAGCATTTTTCCCAGACCTAAAACAAAGAATCCTAAAACTTGTATGGAACCACAAAAGACCCTATATAGACAAAGTAATCTTGAAAAAGAACAAAAGTGGAGCTATCATAATCCCAGATATCAAGATATACTACAAAGATGTTTAATCAAAGCAGTGTGAAAGGGCACACACACACAAAATACACACATAGACCAACAGAACAGAATGGAGACCTCAGAAATAAACCCATGATTATATGGTCAAGTAATCTCTATGGTCAAAGGAGGCAAGAATATACAAGGGAAAGGGGCGCCTGGGTGGCTTAGTTGGTTAAGCGTCCGACTTTCGCTTAGGTCACGATCTCGCGGTTCATGGGTTCGAGCCCCACGTCGGGCTGTGTGCTGACTGCCCGCTCAGAGCCTGGAGCCTGTTTCAGTCTGTGACTCCCTCTCTCTCTGACCCTTCCCTGCTCACGCTGTCTCTCTCTCTCTCTCCTAGAAAAAAAAAAAAAAAAGAATATACAAGGGAAAAAAGAGAATCTGGCCAACGAAGATGTTGGGAAAACTGGACTTTCTTACACCATACACAAAAAATGTACTTAAAATGGATTAAAGACCTAATTGTGAGACCTGAAACCATAAAATTTCTAGAAGAAAACATAGGCAGTGATCGCTTAGCCATCAGCTGTAGAAACTTTTTTCTAAATATGTCTCCTTTGACAAGGGAACAAAAGCAAAATGTAAACTATTAGGATTACTCTAAAATAAAAATGCTTCTGTTATGATTTTTAATATTCATTTCCTTCTTTAATTTGCTTTTCCTTTTTCTGGTTCTTAAGTCATAAACTTCTATCTTGTTTTCTAATATAGTCATTTAAAGCTATACATCTTTTATAGTCACTACTATAGTTACGTCCCATAGATATTGCTGTGTTGTATTCTTGTTGTCATACTGTTTGAAACATTTTTCTAATTTTTGCACTTTTTTCTTTGGCCCATGAGTTACTTACTTAGAAGAGGATTATTAGCCTCGAATTATTTCCTTTCCTACTGTTGTTTATTTTTAAATTTGAGAAGAGAACATACTCTGTGAGATTTTAGCCTTTGACAATATATTGAAGTTTATTTTATGGCTAACATAGGTTCTATCATGGTGAATATTCCATATGTTCTTGAAAACAATGTGTTCACTGCAGTTTCTGAGTATGGTATTCTACAATTGTCAGGTCAAGATGGTTGGTTGGTGGTATTAAGATTACCTTTTCTTTACTGACTATTTTGTCTTATATCAATTACTGACAAAGGGATATTGAAGACTAATTATGATTATGGATTTACTTATTTCTCCCTCTAATTCTATCAGTTTTTGCCTCATGAGCCTTGAACCTCTATAGATACATACCTATATTTAGGATCATTATGTCTTCCTGAAGAATTGACCCTTTTATCATTATGAACTATCCATCTTTATCTCTGGAAATATATTTTGTCTTGAAGTCTATCTACTTTGTCTAATATTCATATTAATACAACCACACTGGTTTTCTTATGTTTCCTGTTTATGTTGTGTACTTTTCTCATCCTTTTACTTTAAACTATTTATCTCTTTATTTTAAATTTAAAATAAGTCTTTTGGATCATAGGGTAGTTCTATTTTTAACTTTTTGAGAAACTTCCATACTGTTTTCCAGAGTGGAATTTAAAAAACAAAACAGATAAACGTAGGGGGTAAAAGATAGGAAAACTAGAAATCAGACTCTTAAATATAAAGAACAAACTGAGGGGAGGTGGGCTAAATGGGTGATGGGATTAAGGAGGGCACTTGTGATAAGCACTGGGTGTTGTCGTGATGAATCACTAGATTCTGCATCTGAAACTAATGTTACACTGTACGTTAACTAACTGGAATTTAAATAAAAACTTGAAAAAAGAAAAAAATAACTAAATAATAAAAAAATGAAATTAGTCTTTTGCTGGCAGCATATAGTTGGATCTGTGTTTTTAATTCAGTCTTGTAAAATCTGCTATACAATTGGAGTATTTAGTCAAAGGGTCCACAAACTTTTTTTAAGGGTGGAGAATAAATATTTTAGGCTTCTCAAGTCGAATGGTCTTTGTCACTCTACTGAATGCTGCACCGCAACACAAGAATAGCCACAGACAATATGTAAATAGATAAGGCTATATTTCAATAAATATTTACAAAATAAGTGGACAAGATTTGATCTGCAAGTCATTGTTTCTTAATCCCCCTTTTTAAAAATATTTTATTTATTTCTGAGAGAGAGAGAGACAGAGAGAGAGACAGCGTGAGAAGGGGAAGGTCAGAGAGAGGGGGAGACACAGAATCTGAAACAGGCTCCAGGCTCTGAGCTGGCTGTCAGCACACAGCCCAACACGGGACTCAAACCCACGAACCACGAGATCATGACCTAAGCGAAAGTCGGACGCTTAACCGATTAAGCCGCCCAGGCGCCCCTGTGCTGTACCTTTAATTCCCGTGACTTATTCATTCCATAACTGGAAGACTGTACCTCCCCCTTGCCTTTCCCTATTTTGCTGATCCGCCTACCCCCTTTCCCTCTGGTAACTGCAAATTTGTTCTCTGTATGTGTGGGACTGTTTCTGCTTTTTGTTTGTTTTGTGTTTAGATTCTACATATAAGTGGTATCATGTGGTATTTCTTTTTGTCTGATTTATTCACTTAGCATAATACTTTCTAGGTCCATCTGTGTTGTCCCAAATGGCAAGATCTCATTCTTTTTTATGGCTGAATAATATTGCATTATATATATATATACACACACACACACATATACCACATTAAAATTTTTTTTAGTGGAGCCTGAGTGGCTCAGTTGGTTAAGCCTCCAACTTCGGCTCAGGTCATGATCTCATGGTTGGTGGGTTCAAGCTCAGTGTCGGACTCTGTGCTGACAGCTAGCTCAGAGCCTGGAGCCTGCTTCAGATTCTGTGTCTCCCTTTCTCTGTGACCCTCACCTGCTCACGCTGTCTCTCTCTCAGAAATTTAAAAAAAAAAAATTTTTAAATTAAAAAAAAAATTTAAATGTTTTATTTAGTTTTGAGAGACAGAGCACGAGCTGGGAAGGGCCAAATAGATGGAGACACAGAATCGAAAGGAGGTTCCAGGTTCTGATCTGTCAGCACAGAGCCTGATGTGGGACTCAAACAATGAACCCTGAGATCATGACCTGAGCCAGGTGTTGGTGAATCGCTTAATCAACCGAGCCACCCAGGTGTCCTACTACATTTTCATCTACTCATCTATTGATGCAAACTTGCATTGCCTCTATATCTTGGCTATTATAAATGATGCTGTGATTAAGTAAATTACTTAAAAAAATAAACTTAGGGGCATATATATGTTTTCAAAGTAGTTTTTAAAAAATTTTTCTTGGGGCACCTGGGTGGCTCAGTCGGTTAAGCTTCTGACTTTGGTTCAGGTCATGATCTCACAGTTGGGTTCAAGCCCCTTGTCAGGCTATGTGCTGGCAGCTACCTCAGAGTCTGGAGCCTTCTTTGGACTCTGTGTCTCCCTCTCCCTCTGACCCTTCTGTGCTCACGCTGTCTTTCTCTCTCTCTCTTTCTCTCTCTCTCTCTCAGAAATAAATAAAAACATTAAAAAAATTCCTTAAGTAAATACCTAGTAGTGGAATTACTGGACTGTGTGGTATTTCTATTTTTAATCTTCTGAGGAATTGTTATATTGCTTTCCACAATGGCTGCATCAGTTTACATTCCTACCAACAGTGCATGGGGTTCCTTTTTCTCCACATCCTCTTTAACACTTGTTGTTTTTAATATTTTTCATTCTAGCTGTTCTAACAGGTGTTAGGTGATATCTCATTGTTGCTTTGATTTGCATTTTCCTGATGCTTAGTGATGTTGAGTATCTTTTCATGTATCTGTTGGTTATCTGTATATCTTCTTTGGAACAATGTCTATTCAGGTCCTTTGCCTATGTTTTTTTTTTTTTTTTTAAGATTTTATTTTTATGTAATCCCTAACCCCAGCATGGAGCACTGATTTACAACCCTGAGATTAAGAGTAGCATGCTCTGCTGACTGAGCTGGCTAGATGCCCATGACCATTTTTAATTGAATTATTATTATTTTTATTGTTGAGTTTTATTAAGTTCCTTGTATATTTTGGATATTAACTCCGTATTGAAAAAATAAATTACAAATACTTCTCCCATTCTGTAGTTTGCCTTCTCATTTTGGTGATGGTTTCTTTTGCTGTGCTGAAGTATGTTTTTATCAGGTATAAAATCCTTGAATTACAATACAATTAATACAATTGACCCCTGAACAACATAGGGGTTAGAGGCACCAACTCCCCTCATAGTTGCAAACCTGTATGTAACTTTTTAATCCCCTGAAACTTAACTACTGGTAGCCTACTATGGACCAGAAGCCTTACTGATAATATAAATGGCAGACTGATGCATTTTGCATGTTATATCACATACTGTATTTTTACAATAAAGTAAGCTAGAGAAAAGAAAATGTTATGAAAATCATAAGAGAAAATACATTTACAGTACTATCCTGTATGTATTGAAAAAATATGAGTCTAAGTGGACCCACAGTTCAAACCTGTAGTTTTCAAGAGTCAACTTTATTTTTTTCCAGCATATTAAAGATGCTGTTCCATTATTGTGTGAAGTAGCTCGTTCAGATGAGAAGTTGGCACTTATTTTTATCATTGCCTGTAGTAATGTGTCTTTTTCTCTGACTGCCTTATATTTTTGTTTTTAGCAGATTGACCAAGATGTACTCTGGTGTAGTTTTCTTTGGTCTTATCTCTTTTGGGGTTTCCTAAAATTCTTGACTCTGTAAATTCATTTCTTCCCCCATCTTATTTTTGGTCATGATTTCTTTAAATGCATTTATGTCCTGTTATCTTTTCGAGACTCCTACTATACCTATGTTCAATTATTTGCTTTTGTGTTACAGGGCTCCATAACTCTGTTCATTTTCTTCAAACATTTTGTTTCTCTGTTTCTCAGATCACATAAGTTTTATTGATTTATTTCAACTTCATTAATTCTTCCATCTCCAACTTGCTATTAAACCTGTACAGTACATTTTAACTTGTTTATTATTTCTTTTAGTTGTAGAATTTCTTTTAAAAATTATTTTATTTCTTAAATAAAAGCCTTTTAAAATAGCATTTATTTCTGAGATCCACTATCTGTTCTTTCATGAAGGCCATATATGTTTTAATTCTCTGAACACATTTTCCTTTTTTTTTTTTTGTAAATATGATTACAAGCTCCTTTAAGGTCATTATCTGCTAAATGCAAGACCTGTGTCATCTCAGTTTATTTTGAGGCATTTTCTTTACTACACATCCCGTTTTCTTTTATTTTTATACATTTAGTGATTAATGTATACTGGCATTGTAAAAAGCTACCATGTTAAAAATTGTTAATGGGCGATCTTTACTCTGGCGGACATGGACTCCAAAATCCACTATCACTGCTTGAGGTCCAATATCTGTTTTATCCTTAATAACTCTCTAAAATGTATCACGTATTCTCATCCTGTGTATGCAGAGCTCAGTCTTTGCTTGTGAGCTTATCAGGGAATATACTACATAGACATCTGAGACCTCCCTTCTGCACAGCTCCCTCCTTTCTGACTCCTTGCCATGCATATTTCATTTACTTCAGCTTCTTTGAACTCTAATCTCTGCCTTCTAAGTACAGCAGGACATGTGTTTGGCCTGGGTCTCAGCTTGCTTTACTGAGGTTGGAAAATTTTGTCTATGGAGAGAGTTGCAGAAATTGTGGGACTTTCCTTTCACTTATAGAGTACAGTTTTATGCTGTGTGTTGTATGATGCCCCAAACGATATATTATTGTCTAACTTTATGATTGTTTACAGTGAATGGACTAATCCAGGACCAGTTACTCCATTGTAGCCAGAAACAAAACTTCCTGAAGGTTTCTTTCTGATTTAGGTTTTCTAGTCTTTTCTCTTTTCTCTTTTTTCCTGATTTGAGGTTAATAAATTTGATTTCTGTTTTTTAGAGATTGATCTTAACATGTTTGCTTGCATACTTAAAATGTTAATTAATCTCTGTTATTTCTTTCTCAATGATACAAGATTTCACAACTTAAGTTCAATCACCTCCTTCTATTTTTTGTGAAATAACTTAATTCAATCTTATTTATTATTTACCTACTTAAACATTATTAATATTATATTAAATACAGTTATTGTTGTTTTAATCTACACATGTGGTCTCTTATTTCCAGTCTCTCTTATGTCTCAGATTTCCCATCGAGGATTATTTTCTTTCTTTTTTTTCTTTTCTTTTTAACATTTGTTTGTTTTTGAGAGAGAGACAGACAGAGCATGAGTAGGGGAAGGGAAGGGAAGGAGAAAGAGAGAGACACACACACACAGAATCCGAAGCAGGCTCCAGGCTCTGAGCTGTCAGCACAGAGCCCAACACAGGGCTCAAACTCATGAACCATGATATCATGACCTGAGTCAAAGTCCGACACTTAACTACTGAGCTATCCAGGCGCCCCAAGAATTATTTTCTTTCTGCCCCAAATTCCTTCTTTAAAATTTTTTTGGGGAGTGCCTGGATGGCTCAGTCAGTTAAACTTCCAACTCTTTGGCTTAGCTCATGATCCCAAGTGCTATGGGATGGAACCTCACATTGGGTTTCACACTGAGCGTGGAGCGTATTTAACATTTCTCTCTCTCTCTCTCTCTCTCTGTGTGTGTGTGTCTTTGCTCTACCTCCCCTGCTCATACACCCTTTCTCTCTCTCAAAAAGAGATTAAAAAATTAAAAATTAAAAAAAATATTTGGTTGGATCCATTGGTGATAAACTCTGTTTTGATATATCCAAATGGGTATTTATTTTGCCTCTGCCTCAAATTACAGTTTGGGAAAAGAATCTTAACTCATATTTACTTTTCTCAGTGCTTAGAATATCTAACTCTACAGTCTTCTGGTCTACATTGTTGTTTAGGGAATCTGCTGCTCTTCAATTTGTCATTACTTATCACTAATTGGACTTCTTAGAGTCAAACCCAATATGGGGATTCTCAACTTTGTTGAAATCAGAAAATTAGAAAAGTGTTATAGCACAGGTAAAGCAGTTAGTCAAAGATGTGAATTTAGTAGAGGACCAGCCTGATTCCATAAGACAATCTGCATCCTGTAGTACCATAGAAATGTCCCACACTAATGCTAGGGAACAGGCCCTAGTAGCCATTTTTTAGTCACTCTTTGGCCGTGGGCTGTCCCTAAAAGAGTATAGAAACTTATGAGACATGAGAACAATTATCAAGAGAAGGGTAGAAGTGGGTTCATTGGTTGGTAGAGAGGATATGGGCATGGCACCAATAGTGTCTACTAAAGTAGTCAATCTTTTATTGCTCGCTGCTTCTAAGTCCTCTTTGTCTTTAGTATTCTATAGTTTTAATATTGTTGCTAGGCGTACATATTTTTGTATTTATCCTGCTTGGAAAACAGTGTATTTCCTGGATCTCAAGTTTAAATTCTGGAGAACTATTAGCCAATTATCTTTCTTGGTATTGCCTCTTCCAGGTGGCAGAATTTAAGACTGAAAATGCCTCCTAAAATTTTTTGCTGTAGCTGCCTTACTTGCTTCACTCCAGGCCTGGGTCTAGTCTCTCCTCCATTTTCTCTTATCTCTTTTTCAGGGAATTTGTCCATAAGTTAGAACTTTGCATTTTCCCCTCCATCTTATTAGCTTTCATTGCCTTTTCTTCCTTTGCTGTATTTTATATAGTTGCTTAATTGAGAGTTTAGTAACTCTCTCCGAAGTTGTACCCAATTTTGTATTCACTGCATCTGTAGGGTGTAGTTTTATTTTTGTTTTTCTAGAAGTTGCTTTTAAAATTCTAATTGGCTTTAATATTCTGTTTTTAGTTCCCTCTTTTACATATTTAGACATTTTTGAAATTTTCATTTTATGCTGTGTTCTTGACAATTACAAAATCTGATGTCTTGGCAGTCAAATTCTGATGTTTATTCCTTCTTTGGATCCTCCTTTATGGAGGCCTATTTTCTTGTAGGTTGTGTAATTTTGGATTGTGTGCTCATTTTTGGCTTTAAAAAAATTTTGGAGATTTAGAGAAGTCTGTGATGAAGTTATATTATTTTGGATTTTATTTGCTTCTTTAAGTTAATTTCTCTGCTTGAAACTTTTCAAGATTTATAACCAGTGTAAAACCAAAGCTAACGGCTGTGGGGGAAGAGCTATGGTTTATGCATTTGAGAATTTTAGAACTTTTATGATTTTCTTTTTCTCTACTCTAAGCTAGGAGCATCACAGATAAGCTACCACTTATCACTTCCCTATGGTACAAGGCATTTTTTTTTTAAATTTTACATTCTCTTGAGCTTTTAGATGTTCTGAATTTCAACTCTTTATTTTGTTCAAACCTAAAGCCTTGTCCATTATTTCCTATCAAGTTAATAAATTGCAAAGTTCAAGTTTTAATATTAGGGAACAACATGAGGGCACCCATGCTTTTGCATGTGGATGCTACTGTTGTTTCAAGTCTGTCTTCATTTGCTGCTTTAAGGTCCGTCTATGTCTTGTGAACTCAGCAGTGCATTTTAAAGTATGCTAGTTGTATTTTATCAAGTATTCTAGGTGTTCTGAAGGAGAAGGTTTTTTTAGAATTAGTAGTGACTGTGTTACCAGGAGCAGAAATTCCCTAATTTGGCACCATATGGTTTTTAATTTAAATTTTTTTTTTTTATTTGTGTGAGAGATAGAGATACAGCGTGAGCAAGGGAGGGTCAGAGAGAGAGGGAGACACAGAATCTGAAACAGGCTCCAGGCTCAGAGCTAGCTGTTAGCACAGAGCCTAATGTGGGGCTCGAACCCATGAATCATGAGATCATGACCTGACCCAAAGTCAGACACTCAACCAACTGAGCCACCCAGGTGCCCCTAGTTTTTAATTTTGTCTCCTGTTTTTTTTTCTGTAATACTTTGATAATGGAATATGGAGGCATTCAACTATAATTCTTTTCTTAGATTGTATTTTTTTTTGCATTTAGAAATTTTTTAGGTTTCTGTGTGTGAAACATTGCAAAAAAATTTCTGCTTTGATGTTTATATCCTTCACAAAAGTTGTTGGTTCCTAGAATGGGGATAGAAAGTAAGAGTTAATTTAGTTAAAATTCTTTTTGATATCAGTTAAATTCCATATTTTTGGACTAAGTTTTTCACTTACTCTAGTGTTTTAAGGCACAGAAACACCCACTAATAAACAATGACTATATGAGTAATTAAATTATCCTTCCTTATCCTATAGAATGGAATGAATAGAATATAGAATAGAAGAAAGCAGTATAAAACTTATGTCCATGGGTCAAAAATATTATGAAAGTAGGAAAAGTGTTCATGTCTCTCTTAAATAGCTATTTTAAATCTTAAGAGCAGTGATATATATAAAAGAGTTATCATAGTGATTAGCTTGAGCAAGAGGTCCATAAAATGTGTCCATTGCATTTTTCAAATATAAAGTTAGTTGTTATATTATGAATATTGAAAAGAAACATTATTTTTTATTACTCTTTTTTTTAATGTTTTTGTATTTATTTCTAGGAGAGAGAGAGACAGCGTGAGCAGGGGAGGGTCAGAGAGATTGGGAGTGACAGACTCTGAAACAGACCCCAGGCTCTGAGCTGGCAGTCAGCACAGAGCCCGACGCGGGGCTCGAACCCACGAACCGCGAGATCATGACCTAAGCGAAAGTCGGATGCTTAACCGACTAAGCCACCCAGGCGCCCCTATTTTTTTATTACTCTTAATCTAATGTGTTAATGGCTTATTTAAGCCTCCTGCAATGATATTAAAATTTCTCTATTATCAATGTCATTTCTAGATTCTTAACGGTGCTCTTTTTCTCCATTTTTGTAGATGGTACTTTATTTTATTTTTTATTTAGTGGTGGTGAGTTGTACTCATATGTCCTATTGGTAATTTTTTTGACATTTCAGCCCATTTTTTTTCAGTACACATTTCTAAAAGATAAGGATATTTATCTTATGTAACCAGAATGTAGTTATCATACCTGACACAATTAAAATCAATTCCTTTTTAATATCTAATTCCCAAACTACGTTCAAACATTATTTTTATACCAGCAAAGTTGTAATGAATGATCTTTCTTGATTCTATATGCTCAAGTAAATTAAACTTCTTACCCCAGCTAGCTCATAAGTTGGAAATCCATTCAAGACCCAATGCAAAGAGATAAGGTAATAAGGAAATTTAATCATTCTTTTGAAGATCATTCTTTTGAAGACTGGTCCTTTATTAAAAAAGTAAAGAGCATTTGCCAGCACAGAACTTTGTCTTATACCTTAAGATTGGTTTTCTTGCATTAATTTTCTGCTTTTGGAGGTTTTTTTTAAATGTTTTTATTTATTTTCGAGAGTGAAAGCAGGGGAGGGGTGGGGAGATAGAAGATCTGACTCCATGGTGACAGCAGCAAATATGATGTGGGTCTTGAGCTCATGAACCTGAGCCAAAGTTGGAGGCTCAACCAACGAGGCATCCAGGTGCCTCTTTTGAAGCTTATTTTTATGGTTTTCAATATGGATATTTCTCTTTGTTTGAGGGTTTTATTAGTTATTATGTTTGGTTTAGGTTTTTTTTTTTTAAGTTTATTTATTTATGCTTTGAGAGACAGAGATCCTGAGCTGGGGAAGGGGCAGAGAGAGAGAGGGAGAGAGAAAGTATCCCAAGCAGGCTTCATACTGCCAGGACAGAGCCTGATGAGGGGCTTGAACTCATGAACTGTTAAGATCATGACCTGAGATGAAATCAAGAGTCTGACACTTAATCGACTGAGCCACTCTGATGCCCTGGTTTGGGTTGTTGTTAATGGTGATTGTCTTATTGCCAGAGCAAAATCCTTTATTTTAGTATTAGTAGTAAATTTTCCTTTCTGGAACCTTTGTAGGTCATCTTATGTAAAAAAAACTAGAAAACCCTAGGGCAAATTTTAAATGAATACCTGAGAACTAAGAAAATTTGAGAAGAATTCACAAAGGATTTGAGATCAGCATTGTTCTATAATATAGCATCAAATCTCTCAGGATTTTGAGAAAACAGTAGCTACTCTAGTATTGATTTTTTTAACTTAGGAACACTCATGGACATTTATAAGGCTACACACCAGAACTAAATCATGTCTGCTCTTCCTGTTTTCAATTGATGGCATTTGTAGTTACTTGTGGAAGATACAGCACCTTGCAAACAAAACAGCCTTTCAGACAGTCCTAGAAGAGAAGCTTCTGTTTTAAGTCTTCAATAGTTAATTCAGTAAAATTCAGTAACACTGCAGGCAGTAGAAATGATAGAGATAGGGAAGTACTCAATAATAATTTTAGCAGACTGAAACACTTAGTGGTAAAATTGATAAAAATAAATTTCACAGATCCTACAGAAATAAATTAGCTGAGGCAAGGATTAAGAAAGCCTTTAGTTTAGAGGAATATATCATCTAAAGCAGGTTTCTTAAATTTTAATATGCCCACTGATCACTTGAGTTTCTTGTTAAAATGAAGAGTCTAACTCAGTTGGTCTAGGGGAGTGCCTGGAATTTCCATATCTCTAACAAGCTCCCAAGTAATTGACTGCTGTCATTTTATGGACCACATTTTGAAAATAAGAGATCTAGACTCTGCATATTTGACTTTGGTGATAGCATGAGATAGAAGGTGAGAAAATATGCAATAAGATATGTGAAAATCAATTCAGAGAATAGTGCTAGTTGCATGTGTTTTTAAATGAAAATGGCATGGTATATGTAAATTGCTTTAAACTCTTAGGACGTAGTGCCCACTGTAAATTCAAAGTATATTGTGTTAACAATTCTAGCCAATACGTGAAAAATATAGAAAATAGTAAAGATACACATGAAGTATATATATATATATATATATATAATATATATATTTAATTTTTTAATGTTTACTTTTGAGAGAAAAAGAGAGAGAGAGGATGAGGGAGGGGCAGAGAGACAGGGACACAGAATCTGAGCTAGGCTCCAGGCTCTGAGCTATCAGCACAGAGCCTGATGTGGGGCTTGAACTGTTGAACCACAAGATCATAACCTGAGCTGATGTTGGACCCTTAACTGACTGAGCCACCCAGGTGCCCCCCAAAAATAAATTTTTAAATAACAGACATTTAAAATAAAATTGGAAACTTCCAAGAATTAAGTAATGTATTTAAATAATAGCACATAAAGACCAAAGATGTGCCATAGTAATGGGTCCTCACATGGAAATAGAGGGACATTAGCTCAACAGAATAGTCAAGAACAGAAGTGGCAGCTGCTACCTGCCTTCAAATCTTGCCTTTACTCACTGGCTCTGTGGTTTAGGTAGCTTCTAGTGACCAAACGGTGCTCCAGTGTCCTCATCTATAAAATGGGATAATAGTTGGGGCGCCTGAGTGGCTTCGTCGGTTAAGCGTCCGACTTTCACTTAGGTCATGATCTCATGCTTCGTGGGTTCGAGCCCTGCATCGGTCTCTGTGCTGACTGCCAGCCTGGATCCTGGAGCCTATTTCAGAGTCTGTATCTCCCTCTCTCTCTGACTCTCCCCTGCTCATGCTGTCTCCCTCTCTCTCTCTCTCCTAGAAATAAATAAAAATATTTAAAAAATGGGATAATAGTATAACCAACTGTTAAGCTTATTACAAGTATTGAATGTATAAGACAGTAACTCAAAACAATGCCTGATTTGGAAGTGAGAAATGTTTATTTTTATTATTACAATAATAATAAGGTACTTCTAAGGTAACTCAGACTAGGTGATTTAAAAAATAGTTTTCAAAATGTAGGTGTTTTTTTTTTTAAGTCTTTTATTGGTAAATTGCCTCTGGGAAAATATTTTGATTATTTTTTGAATAAACAACAGAGAGTGAAAACTTATGATTAAATAAATAAAATTATCAGTGAAATTAGAGTATATTACTTAGAAAAGAATGTTTTCATCAACCTAGTTATCATATGATTATTAAAACAGGGCAGACATTAATTATCCCTAGTATTTGGTTTTAGTGTGCTTTGAACCTGGGATGTGACCTTGTGTTGTTATTTCTGCCTTTTTTCTGGCATAGATTAAGCAATACATTTCAAAATGCCTGTGCTGTGGTTGTTACCGTTGTGGTTTTTCATTATTGATGCTTAATCTAAGTATAATTATAATTCAGAGAAGAAAATGTTTTTTCTATCCTCTTGCTTGCTGACAGAGATAAATATGTATTTATATTGTATTTCTATTTTCTATTTATATTTTTTTTCCAAAGCTTAAATGCAGAAATTTTTAAAAACCTACAATTACAAATCTTTGTTTTATGTGTGTTTTTCTTTTCTGTAATAATTGTATCATAAAATAATAAACAACAGAAAATTAGAAAGGAATCCAATTGGTAGAAATTTAGTATTTGCAAAAGGAAATAATTTAAAAGTTCAGATATAACACACAAGATTTGACTCTAGGTGTTTCCTGCCTAATGTAGCCAAACTTAAAAAACATAAATTCTCTAACATATGTACTGTTAAATGTGCAAATATGTTTCAAAATGAAATGTACATACATTTTATGATAAATTCCCTTTTATTGAACTGTGTCAACAATGAAGAAGTAATTTGAAGAGGAATGTATAGGTTGAAAATATGGAAAATGGCTTGTATTTCAGGGAAAACACTAATGTTCTTTCTCTAGATGCTGTCCTGAATTATCACACCTGTAGATGCTGAGAAAGAACACTTGCAAATTTAAATCCACTCTTTAATTTCTTTCTGGTTGTCTTTAACATCAGGAATTATCTTTAAAATTTCCTTGTGCCTTTTTTTCAAGTGGTATAGACAGATCGATGGGGATCCAAATGCCACTTGAAAAATAAAGTTTACTGAAATATAACATGCAGGGGTGCCTGGGTGGCTCAGTTTGTTCAGCATTACTCTTCAACTCAGGTCATGATCTCATGGTTCATGAGTTCAAGCCCCACACTGAGCCCTGCGCTGACAGTGCAGAGCCTGCTTAAGATTCTCTCTTTCCCTCTCTCTCTCTGCCTCTTCCCTGCTTGTGCTCTTTCTCTCTCATAAATGAATGAATGAATGAATGAATGAATAAATAAATAAATAAGTGTATGTTCCTTCGTTAATGAAAAGAAATATAACATGCATATAGGAAAGTAAGTATATATCCCACAAGGGGTCCCTTCCACCTTATATACATATATACATATACATATATATGTATGTCTATACATATATGCCTATGTATATGTATATATGTATATACACATATGTATATGCTGTCAAGTAGTGTGTACTTTTTTGCATATGACTTGTTACCCCAATGATTGTTTGTGATATTCATCTATGTTGTTCATGTAACTGTGCTTGGTTTAATCTCATTAATGTATAGCTTTTCATTGTATGAATAAGTCTTAATTTCTTAATTAGTTCTTCTATTAATGGAGATTTCAGCTATTTCCAATTAGTCCCTATTATGAAGAGTGCTACCATGTACATCCTTTCATATAATTTTTGGCAACTATAGTAAGCCTTTATAGTGGTTATAAAGTGAGGAATGGAATTTGCCCAGCTACAAGGTGTGAATATGTCCACCTTATAAATACTACTAAGCTGTTTTCTGAAGTTATACCAATTTCCATTCTCTGGCCTTCACATGCAGGTTATGACAGTAGCATTACTTCACATCCTTGAAACTCTTGATGTTATCTGTTCATTTTATTTTGGTTACAGTGGGTATCTCATTGTGATTTTAATTTGCATTTCCAAGGGACAAATAAAGTTGAGGAATTTTAATATATTTGAAAATTTGATTTCTTTTATGAAATGTCCATTTATGTCTTTTGCCTATTTTCTTTGGAGTTGTCTGCCTTGTTCTTACTGATTTGTAGGAGTTTAATTAAATATCTGAATACGAGTCATTATCTGATACATTTATTACAAGTTTCTTCGTGTACTCTGTGGCTTGCCATTTCATTCTCTACTTGGCGTCTTTCAATAAACAGAAGTTCTTAATTTAAATGCAGTCAAATGTATCATATTTCCCCTTTATAACCACCACTTCTTCTGTCCTTTTTAAGAAATCATTGTCTACCTCAAAGGGAAAGATATTCTCTTCTGAAAGCCTTATTGTTTTATCATCCATGTTTAAGTATACAACACCTCTGAAAGTGATTTTTTGTACATGTAGGAGTTAACATTCATGTTTTATCCCAAATGGATATAGAATTCATATCACTTAGTGGAAAGATTGCACTTTTCTTATTGCTCTACTTACATGATTAGTTGTCCTAATTTGTGTGGGGTTTTTTTTGTTTGTTTATTTCATGAATCCATTTGTTTTCATACCAATTCCACACTGTGTTAATTATGAAAGCTTTATAATATGTTTGATATTTGATAAATTGAAGAGTTCCAGCTTTGTTCTTCTTTAAAATCACCTTGGCTAATCTTGACGCTTTACATTTCTGGATAAATGTTAGCTTGTAATTTTAAAATTACAAAAAAATCTAGGATTTTTATTGTGATCACACTGAATACATAGGTCAATTTGTGAGAATCAACATCCTATAATAATGAATCTTCTGATCAGTGAGAATGATGTATCTCTTTCCATTAATTTGTCTGCTTTATTTTCTCTAAGTAATACTTTGTCCTAATGTTTCTCTAAGTAATTTTTGGCATAGAGATCATAAACATCTTTTGTGAGATTTATTACAGGATAGATGAGGTTTTATTTCTATTTTAAATGTAAAATTTCTATGTTTTTACTTGTTTGTTGTTATGTGGTAGCACAACTGAGTTTTGTATAATGGCCCTAAATTCAGTAACCTTGCTAAATTTACTAAATAAATGAGACTAGTCATGTTTCTGTGGACTCATTATTCATTATTTTAACTTTAAATATTTCATTAGTTATTAAATGGATTTAAAATTACTTATTGGTATTTCATTTAAAATAAAGTTTGAATTTTATTTAAAAATATTAACTAAATAATAGCATTAACTGATATTTATAATAAAAAGAAAAGCTGGATGAAAGTGTAGGGATAGTGTGTAGGTATTTAAGCAGGTATTAGAAAAAATGGAATTATGCCTCTTTTCTGTCCTTATCTGTATAATCTCAAGTAAATGAGTCTGCCAATCTGGTCTTTTGTTTCCTCATCTATAAAAGAGTAACACTGGACTAGATACATTTGAGTTCCTTTTTATCAGGGGTAGATGACTCAGACAACTTCTGGGTAAATGGTTATGCTTTCAGAATTCTTCTCTTTCTTCTACTCTTTCCCTTATGGTATTGTGACTATGGAAGCAATGGGCCTCTTGTGACCTCATGTTGAGGAAGATAGTAGGTGGGATCACATCTGTTCCGCATTTTCGTGTTCCCTGATCAGGGCAGTTGGTAACTTCTGTCTCCCCAGGGTACCACATCTTGGCTATGGGGATGAAGGGATTCTGTCTCAAATTCATGGTTTTAGGTATTTCCCTCCCTCCTCTAACACTCTAATACTCTAGCTGCTCCCATGCCAGGCTAAATGCTGAATGCTAGTTTTTATCAGACAGTCTTGAGTTTTCTCCAGTCTGTGCCCTGAAAAGTAGTCTGTTAGTCCTAATGTTCTTATTACCACATTCATGTAGGAGTTCAACTTAGAGAAGGAAATGAGGACTTGATATCTGACCTCTTCCTCCTCCATCTGTCCTCATCATCAACAACTTTGGAGCCTGAGGAGGTTTTCCATATCCTTTACATCATACCCCATGTTTTCTTCACCATGGTATCACATACCTCCAAGATCTAGTTCTCTAGCTCTGACTTCTAATACGTTAATGGCCACTAAGCTTGAGTTTTTAAAAATTATTTTTTATTCTATTTTTTAAGATTAAGAGACAGAGAGTGTGAGTGGGGGAGGTGGAGGAAGAGAGAGAGAATCCTAAGCAGGCTCTGCACTATCAGCACGGAGCCCAATGTGCAGCTCAAACACATGAACTGTGATATGATGATTGGAGCTGAAACCAAGGGTCAGACAGTTAGCCAACTGAGCCACCCAGGCACATCAAAATTATTTTCTCTTCTAAGGGAAATCTAATTTTCAAGAGGATCACCTTGCTATGGATCTAGAATTCTTGCTGGGTCTGAAGCTGTAGTCTCCTTATTTTATTTAAAATTTTTTAATGTTTATTTATTTTTGGAGAGAGAGAGACAGAATGTGAGAAGCGGAGAGGCAGAGAGAGATGAAGGCAGAATCTGAAGCAGGCTCCAGGCTCTGTGCTGAGTGAGCTCTGTGCTGTCACAGAGAACTGTGAGATCATGACCTGAGCCGAGTGGGATGCTTAACCAACTGAGCCAGCCAGGCGCCCCTCTTATTTTATTTACCTTGTAACAATCTTAATAATTTTGAGGCAAGTGCTACCCCTGTCAGGAAGGTGAGGTCAAAATTAGAGAAATGCAAAAGCGTTGCATATGGATTATCTATTCAAATGACATCCTTGTTTCATGATGGGACATCACCTCTTGTATTCCCTTGTCTTCTGCTTCTGTTCTATTTGACATATTAGTTTGTTCAAACATTTTTTTAAAAAATTTATGTGGCAACAATAAGGACTTACTATATAATTTCTATCATGGAACGTGGTAAGATATTTATGCCTCAAAAGTTAGCTCTGTCTTGTCTTTGTCAATAGATATTTATTACCCAGAAGTGAGTATGTAGTTATTAGGAACCTTCTCCTATGTGCTGAACATTTAATTAAATACCAAAGGGGATAAGTGAGAGGCAAAAGGTATATGGGGGGACAGGACAGGATAGGACAACTCAAGAAGGCAATATAAATTATAGGCAGTGATTATAATTGCTACACAGGTCAGCGAATGGTAAAATCAACAAAGTCCAAAGTACCTGCAGATCACTTTGTGGAGAAGTTGGCATTACAGCTTTGACAGGGTTGTTGGTAAATTGGGAAGGTGCCAAAAGGTAAGAATTTAACCACAACCAGAAGGAAATAATATGGAGAGTGGAAATGGATGAGAATGACATGGGAGCTATCCAGAACTCTGCCTGAGTAAAAATGAGAGATTATGTTGAAGAATAGGAGAGATATACTATTAATTATATTATGTTGAATTTATATATAAAATGCATGGAATGCTCAAGAAACTTAAAAAAGATAGTGTATCTAGTAGACATCTTATATAATTTTTAGCTGCTTCCCCCAAAAGTCTCTTAAAGCTCACATCGTGAAAACTAATCTCACAGGATGTAAAATCAGAAAATATTGACCCCTTTAAAGCAGTAGATATCAGATACCAGAATGATTTATGAAACAGGTCACCTTGTAGAAATTCCCTAGAATGAGTATGAGAACTGGTTAGATAGCTCCTACACTCTTAATCCAAAAGGGATGGAAGATCTAAAGGCATATTTCTTCAGAGTGAACTGAGGGCCCATCAGGAATGTCTGCAAGGAGAGAGGCTGGTTGAGTGTTTCCCATTTTCCCCTCCCAGTGATAAAAAGAGGTGCTTGAACAAAACTTGGTGAGAATTTAACATGTGTCCCTTGAAGTTCAGAGGGAGGTGGTTGTGGAAACAGTGGACTAATTTCTGATTGATCTAAAGTCAAAATGAGCTAGGAAGCATTTATGGTAGAGGAAGCAGTGGTGCTGAATTGAGAGTAGCCCATTTCCCCAGGATTAGTTAGAGAGCTCTCTGTGCCACAGGTAAGGGCCATGGATGTGAGAGAAAGGAGAGCTGCTCATGGGCTGAACTGGTCCCAGCAGGTAGAAGCTGAAGGTGTCATTTGGATCTGTGGATGTAGTAAGTGGTAAAGTGAGACAGTATGACTCATATCAAGGTAGTTCAGATGACATGTCCTGAGTGACTGGAGAAGGGGAAGCAATCACTGAAAAACCCGGAGAGGCATCCAGTAATTGAGAATCAGCTTTAAATCGGTAATAGCTCTCTTAGCTCAGTGAACAGAAAGTAGACTTTCCTCCTCCATTTACTTCTTTTTTCCTTACCTTCCCTTTTTTACTCCACTCCACTCATATTCCAGAGGCATTGGGGCCAAAGTTAACTGGTTGGGGAAGAGGGCCTGTGGTAAAAATGTAGGACCAACTTCTCCCTCTTCATTGGCTGTTAGTTTTCACTTGTAGCAAATCCTAGCTGTGGAGGGGAGACAAGTTAAACTTTAAATCTGTTTTTTTTTTGTATGTAGCTGGGTATTCTAAATTCTAAATTGTGAATATATTTGCTGACTTAGTGTAAATGTAAGAATTTTTTAAGCTCCAAATGATCAGGGTATGGGTAGGAGGCTAATTCTTGTTGGTTCAAAAGATGCTGCCTTAGTTTACTAGGACTGCCATAACAAATTACCACAAACTGGGTATCTTAGAAGAAGATAAATTTATTTCCTCACAATTCTAGAGGTGATAAGTCCAGGATAAGGGGGTCAACAGGGTCATGTTCTCTCTGAAAGCTCTAGAGGAGAACTGTTCCAGGATTTTCTCTTAGCTTCTGGTGTTGTTCGGGTCCCAAGCAATCCTTAGCATTCCTTGGCTTGTTGACTCTGATCTCTCTTCCCTTATCACTTGATACTCTCCTTTGCATGTATCTATCTTTGTGTCTCATTTTATAAGGACATCAGTCATATTGGAATAAGGGCCACCCCTACTTGATATAACATCATCTTAACTCACATTTTTATTATATCTGGAAAGACTTTGGGTCTTTCCAAATAGGGTCACATTCACAAGTGCTAGTGTAGGACTTTAATATATTCACAAGTGCTAGTGTGATTGGCGGACACAGTCACAATCCAACCCCCAAGAGATGTTAAGCAGACTTCGGTCTGCTTGATTCCGGCACCATGTAGCTGGGGACTATTGCTGATGTGAACCAAAGTCCCTTTCAAATTTCTTTATCTCTAGTCATATATGCTGTACTCTTTCAAAATATACAATATGACATTTGAGCCTAAAACAGTGTTACTTAATCTGTCCCTATTAGGGAGGAAGCTACTAGAAACACTTTTTAATATTTTGTCTGTTTTCTCCCAATGGTGTTACTAATGTTTCTTTTCTTTGACATCCTCTGAGCATTTTAGTGAGAGACTGAGGAGAAGCATAGAAGCTCTGAGGTCACCCTCATGCTAATCTCCATACTTTTTTGTGTTTCTCGCTTTTTGCATGCATTGTCGTAGCTCCCTGGAAAGATATATTCTTACTTATCTGCCTTCCAGACTTAGTCTTGCCAAGTTCTTCTTCTGTGATATTTTCTTAGACCAAGCAGGTCTGCTTGTCAGCCAGTGTGTATCAGTTCAGCTATTCTGATGGACTTTTTAAAGATTATTTTTTAAATCTCCCTTTCCTGACTGCAGAACATTTATTCAATACCTCCTGTTGCTCCAACACATTATATGTTGTTTAATGATTTAAACTTGCCATTTAAACCAATTACATAAAATGTTTACAGATGTGTTTCCTCTACTGAACTGTGTTTTTCTTGAGTCACTTTTTGTTTACTGTGGTTTCTCTAAAGTCTGTCCATATCCTTGGCTTGCAGTAGGGACTCACCAGGTGTTTTCTGAGTGGGTTTGAGTACTGATAAGAGTACACAAGAGCCAATTGCTGTGAGAGGATCTTGGAGGGCTTCTTTAAATGAAATCAAGGGGAGCCATTGCAGTAGAGTGGTTGACAGCTTGCTGATCTTCCTGAAGAATCTTTTTTCTCCAGCTGCCTATAAACTGACTCTACTTATTTATTTTTGTCACCATTAACAAATGGGCAAATTAAATGGTGTCCAGTGTCATATTATTTTCATCATTCCACCACATGACTCACAGAGGCAATGATTTTCAATACACAGCAAGATTTTTTAAAAAAGGGAACAATGATAATATTAATAATGATCTTGATAATTATCTTAGGTAATATTCCTTAGTTCTGTATCGTTTATATATTTTTATTTCATTTATTTATCAGCTCTGTGGAGTAGGTAGAATTATTATTCTGATACTACAGATGAAAAGTGAAGGTTTATAGTTTAATTTACTTACCCAAGTTCACATAGCTTGTAAGATGTTGTAATGATTGCATTTATATGATTATTCTTATAATGACTGTTATAGTCAATTAATCAATGATGCTTTTAACTGTTGACACTCTTCAAACGACTTTTTTAAGGGACGAATTTACAATTCTTACCTAGTTATGTTACATTCCTTTCTGGAAAGCTATTGCTCAGGCTTGAATTTATCCTCCAATCTGAACATTCAGATAATGATGCAATAAAACCTCTTATGGGATACTTATCAAGATTGTTATATGCTAAGAGAGGGAATAAGATATATTTTCATACTTTGACTCTTATAAAGTGCTTTCCTCCTTGTTGCCGCATAGAAAAGCTCTAAAATTGCATCATATGAGCACGGTAATCTGCAATTATTTACAGAGACATCCCATAATATCTCATGTTATCACTTTTGTGGAAAGACAGAATAGGAAGACACCCAAGTTTTCATAAATATCTTAAAACCCATACTCACTGCAGGAGGGAGAAAAGTAAGTTTAGATAATTGCAAATTCATTTCAGTCAGTTGTATTCCAAGTAAATGTTCTGTCCCAACATGGCTTACATCTTATCTTTTGAAATGGCAGAAGTTAATGCTTTTCCTTGCCCAAGTGCTAGTTTTGTTCCCATGTGGGAAAGGAGAGAAGCAAAGCACACGGGGCTTTCTTAGTACCTGCCACAGTCACCCATGTTCTCAGCTCCAGGGGAGAAGGGACCTTTGGGGAAATTATTTGGCATTTATAGCCAAGTGGTTCCCAAGGCAGCTGCTGAATGGAGCTGAGTATTTTGTTAAATGATTTTCCTCTCTGACCTTTATTACTAATGAATCTTCTTTAAGAAGTATTTAAAGAGTAAAAAGAAAGGTGTTTTTTTTTTTTTTTATTAATCATTTTCTCTTTGCCCACAGAACCCAAGGAAATGGTGTTACCTGGCAAGCAATCTGCTGTCTTTTGTGAAAAATCAGATCAAGGTAATGCTTATTTTGAATTGATATATTTTTTAGTCTGTTTAACTTTGACACATTAAAATAGTTGGCTTTCTTTCATTACTGGTTTTAGCTATTGAATAACCCTTCAAAAAAATCAAATCAGCACCTGAAAAGTAGAGGGAATGAGTTATGATGATCACCATATTTGTGAAGTGAATACATTTTAAAGCGTATATTAGCTTATCAAAACATTGTGGATAATGGTTAATTTTGTGACATTTTTCTTTCATTTATGTTAATATGTGAATAGGATCTTGACTAGAAGATTGCATTCTCCTTGGAAATAGCTCCAATTAGTGTATCATGTTTACAAATGATAGACAATAAGGGAATTAGATTCTTATCAGGTTATGGTGAGGAGATTTTCTTTTATTTAAGCATTAGTGAGATGGCTTTACATATTTTTTGGATCTGCAAAACTTTGGGTACAAATTCCTAGAAAGCTTCATTAAGTTTTTATAAAGGTGCCCTCGCGTAAAACATATTTTCTTTGGAAGATTGAATTATATCATACAGTTGCTGAATAGCATGCCTGATTATGCTTAACAGATTGCCTATTTAGTTGTTAAATTTTCAAATTGCTTGTGTGATTTATTTACGTATGTTGGACTAAGAATTTGAATGCTCATGCAAATATTCTAATCACATGGACATGTAAACAAATTGTGAGTATAGATACAGATATACAATGTGTATATATTTCATGAATAGAACTGCTATCTCAAAGTAGTTTTCTGTAGAAATGCTTCTGAAAGTTTGGACTTGTGATTGGGAATGGAACCCATCTCTCTATACTATCTATTCACTTCTTTGTGAAGACAGGATGTCACTGTATGTATATGAACACATGTAATAGAATGATTGAAATGTATGTAAGACTGCTAACTTACTGGGTTTTGTTTCTAACAAATTGTTGAATTCTCAAAAATAAATGCATGCTGAAACAAAGGTAGAATTTAAATTTAATGGACCTTAGCAGAAAACTTATTTCTGAACTTTAATTTGCAGTTGAACAAAAATAGTTAGGTTGGATTGCCAATTGGGGTGTTCCTACTTATTTTTGGCTTTCAGTTAATTTTTTAAAGTAAATATAAACCCCTTAAGGAAGCAATTTTTCTTCCATAAAAGGGACTTTGAATCGTAGGCACTCTATTCAAGTTTTATCTATATTAAACTGTTAATTCAAAGTATAAAATATCTTAGGATGGTTAATGACATCAGTTGAGGGTTGCCTTAATAGAACTAGTAGCTGTGACTCCCCAAAGAGAGACATAATGAGAACTACCTAGACAATATGTGGAAGATGGTGAAGCTGGACTATATGATATATAAGTGTAGGGGGTTATGGGGTATAAGTGGTATAAAAGTGCTTGTTTAGGGGAAATTGATGAATGGCACAGAAAAGGGAGAGAAAGAAACATACTGAATGAGTTGAAGTCAATGAAGAAGGTTAAGGATCTATGACCTTTAGACTGAAAGTAAAGGGTGAAAGGAGCACAGACTATTCAGGATGCATTCATGTGATGTTTTTCTTTTTTCAGAGATCTGTGTATGCTAATATTCCATTTTACTAGCCTTTTGTTTTATTTATTTAAGAGATGAACAAACTTATTTTGAACTGAATGTAGTAAAAAAAAAAAAAGTCTGGGTGGAAGGAAGGAGATTTCCATTAACACAGTAGAGTTTCCAGAATTGTGTATGCAGACTAACAAAATTTGCTTCTGAAAAATGAAAATAAAGGTACAGTCCTGTATATAGCTAGAGTTCAAGTGCTTTGGTCTGACAAAATTCCCAAAGATCTTATTCTCTAGCAAGTGTGCATTTGTGTGCGGGTTGGAAGTGGGTGTGGATGAGTAACTTGGGGTGGGAGAAATGGTGTTCATGTCATTATTTCTCCAAGTTAAACTTTTGGAATCATTGAAATAGGGGTGTTTGCAGTGTTATAAAAATAATTCCTGTTAATAAGACAAAGAATGCTAATCATTGATGCCCCATTTCTATTATCTCACATGGGATATGGACACTGAAATTCCAATGTTTAATTTATTGTTGGGTTCTATTTGCTTGTCTTTTACTGAGAGTTTTTGTATCAATGTTCATCAAGGATATTGGCCTGTAGTTCTCTTTTTTTGTGGAGTTTTTATTGGTTTTGGTATCAGAGTGATGCTGGCCTTGTAGAATGCATTTGGAAGTTTTAATAGTGGAAGTTTAAGACATACTAGTGAAGGTGCTATTTTTAGACAAATGGGAGCATTCAGCTTTTCTCAGTTGCACATGACAACTGGCACACTCATTTTATTATTTTGTTATTTTTATTTATTTATTTATTTAAAAATTTTTTATAGTTTATTTATTTTTGAGACAGAGAGAGACAGAGCATGAGTGGGGGAGGGGCAGAGAGAAAGGGAGACACAGAATCTGAAATAGGCTCCAAGTTCTGAGCTGTCAGCACAGAGCCTGACACAGGGCTCGAACCCATGAACCATGAGATCATAACCTGCGCCAAAGTCAGACACTTAAACAACTGAGCCATTCAGGCGCCCCTGGAACATTCATATTGAGTAGGATTAACTCTGGCAATAAAGCTCAGAGAAGAAGCTGTTGAAATAACAGGCACTTCTGTGTGCACACACACTTGAAAGTTCTGCCTTTGACCCTTTTAAAGGGGTATTTTAGTCACACTATTCTGAATTTTGTCATCCAAAGAGAGAAGCAGCATCAACTAGTCAAAATATCCTTCTACATACCTCTAGTAAGGTTATGTACAAAAATAGAGACTCTTATTCTGTTCCATTTTTACATAGGTTTATATATCCTAGAAATAGATGGAGTTTCATAGAGAAAATTTCATGTCTTTAATTTATTTTTATTATGTAGGAATATTAAGTTTTATTCTTACTATATTTAACTTTTCGGTAGGAAATTGTAATTAGATGTTAAGGAGTCAGTATTTTGGGGGCTCCTGTGTGGCTCAGTTGGTTGTGTCTGACTCTTGATTTTGGCTCAGGTCATGACCTTGCGGTTTGTGAGATTGAGCCCTGTGATGGGCTCTGTGCTGACTATGCAGAGCCTGCTTGGGATTCTCTCTCTTGCCCTCTCTCTCTGCCTCTTCCTTGCATGCCCCCTGCCCCCAAATAAATAAAGAACATTTTTTAAAAAGGATTCAGCACTTTGTTGATGTAATCTAGGTTGAGATCTAAGCTTAGTATAAATGCACTTTTAAGAATTGAAAATAAACTATGTCATAAGGCTCATATATAGTTCAAGAGCACTAATGTTCAAAAGCACTAATAAATAAATTGTAAATAAATTGTTTAGTGATGTGTTTCATTGTGGTTTATTATTACAGGTTGTAGAAAACATAGATATAATATATGTTGAGGTTTAAAAAGATGAAAATCTTCTGATATTTTAAGAGTTTACTACATAATTTACATTTTATATTATTTATCATATACCTATCATACAGTAATGGAAAGTAAATCATCAAAACTTTCAGGTTGAGGGGTGCCTGGGTGGCTCAGTCGGTTAAGCGTCTGACTTTGGCTCAGGTCATGATCTCACAGTTTTTGGGTTTGAGCCCCACGTCAGGCTCTGTGATGATGACTAGCTCAGAGCCTGGAGCCTGCTTCAGATTCTGTATCTCCCTCTCTCTCTGACCCTCCCCTGCCCACGCTGTCTCTCTCTCTCCCTCACAAAGAAATAAAAACATTTTAAAAATTACAAAAAAAAAAAAAAACCCTTACAGGTTGATTAATAAGTTAATGACATTGAATTTAAATGAGCATTAGAAATACTTTGATGGCGTGTAATAAAAGGTGTGATGTTATTGTTACATTGCCTGAATTAGATTCAATATGTGAAAGATGTACTGCTTTACAGAAATATAACTATTACATCAGGCAGGGTATGTTCCCAAAGACTACTTAAACTGCAAGTCACAGAACAAATCACTGAGCATTTTCATACAGAAGTGATTAAAAAGTAATTCTTAAAGAGGATTTGCATGAGAAAGAGCTATTATGAAAATTTTAAAGAATTTTTTGGCTTTTATGGTTTTTGTCATTTGAATAGTTCTTGTTATTTTTTACTCTTCTGAGGATTAGATTCTGTGGGATACTCCATCTTTTAAAAGTTATTTAAAAACTCCCTAGACTACAAGGCATAGCACTGGCTAGAATCAACTCCAGCGAATAATATTCAAGTCCTTCCATCAATTCCCTGTCTGTATTTCCTACTTTGTTTCTCTCTTACTCCACTACATACTTTAAGCGTTATTGGCTTTCTTTATCCTTGAATAAATACTCCACTTTAAATGCCTATTCTTTCTTCTTTATTCTCAAGCCTACATAACCTTAAAATTACTCTTTAAGATACCTTCCAAATTCCTCATCTGCTCCGATGATTTCTCTCTTAACCCATATTCTGTTAGTCATCTAGATATACAGACATGGATTTCTTTCCTTTAATATGATGGTAAAGAAGATTCTTCTGCCATCCATTTTTACTCCCACTTTTGAGTGAAGTAATGAGCTTGCATTGCCATGATTTCCACTAAGGGAATATCTAAAGGCTAAAATATTTCTTTGTACTATGAGAATTATAATTTAGCTATGATTTGTATTAATTAGAATTACCTTAAAAACCTACTCTCCCTTTGTCACATCTTTTCAATGGGAGTAAAATCTAGTTTCAAATACATTAACTTATAAAGCAAAGAATTATCAACTATTGAAACACATTCTCTTCATCAGTGGAAGATTGCCCAGTTATATCACCCATTGGTTTTTGACACTTTACACATGTCATGGAAGAAATTCTAACCTGAGCTGTTCAACTAAAGCATCCCTAAGAGCAAAATTCTGCCTTATAAGGATACTACCTACTGCATATCTCACAGCAGAACCAATAGAGAAAAATTATATTGTAATTTGCCACCTCATTAATTTATTTATTGATTTATTAAGTCAGTGTTTACCTATTATATTCATGAGTGTTCTACCTGGAGTGGGGGTTTGTGCAGAACTAGAGAGTCTTGCTCTTGTTCTACACACATACACACACACACACATTTTACATACAAACATACGTGCATACACAAATTACAAAATAAATCTTTTTACATGCACATAGAAACATACTCCATGCTCCTTATCATTTTTCCCAAGTTCAGTTTCTTCTGTGTTCTTTTCATCACTCATGTAGATTGTTGGAAGCCATTAAAGCTGTCCCTGAAAGCTATTTTTAAGTTTCCAATAATTGTTGGACCTCATGCCTAGGAAGTATGTGGCTATTTTGAATGTGTGTGTATGTTTGGGGATATGCAGCCTGAAATAACATATTCCCAGCTCGACAGTAGTCTCTTTAGGCTAGGATCTTAAAAGCACCTAAGTACTAGGTGTGGAGTTGGGGAGAGCTATGGTTTTTTAGGAAGTTGAGATGAAATTAGTGACTGTTGGGGTTGGAACAGGGTCTTTAGAAATTGAGGCTGTCTAGAAGTTGGTATTTCCTAGTAGAGGAGTAAGGACTTTAAGAGAATTCATTCCTTTAGGCTTAAGCATACATGTTAGTTCTTGTTTCTTTGGTTTTGCGGTACCAACATTACTTTGGAAGGACAGCAAATCATTGGAAGCACAGTAATGTGGGCAGAGGCAAATAATTTATGACATGGCGTGTCCACTAGAGTGATCAAGTGCATATGTATGTATGTTTGTCTCTTTCTTTCTCTAGTTATGTATTTTTAATGAATTTGGCATTTAAAAAATTATGCCACTAGATGTCAGCAGAACCTCCAAGGGTTCCTGTGGCCTTAATTCATAACTACAACAACAAATTGGTACTTTATTAGAACATCTTATCTGAGAATAGTAAGTACCTGTTTTGAAAATGTAAGAGGTAGTTTTTGAGCTATGAGAAGGATTACAAACATCACAAAATATTTTGAAATTATTTTGTAAACTGATTTCTGTTCACATGTAAGAGGTTACTTTTATTTCCGGTATTATCTCTACCAGTGAGATGATATGAAGAACTATGTGTGCAGCTGAGTAATTTGTCAGAAGTTGTACTTGATGCTGGATCTCTAAACTTCAGATTCATTTATGTCACGATTACATGAGTATTTGTGCTTGGGTTTATCTCATTCTGTTTTTGTGGAAGCACTTTGGTGCTCCAGCCCTCAGAATATTGTGTGGTATTAATTTTTTAGCATCCACATCTGTGTGTTGTTTAGTTAGCAATGTCTAACCTTTCTTGGATCTGTGCTTTGTTCTTATAAGATACTCAGAACACTTTGATAGATGCCAAAGAGTATTATAGGTATTTGCTCACCAGTAGACAAGGAAAACCTAGAAATAGAAAAAAATATGTATTTCCCATGAATTATAATACATAGTTGTTCAGTCCTTAAAACAGCAAGTGAAATAATCTCAAATTTTGTTCTAGACATTAATAGGAAAATTACAGGGGATGCCTGGGTGGCTCAGGTGGTTAAGCATCTGGCTTTGGCTCAGGTCATGCTCTCATGGCTCATGGGTTCGAGCCCTGAATTGGGCTCTCTGCTGTCAGTGTAGAGCCCATTTTGGATCCCTGTCTCCCTCTCTCTCTGCCCCTATCCTGCTCTCTCTCTCAAAAAATAAATATTAAATTTAAAAAAAGAAAAATATAAATTATTGTATTGGCCAATATTGACTATTTTAAATAATGCAATTAATATTTGATCAAATCAGATTCACATTAGCAGAATAACTCAGACTAATATGTTGAATTTTAGTCATGAATTAGAACTTGGGTGATTAACTATTAGCTGATCAAGTACCAAACAGATTTTTAAATAATCTTGAAAAAGGTAGCGTTACTCCTATGTTTCTCCCTTGGGAAAGTTCTACTTTCAATGCATTTAAAAATATATGCCTTAGGAAAAGCTGGAAATAAGAATTATGAAAATATTTCCTTTCCTAAAACCAGTTCTACCAAGGAAGATACTAATGTTAGTGTTATACCCTTATCACTTTTAAGAGTTTAAAAATTGATTTAGGTGGGGTAGTGAGGTAGAGGCTAACTCAACTAGTACATAAACTAAGGAAATAATTCCTTTTATACTAAAGTTGTTATATTTGGGAATTATTGGTTTAAATTCATCATTACATTTCTTATTTTTTGTATTTTTGTTGTCGAACTACCAATAAAAGGGACTTACCAAGATTTCCCCCCAAGATTGCATGTGTAATTCTTTGATTACATTTGTAGGTGGTAAGGCAAACATTTGAGATCATGCTTCAGTTACTTGACCCGTGCATAGTCCTCACATGGACCACATGCAGTGAGTAAGTGCAGTTAATAAATGGAAGGCACATTATTAGCCAGATGTTCAGTGAAGGCACTTTCAACATTTGAAGTACACAGATAGCTGTCTTGATACACAGCAATTCATCTTCTGCTTCCAGCACGTAACCTTCTAGAAGAGGTTAGGGCTGAGATGTGACCAGAGCATCTGTCTGAAATCTGTCTCTTTATTTATCTTTTACAAATAGTTAAATGACACAGCTGTTCAGGAAGTATTTTGAATAGAAATGATGCCAATTCTAAACAAACTATTCTAGCTCTCCATCAGGAAATGAACTTCTATTTCCACATGTACCAGTGCATTTTTCCTCAACATATTCATTTTTCCAGCTGTTGACATAGATTAAGTTAAAGTATAGAGAGGGTCAGTTTCCCTTTGGGATGTTCCAGAAATTCAAACACCTCAACCTGAAATCAAGGGTCATTTTCCTGATGCTGCATTCCAAACCTTCCCAACCTTGTTTCCATCTGATTCTTCAACAAGGTGTTGCCACATAGCCCATACACAAAGATTGATCCACCCTGTGTATGATTTACATATTTCTACCTTGATGACTTTTCATTTACCGTTACATTTCTCTCTTCTCTCCCAACTTCTCATTTTTCATTTCAGAGAGAGAAGAATGTAATAGGGACACTTGTAGGAACCAGATCATTTATATTCAAATTTCCTATTGGTGATTTATTAGCTTATTGCTACTAGACTGAATGCAAGCTATTTAACCCATAGAGTCTCATATTGGTCTCTTCTACAAAACCATGAAAAAATTCTTAAATAATTGAACCAATGCTAATATTAACCTAAGACATTACTTTTTAAATTATTAATTAATTAATTAATTAATTTGGGGATGGAGGAAAAGAGAGAGAGGAGAGGCAGTATTCCAAGCAGGCTCCGTACTGTCAGCATGGAGCCAGTGTGGGACTTCATCTCATAAACTGTGAGCCCATGACCTGAACTGAAACCAAGAGTCAGATGTTTAATCGACTGAGCTGTTCAGGCACCCCTAAGATATTACTTTTGACTTACAGTAGTTATTGGCACATAGTTAGTGCTTAGTATATATAAAGTACTGTTAATTCTGTCAAATGAATCTGAAAATTCACTTTCATAAAATTTATTCTCAAACTTAATGTCCTTCATGCAGTCATTATTAATCCTACTGGTATGTGTTTTGCAACTTTACCTGCCACCCTACTTGTACTTTCATATTTAGTGACCTATGCATCTTATTCTCTTGGTATATTATACTCATAATTAACAGATTAGATAGTAATATTTGTCATAGTCACACCTAGGGATATTGTGAAACCAAAATTAGAAAATAAAAGTGATAGCAAAATCCGTGATAATTACTACTTATTCTGCGTTTGTTATGTGTGAGGTACAGAGCCTTATTTACATTGAGTTAATCACTTAACATACATGTATTTTGTGGACAGGGAGGCAGTGATTCACATTAAGACCTATTGAGAAAGGAAATGAGAGAACATCTGGGTACAAAAGTCAAACAGAAACGGAAATATAGAATTGGGTTCACAAGAGAATTTACAAGCTGAAGTGAAACTGTCACATAGTTTTACTGAAGTTATGTAACTGGATAAGTGACTTACCTGAGAGAGAGAGCAGACCAAGAATGGGTCACTATGAAAGAACAGCCCCTTCCTCCACAATACACACAATCACACAGAAGGGTGAGGCTCAGAGTTATGTGTGTCTCTAGTTTTTGTAAACGTAAGGTATAATGTTCTCTTGGAGATAATGTATTTATCTTTTTAAAGTCCACCATTCAAGATGGTATCAGACATAGAATTACTGTGTCTGAAAAACATTAGGAGAGATAAAATTACTCTTGTCCTAATTTTTAGCCTAATATAAATATTGTTAACAGCTATTATTCACATAATGAAAATGTTACTGTCTATTTTACAAGGAAGAAGTTTGATATTTGATCTAATTGGTTATGTGATAGCTGGGCATAGATCAGACATTGGAAATTTATGTAGGATGCGTGAAAGGCTTTGCAAACCATCTACTTTTACTGCACTGGCAATAAGTGAAGTGTTTTCCATTATGATATGCTTACTTTTTCTTATAGACTTATTAAAATTGTTAAAAATTTAGGGGCGCCTGGGTGGCTTAGTCGGTTAAGCGTCCGACTTTCGCTTAGGTCATGATCTCGCGGTTCGTGGGTTCGAGCCCCGCGTCGGGCTCTGTGCTGACTGCCAGCTCAGAGCCTGGAGCCTGTTTCAGTCTGTGACTCCCTCTCTCTCTGACCCTCCCCTGCTCACGCTGTCTCTCTCTCTCTCCTAGAAATAAATAAAACATTTAAAAATTAAAAAAAAAAATTGTTAAAAATTTAATAGATCAATGTTCTCTCTTCATTAGGTCTCATGAAACATGTGGCAGATATCTCATTTTTAATTTTGTTTGTTTTTGGAGTTTAGTTTGGGAACCCCCCCCTTTTTTTTTTCTTTAGGAAGCCCATTTACATTCTGTGTTGTACTGGCAATTATGGATAATAATATTAATAGCAAATATTTATTGACTACTTATTTGATGCCAGGCACTGTTCTCAACACAGTACTAAGATTTAGGGGCTGCTGGCATCATGGTTTCATATTTGTCATAACAGTGCTGTGGAACAAATATGCAAGGAGAAAAACTCAAGGGCACAGACTGAAGATTGGGTGGTCTTAGCTGGGCTTGCTCATGTTTCATCAGACAGTTGAAAAGTCAGCTGTGGCTTGGTTTTGCTGATCTAGACTGAGCCATCTTATGTGTCTTTGGCTGGGAGAACTGGGCTGACTCAGCTTTGCTGTACTTGGTCTCTCTTCCTTCAACAGTCTAAACTGACCTTGTTCTCATAGTAGTCTTGGGGGTCTGAGAGAAAAAGAGCAGAAATGCCTAAGGGATCTCTATGCTCAATATTGGCACAAAGTTACTTTGATCATATTCTCTTGGCCAAAACTAAATCACAAGGTTAACCTGGAATCCAGGGAAATAGACTCCATCACTGGATGAAAAGAGCTACAAAATCACATTGCAATTGGTCAGATGGAGGAGCAGGGAGAACCGGAGTAAGTTTTGCCATCAATCAGTCAGAACCTCCCATCTACCTGTGAGAAAACCCAAATTCAGTGAGATTAAATAACTTGCTGGCAGTGTTGACTTGTGAACTTTACCTGGCCCGTAATGGGACTTAATTTTCCAGGACCCAGGGCTGGAGAAGGGGCAGGCATGGGATCTATATCCAAATTAATCATAGTCCTTCTATGAGACTTGGTGTCCAAGAAAAAAATTTCCTTGTCAGGATGTTGACTTAGCATTGCTAGTAATCTTTTGTTCTGTCATTTGGAGAAGTTACTGGGACAGTTGAAAAAGAGAAAAACAGAGAGAAAAGAGACAAGAGAGAAACAATGATTAGGTTGCATGAGAAAGATGAACTGTATCATTTGAGGCACTGGATGCAGCTCTACTTGTTAAAACAATAAATTTCTTTTTTGTTAGTCTAGTCTGACTAAGGCTTCTATTACTTGAAGCCTAAACTATTTTACTGTTTAGGAATAGTAAAATAGTTTAGTAAAACAATATTTTGCAAAAATGGCTACAGCAATATATCTAGTCCTACATGCTTTTCCATAACTTCCTTGGCACTACTTATCAAAAGGTGAACGTTATTTTCCCTTCCCTTCAACCTGATGGCTTTGTGTCTTCTCTGATGACCAGAAGACTGTTGAAGTGATGTTATGGGACTTCTAGAGCTGGGTCATAAAGAGAGTACAGAACTCTTTCTGGACACTTGCCTTTGGAATCAAAACCCCATGTTGTGAAAAAAGTCCAAGCCTCTTAGAGTAGCCATTTTTAATGTGTTCTGGCTAATTGTTTAATAGTCAATAGTATTATTTCCAGCCATGTGTGGGTACAAGCCTTCAGATGACAGCAGTTCCCAGCCTTGGGATAATTCAGGTGATGATGACCAGAACAAAGAGGCACTATCTTCCCATGAGCCCTGCCCAAGTGACAAATTAATGAGCAAAACAAATGTCATTGCCTTAAGCCACTAAATTGTGGGGTAATTTGTTAGGCAGCCATAGATAACTGCAACACTAACACTACGCTCTTATCCTGTAGCTCTTTCTCAGGACTCTCTTTTCTTTTTCTTTTGAGGTATAATTGACATACAATATTATATTTGTTTCAAGTAATGATTTGATAACATCTGTCACTAATAGAGTTACAAAATTTGTGTGTGTGTGTGTTATGAGAACTTTTAAGGTTTACTCTTTGCAACTTTCAAGTATGCAATACAGTATTATTAACTATAGTCACCATGCTGTACATTATGCTCCCATGGCTTATTTATTTTATACCTGAAAGTTTGCACTTTTGATCCCCTTTAGCCATTTCACCCACTCTCAGCCCCCACCCCTGGTAACCACCAAATTGTTCTCTGTATCTATGAGCTCATTTTTTAAAAATATTCCACATATAAGTGAGATCATACAGCATTTGTCTTTCTCTCTCTGACTTATTGTACTTAGCACAATATCCTCAAAGTCCATCTATGTTGTTGCAAATGGCAAGATGTCATTCTTTTTTTTTTTTTTTGGTGCTGAATAATATTTCAATGTCAGTATCTATGCCACAATTTTTATCTGTTCATCAGTTGATGGACATTTAAGTTGTTTCCATGACTTGGCTATTGTTAATAATGGGTGCAATGAACATGGGGATGCATATATTTTTTTGAGGACTCTTTTCTTTCTAAAACACATCTTAGACCCTCCTCCCACACAATAACTGCCATTCCACTTTTACTTAATGCCTTTATTTAAATATACTCTGATTTGCCAAGTAGATGTGGACATTTTTTTATTGACTCTTGCCATTACCTTTGTGATGTAGTTTTGCTTGGAAGGAAATGACCGGGGAACCTGAGTTTGGGATATCCATGTTGTTTTATGTCCTTATTAAAAGGCAGGGATTCTGAATTCAGACCTCATACTCTAGTGTTGTGCTATCCGATATGGTGGCCACCAGGCACATGCAATTATTTAAATTTGAATTAATTAAAATTAAATAGTATTGGCAACTCAGTTCTTTAGCTACACTAACCACATTTCAAGAATTCAATATTCATATGTAACTACTGGCTAACATATTGAGGATACGTAATAGAATATTTCTGGGTCGCCTGGATGGCTTAGTCGGTTAAGCTTCTGACTTTTGCTTGGGTCATGATCTCGCGGTTCGTGGGTGCGAGCCCCGCGTCGGGCTCTGTGCTGAATGCCAGCTCGGAGTCTGGAGCCTGTTTCAGTCTGTGATTCCCTCTCTCTCTGACCCTCCCCTGCTCACTCTCTCTCTCTCTCTCTCTCTCTCTCCTAGAAATAAATAAAAATAAAAAAAAGAATATTTCTATCATCTCACTACGTTCTTTTGAATGTTGCTACTCTGATTTGCAACTCACATATGTGGCCCAAGGTCAACTTCTTTAAATACTGTCATGTGATGGCAAAAATCTTTTGACCTGGAACAGAACTCTAAAGGATCTGGTCTCTATTTCCTAGGTATAAGTTCTAGGAGAGGACAGAGGTGAGCATCTCTGCTCCGTTAATAAAGTTATGTTTCATTTACATTCACACAAAAAGGTTGTCTTCTCTAGCCTTACCTACATTCTTTTCCAGCTCTTCAACTTGTGGACAATTGTTTATTTTCTTGGCTACATTGGTTCCTCCTTTTCAATCCTGCCTGACTTTCAGAACAATTTAATTCACAAAAGTTATCCTGGTAACAAAAGATATCCCTCTGAAAATACTTGGCAGCTCTGTTTTCTCAGCAGAGTCCTCGTGAGCACACAGGGTTTCTGTTGACTTGAAAGTGAACTCTGGCTGTGGAGCGGATATTACTCCCTTAAAAAAGAAAAAGAATAACTTCAAGGCAAAAGGGCCTTTATTCTCCCTGAGTATAAGTTTCCTTGAAAGCTTGTTTATTGATTTTCCTTGTAACAACCGAGCTTGCAAGCTATAAAAGAAAAAAAAAACAAATAGAAGCAGGGAAATAATATCAACGATCAACAAGTTTATTCATCAACTTTATCTCATTTGTACTCAGTCACTGTGTACACCATGAAATAAAAAACACACAAACCCCAATCCCATTTTTTTAAAATGCAGCCCATAGAATTTTGTTGATCAAAAGGGAAAGCAAACACTTCAACTTTCAAGCAAAGGTCCATTCCTGTTAAAAGTGATTGTGCTCTGGGGGGGAGGAGGGATGGGCATGGAGGAGGACAATTGTGGGGATGAACACTGAGTGTTATGTGGAAACTAATTTGACAATAAACTATTTGTAAAAAAATAAATAAAAAATAAAATGTGATAGATGTGGCCTTAAAAAAAAAAGTGATTGTGCTCAAATTTATGTCATTATGTGAGAAAAGAGCTGAAAGTGGGGTGAAGTAGAGAAAATGTGGCTGCTCCAATGGGGTGATAGCTGGTATAATTAAAGTGATGATGATTTTGATCTCTAATTTGTCACATTGCCTGCAATAGCTACCATTAGCATTTTTCCCATAGGAAGACACACCTTCCTAAGTTTCTGACCCATGTGATAACTTTTTTTTAAAAGCCCTATAATCAGGTAATTTTGGAAAATGCTGAATTTTATGTGTGTCTCCTGTAGTTTTATGATACATATTAGAATATTAGTCTCTGAAAATCCTTCAATAAAGAAATTTCTTTCAAACTTAGGTTAGCCCAGCATTTCCTAAAATTAGTGGACCATGAAACCTTTTACACTTTAGTATATTTTAAGTAATACTGATTGCATCCAGTAGTATTAGGCTTTAGTGAAGCACACTTTGTGAAATCCTGCTTTAGAATAAACTAAAGGTCCCCAAGAAGACTTATTTCAACATAGAAGTCACCTGATAAGAGTAACATTTTCAGGAGCGCCTGGGTGACTCAGTCAGTTGAGTGTTCTACTTGAGCTTAGGTCATGGTCTCAGGGTTCATGGGTTCGAGCCCTGCACTGGGCTGTCTGCTATCAGCACAGAGCCCACTTTGGGTCAGAGATCCTCTGATCCCCTCTCTGTCTGCACTTCCCCCACTCACTCTCTCTCTTTCTCTCTCTCTCTCAAAAATGTCCATCGACTGATGGAGAGATAAAGAAGATGTGATATATATGTTATATTACATACATATATACACATATAGGTAATATATGTATATATTATACACGCATATATACATATATAACATGTATATATATGTTATATTACATATACACACATGTAATATAACACATATACATATATATGTCATATTACATACATGTATACACATATGTAATATAACATATATACATGTTATATAACATACATATATACACATACATGCAATATAACATACATACATATATATATGTAATACCACTCGGTGATAAAAAAGAATGAAATCTTGACATTTGCAACAATGTGAATGGAAGTAGAGGGTATTATGTTAAGCAAAATAAGTGAGTCAGAGAAATATATGATCTCACTCATATGTGGAATTTGAGAAACTCAACAGATGAACATAGGAGAAGGGGAGGAAGAATAAGATAAAAACAGAGAGGGAGGCAAACCATACGAAACTCTTAAATACAGAGAATGAACTGAAGGTTGCTGGAGGGGCAGTGGTGGGGGATGGGTTAAATTGGTGAACGCAGGGTATTATATGTAAGTGATGAATCACTGAGTTCTACTCTTAAAGCCAAGACTGTGTTTACTAACTTGAATTTACATTTTAAAAAATACAGGAAAACAAACTAACAGACATTTAAAAAAAAGGAGTAACATTACCATTAGCATTCAGCCATGCAGACTAACTTGCCTAAATGAGCAGGGTCCCAAAACCCTGATGGTATGAGAGAGGCCACAATGTGGAGTGTTTCCTAAAGAGGGCTGTTTCCAGAGGGTTCCTGGGAAGTTGGAGGTTGGCCAACCATCTCTGGCAATGTCTTTCCGAGGACATGAGACTTTCAAAGTTATGTTTCTAGAAAGGTCAATTTTAGAAGGTGTCAAAAGGGAGATGATCAGCTGAAGACTATTTTAATAGTTCCTGTGACTTCCAGATAGTGTTCAACCATTTCCTTCCCCTTTGCAAATAACCGTTTCTCAAAAGAATAGGTCATGCTCACTGTCCTGCTTCCCTACCAACCATCACTCTTTGGCCTATAGCAATTTTCTTTTCTTTTTTTTTTTTTAATGTTTTATTTATTTCTAGGAGAGAGAGAGACAGCGTGAGCAGGGAGGTCAGAGAGAGAGGGAGTCACAGACTGAAACAGGCTCCAGGCTCTGAGCTGGCAGTCAGCACAGAGCCCGACGCGGGCTCGAACCCACGAACCGCGAGATCACGACCTAAGCGAAAGTCGGACGCTTAACCGACTAAGCCACCCAGGTGCCCCTGGCCTATAGCAATTTTCATTTACTCTCTCATTCTGGTAAAACTCCTCTTTATCAGATAAACTGTTATTTCCTATTTGCCAAATGCAGTGAAATATTCCTGTGATAACTTATTGGCGTCTATAATTTTGGATTCTGTCTAAATACTTTTGGGTTCCACATTTATATTTCCAGCCCAGGGCACAGTTCTGAGCTTCAAAATTATATTCCCACAGGCATCTCAAACTTATATCCAAAATTGATCTGATAAACTTGTGCTCTCAACCTCTTCTTCTGATAGATCATTGGAAGAACCATCCTAGTTGCCTAAGCCAGACACTTGTGGATCATGCTTGGATCCTTTTTTGGCTCTTACCCTCCGGACAATCAGTCACATTTCTCAAGATATGTCCTCTGTCCCATAAACCCCATACCCTTCCATGTCTTGGGTCTATGAGTCAAACCATTGCTCTTCCACTGATATCTGAATGCTGCGTGACCTTGAACAGACTTTCTAGTCATATGTCTTAATTTCTCATCTGTTCATTGGTGACAATGGTAATACCTAAGTGAGAGGATTGTGAGTTTGTGAAAATTAAAAGGGGATAAAATAGAGGAGTGGAGAGAAGATCAAACTGACTTCTTTGTGTTTCTCTATGAAAGGAAAAGTATTTATTATTAAGGGAAAAATCTTAATGGTTCATTTAGTGTTTTTAAAGGAGAAAATATCTTTTAAATAGCAATAGTAGTGAATGAAAAAAAAACACTAAAGTTGTAGTCTGGTTATAATTCATGGAAAAAATAAATTTTTATTATTTTTCTCCTTTTGTTGCATAGTTATGGGTAATTGAAAAGAAAATAAGGGAAAGAAATTGAGTCTCTTTCACACTCTTTAGACCAATAGAAGTGGTTGCTTGTGTGATGAAGTAGATAAAAAAGAAGGACCCAAGAGCGGCATCCCTAGGACATTTGTATTATCTGTTTAACAAGAGCAACATATTAGGTATCTGCATCTTATAGGGATAACAGGAAGGAACACTGCTAACATAGGATTAAGACCTGGCTCAAGGGGTACCTGGGTGTGTTGGTTAAGCATCTCCTCCTTGATTTCAGCTCAAGTCATGATCTCATGCTTTGTGAGATCTAGCCCTGTGCTTACAGCACTGAGCCTGCTTGGGATTCTCTCTCAATCTCTCTCTCTGTCTCTGCCCCTCCCCTGCTCTCTCTCTCTCTCTCTTTCTCTCTCTCACTCTCTCAAAAATAAAATACACTTAAAAGACCTGGCTGTGAATTTCAGATTTCTATAAATCTCTCTCTCTCTTTTTTTTTTTTTGCTTAATAGCTAAAAATCCTCTTAAAAATCATACCACACATAGAACTACATAGTACAGTGTGGAAGTTACATTGTCTGTGTGTACTCTTAGGTCTATTATTATCATACAAAGAATACATGATAGATGATAGTCACTCATTGTTTCAGAAAATATTATTGGTCTCCTTATGGGCCACCAATTCTGGATGCTAGGGATATGGCATCCTTTTTCTTTTTTTAATTAAAGTTATTTATTTATCTTGAGAGAGGGGGAGAGAATGAGCAGAGAAGAGGCAAAGATAGGGAGAGAGAGAATCCTAAGCATGCTCCATGCTGTCAGTGCAGAGCCCAGTGCAGGGCTCCATCGCATGAACTGCGAGATCATGACTTGGCTGAGCCACCCAGGTGCCCCAGAGATATAGTTTTCTATAAAACAGACAGAAATCTTTGCTCTTCTGGATCTTGTATCCTAGTAAGAGGACACAGATAGTAAACAAAATGAATAATTGTATAGTTGGTTATACAAGGGCTATGGAGGAAAGTAAAGCAGAGGAGGACAAGACATCTTGTAGTGGCAATAAAGTTATTGACTTAACAATGGAGGCTTGAGGGCACCTGCATGGCTCAGTCAGTTGAGTGTCCAACTTCCACTCAGATCATGATCTCATAGTTCATGAGTTTGAGCCTCTGAGCCTCGTGTTGGGCTCCGTGCTGACTGCTTAGAGCCTGGAGTCTGCTTTGTATTTTGTGTCTCCTCTCTCTACCCTTCCCCTACTTGTGCTCTGTCTCTGTCTCTCTCTTTCTCAAAAATAAATAAACATTAGAAAAAAGGAGAGAGACTTAGAGCTCTTCACAAAGGAGATACTATCTGAGCAAAGACCTGAAAGAGGTCATGGGGCCAGTGAGTGGTTCTGATCAAAGGAATGAGATGGTCTGACTTTCCTTTACCAGGGTACTCTCGTCACTCTTTGAGCATAGACAGAAGAGGAGACCAGTCATTAGGCTAATGCAATAATCCAGGCAAGAGATGGTAGTAAGTAGGGTCAGGGAGGTAGTATTGGAGGTGCTAAGTGGCAGAGATAAAGTTCAATCTTGGTGTTGTAGCATCTCTGAGGTCCATGGTCTGTTCTACAGAAATGCTAGCATTTCAGGGCAAGACTGAGGGAGAGGAACCAGAAAACAAAACCTGGAGGGAAGTACCAGCGGGATAGCATGAGAATCATATAGAAAATGATATCACACAAGCCAAAGCCAATGCAAGTTTTAAGAAAGATATATGAACAATGTTCAGCACTACAGAGAATTCAGCTTGAATGTATCTGATACGGGGTACGTTCAATCTGACAAATAGAAGGCCATCAGTGACATTATTAAGAACAATTTTAGTGAGATTGCTGAAGCAGAAATACAGATTGAGATTGGAAAGTAAAAGGGCATATACAGAGAATATAGATTATTCATTTATGAGGCTTGAAAACAGAAACCAGTGATTCCCCCTAATAAATATATATATTTACCACAATCTACAGTAAGAAATATATTTTATACCGTAATCCATACTGTATCTGTGCATACATATAAATATACATATTTATATTACATAATTAAGACTTTTTATATGTGCTGTGCACCTTATTCTGCTATGCACCTTATTTTCTATTCTCTTTCCTATAATGTCTTTTAAAAATGCTTGCTATGATCCACTAGGTTGATTTTATTACCCACTCTAGAGTCTTGACTCATGATTTGAAAAGTGTGATTATGGACAGCAGTTAAAACAAAAGTTTGCCCCTCAGAACCATTGCCCACATTTTCTGCATGACAGTCAGTGTCATATCTAGGCACTCGTGGTGAAACTTTCAGCAACATGATCTCTCCCTTGCATTTGGAATTTTTGCCCTTTCATCCATAGTTGCAGACTGAAAATTAATGATAGTTAATCTAAACTTTTTTTCTTTTTTTAATGTTTATTTATTATTGAGAGAGAGAGAGAGAGAGAGCCCACACACATGTGTGTGTTAGTAGGGGAAGAGCATAGAGGGAGACGGAGAATCCCAAGAAGGTTCCACACTAACAGCACAGAGCCGGATGTGGGGCTTGATCCCATGAACTATGAGATCATGACCTGAGTCCATAACCTTAGCCAAAATAAAGAGTCAGATACTTAACCATCTGAGCCACCCAGGTGCCCACAAACTTATTTTAATATTATTAAGACTCAGTGTGTAGTAAAGGCATTGGCTGTTCTAATAGATGAGTGTTTCCTGGTAACTAAACAATATGGGCCCATATCCATCCATACTTGGATTTTTTTCTGTCTCTGTGACATGTGAACTGGAGATCCATGACCCAAGGCACAGGGTTAACTGTGCTGAGGCACTTCAACCTCAATTGGGATTTAGGATGGATCATCGTTGAGCAGTACTTGGTATATAGTATGCTAGTAAATATTTATGAAATAAACAAATGGCATTAGGTAATACATTTTTTTGAAGGTCAGAAAACTTCACATAGGTCAATAAAAATGATGGTTTCTTGTTCTGTAAATCTATGCTAATGTAGTAGTAAATCTCATTTAAAAAATACAAATATAAGCTTTCCATTAAAGGAAATTGAGAAGCCAGTAGGCAGTAGGGCAAGGTTTGTTGTTGTTGTTTTTGTTTTTGTCTTTTTGTTTCTTGCAGCCCATCCCTCAAGATGAGACTGTCACTAAGTCGAGCCGAAGGATGAAATTGAAGATCTTTGAGAAAAGAGGATAATACATGGAGAGGAGATACATCTTTTTCTTTTCAAATTTTTATTTACATTGCAGTTAGTTAACATACAGTACAATATTGGTTTCAGAAGTAGATTTCAGTGATTCATCACTTACATACAACACCCAGCGCTCATACCAACAAGTGCTCTCCTTAATACCCATCATCCATCTAGCCCATCCCCCACCTCCCTCCCTCCATCAACCCTCAATTTGTTCTCTATCTTTAAGAATCTCTTGTGGTTTGTATTCCTCTCTCTTTTCCCCCTCTCCCATATGTTCCTCTGTTTTGTTTCTTAAATTCTACATATGAGTGAAATCATATGGTCTTTGTCTTTTTTTGACAGACTTATTTTGCTTAGCATAATACACCCTAGCTCCAACATGTCATTGTGAATGGGGACATTTCATTCTTTTTGTTGGCTGAGTAATATTACATTATGCATACTCCATTGTATTATATATAATATTCCATTATATATACATATATGTATATATGTATCCTCTTCTTTATCCGTTCATCAGTCTATAGACACATGGGCTCTTTCCATTATTTGGCTATTGTTGATAATGCTGCTGTAAACCTTGGAGTTAACGTGCCCCTATGAGCCTGTATTTTTGTATCCTGGGTAATTACCTAGTAATGCAACTGTTGGAGCATAAGGTAGTTCTATTTTTAACCTTTTGAGGAACCTCTATACTGTTTTCTAGAGTGTCTGTACCAGTTTGATTCCCACCAATAGTGTAATAGGATTCCCCTTTCTCTGAATCCTTGTCAACACCTGTTGTTTCTTGTGTTATTAATTTTAGCCATTCTGACAGGTATGAGGTGGTATCTCATCATGGTTTTGATCTGTATTTCCCTGATGATGAGTGATGTTGAGCATCACTTCATGTGTCTGTTAGCCACCTGGGCGTCTTCTTTGGAAAAATGTCTATTCATGCCCTCTGACTATTTCTTAACTGAGTTGCTTGATTTTTGGGTGTTGAGTTTAATAACTTCTTTATTGATTTTGGATACTAACCCTTTCTCAGATATGTCATTTGCAAATATATTCTCCCACTCTGTAGGTTGCTTTTTAGTTTTGTTGATTGTCTCCTTCACTCTGCAGAAGCTTTTTAGCTTGATGAAGTCCCAATAGTTCATTTTTGCTTTTGTTTCTCTTCCCTCTGGCAATGTGTCTAGTAAGAATTTGCTCCAGCCGAGTTTAAAGAGTTTGCAGCCTGTGTTCCCTCTTGGATTTTGATGGTTTTCTGTCTCATTTTCATCCATTTTGAATTTATTTCTGTGTATGAGGTAAGAAACTGGTCCAGTTTCATTCTTATGCATGTTGCTGTCCAGCTTTCCCAGCACCATATGTTAAAGAGACCATATTTTTTCCACTGGATATTCTTTCCTGTTTTGTTGAAGATTAGTTGACCAGAGAGTTGTGGGTCCATTTCTGCATTTTCTATTCTGTTCCATTGATCAATGTGTCTGTTTTCGTGCCAACGGCATGTTATCTTGATGGTTACAGCTTTGTAATAAAGCTTGAAGTCTGGAATTTTGATCCTTAGAAAGAGACTTAGAAAGATAAATAGTGTACATATGGATACATATACTCACCTCCATCATAAATCTAAAGACCCAGGGGGAAACAGATAATTTAACAATTTAACAATTATCATGATGTCATGTTCTGGGTATTCCAATGTACTGTGGGTATTCATGGTCAAGGCCTTGAGTTCTGGCACTTGATTGTATTCGCTAGCAAAGAGTAGGGGGGGTGGAAGATGCCAAATGAGGGGATTTGTATTTGCAAAGTTTGGAGATATGAGAGCATGAGATTTGGGGGGAAACTAAGGGAAATTACCTGTGACTATAACATAGAGAGAGGGAGGGAGGGGTGAAGGAACAGAGAGAGAGAGAGAGAGAGAGAGAGAGAGAGAGAAAGACAGAATCTCAAGCAGGCTCCAGGCTCTGATCTGTCAACACAGAGTCTGACGAGGCTCGAACTCATGAACTGTGAAATCATGACCTGAGCCAAAGTCAGATGCTTAACTGACTGAGCCACCCAGGCGCCCCAAAAGTGATTGAATTACTTGAGCAAGTAGAAACGGCTAACATACAGAGCCTTGGTGGGAGATCAATTTTAAATTTACTTTTCCATGGTAATTGCCTTAGTCTATTTGGGTTCCTATTACAAAAATACTGTGGACTGGGTAACATAACCAGCATTTATTTCTGGAGGCTAGGAAGTCCAGGATCATGGTGCCACCAGTTTGGTTATTGGTAGGGACCTTGCTGATGGCAGCCTTCTCCTCTGCTTATATGGTGAAGAGAGAGAAAGACAGGGTGAGAGGAGAGACAGAGAGAGGAAGAAAGAGAGAAAGAGCAGGCTCTCTGGTGTTTGTTCTTGCAAGGACACCAATCTCCTTTTGAGAGCTCCACCCTCATGAACTTGTTACTTTCCAAAGGTTCTATCTCCTAATACATTCACTTTAAGGATTAACATTTCAACAAATGAATTTTGGGGAGAGAGAAATAGTCAATCCATTGCAGTAATAGAAGGGGATAGTAAAAAAAAATGTAAAAGTGTTATAAAGGTACATGTTTTGTGCTAAGAATTTAGAGGAATTCAATGTGATGGCTTCCATTTGTTCTGTAAAATGAGGAAAGTCACGAATTCCTTGGTTATACAGGTTTACAATAAAGATATGTCCTGAGAGATAGCTAATCGAATTCATATAATTCATGTATCATTGTACTCATCATTATGCAACTAAATGCCATTTCATTTTCTTACAGCAACATTCTTAAGATTGGAGTCTTCCACTGATTGATTGCTGAAAATTAGCTCTCTTAAAATGTGTTCAGTGTGCTGTTCATCATCTCTACCCTCCTCCTCCCCTTGCCTCAGTTTGCTTTTAAGTTTGCCTCCTATGTGTTCTGGAACACGTTCCTATCGATTGTCCACTGTGGCCTCCTTATCTGGCCATTCTGTTGCCTCCTGTGTAGCTGATGAAGCCTGGCATCCTACGTGCTGTGAAACACAGCTCCTTCTATTGGTTTGGCCTACTGGTGGGCCCTCATTGGCTTTGGGGAAAGATACTACCCTTTTGTTCCAAGGACAGTCATTGCTCCTAGCAAATTAAGTGCTAGATTTTGGATACACCATCTCCCTCCATACTCTGAATAAAATGTTCTCATATTGGTCTGTTCCGAATGGTAGAATTTCAGAGACTGGCCACTCTTCTACATTACTAGTCTGGTGCTGCTGGCAAAATGCATAGTCTGTGTGGGTCCATTCACCATTCACTTCTAACTTGGATTAGCTTTCTTTCACTACTAGAACTTTTCTTGTCTCCTATATGTTTCAGGGCTTGGTAACGATGTGCTCTGTCTCAGAAAGAGGGGCCTCTTTCCATTTCAGGACCAATTCCAAGGAATGTAGATTATTGCCACATTTACTCTGAAGGATAATAGGACATTATTAGGAAATTAAACTGCCCCAGAGAATATGAGATATATATTTACTATATCCACAAACACCAACACCTCGTACCAAACCCTGTATTGATTTATTTACTAGGACTCACTGGGCTCATCACTAAATTTGGGAACCCATTTTACTTCTGTTCTAATGAAGCTCTTGATCTCCCTACACTCCTCAACAATCTGTTTAAGGCTAATTCTGTCATCTTTCCACCTCATGATGTCCCCTTAACTGTAAATCTTACTGTGATACTATTGTGACCTAACTACTGAACAAAACTAACTACAAAACAGATTATTGTTATTGTGAGTTATCTACTCATTTTTTTAAAAAGTGAAAACTGCTTATTGGGGTGCCTGTGTGGCTCAATCAGTTAAGTGTCCTACTTTTGATTTCAGCTTAGGTCATGATCTCGTGGTTCATGAGTTGGAGCCCTGCATCAGCTCCACGTTGACAATGGAGAGCTTGCTTGGGATTCCCTTTCTCCCGCTGCCTGTCTTCCCCACTTGCTCTCTTTCTCTCTAAAATAAATAAAATAAAAAAAAAAAATAACCCCTAAAGCTTAGAGAGGCTAAAGCTGTGAAAGATGATAGGTGACAAGGTGGAGTTACAAGTCAGGAATATATTCAATAAGTTGTCTTGTGAACAGGTCTTTCAAACTGCTAACTTAGACTTGGGTGAATTTTCAGTATGAGTGGGAGCCCTTTTACAATAACATGATCTGGTTTAGTTAATGTTTATGTCAAGCTTTCACAAAATCTAGATGTTCCTTATATTTACTCATGTTCCTAGATGTTCCTTATATTTACTCATGTTCCTTATATTTACTCATGTTTGAGAAAGTGCAGTAGTTTCCCATCAGCCAATGTAGAGTGTTTTATGATGAGATTTTGAAGGACTTGTCCCCCGGGTTGATTGTTTTTCAGGTGTGAAGTTTGGTGAGTTCCTTATAGATTCTGGATATTAACCCTTTATCTGATATGTCATTTGCAACTATCTTTTCCCATTCCGTTGGTTGCCTATTAGTTTTCTGGGTTGTTTCCTTTGCTGTGCAGAAGCTTTTAATCTTGATGAGGTCCCAATCATTTATTTTTGCTCTTGATTCTTTTGCTTTTGGGGATGTGTCAAGTAAGAAATTGCTGCCGTGGAGGTCAAAGAGGTTGCTTCCTGCTTTCTCCTCTAGGGTGTTGATAGTTTCCTGTCTCACGTTCAGGTCCTTTATCCATTTTGAGTTGAGTTTTGTGCATGGTGTGAGAAAATGATCTAGTTTCATTCTTCTGCATGTTGCTGTCCAGTTCTCCCAACACCATCTGTTAAAAGGCTGTCTTTTTTCCATTGGATATTCTTTCCTGCTTTGTCAAAGATCAGTTGGCTGTATACTTTTGGGTCCACTTCTGAGTTCTCAATTCTGTTCCATTGGTCTATGTGTCTGTTTTTGTGCCAATACCATACTGTCTTGAAAAACAAACAACCCAGTGAAGAAATGGGCAGAAGATATGAACAGACACTTCTCCAAAGAGGACATCCAGATGGCCAACAGACACATGAAACGATGCTCAACATCCATCCTCATCAGGGAAATACAAATCAAAACCACACTGAGATACCACCTCACGCCAGTCAGAGTGGCTGAAATGAGCCAATCAGAGAACTCTAGATGCTGGCGAGGATGTGGAGAAACGGGCACCCTCCTACACTGTTGGTGGGAATGTAAACTGGTACAGCCCCTCTGGAAAACAGTGTGCAGGTTCCTAAGGAAACCAACAATAGAACTCCCCTATGAGCCAGCAATAGCACTGCTAGGAATTTACCCAAGGGATACAGAAATGCTGAGGCATAGGAGCACATGGACCCCAATGTTCATAGCAGCACAATAGCTAAAACATGGAAAGAGCCTAAGTGTCCATCACCAGATGAATGGATCAAGAAGATGTGGTTTATCTATACCATGGAATACTACATGGCAATGAGAAACAACGAAATCTGGCCATGTGTAGCAACATGGATGGACCTTGAGGGTGTTCTGCTGAGCGAAATAAGTCAGGCAGAGAAGGACAAATATCATATGTGTGCATGTATAGGAGGATTAGGAGGAACTTAACAGAGGACCAAGGGGGAGAAGAAGGGCGGAAATGGTGGGCGAAAGTGAGAGAGGCAAACCATGAGAGACTCTTGAATGCTGACAAAAACTGAGGACTGATGGATGTGGTGGGGAGGAGGGATGGGCATGGAGGAGGACACTTGTGGGGATGAGCACTGGGTGTTATATGGAAACCAATTTGACAATAAACTATTTGTAAAAAAACAAATTAAAAAAAAAAAAGAAGGACTTGTTCTCCACGGTGCCAGATTTTCAGGTTCTGCATAGATGATTCTGTTCCCTGCATCAGCGAGAAGAGCCCCTGACTTTTGGGAACTCTGAATATAAACAATGATTCACCAAGCACCTAGTATGGAGAAAGGGTGACTTTCTAGCTGGTGTTCAAAACTAAATCCACAATTTCACACACATCAGTATTTATTTGGTAAATAAGAAGGCAAAGCCTTTTTCATTTCCTTGAAACCTCACCTTTTCCCTGGCTACTCAGTGCTTCTTGTTATCATTTTTCATTCTCAGGGTGTTTCTGATGCTCATTTCTCCCTCAGTGCACCTGTTGGCATGTGGTTGCCTTTGATGTCATCAGATGTGTGAGGCATTCCTTCAAGAATGGCCTGGAGGTGACCTTCATGATTTTCTTGGTCATACCATCTCCCTTTTAGGGTGATCCTTACTGTGCAGGTGCTGGGTAGGGGGGTGTCTACCAAACATTATGGAAACAGAATGGTATTTTCTTTCCTAGGACAGTCAGGGGGTAATCATGACAGAGCTTGGCTGTCATGTACTTTCCTGACACTTTCCTGCAGAGGCTGTATGAGCAATGGCATGCAGACCAGATTGTTCTCACTGTATGACTTTTTAAGTGATTCCTGCTGCTGTCATCTGGCTTCCTCCCACCAGTTCTCCAAGACTAGCCCTCCTGCCTTTCATCTGCCCTGATGTCTCCGTAGTAAATTTCATTGTGGCTTAAGGTAACAAAGCCAAGTTCCTTTGTTTTCAATCTGTAACTCTAACTGATATATGATCTTAACATGTTTCTGAAATAACAAATGTTTAAATCATCTGATTATCAACATTAAAAAAATATTTTAGGTACAATATTAACTCAGTGTTCTTGCTCTAGATAGTCTTTAAAATGAAAATTAGCATAAAAGTATAAATTCAAGACATTTCACTGATGCTTAAACACAAAACCACACATAATTTCACAGAAAGATTCTGAGAAAAGATTATAATCTGAGGTAGGCAAAAGCACCTGCTGCAAGGCAAGAATCAAAAATTGTAGTTCCATGCAAACGAACCAGGGCAAAAATAAAGGGGTAAAAAAATGGGCAAAGTGTAATGGCTAGCTGTTTTCTTAAACAAGATTGCCCTTCATCTTTTGTAGGAAGGAATGAAAGGGTTAATGGAATTTGGAACATATATTTAGAACAAAAGAAGTTCTTTATCTTACAATGGGAATACATACAGAGATATAGTTCTATAGAAATCTGACTGACTGGTCCCATCTTTGAAATGTGCTTCCCTATGGGCAGAGCTGAAGGAATACCAGATATACCACAGAGAAGAATTGTTAATACCATATTTAACTCAGTATTGTCCATTGATGGGAAAGAGAAACCATACAACTTCTCCATTTAGTGCATTTCTTAAGTTAAAATGACTTGATGCCTGCATTTTAAATAATAAAAGATTTATACAAATGCTCATGGACTGAAGCCAGATTCCCCATCTAGTGAGCTTAATCTTCTTCTCCCCTTTGAGGCTTTAGAGTTAAGATTTGGCATCACCATGGGCATAGACTAAAGGCATCCTATCACCCGTGCATCCCATCTTAACTAGAGAAGCAAATTACTATTCTATTTCTGCAAGACAATTTGAGGATCAAGAATATAGGCAAATCTATCAAGATGTCTTAATATACAGGAATAGACAGAAAGGAGGGTGGTCACTAAAGAAAGCATTTTTTATTTGTTTTACAGATGAGAAACATAATAGCATGTTTGTGTACTAATGAGAACAAAAGAGTTAAGAGGGAGAAACTGTGTAGAAAAGAAAAGAAACACGTGTTGAATGATGTCCTTGAGAAGTCAAGAGGAGTTGAGATCTAGTGCGTAAGTAAGGGGTTGGTGTTAGCTAAGAGCTTATAGAGTTCACCCATAATAATAGAGGAGACTCAGGATATGCAGATACAAATGAAGTTAAGAAGAGGAATAGGAGATGGGAGCTTGTATACCTTCTGATACTTATATTTTGCTATTGAAATAGGAAGCAAGGTTGTCAGGAAAGGTAGGCATGGGGGAGAAGTTTTCAGACATTAAAAGGAAACAAAGGTATGTAATAGCCCTTGTCGCATGTGGAAAGATGAAAGTACCAGGGATGTATAGTACAATTGCCAGGCTGTCTTAAGAGCCCATCAAGGATAGAGATCATGGATATAAAGTGACACGGGTCAGCATGGATATGAGTTTTTCTCCAGACACGTTCACAACTGCACAGGTAAAGATACAGAGTATAAGTGAGGAGATGATTTTACCAAGTGTGCAGTTTTCTTAAGTGATATGATGAAATGCAAGAGAGTCAAGGTAGTTTCGGATATGAACAAGAAGCTGAATCTAAAGGCCAACCATGACGTTCGAGCTAGGTATGAAGGGAGGTGAGGACACGAGGAGATAAGAGATGCTGTGCTGACAAGTGGTTGTACAATGGATTGTAGATCTCAGGGGCCAAGCTGAACTGGTGAGAGCTGAGCTGGGCTGTGAGGTGTCAGAATAGCTGGTTAAGACAATAAGCCAAAATAAAAGGTCAAGCCTTTAATCACTTACTGATTATAGGTATAAACAAGAGACTAAATCAAAGAAAGCAGTGACATCCCCATTCCATTTTTCCGTGAACAATGCTAGCTGAGGGTTCAGTGATCAACAGAGATAAGAGGAATTTCTTTCCTACCAGAGGGAACCCCAAACAAAAGTTTATTGTAGTCTTATGGGCCCAGGACCCAGGGAATAAGGCAAAAAGGAAGGATTGGGAGTTAAAAAGTGCTAAATCAGAGTGAAGAACAGCTTCTTCAAGGTTCCCTTCCCCTCCTCGCAGTAAGAAGGTCTAGGCAGAGATTCCTGAGGAAAGCCTTAGTCCAAAGGTTCCTGATAAAGAGGCCTTGGAGTAACGGTGCTGAGCCAAGAGTATAGATATGCCTAAGAACATGGCTGGGCTTGGGGACCTGAGTCCTTCACTGAAGCTCCCTGAAGAGACTGTCATGCATGAGCTGTGCATCAGATCTTGGTGTAGAGAGAGCAGCTTTCCCCTGTGAGGCTGACCAGGTAAAGCCTTTGTAACTGCTTAGTGTCAGGTCTGAAAGATTACACAGAGAATTTTAGGCCAGGAGCTGGACTACGCAATAGATCCTGATGAAGCCTGAAAATTATTGGTGACAGGAAGTGAATTAGTAAAATTGGGAGATGAGATGCTTGCAGTTGAGATATGGAAAATCTAGGTATTGGTAATGATGACATCCAGGGGCTAGTGATAGAAATGAGTGGTTCTAATGAAGTAGAAAAAAAATCCTTTGAGAGAGGAGAGGCAGAATCATCTCTGTGGAAATTAAAATTGCAGCATTATGACAAGAATAATGCTGGACTGAGAAATGATGACAGATCCTTTCAGTGCTTAGATACTTAAATATTTAGCTCATCCATGTCTTTTTTCTATGAAAAGTATTTCATGAAAAATGTGTTGACTTGAAATTTATCAAAAGCACATTTGTATCAGGAATTAAAAAAAAATATGTTAAGATCTCTAACTGCATTGTTTTCTTGAACTAGCAGGATGTGTTCACACTACAGTTACCCTTATGAGATGGCTGTGGTTGGTTATCTTGATTTTTAAAAAAAAGCACGATTCATTTCAGCCTGAGTATTTTTTTCCAACTTTATCAGGGGATAATTGACAAGTATAACTGTGTACATTTAAAGTGTACAATATGGTATTTTAAGATATATATGTTGTGGAATGATTACCAAGATCAAAGTAATTAACATATTAATCATCTCACATAGAATTATTTGTGTGTGTGTGTGTGTGTGTGTGTGTTAAGGACACTTAGGATCTACTCTCAGCAACTTTAAAATATACAATACCACATTATTAACTATAGTCACCATACTCTACAGTAGGTCCTCAGAATGTATTTTTCTTATAACTGAAAATTTGTGCCCTTTAACCTAGATCTCCCCCACACACTCCTTTCCTCAACCCCTGGAAACTACTTTTCTATTCTATTTCTATGAAATTGGCCTTTCCCCCCTGCCTTGTTTTAAAAAGATTCCACATGTAAGTGATACCATACAGTATTTGTCTTTATTTGGCTTATTCATTTAGCACAATGCACTTACAGATTCATCCATATTGTCACAAATGACAATTTCTTTCCTTTTTTATGGCTGAATAAGATTGTATTATATATGTATATACATATATATACACATATATATACACATACATATATATGTATGTGTACATATATACATATACATATATATGTATGTGTACATATATACATATATATATATACACACACCACATTTTATTTATCCATTCATCTATCGAAGGGTATGTACTTTTTCATATCTCGGCTATTGTGAATAATGTTGCAGTGACCGTTAGAGAGAAGAAATCTCTTCAAGATACTGATTTCATTTTTTTCACATATATTACTGAGGAAAGGGATTGTTAGCTCATAGGCAGTTCTATTTTTAATATTTGAGGAACTGACATACTGATTTCCATAATGGTTGTACCAATTTATATTCCCACTAACAGTTCACGAGAGTTCTGTTTTCTTTTATATTCTGGCCAACATTTGTTATCTCTTATTTTTATTTTTTTTTTCTATAAAAGCTATCATAACAGGTATGAAGTGATATCTCATTATGGTTTTGATTTGCATTTCTGTTTGGTGATGCTAAACTCCTTTTCATGTACCTGTTGGCCACTTGTGTGTCTTCTTTGGAAATAAAGTCCTTTGTCTAATTTTAAATGGAATTATTTTCTTTTTTTGATATTGAGTTCAATGACCTCTTTATATTTTTTAGATATTAACCCCTTATGAGATATAAGGTCTGCAAATATTTTCTCCCATTCTGTAGGATAGCCTGAGAATTTTATATACAGATGAGAATTTTAGCAGCCAATCATCATGCATTATTGTCTTTTTAAATTCCAGCATGTGTGTAACATTCTGGGAACTTAGTCTTAAATACTAAAACCTTTATTTTGTGAAACATTCAGTGTCCTGGGAATTTGGAATTCCCAAATGGAGACTTTGAAATTCTGAATTTGTCTGATAAGGATGTTATCATTTATATATGAATGCAGGATTTAATTAAGTTAGTGTCTAGAAAGTGATTTGTAACATCTTATTCCTATATAAGAATGTTTACCTATGCCAAGTGATCTGAGTACCAGTTTGGGGATCTGAATGTGTTTAACTCATAATACTGGGAAGTTCTGATGGCTGCATTTCCTTCTACTTCTCACACATCTCACCTTTGTCTCCTGTTTTTCTTACAGTTTCCCAGTATGTGGTCTGACTACATAAAGTGATGAAAAGCACTAAGCTTTTGTCATTTAATCATATAGAAAAGTTTTCTAAGAATACTGTTGTTCAAAGCTTTTTCAGTTGAGAGTGATAGTTTTATCTAATTGGATAGGATTTCTAAGATGAGCAGAACATAATCCTGTGATTAAAACATACAGCCAGAAACAATAAAATTGGCTTACCTATTCTGTTAGAATATTATTTTGCTTTATATGCTAATAAATATTATTCAGTTTCACAACTGATACAAGACTTTTTGGTTTTTCATTAATGACAACTCCATAAATTTAGGCAGTTTTTCCAGGAGTGAGGCTGATGGTGTTGGCCTGGGTTGAGGAAAGCTAAACAGAATCATAGAGGAGGCGGGTATTGGGGTTATTTGTCCTGTTTAGTCACAGATGTCTTTGCTGGAAGTCTATCATTTGCATGCCACCTTTTCCTGGAAATTATGGAGCATTGTGCCACAGAAAATTGAATAACAACTTAACTTAGGATGTTTGCAACTGACATCAACATGTAGACGATGTGATTCTAAGGAATTTTTTAAAAAATTCATCATTGGGACAATACACTATAACTGGCATACTTTTACACTAAAAGAAAGTGATGGCTTGCCAACTTCCCTTTATGTTTCATTCTCTCTGACTTACCATTCTAAGAATAAATGCATACAGTGGAGTGTGTTGGGCTGCACACTGAGGCTTTATCGACTTCCTCGCTGGAGGAAAGGACTTTTATACAAACAAATAAAGCATGCAAAGAAAGTAATATAATAAGTGATTTTACAATAAAAGAGGGGAACTATAACCTACTTTTGCTTGGATATCCTTGGTGTTATCCAATTTGCCCCCTCACTAGACTTCTCAACTGCTGGCTGGCAGCGGAGATGGTGAATTCAGTGGTACAGAAATGGATGACTGGAGTGCCTCATTTTGAAATGTTCAGAGTTTCATAAGTAGTAGCTGATGATAAGACAGGAATACAGGAGTTGAATAGACACTACTGATGCCAGGATAAGACAGTTCAGATGTAAGCAGCAAAGTAAGTGATGACCTTTGGTAGACACTTCCCATGTAGTTTGTGCAGAGGGTAGAAATTAAGTGTAAGGTGGGGAAACGGATTGTTTGTGCCACAAAGTTAGACATTGGGTCAGTTACTGCCTTGCAGTGATAAGTATGTATACTTTGTTCCCTCAGCTAGATTTTATGATCTTTGAGGGTGGAAGCCATGGTTCATAATTGTATCCTCGAGTCACCAGGCAGTCATGGAATGAGGTTGATTGTTGCATGAGGAACCCTTGTGAGGTTCTCTTGTGACTTTCTGACCTCTTGGGGGCACTTGTCTAATTCTCATGGTCCCAGCTTGCTTTCCTAGAACTCTGGCCTGACTGAAAGTGTCTGACCCATCCTGTCCCTTGCAATCCAACATCCTGGTAAAGACACTGGCTTAATTTGTGTGCATGATACGTATGTGACTACTGAGACCTATGCCTGACAGTTAAGATTTAGTTGCAGTTGGATTATGGATGGATAACTTAGTGTTCTGCTGGTTATAGCACTGGAGCTGTCTTAATGAGCTTTAAATAACTGATTTAAAATCGGTTGCACAATTTATTAAATCATATCTGTTGGATAGGTTCCTGCCTTTGAGGCATGTTGCTAACAACACATTATAGCATCTTATTTTCCCTTCAACTAGTTATTTCCAATCATAGACTTATGCATAGTATTTTAAAATTAAACTGCTAATTTATAGATAATTGCAGGAAGAAAGTGACAGCTGCATTATACTTGATCCTTTGCTTAAAAAAAAACATTAAGAACTGACATCAGATCTTTTGCATGGGAAAATGGTTTTAAATTATTATTAAAATGTATTTCAATGTATTAATTTAAAAATTATTCTTAGGGAAATAAAATAGTTATTCAGTTTAGCAAAATTGTTTGTTTTGGACTTCCTGGCTAACAGAATACATGCTTCAAATTTGGCAGGGATATTTCAGAATTAGCTCCATGTTCGGGACTCCTCAGTCTCCTGGTTCATTACTGGACTTTCATTTCAGAACTTTATATCTGTATAATTTTGAAATAGGGTCAGTGATTTTGATGTCTCCATAATGGATTTTGCCAAGTATTGCTTTGTACAATTTATAAATAATTTTATATTTTTTAAAATCCCACACATAGTTATTGTTTAACACTAAAAAGTAATAAAATAAAAGTAGATAATCAAGAAGGTGTTTTAGGTACAATGAATTGTATTGTAATTTTTGCAAATTACCTATCCACACCCCATCCTCTACCACAACCAACCTGCAAATACTCTATGTTGTAACTGGATGTGAAATGTGGATTTTAAAGAAGAAAGTGGCTGGTTTTTAAGTTTTGCCTCCTGCTGGAGAAAAATATTTTCCTGAGGGACTTTAGCTGGTATCCCTGTACGTTTAGTAAAAGTAAATATATTTTTCAAGGGGGCGCCTGGGTGGCTTAGTCGGTTAAGCGTCCGACTTTTGCTTAGGTCATCATCTCGTGGTTCGTGGGTTCGAGCCCCGTGTCGGGCTCTGTGCTGACTGCCAGCTCAGAGCCTGGAGCCTGTTTCAGAGTCTGTGACTCCTTCTCTCTCTGACCCTCTCCTGCTCATGCTGTCTCTCTCTCTCTCTCCTAGAAATAAATAAAACATTAAAAAATAAAAAAGAATGTTAAGTAATTTAATTGGAGAATATTTTGGTAAATTTAATCTAAGAATATTTTTAAGCTCAATGTAAGTTGTGGTGGCTAATGGAAAGAAGCGAATTATAAAATAATGGGAGGGATACTTTCCATTAATATTCTGTATCATTTTTTTGCCTTCGATATTTATTTCTCTTTCAGTATTTTTTTTTTAAAATTAATGTTCATTTGAGAGACAGAGAGAGAGAGAGAAAAGGAGAGACAGAAAGAGAGGGAGACAGAATCCAAAGGAGGCTCCAGGCTCTGAACTGTCAGCACAGAGCCTACCAGAGCTTGAACTCACAGACTGTGAGATCATGACCTGAGCTGAAGTTGGAAGCTTAACGGAAGCCCCTCAAGCATCCCTCTCTTCCAGTATTTCTTTTATTTTTTCTTTTTTAAAAAATATTTTATTTATTTTTGAGAGAGAGAGGGACACAGTGTGAGCAGGGAGGGTCAGAGAGAGAGGGAGATAGAGAATCTGAAGGAGGCTACAGGCTCTGATCTGGCTGTCAGCACAGAGCCCCATGGTGGGGCTCGAACTCATGAACTGTGAGATCATGACCTGAACCGAAACTGGACTCTCAACTGACTGAGCCACCCAGGTGTCCGTCTTCTACTATTTCTTATTTGTTTGTTTCTAGTAATCTATTTAGAGTAATGACAAGGCAGCTGAAAACTGAACCTGATCTATTCCATCTGTGGCTTCTGAAGAGAAGTCTGTGATGGGACAGAGGAATCATTTCATATGGCCCGTATGGTTCTTTTCTGTGTGAAGGCTCAGTATTAATCTGTTTTGAGGACACTGAGTAATTCTTCATAGATTTTAAGTCAAAAGGGGTTATCTAATCCATCACCTTCATTTCAGAGGAGACAGGGCCCAGAAAATTGAAGGTCTGCCTGAATGTGGTTGAGTGGCAGAGTCAGAAGTAGAAAGAATTTAAGCCTTCTGGTTCTCCCTTGTTTCTTTTCTTAGAGCTTCCATAGAGCTCCTTGAAGGTAAGGTATGAACAAAGGAGTCTTTGTAATCTGAGGTCAATAGTTTAGGGACATTTCATTTGAGAAGTATCTACCTGTTTCCTAAATTGGCCTGAGGAAGTTAAGAGAGAATGCCCCCAGTATACTCAAGAGTCATACAATAAATTGAGGTTCTCTAAAACAGGTAACTAGGGTGCTGTGATTGTGTTGTTTCTAAATTTAGATTGCCAGTGGATAAGTAGGTACCATCTTATGAATGATTTTAGATCCCGGTATCTGCCCTAACATATTCTTCAGTGGTCTTCCTATGCCTGCCTGATTCCAATACATGTATATTTACATTAAATTGTTTGTCCTTATTAAGGATACACCTTGGCTATTAAAGTCTTAATCAGGGGAAGTTTTTTCCAGTAGTTCTGTTTTCTAAACATGGACCTTGTGGCATATGCTGTATTATGTGGATTCTGAGAAACTAAAATTAACAACAAAAAGCCTGCCCTTTTTAGGCATTTTGGACTTACTGCTCTTTTTTTTCAAAATGCTTCAAAAATCACATTCTTGTTTTAGAGTCAGAAGGGCCTTTGAGTTTTTTTCCCACGGGGTTTTTAGAATTCGTTAGAAAATGTGGTGACAGTTACAGCTAAAGATGATGTTAAGATGAGAAGGAAATGAGATGCACTGAAGGGCGGAGGTGCTCTTAGAGCTTCATAGTCTCCCACGATGGATCTAAACAGATGGCTCCCAATGAATCCTTAGCTCTGTCAAGTTCCACAGGTTGTCTGGTCATCACAGGATTGTACACCTCATGATAACTGAGAATTATATGCAAAATTTGAAAAATGGTGCAAAAACGAGACCAGTTGTTGGCTAGAAACAGCTTTTGGGTATGCTTCTTAAAAACAGATTACAGGAAAAAGTCCTGAGCCTGTAGTTCCTGGTCTCTGGAGGTGGGTGAGGAAGGAGGTGCTGGGGGTCTTCTAGACTAATTTCTAAGCCCTTGCTGTGCTTTGCAAAGAGGTCAATTTCACCATTCACTGGGATAGAAAAGTTAGTATTGGGAGCCATTTAAAAAGTCTAAATTGGCTTTTCTAATGAAGTTGAAGGCACCAGGGGAGGCTCTCTAGGAGGAATAGGAGGCGAGCATTTACAATTCCTTCTCTGGTCCTTTCTGCCAATTCTCCAGCAGCTCCCTGCAGGGGAGCTGGCTTCTTTCAAGATTGTTTCAATGTTAAATTGACACTAAATCAAGAGCACAGTAAGCCCCTAACCTAGTCTTTTTAAGTGAAGAAAATTGTGAAGGCTGCCAAGACTCCTATGGGGAGCTGACGCATACGGGAGGAGGCAGCAGATAAAACCACTGAAGAAGTTGAGGAATGGAAAGTTGAAATTAAAAGGTTATTATATCTATTTTTAAATATGTCTTTCTGTCCTTGTATTTCTTTTCCTCACTGCATTTTTTGCATTGTTTGTTTTATAGGGTGAATATTTTTTTCTAGTCCAAAAGAACAAAAATTACCGCTGAAACATTTTCCTCCATGTTATATTTAGGCCAAGATGCTCCATATCATCCTTTCTATACTGCATGACACCTTGTTGGCTCAAGCTCTTAGGCAGTTTCTGCATGCTTTGTAACACACCTGAGTCAAATAATAATGGGTCAGTAAAAGATTCCTTGTTGTGTCTTAAAAGGATATTAAGAACCAGATCCTAACTTGAAGGCAAGGTGCTCATGGTGACTAGATCTCTTATCAGTAATACAGAACTGAGTATGTCATTCACTTTTTTAATAAAACTCCAAAGTGATATAGAGGATAGTGCATGATGGAAAAGGTTATTGAATGTATAAATGTCTATTCATTTTGTTATGCAGATGGTAGTTGCTATCTCTCTCTCTCTCTATTTATCTATCTATCTAGTTAGCTATCATCTATCTCTTTCTACCTATTTTGCAAGATAAGGAAAGTTTGTTTAATTTTTAAAATTGCATGAAACCAGAATTTGGTTCTGACTTGTGAACCTAGTTCTATAGGGAAGGAGGGAAGATAAAATTTTATTTTCTAAAGAATTACATAGCTGTACATGAATATGTGCATTTATGTAAAGCAGAATTTGTTTACTCATAAATGTTTATCTCTAAAACTGTGAGGCTTTTTAAAAAATACTTTAGAATGTAAATTGCATTGTAGCTCATTCTATACCATCAGCTTGGGCTACTTTTTAAAGAAGTTTAGTACACAGAGAAATAAGTTGAGAAATACCACCACTAAGTAGAGAAATTTGACTAGCCTTTCAAAACATTTTTGTGGACCTTTTGATCCAGAATGATTCTGAAACAGAGTCTGGATAATTCCATTGAAAGATTTATAATTTCTTGGTTTAAACCTAACCAAATAGATTATCACAGGCAGCATGGAACTACTTATTGAAAGTAGTCTTAACATGTTATTTGAATAAAAGATTGCAATTTCAGAAAATTTCATTCCACTCACAAGTACTTATTGTCTGCCAGTGTTCTGGGGCCTTCACTTGGACCTGGGTACTTGACTTTTTTCTAAGCAGACAAACAAACATGTAATTGCTGTGAGAGATTCATTTCCATTAACATGTATGTGAGAGATTGATTTATACTCGTATATATCTGGAAGATTCATTTCCTTCAGTGAATATAGAGGATACAGCAGTGACACCAGAAAGACCATTGGCTTCCTGAGATGGTTTGGGATGTCTCCCAGAAATGAAAATCTCCTGGCTGAGTCTTGAAGGAAGTGTATTTTCCAGATAAAAATATTATGGGAAAGCTTTCTAGAAAAAAGGAAATAACATGTGCAGAGTCATAGAAGCAAGAAATACCATAGTGTATTTAGGAAATTTTACATAGTCTTGTGGTGTTTACTGTCAAAATCTTGTTCTCATTTCAGTATTCACGAAGAAAACGAATAATATAGGAAATGACTTTCAGTTAGCTACTAAAGAGGATGACTTAGTAGTTATTGCAGGGTTCATTCTGGTGATGAAATGAATCTGGAAAGTGTTTTGAAGACAAACATTTTTTAAGTTTATTTATTTACTTTGCAAAAGAGTGAGCAAGCAAGAGAGAGAGGTAAGAGAGAATCCCAAGCAGGCTCCATGCCATCAGCACAGAGCTCGATGCAGGGCTCTGTCTATCAACTGTGAGATCATGATGTGAGCTGAAATCAAGAGTCAGATGCTTAATCGACTGAGCACAGTCCTGTAAGATAAGAAAACAATGATGCTCTGGAAGGGACAGGTGTCGGTAGGAGAAGGCTCAGTGCAGCTTTGGTATCTATCCATGAGCTGTGGGTCATAGGAGAATGAGCAGAGCAGACAGTACTGTCAGGCAAGAGATGTATCTTTGAGAAAAAGAGACACAGTGTGCAATTTAGTCAAGTCTGTCATGGTGGGAAAGGGTTTCATAGGACAGGGTAGAAAGAGCTGGGTGGTGAGAGAAAAATGAAGGGTAAAGGAGACACAAAGCAAAGACTGGTATGGGTACTAGGAAAATGTCACCCTGGCAGTCGAGTAGGTGCCCAAGCCTGACAGGAATCGGAAGTGTGGCACCCAGAGTATGGGTGGTGACCAGGAGTCCCACAGTGTCCCATGCTGTGGGGAATGTCTCAGAAAATATCATCCCTGTCATTCACAGTCACCGTGACTGTGTCTTCTATTCCTAGCAATTTAAATGTGGCCTAACAAGCTTGTGGCCCAGCTCCATGCTTTCTTGCTCTTTCTGGCTGTCATCTCCCTGCCTGGCTCTTCTCTGCATAACTCTCACGGCTCACACTACATGAACAAGCCCACAGCTTCTGTTTTCCCTTCAAAGCTTTTCCTAAGGAAGGACGATTGAATAAGAGAAAGAATTAGCTAGCAGCCTCTCTGCCCCTGTGTCCTGTTTTGCTTTGAGTCCTGGAAAAATGAAAGCTGGGTTTGCTTCCCAGCTCAAGCGACTCTAGAAGAACTGCTGTGTATCTATTTCTGTATCCGAACCCCAATCAGATCCTTATTGAGTTTTCAATGGTTACTGTCTCTTTTTTTCAATTTTTTTTTCATTCACTAATTTTGTGCTTTGGTATTATAGCTATTTTAGAAAGCCCTCTGAAGCCCTTTTGAAATGAAATGAAAATTAATTAGTAAAAATAATCAAATACGGTTTCTAATCTCACGTATCCTTTGGCATAATCCCCCTAGATCTTCTCTGCCTTGGAGCACATTCTTGATTCCTCATCAGTGGGTCAGTTTCACATTGTTTTCTATTTGATATTCTTTCTTAGTAACTCTCAGCACTCATAAGCTTTCAATAAAAATAAAATCCCCCATTTTACTTGTGGCAAAACTCTTTGTTTCCTCCCAGGTTTTTCAAGAATCCTGGAAAAAAATCCTGAGATTTTTTTTTTTCTCCTGAAACCATCACTGTTTCCAGTGAATGGAAAATAAATTCCTGCCGTACATCTGAGTTTACATCTTCAAAACTGCTTTGTGCTTTTCTTAAAGTTTATTATTTTCTTTTGAGACAGAGAGAGAGAGAGAAAGTGAGCGAGCAAGTAGGGGAGAGGCAGAGAGAGAGAAGGAGAAATAGAATCCCAAGCAGGCTCCTCACTGTCAGTATGGAGTCTGATGTGGGCCTGGAGCCCATGAACTATGAGATCGTGACCTGAGCCAAAATCAGGAGTTGGGCCCTTAACCCACTGAGGCACCTAGGCATCCCAAACTACTTTATTCTAACAAGTCTTGGTCATAATCCTCTGTCTTCTGTAAAATAGATATATTCTGCTCTTCAATTTTTGTTTTCTTTCTGTTGGAGTTATTTTCTCTTCACAAAGGTTTATTTTCCAAATTTTAAATTGCATATGAAACCCAAGAATGAACAAAAATTATAATTTGTAACTGCAGATTTTTATTTTTTTGGCATGTTATACACTTTAAAACACACTGGATACTACACTGAAATTCAGAATGGCTGATAGGAATGATCGAAGGTGAACAGTAGTTTGGGGATTACAGATCTTCCCTTTTTATGAAAATGGTGTGATGACATTGTTGCCCTGTGTTTATTATTCAAAGCGTCCCTGTGATTCTTTGACCTCACCTGTACTCCAGTCTTCATTGTGCTTCCTGACCACTGAGTGTCAGGGCAGCTCACACAGAAAGCCAACTGGACTTTGACCCAAGACACAAGTATATCTTGCTTATTCAAGTTGGTAACCAGGGTCATCAGGATTTTTCCCTAGTCAGGGATCTTAACCTATGATTGGTGACTTTGTCATTTCTTCCCTAAGATTGTCTTAACTTTCATTTTCTGTTAATTTGTAACTGGAATCTTAGCTTATACCAGTTTAAACATTTAATTTCTAACATTCTAGAGAATTTTATGAATGCTTACGGACTATCTAGGGTGTAGAAACTACAGTCTTAGTGTGTTGGAAGCACTTTAAATCTCAATTCTAACCTGATTCTAGAGTTTGGAAAATCTGATCAATATCTTGGGGGTTCAGTTCTACCCAATGTTGAAGTATGCCTGCTGGATTTATAAATCTGTGCCTCGTAGTTTGTTACTAACTTCAGTAATCCAGTATTTAAGATCAAATATCTATTTATGACTCATACATTTTATGCGCTTATTTTTTTGTTATATGTAGAAACGGATAATTTTTTTATAGACTTACCTATTTAAGTCAGTTGTTTGATATATTTTTTTAATGCTGTGGATAAATTTGCACATAGAAACCTATTTGATTCTAGAGAAAGTATAATTGATGTGAGAGTTTAAAGATAACTCTAGCTTGGTAGGGAAACTCTTGATCATTTGTATTTTTGGAAATGGTTGCAGATAGTGGGATTTCAGCAGAATGAAAGTAGACTATATCAAAAAGCCATTCTATGAAATTTTTACTGTGGAAGTTGCTAAAATATTTATTGTTTATAAAACATTTTTCACCCTTGAACAGTCCTTGAAATATTATTACTACAAGTATCTCCCCAGTGAAGGAATTTTCCAAAGCGCAATTGGCTTTTCTTTTTTCTCTCTTCTCTGCAGTCAGGAAGGATCTATAAAATGGTAAATATTCAAATGTTCTTCTTGTAAAATACTATATATTTCCTTGTCTCAGGCAAGTATGACTGTGTGGGCAAAAGTCAGCTTCTGCTTATTAAGTAATATTGCTATGGCTTGTAAAATTGGGAAGCAGCCTATCTGAACCTGCAGTCTTCCTTTGATACAGCACTGAGTGTTATACCTTTCAGAATTCTGGAAGAAATGTTTAAGTCTGAATCAGGGAATAAGTTCAGAGAAAATAAATATCCACTTTTGGGGGGCAGCAGTTTAAAATATATTAAATTTTAGAAATGTTCAAAGTCACACGTATGTTTTTTAATTCATTTCCTTTTATTAATATATAACCAGCATGTAGCATTCGAACAGACCTTTTGAGGTTTGTACTATCACTCTGGTTAATTTATTTTTATAGTCTTGTGTCAATTCAGTCCAATTACCTTGTGCCAAATAATTAGTAATGTGGAAATGTCTTTTTTTTTCTTATGTAGGATTAATGTGATCAAGGTATATTTAATTAAAGTCATTTTGGCTTTTTATTTCAAACTGAAGTGTCTGTTGCTAAATATCAAGGTACCTTTTCAAAAATAATGTCATTGAACACTCAGGGAAATGGAATAAAATATTAATGACATATACTAAATCATAATGAAGTGATTGGCTTTTTTATTTATACATTTCAAACTCCCTTTCTCTACTCTCCTAAATTCTCAGGTCTTTCTCAGTTTTGTGACTGCTGAGATATTTTGGGATTTCTTGTAGTGGAGTTCTCCCTTGCTTAAGAACAGGGGTAGAGGAGAAGGAGTATTTGTAGTAACCTTCATGTTGTTAACTTAGGTTGAACTCTAGTCTGAAAATATTACTATACTCATAGCTCTGCTACACCCAGTTATCTGCTCTTAGATAAGTTATACGAATCTTTCTGGCATTAATATCTTGGTTTCTAATGAAGAGATTATATATGTGCAATATTTTTTGGCAGAACCATTCGTGAAGACTCAAATTTCCTTCTAATTATGGTCCATTTTGGGTTGTTCCACAAAATCCACCTGAAATCTTGGTAAACCTATCCACTGGGAAGCTTTGTTGAAAGGCGGCAAATGACCTATTTGCAAGCATGCTAACCACAAAGCTCTCCCGAAATGTTTTATTTATGTATACACATGGAAGGAATTTTGCAACGGACAAATCCAAGTTATATCTTTCCTGCTTTATTTATTGTCACTCATCTCCATAAATACCCTTTGCTTTAGCATCCCCAAGTAACATCTAGTTCTGAAACACACCACACTCTCTTTGCCTCTATGTTTTCCTGGAATGTCCATCGAGCCTGTTACTGTCTGGTAAAATATATACTCCCTTTTCCTGACTCAACTCAAGCACCAATTCCTCTGGAAAACTTTCCCAAAATTCCTCCCCATTCTCCTGCAGAGATTGGTTTTGGTACTCCCTTTTTAAAATCACTCTATACTTATACTGGTTGTAATACTTAGTAGATTGTGTTCAAATTTGCTGGTTTGTTTACATGTGTAATTAATATATCCCCAGATTTTCCCAGCCTGGAGAGTAAAGCATAGGGGAACAGTAACTTGACAAAAAGTCATTTGTCTGGTTTTTCTTCCCCTGAAGTTAGTAGTCATGGGTTGTCTCATAGGAACCTGAGAAGTAGTCTTGTTAATTTTCAAGTGGTAGACAGTATGTTTTTCTTGTAAGCATGTTCTACTGATATCCCTTGTAAGACACTATCACCAAGAAGTCCTGTTTAGTGCTCTCAGTGCCTTACAGAAGTTTTCATAGATTCCTCTTCTAGTATCTTCTCTTCCTCCAGAGATATACAGACAAAACACACTGAGGAAATATGTCTTTTTATTCTAGAACTATGGCATTTAAATGTAGGAAGAGGCTGTTTGTATACATAATATGCATATAGTCTATTAAAAATGACTTAGAAATTTAGGAAAGTATTGCTAGAGAACAGAAAATGATTAAGAAAAGTTTTGGCTGAGTTGCTTAATTTATCTAGAAAAATTATCTATCTCAAATCCCAAAGATAAATTATTCTGAGAAGCTTTCCATTTATCATATATGTATGTGTGATCGCATATATGTAACATAAAATCATTGCAATACCTTTATTGTATAATACATTCTTTCTTGCCACTCAAAAAAATACCATTCTTGTTTTTGGCTTTTTTACAACCCTATTGAGTGATATTATATAGGTACCAAAGTTATTTTCTACTAAGTATTTTTATAATATCAAACTTCAAAAACAGAATACTGTTTTTTTTCTGACAATAAAATGCAAGATATCACTTCCCTGTCTGTCAGAATTCCATGGTCAGAGTCCTCCAGAAGAGGATATTTTTAATTTAATCCTCACAAATACTCTGTAGGAATATTCTCTATCCCCATGCAATAGGGAAAGCACTTTTTTTTTTCTTTTTTTTTGGTTTTCAAGGGACTACATACTCTATTTGTTTGAAAATAATCACTGAGTACTCAAATTAAGGCATTGAAAATTGTTAAAATATGGATGCAGAAGAAAAGAATTTTTTCTTTTCATAAATTTATCAAAGTAATTAAAATTAATTTGAACCTTTGGAAAGTCGATAAAAGCTGTCAAGTTGGTGTGGGAAGACAGCTTACATAGATAATTTTTAAAAAATGTTTTATTTTTTTGGTGAAAGAGAGCATGAGTGTAGCAGGGGCAGAGAAAGAGGGAGACGGAGAATCCCAAGCAGGCTCTGCACTGTAAACACAGAGCCCGATGTGGGGAATGAACGCACCAATTGTGAGATCATAACCTGAGCTGAAACCAAGAGTTGGACACTCAACCCACTTAGCCACCCACAGACTGCAAGAATTAAAAAAAATTAGATTTAGTCTATATTAAATTGTTTTGTAAATATCTTTAAATTCTCACTTTTGTACTGGGGATCCCCAAGACCACCCCCCAGATTTGATGATTCAGCAGAACGACTCACAGAACTCAGAAAAACTATTATACTCATAGTTGCAGTTTATTTCGGCAAAAGGACACAGATTAAGAGCAGTGGATGTGAAAAGTGCAGAAGACAGTGCCTGGGAAAGGCCAGGTGTGAATTTAAGCTTTCTTTTCACAGTAAGGTGATATAGACAACACTTAATTCTCCCCGTAGTAGAAGGTGATGCATGCAATGTTTTGCCAACCATGGAAGTTCACTTGAACGTGATGTCCTGGGGCTCAGTCACATGGGCATGAAGGGCCACATGACCAACCTCAACTATTTAGTCCATCTCTAGCTCTCCTGGATGTTGAAATGATACAGTGGTACAGACCCCCAAGTGAGAAAAGGAGAGAGAGAAGAGAGGCATTGACTATGTTGCATTGTTAGCATAAACTATATGCCACGGCCCAAGGCCCCAGATATACAAAGGCTGTCATATAAGTTATGATATTTATTCTAAGAGCTTAGAATTTACCTCTCAGGAGCCAGTTAAGAACCAGTCTCTTCACTGGAATGTGTAGGATTTGAGCACTCCAAGCCTGACAACTTGGTCCTTTATTGCACACTTCACTTTCAAGACATCCAAGCTGAAATGATATATCATTGCATTTTATTTAAGAAAAACAGTGTGGCTCACCGATTCAAAATGATATACTCAAAGAAAAGGCTTAGTTTCAGTCTCAGAAGATTGGCAAATGTGTGTGTATTTTCAGTTAAAATGTAAGCAGCATATCATTTTTTATTCCTTCTTTATATTGGCTTTTTAATATCCTATCTGTCCCTCTCTCATCTGCCAAAAAGTGCTTCTAATGAGCTTTAAATGATCTTAAAATTCTTATAGCCATGAAATGGCATGCAACATAAGGACAGAATGAAGATTATATATATGTATATGTGTATGTATATATGTATGTATATATATTATTATATATATTTACTATAATTAATATATAATATATAGCTGAGTTATATACTTTATATATAGTATATATTACGTATATAACTTATACTTAATTAACTATATATTATCTAGTATATAGATAATATATATAACAGATATATAATATGTACTTTATATATATATACATATATACATGGCTGAGTTATTGTGTGTGTGTGTGTGTGTGTGTGTGTGTGTGTGTGTGTATGGCTGAGTTATTCTCAGCAATCACAAAGAGAAATGCTGCAAAACCCAGTATCATCCAACATGTTTAAATACCAATTAGTACCCTCTTCCCAGATGTGGCTCCACCCTTCAAATATCAAATAAAAGATACTGATACATGCAAGGAAACAAGTAACAGTGTTTTAAAGTGAGGATAGGGAGAGTTCTTTTTTTCTTCTATCTTATGCTCCAAAGTATGCCACCGTGAAATTGACCTGTGCGCACCTTAACTCAATCCGTTCCTAGTGCGGCTGGAGGATTTGGCTGCCTATAGTAAATCCATAGGATCAGATATTTTCTTTGCTGCGCATACTTCGTTTTCTATAGCAGCATGACAGTTCTCTCCTAAAGAATCTTTCTCTTCTGAACATAAGAAGGGGCACTGTTGGCTGTTTCGGAACTAAAGGGAAACATCAACACGGTTATTCTAAAGGTGTTCAACTGTGCAATAATATTGGCTAGAACTCTAACAGCTACCTTAATATTAGGTATGGGACCAGGCATGAAAGCCAAAGATTATCAGTGAGCCATCACAATTACTGTAGAAGTTATCTATGTTTTATTTAATCAGATATGGAGCATTACTGGTAAATTAGTAAGACGTTATTTATTTGGATTGTGCTGTGCTAATCTTCAGGATGTCCTCACCTCCAATGCTCTGGATTGAGTCTTATAGAAAAATTATGCTTATACATAATGCCCAAGTTTATTGTCAACTTTTCAGTGTTTTCATTTGAGACCTTTTTTTAAATTTTTTATATATATATATATTTTATTTATTTCTAGGGGAGAGAGAGAGAGAGACAGTGTGAACAGGGGAGGGTCAGAGAGAGAGGGAGTCACAGACTGAAACAGGCTCCAGGCTCTGAGCTGGCAGTCAGCACAGAGCCCGACGCGGGGCTGGAACCCTCGGACCGCGAGATCATGACCTAAGCGAAAGTCGGACGCTTAACCGACTAAGCCACCCAGGCGCCCCATTTGAGACCTTTTAAAATATCTCAATAATAATGGTAAAAGTACAAAATTAAAGTTTTTAATCTTAAATCACCTTCAGAATAATTTTAACAAAAATGTAAAGGCAAACCATAAAACATTAATCATCACATTACTTTTTATCTCTGAGAAAAGTAAACAAGTTAAGTAATGAAGTATTAATGTTGATGAACCTGAGTTTATCTTGAAATTTCTACCTTGAGTTGGAGAACTAGAGTTTGACCTCTCTTTGAACTTTGGTGCTTTAGAACCCCTTTTATAAACTTAGGTGGATTGGAACGGCTCTAAGAAATACAGGTTATGACATTTTCTTAAAGATGTTTATACATACATTTTCATTTATCTAACAACTATTTATTGCCATTTCTGTGCACAACAAACGGTAAGGAGGAAAAACCAATATTGCATTGGATAAATATAGAGAAAAATGGTGCTTTTGAAAGTAAACTTCATATAGAAGCAAGGCAATACATTTTGTTCTAAAACAAGTATTGAATATTTAAAATGTACACAAAATTTTGAGGCAATCTTGTGTTATTATTTTCTTTCAAAGTAAAAATTAGCATAACATAAAATTATCATCAACTTGTACTTTCTCAGATTTCATGCATTTCATGAAGGCAATACTTCAGCATGTGTTGGTATAACATTTCTATATGTTAAGAATTTATTTCATCTTCCAAATCTTGTTTTTTGTCTACATAATAGTACCCCATGATAAGGCTAGTTGATTATTTTGTCTGAATAAAGTTGGGACACAGTAGATGAAAATAACTTGTACACATGTATACATTAAGATAATTAAAAATACTGAATCTGTTGACCTCACATAATATGAAATTAGTGCTCATTTTCTTAGTTAAGCTATATTTTTATTTTGGTTATTCTAACTTTAACTTTATTTTATTCAATAAAATAAGTTACTGATTTTCCTCTATAAATTATCACAAAGTTTGATTTTTATCATTCCTTGAATCCTGGTTAGTTAGATGAGGAAGTTAGTTTATAACAGCAATACATAGGAAAGTGTCAGTGTAATAACCCAATTTACTGGCTGCTCAAATTCTTCCTATATGTATGCTATGCAGACCATTTTATTCATGTCTTTCAACAAAAGTGAACCCATCTATTTTAGGTAGGAATTATTATGGGTGGATTTATATATATATAGATATAGATATATAATATTGCAATTATTTTATCAGTGACAGATTAATAATTTTAAATATATTTGATGTGTATTGTAGAAATATTTCTTCTTTTTTAATGTTTATGATTTTATTGACATTAATGATAGAAACTTCAAAAAAGGCTATGATAACACTTCAGATTTTTAAGATGTTGCCTTTTGTTTTTGTTTTTTACAATCCCTATTCAAGGTTAAATTGGGTAAGTGCTGTTTTGTAACTATAAGGAAGAAAGAGAGTGAGACAGAAAAGGAAAGAAAGGGAGACTCCTGTTAAAAAATTCCATTAAATATTCTCTTGGTGGTGGGGTGGGATATATGTGTCAAAAAACTAAAGGATGTGGAAATTTATAGAACAAATTAATTTCTTATAAAATAATTTTCCACATCATTAGAACATTTGTTTTCAAATGTCAGAAGCAGATGAAATAATTTTACTACATATTCTGCTTCAAAGATGAAGCTAAAATTCACAGAGCTCTGGAACAACAGAGGATACAAAACCTCCCAAAGGTATACATCAAGAAATTGCACATTGGGCAGAAAAAAAAAAAATAGTGCTCTTTATAACTGGACTTTTGAGTTGTTTCTGCATGGATTTGGGATAATTATACATGATGAAATATTGTAAAGCATAGAGAGCAATGTCTGCCAGCCATCTTTATTAAGACTGAGTGCACACAGAGCACTAAAATGCCATACAACACAATTTATTATGTTACATTTTAAGAAATTTCAAGGCAGATTAAAAATGACATTGGAACAAATTTACTGTCTTTGCCTTTTGCTATAAATCTACCCCTACTGTTTTCTTTCTCCCATCATTAGCAGTCTTAATTTCCTTGGCTTATGCAAACAACCACCTCCTTGAAGAGCCATTCATTTTTTCTTCTATCTCTTTTCTTTTTTTTGACTTCTTTTTTCCAGATGTTTGCTTTAATGATAAAATTAATTGCATTTTTAAATGTACTCTTTTTTTTTTTAATGTTTTATTTTTCTTTCTAGGAGAGAGAGAGAGAGAGAGAGAGACAGCATGAGCAGGGGAGGGTCAGAGAGAGAGGGAGTCACAGACTGAAACAGGCTCCAGGCTCTGAGCTGGCAGTCAGCACAGAGCCCGACGCGGGGCTCGAACCCACGAACCGCGAGATCGTGACCCAAGCGAAAGTCGGACGCTTAACTGACTAAGCCACCCAGGCGCCCCTTAAATGTACTCTTTTATTTTAAGGTTTAGACACCTGACCTTTCCTGCCTATTTAATCTCTTTTTTCTTCAGCTTTATCCAGTTAGTCAAGGGCAGCTAATTAATTAGCATCCATAGCAGAGGAGAAGAAAAGAGTCACGCTTGCTTCCAATGCCCTTTATCTCACTATGAAACTGCACTTAGAATTTCATAAAGTCTGGTTTGGTTCAGTAGATTATTCTGTGTTTAAGACACTGGGTCTGGCATCCTCAGATTAAGTGGAATCATTTGCCCTGAACAGGATGTTTCTCTTCTTTATATGATAATAGAGGTATAATGCCTGTGCTAGGAAAGAATATTGACTTCAGATCCATGGCTCATTAAAAGACTGTACAGAGTTTAGAAAAACTGATGCTAACATAAATGTGTGCTTTAGACTGTTTAAAGCACCATGTAATTACAGTCAATTTGAGCGTATACTGAGTAAAACTATAGGAAAGTGGGATTTTATGCATGTAACCTGATGCAAAAATATAATTACATGCCTTGTGCATAGAATTAAATGAAAACTCAGTCAGCCCAGCAAACTTTCCACGTAAATGTATAGCCTTGGGGCTGGACAGGATTATTCCCCTTGGCTCCTGAGAAGAGATTTGTTCAAGAGAATTTACTAAAAAGTGAATGATACTTGGATTCTTGTGAATGGCTGTGAAGAGTATCAGGCTTACCTTTGTGTTGTGGATTATGTCATACATGGTAGTATGACAGCCACTGGAGTCCTGAAATGTACTGTGAGTTGGGGGAGGGAACCATGACCAGCTTAGTCAGCCCTTGTTTGCCCTGGTAGTTCAAGAACCTCTCTCAAGTCCACAGACTAAAACCCAATGAGAAGCTCGGGAAGTGGAAATAGGAAGACAGTTCAGAGGACATTTTTGTTATTGGCAACCCAATTCGGAACTGTGTTTGGTGAACCAGCACTTCTCTAATAAAAATAATTAATACAAATGTGCTGAGAGAGAGAGAGACAGAGAGAGACAGAGAGAGACAGAGAGAGAGAGAGACTTTAATCTTGAACTAGCTTGCAGGTAACTTGTTATATAAAGAGGCCTAAATTATGCGCTTGCTGGAAACTATTTCATGTCAAGCAAGTGTCTTTGATTCTATGATTTTCCATTTTTTTCTTTTTCATGGTTATTTAGAGATGAATAACCAGCTATAAGTAAAGATTCAGGTTATTTAACAATAGCTACTTTACAGGGGGAACGAAATGCCTTTTTAATTTAGAAGCAAACCTAAAACAAATGATCATGTTTGTTGAAGTGCTTCCCTTGGAGGATGTGATAGGTAAGAATGGGCCATATGACTTGGCATGGAGTAATAGTCTTGGAATGCAGTGTAGCTAAGAAATATTTTGATTTGCCTTCCTGTTGGTTTCTTGGCTGGGGTTCCTGGCACAAAGTGAGAAAATCAAATTAATAGGAATATGTGAAGTTTTAATATTTTGTGTTAAAGTGCCATTTTAAAATTAGTCTAAAAATAATCAAGCCTAGTTTGAATTCACCAACTAAGACCTGTAATTGGGTTTATACACTGTGATGTTATAGCTCCAAACCAGAACTCAAAGTGGGTGAAGAGTAAGGCTAGCTGAACCCAGCCAGCTTGTCCGTTACTGAAAAGAAAATGGAATAGGAGAGATGTTACATCTTCACTACGAGTTTCCATCCTCCCACAGGGAGGCCTTCTGGGTAAGTATTGATTCCTATAAACAGAACATGAAGGGCTCTCCTTTCAGGGAGAATAGAATAGTGATTTCTGCTAGGTGAGGTCTTGTCAACTCTTCATCTTCTAGAACTCAAACTTCTTAAAATTTTTTTTTCTTAACGTTTATTCATTTTTTGAGAAACAGAGTGTGAATAGGGGAGGAGCAGAGAGAGACGGAGATACAGAATCTGAAGCAAGCTGTCAGCACAGAACCTGAGGCGGGGCTTGAACTCACCAACCAGACTGTGAAATCATAACCTGAGCTGAGGTTGGACATTTAACCGACTGAGCCACCCAGGCACCCCTAGAACTCAAACTTCTATATGGTGCCAGAGATTAGGCTGCCTATGTTAAATACATGCCTATGATACACAACCCTGATAATGATTGTATTTAAAGTTTTTTTTTTTTTTAATTTTTACTTATTTTTGAAAGAGAGACGGAGTATCAGCAGAGGAGGGACAGAGAGAGAGGGAGATACAGAATCCAAAGCTGAGCTGTCAGCACAGAGCCCAACGCAGGGCTCAAACTCACAAGCTGTGGGATCATGACTAGAGCTGAAGTCAGACACCTTAACTGACTGAGCCACCCAGGAGCACCCCAATGATTGTATTTTAATTAGTGCTTCTCAACCTTTCCAAAACTGCTATTTTGGAATACCCGATTTACTATCCTGAAATAAAATTCAGATACAATGCAATCTACCTATCTGCATAATTAAAAAATCAGTCTAATGCCATGAATGGAGAAATAAAAATATTAAGTTATTATAAAATAATATGTCTTACCAGAGCTAAATACTCATGGAAGGTTTTACCAGTAGGTAAATACTCATGCAAGACTTTACCCAAGGACAAAATTAGTCCTATAATTTTCAATGCCATTCAGTTTCCAAGAAACTCTTAGGGGTTTCTACTGATTCCCTGAAGATACCTGCTTTAAAGAAAGTATATTAAGTGTCTTGTCAAGCCTTTGGATTCTAGACAGATGTATTCCTGACTTGCTAAAGCAGCAGGACTTTGTCTTCTAAAGAAATCATATCCAGTGATATAATATATTAATAGTATATAAAACAGATAAAAGCTCTTCCTCCCTTCCAGTCTACCACAATGACTGTCTCTGAAGCATTGCTGGTCTGGGGATCTGGGGATCTGATTGTTTCAGTGACATCTTGAGAACTAAAAATAAGTTGAAGTAAATGAAAGGAAATCTGTTTTTACTAGTAAGGAAGTACATTTTTTCTTAAACTTTCTCCCCACTCCCTTAGAACAATAGACTAATTCCCTCAACTATACTATTAAAAGGAATTTTTTTACAGATTAGAAAAGATAAATTAATGTCTCTTAAGAAGATGTCTCAGGACTGTTTTAAACAATCCTTCATCACACAGCTAAAAAAGAAAAAACAAACAAATGTTTGACTCGATGAGATATTCAACTTGCTAAATGGTGGTCTAACTTCAGATCAGTTACTCATATTTAAAATCAAGTCATTTGAGGACAGACTTTCTAACATTCCCTTTAATTCAAAATATAGACTTAAAAATTTATCTCATGAATGGATGTATGTTATATACAATTTTCCTTTCACCAACTCTTTCTGTATCTTTTCATGTTGAGTGTAGATGACTTTTATACTTGTCTTATATCTTGAAGTAGCCCATCATAGAAGCAGCATCTTTTAGAGTCAGAAGAAACCTAAGGAATATCAGTCTTAGTATGTACACTTTTTCAAAAAGGAAATGGGGGCACCTGGGTGGCTCAGTCAGTTAATCGTCCAACTTCAGCTCAGATCATGATCTCACAGTTCATGGGTTTGAGCCCCACATCAGGTTCTGTGCTGACAGCCAGCTCAGAGCCTGGAGCCTGCTTCAGATTCTGTGTCTCCCTCTCTTTGACCCTCTCCTGCTCACGCTGCCTCTCTCTGTCTGTGAGAAATAAATAAAACATTAAAAAAAATTTAAAAAGGAAATGAAGTCTAGGGATGTAAAGTGTTTTGCCCAAGGTCACACAGAAAGTCAGTTGCCTAATGAGAAACAACATGCTGACCACAGAGTCCATACCATCCAAAAAATACCTTCTCAAAAAGAACTTAAATCTTTACTATTAGTTTGGACATTATCAGATACTTAGAATTAAATACTTCTAGCAAAACGAGATTGTTTTTATTAACTGATAGGAACCAGAAATGTTGTAGGACTAGAGAAGGTCTGATATGGTTGACCTCTCTGGGTGACTCACTTCCTATTATATTCCTAATGGCAGTCAACAGCCCTTGTGGGTTTACTTCAGCTGACTGTCAACACAATCTTCTAATAAATAATGTCATGATGGTCTGCCTTTATATTTACACTTCTCCAGAAAAGGTAAATTCATATTTTATTGTTAATTGACCTTAATATGGCAAGTCTTTCTCCATATACTCTAAGCTTATATATATATAAGCTTATATGTATATACATATATATGTGTGTATATACATGTATATATATGTGTGTGTATGTATATTACACACACACAGACACACACACACATACACACACACATACATATTATTTTTTTCCTTAAAATTTTACTACCAGAATTGGGTCAAAACACTGCCAAAACTCAGTCCATAATGCCAGTGTTTCCCAAGCAGGAGCTCATATCATAAATACCTAAGAAAGCTTTAAGACCATAAAAGCCTAGACTGCAACTATGGCAGCTAGGAAAATGAGTGCCTGGGACCTGACAGGTTATCTAAGAGCTGGCTGCACCCAGATTCACTTGTTTTATTTCATAATTATCCTCATCTAGGAACAGCTCTTCCTGGGCTGTGGTTGGTTTCTTTTCCTGGGGGAGCACAAAAGAAGAAAGTTAGTATGACCAACTTCAGTCCTGCCTCTGCTGCAACTAATACTCTTATCAATTTTTACTCAATCTAGATTACATTCACCCTTGGCTGGAGTCTCTTCTGGTCTTGATGGCTTACCTAGTAAACTGATCCAAATCCCTGAGGGATGTGAGTTTCTGATTCCCATGCCCCTCTCAGGCCAAGGTATACACCATCACACTTGCCAATTTACCACTGACATTGGGTAAGAGACTACAAGGAAATGCCCAAGTTGTCATCAGAATGCAAATGTATTATTTTATGTACCCACTGAGTATCAAGCAGCATCCTTACCTCTCTCATGGCGATCAGAGTCAATTACACTCTCAGAAGTATAACTCCTTCCCTTGTGTACTAGTATCTTGACATGAAGAACTCAGAGTGATGGCAACATTTATAGGTCAGTATTCAACACGACTCTCTCCAAACTACTTTAAGAATCGGAATAGATTCAGTGCAGTCTCAATTTCAGAATGGTTTTTTATAGACATTGGCAAGTTTATTTTAAAATTTGGAAAGGTGAAGGACCTAGAGTAGCTGAAATAATTTTTTAAAAGATGGATAAAGGTGGAAGACTTACACTATCTAATATCAAGACTTAGTGTAAAATACAAACTATAGTATTCCGGAGAGTGTGGTACTAGGAAAACGATAGACATATAGATGAATGGAAAAGATTGGGAGCATTAGAAATAGGCTTATATATACATAATCATGTGATTTTGATAAAGTTACTAAACTAAATCTCTGGAGAAAGGTAGTCTTTTCAACAAGGGATACTAGAAAAAGTAGATATTCATATGCCAAAAAATGAACTTCAACTCATCAGGCACCATATAACAAAATTAACTCTATATGAATCATAGATCTACATGTAAAACCTAAGCTAATGAAAGAATACATGGGAGAAAGTCTTTGTGACCTTTGATTATACAAAGATTCCTTAGATATGATACCAAAAGAATGATTTATAGAGAAGTTATAAATTAGACTATCAAAATTAGAATTTTTTGCTCTTCAAAAGGCATTCTTAAGAAAATGAAAAGACAGGCCGGGTCACATATGGGAGGAAAATATTTGCGAATCACATATCTGGTATAGGGTTTGTATCTAGAATACATAGAGAACTCTGAAAACTCAATAAGAATATAAAACAAACCCAATAAAAAGCAAACGATTGAAGAGGAACCTTGCCATAGGAGATAAACAGATGAAAAATGAGAACATGAAAAGATGGTCAATATTTTTAGTCATTAGGGAAAGGCAAATGAAGGCCACAATGATTGGTTAGAATGTCTAAAATTAAAAGAAAAAAGAAAAAGGATTATAAAAGACTACACCCACAACAAGAAGTGGTAAGGATCTGGAATATCCAGATGCCTTAAATGTTGCTGGTAGGCCACTTTCACAAACAGCTTGAAATTTCTTATATATCAATGTATATCTACCATATGATTCAGCAATCCTTCTAGGAATTTACTCAAGAGAAATGAAACTTATATTCACACATAAGTATACAGAAGCTTGTATATGAATGTTTCTAGCAGTTTTATTCAAAATAGTAAAAAAATGGAAACAATGTAAATGTCCTTCAACTGGTTAATTAATAAACTGTGGTACATTCATATGATGGAATACTATTAAGCAATAGAAAAGGAATGGGCTACTGATATGCAAGAATGTACATTATACTTAGTGAAAGAAGTCTGCTTCAAGAGGTTACATGCTATATGATTCCATTCTGGAAAAGGCAAAACTATAAGGACAGAAAGCATATCGTGGTTTCTAGGCATTGAGGAAGAAGTAAGAGTTCACTGCAAAGTAGCCTGAAGAATGATTTTTTATATTTGCTTTTTAAGCTTTTATTTTAATTCCAGTTAGCTAACATATGGAGTTGCATTGAGGAAATATTTTGGGAGTTATAGAATTGTTCCATATCTTGATTTGGTGTTGGGACCTTGATTATATGCAAATATGTCATTATATATGACAAAACTCATAGACTTGTACACTAAAAAGGGTAAATTTTACAATATGTAAATTATATCTCAGTAAAGTAAAAATTTTAAATGGTTCAATGGGGTTTTTATTGTGTCCCCTAGTAGAAGTGTTACTCTTTGGAAATTAGGACTTCTAAATGCTCAGAACCTAAAGTTCTGAGGATGAGAAGCAGAGATTTCCCAGGCATCACAGGCAATTAGAGTAAGTAGGACTGCATCCAGCTTTACCTTTGTTTTCTGGACCCATATATTCTACCCACTTCAATTTGCAGCATCATATAGTGAGATAGCCTTTGAAGCAAACCTTGAAGGATGCATAGAGTTGACACAGATTCACAAATGGAAAGGGTTTTCAGGAACTAGAAATTATAAGAGCAAAAACATAGAGGCAGGAAATGTCTAACATGTTTCATAGTTTTGTGGGAGCACTAAGTACAGGTAGGAATGTATTGGGATAAAGTCTGCAAGGGGAAATTGGATTATATGATGATATACTAAATAAATTGTATGTAATTTTGTAACACTTTCAAGGCTTTGAGAGACAAATTGGCTGATAATCATAGCTGCACTTTAGCGAGATTGGTGGGTCAGCAGTCCTTTGGGTGGATTTATGTGGTTCAAGGGTAAAGGTGGTTGCAATGACCTTCAGACTTTCAATATAGCCTGCTTCTAAACCCTAAAAAGTTAGTGTTTTTACCTACATCTACATTCTCATCCCAATCTAGTACTCTATAACTAATTATCTTTATTTGTTGGGTGAACTTTAAAGCTTATTTTAGCTTGTCAGGTAAGCTTACAGTAAGATAGTCTTGTTTGTTCCTTGGCACTGGCCTTATGTCTAAATATCTAGGCTTCTAGTTTTTATATTTTATATGACAAAGATTTAACCCTGAATCATAATCCCAGAAGTTAGTTCTTGAACTGTATTCCTATACCCAGTCATCTCTCTGCAATCACCTATTCTGAGACTTCCTTCTTGGCTAGAAGTACATGGATTCTTGTCATTCTTGCTCTTGAAGGCCTTATAGTTTTCACTGTCCATAGTTAGACTGCTTCTCAACATATCAAGTGCTGGCCATATGCCTGGTTCTTTATATGAGATCTCATTTAATTTCTAAAATAACCCCCTTGGAGATATTTTCTCAGAAGGAGAAAAACTTAGAGACAAAACTTAGAGAAATTAAATTTCTCATTCCTGTTTACACAGTGAGTAAGCCGCTGAGACAGGACTGGGTCCTAATATTCTGACTCCAGAACCTGCATTTCTGCCCTCTCTAATGTCCAGGTAGAAGCCAGTACAGTGCATTATGTTTATTGGGGTTGGCTGTCTGCACTTTGTGGAGCCAGATTCTGTCAGCATCATGATTAATACCCAATGATGGACGTAGCTTCCAATACATAGATATCAAAGTCCTGGCCAAGTGGGTCAGAACTCTGAAGAAAGAGACTGGAGGATGTATCAGGAAACAGAGAAAAGCCAGAGCATGAAGATTGGACACACATAGCAAACAGAGCCATCTACACAGATTCTGAGAGCTGACCCGGTTATACCAGTTATACTTTGGCAGGAAGTCTTACTGATGACACCGCCTGGTGGTGATTCTTTAGCCCATTATGCTGTCAACACAGCCAACATTGCTCCAGAATTTAGGCTTTCAAGTGCCAGACCAAAAAGATTGATCCATACTCAGGAAGATAGGTGTTGACAAACATGTCATGTTCAGTGATTTCCTTTGTTTATGAAGTCCATGCTTAAATATATGGGTGGGCATTTGGTATGCATATTTATAGCAATTGAACTCCAGCAGCCATTAAAATCTAACAGAAACACATGAAAATAGTCCCAGGCTGTGTTGACCTTCCATTCAGATAAAATGGCTTGTTTATCAAGCATTGAATATTAAGGGTTATTAGTCCTCATTAAAGGATTTTAGCAAATTAAAAGGTTGATAGATAGCACTTGTCCTTACCCTTTTGTTCCCAAGGCCAATGCTGGTGATGTCATTGGACATTAATAAATTGTAGATGTTCAGCAGCAAGGAAAGCACAGGCATGGGTGTACACAGATAAACACAGAATATCAATCTCACGTTAATTTTTGCCCCAAGAGCTGAATCTTAGAACAGCCTCAAAAATTTTAGGAAAAGAAAATCCATGTAATTAATTTTTTAATTGTTGTTAAAATATTATTCTCTGTGTTTCTAATTCTGAGTAGGAACACCATTGAATTCATTTTCAAAACCAAGTAAAGGGGCCTGCATGGCTCAGTCAGTTGAGCCTCTTACTCTTGATTTCGCCTAAGGTCATGATCTCTGTGCTGAGAGCACAGAGCAGGTTTGGGATTCTTTTTACATATCTCTGTTCCTTCCCTGCTCATGTGGGTGTGTGAGTGCCTGCACTCTTGCTCTTTCGCTCTCTCCTTCTTTCTCTCTCAAAATAAATAAACACTTGAAAGAACTAAAAACAAATGAAAAAATAAAGAATAAAAACCCAGAGAAAGCTTGATTGGGAGTACTGTTACATTAATGATCTCTTTTTATCTTTAATCATAACACAAAATAATTCAATACATATTTTATGCTTTAAATATTTTACTAATTATAAAAAAATAGATTTGTATATAAATATGAAAATATGCTATTAATTTTTTTAAATATCACTTTTAATGAATCTCTCAGGGAAATCAGTATGACTGCTGTGCTTTATTTCTTAAAGTCATTTGATTTTTTTGGTGGTCATGTTGCTTTTATCTGATTACTTTTTGTTTTAGTTTTTGTTTTTTTAATATTTATTTCTTTTTCAGAGAGAGACAGAGCACAAGTAGGGTAGGGTAGAGAAAGAGGGAGTCCTAGAATCCATAGCAGGCTCCAGGCTCTGAGCTGTCAGCACAGAGCCTCACGTGGTACTCGAACATACAAACCATAAAGTCAGATGATTAATCAACTGAGGCATACAGGCGCCCCTAATTAGTTTTTGTTTTAATTTATCTTAAAACTCTTCCTCATCTTTGTATATTTAAACTCTTCTATTGTTTTCTTTTTTATCCAGTTTTTAATTTAAATTCCAGTTAGTTAATATACAGTATAAGATTAGTTTTAGGTACACTAAAGTGATTCATTTTCTTTAGGTGTATCTCTTATAAATAGGTTTTAAAATTTTTCTTTAATATAGTCTGAGGATGCATATACACTTTTATTCTTCTATTGCAGAGGTGTAAGAGCATATCTTGAAGAATAATTAGGAATTAGGAATCAGTTATGTAACCTCCCAGCACCTGTTAATATTTTGGTGTACAATTTTCAACATACACATATATTTATTTATCAAACAAAATAAGCATTTTTTTTTACTTTTTAATATATATTTTTAGAAGTTCTTTATTTTGAAAGAGAGAGCACAGATGCATGGGATGGGCAGAGAGGGATAGAGAAAAAAACCAAAGCAAACTCCATGCTGTCAGTGCAGAGCCCAATGCAGAGCTCAATCTCACAAACCATGAAATCATGACCTGGAGCTGAAATTAAGAGTCAGATGCTCAACTCACTGAGCCATCCAGGTACCCTGCCAAATAGGCATGATATGAGATCAGTTGTTTTTAGTGCTCTTCATTACTTCAGAAACTATTCAGAATCTTTCATATTACTTCATGTAGTATAGAAATATTTTTAATGGCAGGTAACATCCCACTACATCATAATTTTTTAAATCTGTTCCTTTGGCTGTTTATAATATTTCCATTATTTTGCCTTAGTAGACAAAACTACAGTGAATATCCTTGTAGCTGTCTTTTTCATATCAATGAAATATTAGAACTGAAATTTCTGAGAATAAAAGGTATATGATTTATAAGGGTTCTGGTTCAAAGAAGTAAGATTTAATTTCTTCCTTCAGTTATCTTGTTCATGTTTTCTATTTTCCATGATTTTTTGCATTTTCTTTTATGCTTTCGAGTCTCTACTTTTTGTTTTAGTGAATTGAAATATTTACATCCCATTTCTATTACCGCTTTACTTTAAAGAAATTCTTAAAGCTTAATTCTTCTAATTATAATTATTAGGTATGATTATTATTTTATTGTTATTTGTTGTTTCATGTTTCTAAATGAAAGGGAATGACTTGATTTTGGCATTCTAAAGTGTTAGAAACTATCTGATATTTCACACTGGACCATGGTTTTTCCATTTGTATATGTAGGAGCACTAGATATTAGATGGCAACAACCTAATCTAGGCCCAGAAAGAATGACCCCAGGATGAGGTAAGACCTTGGTGGAATATTAAACACAAAGCTGAAAAGAGACATAAGTGATATGGCTGCAGTGGGCAGCAGAAATGGCAAAGAAATCCAGGGGCCAGCAGGCCAAGCTAATAGTTTGGGGTAGAAATAGGGATAGCTGGGTAGGGTTAAGCAGCATGATGGGCCTCAAGCACGGTGGAATTAAATAGATGAGCCACCATCCAAACTCTATAAACTTTGATGAAAATATTTTTATTGGGCATGATTTAGCCTGTTAACCATCAAAGTCCTGGAATGGATGGTGTGGATGATGGTGAATAGGGAAAACCAAGAGGCTGAGTTGATTTTTTCCAAAAAACAGAGGCTTTTTGTGCCTTCCTGTTCAGTTCAAAACATTTGCCTTGTGGATTCCTTAGGTAGACAATTAAAGTCATCAGTCCAGAGAGTTAGGGGCTTGTCTTCCTTCCCCAAGAAAAGTCAAGTTACACTCATTACGTCAAAGAAAATATATAACTAAGACATGTTTCTGATTCTTTTTACATACATGCTTTTTATATCTTAGCCTTTGTCACCTTTTTTTTTTTTGGACTATGTGGAAATAATGTTGCAAGATAATTAGTTCATTTATGCCAACATTAAAAAAATTTTTCAACATTATTTCCATATTTCATACGTTTTAATTTTATGAGAGTAAAAGTTTTAACTGACCAAAAGGTTTCTGGTTTTTTAAATAGCTTTATCTGAAAATCTAAAACACTGGTGACAGTTGCTATAGAAATTCTCAGAAACAGATCAAAACAATTAAAATAGTCTTCCAACTTATAAATGAATATAAATCCAAATTTATTATTCCTTGCATTAAAATGTAATTTTTACCCATTATTAAACATATCACCCATTTAATCATCATTTTTATTTTACTTCTAGACTCCTCTTTCATATATTAAAATCTGAAATTACAAGTTTCCTTGAACTTCCAAATCTAATCTGAAAGGTAAATGAAATTAATGTAATTTAATTATCCTTCTGTTCTACAGAGCTCTTCTGATTAATTTATTAGCAATGATATTGCTTTACTTTTTAAAGTTTTGACAGTTTTTCAAGTAGTGCCATATCTTTTATCTGACTTGATATTTTAACAAGAGTTATAGATAGTAACTGCATCAAGGAGAATAAAGGTAAGAAGGAATAACTTGTTTGAATATTTCTAGACTAGAAAGACAGAAATCATCCTTTGTATTTTTCTCACACTCTCACCCCCATTATGTTTCTAATCTCTCAATTTCCCAGATACCAAATTGAATGTTTCCTTCATCTTGATACTTTATCTCTACAAGGTATCCCAGCCTGTTCCAATAACTTTTTAATCCTTACTAAATATATGACTGCCAATATTTATTAGCTGTTTTGGAGTAATGAATATTTTTTAGTTATTATAACTTAACAGTTTTGAGATCGTCCCATCTATTTTAGGATTGTAACCATGTGTCTTACATTTCCATAACTGGGATTTTTTAAAAAAAAATCTATACATCTTTATTTTTCTTTTACTTATTTTGGTATTTAGAATTGTAGGGTCATTCTAGCTGTTTCATTAATACACACCACATTTTCTTTCCTTCCTTCCTCCCTCCCTCCCTTCCTCCCTTCCTCCCTTCTCTGTTCCTCCCTTCCTCCCTTCCTCCCTTCCTCCCTTTCTTTCTTTCTTTCTTTCTTTCTTTCTTTCTTTCTTTCTTTCTTTCTTCCTTCCTTCCTTCCTTCCTTCCTTCCTTCCTTCCTTCCTTCCTTCCTTCCTTTCTTCCTTCCTTCCTTCCTTCCTTCCTTTTACAATCCAGGTCTCTTTATTTCTCACTTCTACAAGGGTCCCGTGTGGTGTGACTTTTTCTGATAAGTGGGCAGTTTCCTCCATGGGGTTATTCAGGGAACTCAGGTTCTATTCACCTTTCTATTCCACCATCCCCTGGGTCCTCTGAGTTCTCTACATCAAGTTTATCTGCTTCTTCAAAGCTTCATGTTGGAGGTGACACAATCCATTCTTTTGGTGGGAATTAGTGACACAGACAAACCTGAAATACATCTCTGATTGGGCAGCTACCTTCCAGAATCGACACCATGCTGTGATACAGGGCAAACTTTTCATGGAGAGTCAGCTATCAATGCCAGAGGAGATTATACCATGAATACCCCAAAGGTAACATATATGATGTGCTATTTAATAATGGGACACTAACAAGAGAGTGTCAGGATTGTGCAGGGAAGCTTTTAAGAGCTTGATCACCTGTATGATAAATGACCACTCTTCCGATAGGTTATGTTTTAGAATCCTGTTTACCCCAATCCCTATCTGTTCATCTGGAAGATTTGAGCCCAAGGCAGTACTTGCCAGGCCCCATTTATTAATATCTTGTCCCCATATGTGAATCTACTAACAGTATCAATATGGACTGTCTTCTGCTTTGAGGGGAATACTTTCAGCATCTGTTGCTTCAGATGAACATAACAGCTTATAACAGCTTCACTGTTTCCTGGCCAGTAGTTGGTACACTATAGGTGAATGAGACTAAAAGATTCTTGTTTTTAATAACCATCCTTAAAATCTAGCAGATCATAAAAGGAAGATCTACTTTCTTTTTTTTTTTTTTTAATGTTTTGTTTATTTCTAGGAGAGAGAGAGAGAGACAGCGTGAGCAGGAGAGGGTCAGAGAGAGAGTCACAGACTCTGAAACAGGCTCCAGGCTCTGAGCTGGCAGTCAGCACAGAGCCCGACGCGGGGCTCGAACCCACGAACCGCGAGATCATGACCTAAGCGAAAGTCGGACGCTTAACCGACTAAGCCACCCAGGCGCCCCAGGAAGATCTACTTTCAATTTTTAAAATATTTATTTATTTTTGAGAGAGAGAGAGAGAAAAATCAGAGTGTGAGAGGGACAGAGAGAGGGGGGGACCGAAGATCTAAACCAGGCTCTGTGCTGACAACAGCGAGCCCAGTGCGGGGCTCAAACTCACTAATGGTGAGATCATGACCTGAGCTGAAAACTGACTGAGCCACCCAGCACCCCAGGTCTGGTTGCATTTTTAAAGGATTTTTCAATTCTGAGAGATTTGCTAAATTAAGAAGTTCCTGTGGTTTAACCATCATAAAAGATATAACATTGCAAGTGGAGAGACCCAAAAATTACCTACTATTGAGATTGTAACCTAGTTTTAGAATTCTGCTGCATCTTGTTGATATCCATTTTATGGACTGAATATTAGGAATCTGACTGAATTCTTCATGCTATATTTAAGCTTATTTCCTCTTGTGCTTTTCTCTCTCAGAATAGGGACAGTTGCTGGTTATGACATTTACCCCATTGAACTTTATCATTGCCCATATGTTTTTCCCCCTCTAACGGATAATTTAAGAATCTTCCCCAGGATTATGATTTAACTTTACCTTCATTCTTTAGTGTTGATTTTAACTGTATCTTGAATTGCAGAATTAATCAGTTATATATCCTATACAATGTATCACTGTCAAGACTGAAAGAATAATATTAGCTTTCTAACTGACAATAAATTTTGCTTTTGAAGAGTCAACAAAAATGTAGGAAGCTACTAGAGTACAAATAAAAAGAGCACATAGATTAGGGTAACCGGAAGGCCCCCATGCCCTTCACGTAGACCTTCAAAGAAATAATGCACGTAAATGAGAAAAACCAAATTAAATTAAGTTTATAACCTACAGTATGTTATGACAGATTTCAATTTTTATTCTCCTATAATTAACTGTGCCACTCATTAACTTTACAGTATTCTTTTAAGTCTTGTTACTTAACCATAGCCTCATGCTAGTTAATTATGGAACATGTAAGGCACAAGGTTTTTTTTGTTGTTTTTTTTTTTTTTTAGAAATATAATTCATTCAGGTACCTTAAAGCACTTAACATACAGGATGTACAAAATTAGCTTCACTTGTCAGATAATTTTAAAGCCAGATATTGAAAATGAGCACATAGAGGATTGTCTCATTTAGATTTGGGCCAATTCTATGGTTCATTGAAACCATAGTGTGCTCCATAAAAAATGGGAATTCACTGAGGACAGAAAATGTTAATCTGTTCCCTGTAAAGGAAAGTTTAGAAAATAAGATGACAAGAAGTACACAACTGTGGAGATAATGGAGCTCACCTACTGAATTGGGCCACCAGGTGAGATGATTTTCATAAGTATTACTTTAACCAGGAAATGATGCCATTGAGCAATAATAAAAGGATTCACAGGAGGGTTTTTTTTTTTTAATTGTTGTTGTTTTAAAAGCAATAACTTCTGAAACTATGCTGAAATACAGTGAGTTACAAGACAGAAAACTTAAATTCCAGATCAAATTTGTACATTTCCATCCCACATGTATTTGCTGTGAGAACGGAATGAGATGTATCTAAATGTGACTGAGGGTGGCATTGGATTCAGGAACCCCTTTTGTTACATGTTGTCTGTTTGGAAGCTATTTGGATCATGCTCCTTGATGGTGGCAATGAAGTGTACTACCTTGGTTATTTGTGCCTCTTTCCTTTTTGGAACATTATTTTAAGGACAGGGTCTCTTTCATTCTCACTGTACTATCCACTTCATTGCTGAGCACAGGTCTTCCAAAAATGCCTTCAAAAAATATTTATTGACTTTCACTAACTGGGTTTCAAATGAAAGTGAAATTGTAGCCCACCTTTGTTTTCTTCTTTGTAGTATTAGGTAGAAAGGGCTCTTCAGGGAAGGAGGGAAGTCCAACTTTGAAAACAAGAGCTTTAGAAAATCCAAAAAGATGTGGAATAAGAAACAAAGAGAAACTTAATAAGCAAGCCCTTTGATAACCCTTTGAAATTATATGATTCTGTAGTATTTCTCAGTTTGTATATCTCTTTAAGATTTATTCATTATCATCATATCTGCAAGGAACTGTGTAGAGCCAGAAGGTAAGAGAACATTGCTTTTTATGGTTTCAGTTCACTAACTCATTTTATATCTTTTGGTGCTAATCTGAGCCAATTTAGTTTCATAGCTTTGTAGCAAAGGTATATGTTACACTTTAGCAGTATACCATAGTAGTCAAACTAACTGAGAAAATACCTTTTTATAGAGAAGATAGTGCAGAGAAGTAGTGAGTTCCTTTATAAGGAATCAATTATATCTTGTTTCAAATTTTGAGGCATTTGAAAGCTCAAGTTCAGAGTAGAACCTAAGGGGGGGAAGAGAATGAGATTTACACAGTCAATAAATAAATATTTATTTAGGACTAACTAATCAACAGATCACTTGCTACTAAAGGTGGAAACCATGAAGAACAGGAAGAAAGTAACATTTATCAACACCTGCTTTGGGCCATTAGTTCAGTACTGTGTCTGCTATCTTATTTGATTTTCACATCAATCCAGTATGGATGATATCACCTCCACATCACTTACAAGGAAATTGGGTTTTGTGAAGTAACTTGTTTAAGGTGATCATGATAATAAGCGAATGAGAAAGAACTGGAGTTCAGATCTGTTAATGCCCAAGCCCTTTCAATGACACTGCTCCCTCCTGAGCTGTAGCTAAGTATTTGGGGGTTTACTGTTACAATGCAGGCTTATCAATAGGACTTCATTTGAACAACATGCACCAGAGACCATAAAAGAGATAAACCATCTCTGAGGACATCTTCTGTTTCTCTAAACACAGCAGGGCAGGCTTCAGGCAAAATTGTGATGTGGATGAAGATTGTCTCTTATCCCAAGTTATCCTTGATGACCTTCCCACTTTTTGTCATCTCCTCCTTCAGATCTTTTGTCTGTCTTCTTTGTACCTGTAAAAACAGGAAAGAGCTAGTGTCAGGCATTATATATATACTGGGTTTCCGTCACTATATTAAGTGAATTTCATTTTTAACTGTTTTTCTGTAAAACAATAATACATGCACATAGTTAAAATGTCCTTCAAGATAAGACAACAACCTCCACCCCTCCTCGCATCTGAATCCCACTCCCCTGAAGCAAAGATTTTCAATTGTTTCAGGCCATTTCTTTTGATATTTCCTCTTTTTTTCCCCCTTAATAACAGGCCTATACTACTTTATGTACTTAATTTTAAGCATTATCTATTAAATTCTTTCCATGGATGTTGAGGATTGAATTCTCAGGTCTTCCCCTACACACACTCTTCTTCCTATCCACCAGCAAAGTTATAATTACAGTGTTTGGTGAAATCAATGTACTGTGTTTACACTTTTACATGTTGCCCACAGCTGAGTCACATAGTGTGTTATAATATCATTCCTTTTCTTCTAAATCTCTCCATTTTCTTTGGAGTTAATGTCTGTAGTGTTAACTAGGACAGGTTCTACTGCTGTAAAAGAGACCAAAATGGCAGCGGCTTGAAAGATGGTGTTTATTTCTGTTGTAGCCAAGTCTGAGCTGGCTGACTAGAGCCAATATGACAGGTCTGGTGGCAGGCACTCAGACTCCTTTTATATTATTGTTTTGCCAGTCCGACCGCATGGCTTTCATGTCATGGTTTAAAAATACTTTTTAGCTTGACTTTCATGTCTGCTTTTCTAAAAGTGGGAGGGGAGAAAATGCGGCGTGCACACAAGTGGCAAACATCACACATATCCCATTAGCCAAAAATTTTGACGCATGGACACCTGTACCTGCAGGGAGGATGCAGGATGTCGTCTTATGATGAGACCTGCATGTCCAGCTAAATTTGGGGGTTTTATATTAAAAGAAGAATGGGGAAGGGGTATTTAGAGATATTTAGAGACAAATAACTATCTCCTCTGTCTTGATTTCCACTCAAGGTTTTTTCTGACTTTTGCCTCTATTACTGAACAGAAATTGTCCATCCTAAGATCACCTCTACATCCTAAATTGCCAAATCTTGTGAACTCTTCAATCAATAGGGCATTTCTTTCATTGAGATTTTGTCCGATTCTATTAACTACATATTTTCTGAAACTCTCTCTTAAAGATTACAACTCTTTTTCTTTTTTTTTGTATTGTTATAATTGTGAGTGGAGCAAAATTTAAAATTAATGAATGGGCCTATTGTCTAATATCTCTTCTATATTTTTATCTATCGATGGTTAGTAGCTTATAATGCCGACACAGTTTTAGACGCTACATCTTTATTTTCAGTAATTATATCACACAGTCATATAATTTATAGCAGAACGTGCATATAATTTCTCTTTCTCCAGGAACTAAATTAATAATATAAATCTAAGGTTCTGTTTGGTCTTCAAATGCAGTCACAGAATAAATAAAATCTTTCCTGGAGTGGAATTATGTTTCATATTCTGTTACTGAAGCTAACCAGTTAAAGCTAGTTAAACTAGTTTAACAAGTTGTTAAAGTCAGTTGACAGTAATATCCTTTTAAGCATCAAAGTTTGGCAAAAAGTCCTATCTTAAGTAAAGTTTGTTAATCTAAGCACAAACCGTTATCCTGTGATATGATTTCAGACTCAATGGGCCCATAATTTTAAGCACTTTGAAGAGAGAGTATATCGTCTGCTGAATCTTTTATATTATAATTAGAAAATATTATTGCAATATTCATGACAATGTAAGTGGGCATTCTTATGTGGGGAGTTGATCTGTCCTCCTACCAGTGTCTTGATTTTCCTTGTTCACATGTGATTCAAAATGGAAAAACATTGCTTTAGCATCACATGACTCTTTAATAATTTGTTCCTTTCAGTCTTAACTTTGAAATTTTATGAAATTCTTATTCAAATTTCCACTCAATTGGCTAAGTGTTTTTATGGTAAGCTTTGCAAATTGTTTGGGCAAATAAAACTAAGCCTGATATACTCCAAACAATGAAATAAGATGAGGATTGAATAGGAGCTGTTATAGTAGAGTTTATCTTAAAAAAAAAAAAAAGAAATATAGCAAAGATACAGGAAATCGCACACACACACAAAACATAATTTACAGTGGCTTATCAAAGTGAAAATTCCTGTAACCATCATCAGGTCGAGGATAAAACATTGCTAGCCCACTAGAGGCTTTTTGTGTCCTCATTGAATTGCTTCACCCCCTCCCCAAATATAATGAAATCATTTGATTTAATTATCTTTTAAATTAGTTTTACCACCTAAATATGTATCCTGACTAATTACTTTCTACAACCTCTCCTGTTCTTGAACTTACTTTATATAGATGATAAGAAGCATACACCATTCTTTTCTATCTACTTTTATTCCACATTTTTTATGGTAACGCATATGTTGTTATAAGAAGCTGTAGCTTTACAAATTTTTGGTACTGGGTAGCATTTGATTTTATGAAATGAAGATTTACTACATTTTAGCTATCTAGACTATTGTTAATGGACATTTGAGTTGTATCCGTTGGGAAAATTAAAGATAATGCTGCTAAAAACATACCTGTGTGTATCTCTTGCGGCATATGTGCATATATTTATGATGGGCACATACCTAGGAATGCAATTATTGCATCTTAGGTTATGTGTACCAGCAACATTACTAGATATTGCCAAAGAGGCTTTCCAAAGTGGTACCTATTTAAACTCCCAGTAGAAGTAAAAAAGAGTTCCCACTGCTTCACATGCTCACCAGTATTGGTGATTGAAAGACTTTTCAAATGTACCCAATTAAATGGGTGTCTAATGGTATCTCATTTGGTTTTAATTAGCACTTCCCTGAAGTCTAATGAGTTTGAGCAAATTTTCATATGATTATTGACAATTAGGCTATCTTCTTTTTGCAAATACTATTTAAAGGCCTGTAACCCTTTTCTATTGTGTTGATTGCTTTTGTTTGTTTTCTAATTGTTAGGAATTTTTAATTGTCTGTGTTGCAAAACTCTTCAGCTTTCTGGCTTATTTCTTTACTCTCTTAATGTGAATATTGATAAACAGAAGTTTTTAATTTTGATATCCAATTTATCCCTCTTTTCTTTTATGTTTAGTACTATTTGAATTGTTTTTAGAAATATTTTCTTTCTGCTGAGTTGTTGATGTTATATTACCATACACTATCTTTTTTTAATTAAAATTTTTTTTTAACATTTGTTTATTTTTGAGAGACAGAGAGAGATAGAGCATGAGCAGGGGAGGGGTAGAGAGGGAGACACAGAAACTGAAGTAGGCTTCAGGTTCTAAGCTGTCAGCACAGAGCCCAACACAAGGCTTGAACCCACGAACTGTAAGATCATGACCTGAGGTGAAGTCAGATGCTCTACTGACTGAGCCACCCGCGGCTCCATCATATACTATCTTTAAGCAGCTTTATTGTTTTTCCTTCTGTATTTAGACCATTTTTTAAATGTAGATATTTAAATGTCTTAGCATGAATTATTGAAAGAGTATCTTTACCCCTCAATTCTATTTTGGGGCTCTCTTTTATTGCATTTTTCTATTAGTTTATCTTTGTACAGTATATCATAATTTTAATTACTTTAGCTTTATAGTAAGTTTTGATCTCCAGTAGAAAAGTCCTCCTACTCTCTTGTTCTTCTTTGAGAATATCATGATTCCTCCTTTGGCATTTTCATATACATTTTTAAATTAGTTTGTTAGGTATCACTTAAAAAATCTGTTGGGGTTTTTATTAAGATTTCATTAATTATAGAAAGTACGTCCTTCCTTTTTTGCCTATGATAGTCCTAGTTTATACCTATAGTCTTGGTATCCTGTCTAGCTTAGTATTTCTTTGAGGGTTTTTTTTTTCTATCTTTCACTTAATAAATACATAAATTAATAAGCAAATAAAATAACAACAAGCCAACAAGCAGGGAAATGTTTCCAAGACCACTACTCTGTAAAATTTAATTCCTGCATGGTCTTTTCTAGAAGTGGATGAGACACATGTGTAGTGAACAGAATTCTCACTTCTACATGTGGTTAAGTCTCAAAATAACCAGCAATGATTCACCTCTCTGCTTTCAGCTAATTACTGTCACAATATTTTTAATGTTTTTCATTTAAAGACAACAAGCAGAATGCTCACTGATAAAATAAAATATGAACTCAAACATGAAGAGCTGGATGATTAAGTGGTGGTTGGAAAATTATACTATTTGCTTTTTTTCTCTGTCAGTTACCTGCTGTACCTGCGGTATAGCTGATAAATTCTCCTTATAAAAATATTTGTCAATATAGAGTTTTCTGAGAAAAGGCAGAGTCAACCTTTGTGAAAATATCTGGGAGGAGACATTTTAACATGAATAACTCTATGCCCACAAATTTGATAACTGAGATGAAATGGACTAATTCCTTGAAGGACATAATTGGCCAAAATTCACTCAAGAAGAAATAGAAAATCTAAAAAAGTCTTAAATGTATTAGAGAAATTGACTCAGTAATTAATAACATTCTAAAACAGGAGTACCAAGTCTAAATGGGTTCATAAGTGAATTCTACCAAACATCTAAGGAAGCAATTACATCAGTTTTCTATAGTCTCTTCCAGAAGGTAGAAGCAGAGGGAATATGTCCTAACTCATTCTATGAGGCCAGCATTATTCTCATACAACAAAAATCAGACCAAGACATCACAAGAAAAGAAAACTATAGGCCAATATCATCATGAATATGTGTGAAAAATCCTCAACAAAATATCAGTAAATCAAATCCAATAAAATATAAAAAGAATTATATATCATGACCAAACAGATTCATTCCACATATACAAGGCTGGTTCAATATTCAAATATCAATTAATGTAACCTATTATATCAACAAACTACAGAAGACAAAAATTACTGATGATATCAATAGATGTAGAAAAAGTGTTTGGCATAATGCAACTTCCATCATGACAAAACTCTCACACCCATGTAAATCTATGGTAAACGTATCATTAACAAAGAAGCTAAGGCAATATGATAAAGCAAAGATGGCCTCTTCAACAGATGGTGCTGGAGTAACTGGAACTCCATAGGCAAAAAAAAAAGGAAAGGAAAAAAAAGAGAAAAGAAAAGAAAAAAATGAATCTAGATACTTATCTTAAATCTTTCACAAAAATTAACTCAAAATGGATCATAGTGCTAAATGCAAAACACAAAATTATAGACTTCCTAGAAGATAACATAAGAAAAAACCTCCATGACATCAGGTGTGGTGATGGCTTTTTATTTTATTTTATTTTTTTAAATTTTTATTTATTTCTAGGAGAGAGAGAGATAGATAGCGTGAACAGGGGTGGGTCAGAGAGAGAGAGGGAGTCACAGACTGAAACAGGCTCCAGGCTCTGAGCTGGCAGTCAGCACAGAGCCCGACGCGGGGCTCGAACCCATAAACCGCGAGATCATGACCTAAGCGAAAGTCAGACGCTTAACCGACTAAGCCACCCAGGCACCCCTGGTGATGGCTTTTTAGATAAAACAAAAAGACATAATCTCTAAAGGAAATCATTGGTAAGTTGGACTTTATTAAAATGAAAACTTCTGCTGTGTGAAAGACATTGTCAAGAGGATAAAAAGGCCAGCCATATACTGGAAGAAAAGATAATTTATGAAAGATACATCTAATGAAAGACTGTAATCCAAAATATACAATGAACTCTTAAAATTCCGTAATAAGAAAGCAAACTGATTTTAAAAATATCTGAAAACCTGAACAGATACCTCACCAAAGAAGATATACAGATGGCAAATAAACATAAGAAAAGTTGCTTCTCACCATATGTTATCAGGGAAATGCAAACTGAAGCAATAATGAGAGTATTCCTCTATCAATAGCCAGCATTTAGAACACGGACAATATGAAGTTCTGGTAAGGATGAGCAACAGGAGCTTTCATGCATTGTTGATAGGGACAAAAGATGGTACACCCATTAAAAAACATTTTCTTAATGTTTATTTTTGAGATGTGGGGAGCAGAGAGAGAGGGAGACACAGAATCTTAAGCAGGTTCCAGGCTCTTGGCTGTCAGCACAGAGCACAATGTGGAGCTCGAAGTCACAAACAGTGAGATCATGACCTGACCCGAAGTCGGCCGCTTATGTGACTAAGCCACCCAGGTGCCCCAGTATAGCCATTTTGAAGGACAGTTTGGAGTTTCTTACAAAACTAAATATACCCTTACCATATGATCCAGCAGTTACATTCCTTGGCATTTATCCAAATGAATTAAAAACGTATGCTTATACAAACACCTGCACACCAATGTTTATTGGCGACTTTATTCATGATTGCCCCAAACTGGAAGCATCCAAAATGTACGTTAGTAGGTAGGTGGGTAAACAGTGATTGCATCTAGACAATGGAATATTTTTAAGTACAAAAAAAAAAAAGGAGGGGGCTATTAAACCTTAAAATATGCATGGCTTAAATGCTTATTAAGTGAAACAAGTCAATCTCAAAAGGCTACATACTGGATGATTCTAATTATATTACACAATGTAAGGTTTAACTATGGAAATGTAAAAGGATTAGTGGTTGTGAACAATTAGGAGGGAAAGGAGGGATGACTAGGCAAAGCATAGAGGATTTTGACGTAAGTGAAACTATTCTGTAGGATACTACAATGATGGATACTTGTCACTGTACATGTATGTCAAAACCCATAGAGTCTACAAAACCGAAAGTGAACCTTAATGTAAACTATGGACTCTGGGTGATACAGGTGTATCAATGTAGGTTCATCGATTGTAACAAATGTATTACTCTGGTTGGAGTTGTGGATAGTAGTGGAGATTGTGTGTATTGAGGAATGTATGGGAACTCTTCTTACTTCTTTTTTTTTTTTTTTTTAAATGTTTAATTATTTCTAGGAGAGAGAGAGAGAGACAGCGTGAGCAGGGGAGGGTCAGAGAGAGAGGGAGTCACAGACTGAAACAGGCTCTGAGCTGGCAGTCAGCACAGAGCCCGACGCGGGCTGAACCCACAAACCGCGAGATCATGACCTAAGCGAAAGTCGGACGCTTAACCGACTAAGCCACCCAGGCGCCCCATTACTTCTTACTTTCCTCTTAATTTTGGTGTGAATCCAAAATTGTTCTAAAAAATAAAGTTTTTTTTAAATAAAAACAAAGAATTGACAGTAGGTTCAATTTAACAGAATTTAAATAATATACTTTGCCATGTTTACAGAGTGTTTCAACAATTAAATTATTACCTGCTGGAAGAGTCAATTGAAAGTCTCATCAGTTTAAACATTTTTAACTAGAAAATGAAATGGGTAGAATAATTGCAAGTAACTTTATGAAAATTATAGATTATAAACCCATATTAGAAAAAAATAAGGAAATGCCTATAACGTGGCATTAGATATAGGTAAAACTAAGAAGTGGATTAAAGCATATGATTATATACCTAGAATAATTCTGCTTATGGAATTTTAAAGGTTTAGATAATCCATAAAAAAATCCCCCCCAGGTTATTTTAATTTATTAGAGAAAATATCATTTTGAAGAAAATTAACAAAATTATTTTAGAAGTCCACCACTATAATAAAACTAACATATTTTGGTCAATAAGTCAATATTCATTTAATACCTTTTTTCACTGAGCTGAGAGTAATGTGGTTACATTATCTCAGAATTGATGACTCCATTATATTGAGACTTTCAATCCATGAAAATGTCATTTCCTTTTTTTAATGTCTTAAAAATATTTTATAGAATTCTCTATTGAGATTTGTACATAATTTGTTATATTTATTTCTAGGTATTTGGTTTTTGTTCTAGTTTAATATAGTATAAATGTTATCTTTTTTATTTATATATAATAAATATATATTTATAATAATAAAAATGTTATTTTTGTTTATTTTTGGTGTATAGAAGTCTTGCAAAACTTATTAATTCAAATAAATGGATTATAGAATCTTATGAATGGTCTAAGATGAATGGTCATATCTTTAGTAAAGGATTATATTTTTATTTTTTTCTTTCCAGATCTTATACATTAAATTAATTTATTTTATCTTACTGCTCTGGAGAGAACCTCCTATATAATAGTGGATAAAAGTGATAGTAAACATACTTTTAAAAATTCTCAACCTTAGAAAACTTTTAACACTTTACTATAAAAAGGTGATATTTTACATAATTTTTCCATAAATTTCCTTAACCTCTCCTTTAATAGGTTAAAGAAAGTTTCTAAGAAACTTTAATTATGAATTAATGGTAAATTTTGCAATATTTTCCAGCACATATTGAGATAATTACATGATTTTTATGCTATATCTTCTGTTAATGTGATAAATTACAAAGCTCTAGTTATGTTAAATAGACCTTACATTACTGGGTCGAACTTGGTTGTGTTCTATTATAATTTACATATGTTGCTAGATTTGATCTTTCCATATTTTGTTTATGATTTTTGTGTCTGTATTTATGAATATAAATTTTATTTCTTAAAATGTCATTTAGTTTCAAGGATATGCAGAATTTGAAGAATCAATTAGGATTTTTCTTTCTGCTGAAATAGCTGAAAAAGAAGGGTATTATTTCTTTCTTAACGGTTTCATAGAATTATCTGTGAAACCATATAAATTTGGAGTTTTTATTATGGGTCTAATTTTGGTAATAGTGATAGGATTCTATTAGTCAGTTTTGTTAATTCATGTTTTAAGTAATATGTCTTTTGATTAAGTGCTTGAATTGATTTACATAATTTTTTCTGGTATCTACAGGATCGTTAGTAATGCTCCTCTTTCAATTCATCTATTTTATTGTATTTTATGTTGTTATTCTCTCCAGGCTTTATCAATTTTGGGCCATTTTATGGTTTTGATCTTCTCTGGAATGTTCATTCTCTCTTTTATAATTTCAGTTCCTTATTACTTACTTTTTTTACTTTTTAAGTTTTATTTTAATCTCTTTTCCAAACTTCTTGCTGGACATTCTGCTCTTTACTTTCAGCCTTTATTCTTTCCTAATATACCCATTAGGATTATTAAATTTCCAACAGTCATGATCTTAGCAGCTCAAATGCATTGTGTAAATAGAGCATATTTTTTATGGTTTCAATTCTTTTAAGTGTGTTAAGGCTTCTTTATGTTTCAGAAGTGGTCAACTTTGGTAAACGCCTCAAGGTTTTTTGGTTTTTGTTGTTTTAAATAAATTTCTTTATTTTGACAGAGAGAGAGAGTGCACGTGGGGGAGGAGCAGAGAGAGAGGGGGAGAGAGAGCACAATCAGGCTCTGTTCTGTTAGTGCAGAGCTGGATGTGGGGCTTCATCCCAGAACCATGAGATCACGACCAGAGCCAAGTCAGATGCTTAACTGACTGAGCCACACAAGCACCCGTCAAGGTTTTAGAGAATATGTTTTTTATGGGGCGCCTGGGTGGCTCAGTCGGTTAAGTATCCAACTTTAGCTTAGGTCATGATGTCCCAGTTCATGAGCTCCAGCTTCACTGTTGGTCTCTGTGCTGACAGCTAAGGGCCAGGAGCCAGCTTCAGAAAAGGCAAATGCATCTTTTTATCATTGTTAGGTGTCCATCTTTGTCTTTAGTAATTCTCTTTGACTTAAAGATTGCTTTGTGTGATAATTATACTTACAGCAACATTTTTTTTGGATATGATTTTCATGGGGTATATATTTCCCATTCTTGTATTTTCAATCTTCTTTGTCCTCATAGTTCAGATATTTTTATTATTGCTGAGATATTAATTCAATCTATTTTCTTTTAATTTTTAAGGGTTTAAATTGAATCCATGTTTATCATAGTCATTTAAATTTTGTTTTAAATCTACCATTATTCTGTGGGTTTTCTGTTTTTTCGTGCCTCCTTTGGATTGATTTTTTTTTCCCTTATCAAATAGGAAGTTGCATATTATTCTACCATTTTTTGTATTTATTTTAGAGTTTACAGCAGGCATCCTTTACCTATTAAAACTGAGTATTGGCATTCTCCCCTCATCTCTGACAATGCAATCACTTTTGAACATTTTAATTCAGTTTGTTTTCCTCTTTAAGTATGTGTTTTATTGCTGGATGTGTAATTCTTCATTTATATTTAAACTGAAAAGTTATTATTTTTTATCTCTTAGCATCAGCATTCATATATGTATCCACATATTTCTTTTTTAATTGCTTTTTTATTTCTTCCTGTATTTCTAGTCCTTTCTTTTCATTGATCTGTCTCAAGTATATAATTTAGTGTTTCCTTTTATGCCTACTGCTCATGAATTCTTTTAGTTTCATTTGGCTTAAATATCTGTATTTCACAGATATTCATTTGGCTTAAATATGTTATTTTTGTAGAAAACTGTATGTTGGCATGTATTTTTAAAGCGCGTTATTAAAATATTTTATTTCTCTAGCTTACCTTCTTTTTCTCTGTTGATAAGTTAGCTGTCAGCATAATTATTGCTATTTTGAAGTTGGTTCTTTTTTATATATTTTCTCTTTAAAGTTTTTTTCTTTATCCTTAATTTCCTGTCAGTTTACCAGGATGTGTTTGGCTGTAGATGTCTTTTTATTTGTTGAACTTTGATTTTGTACAGCTTCTAAATCTGTGGCTTACTGTCTTCATTCAGCTGTAGAAAGTCCTCAGTATTCTTCCCAATAATGCAGTTATACTGTTCTCCTATTTTTATTTTGCTCAAATCACCCCAAATTATAGACCCTCATGCTATATATTCCCAATGCCTTACCATCTTTTGGTCATTTTTCTCCTTTTTTTCTCTTTATGCTTCATTTAACTCTTTTCTTTCAACTCATTTTCAAGTTTACTAAGGATTTTTGCAACTGTTGCCATTTTGCTTTTAAAACCATCCATCAAGTTCTCAAGTTCAGTTATTAGATTTACTGGTTCTGGCACTTTTGTTATTATGTTTTATGGGTTCTACTTTGTGAAGATGTCCAATCTGTTTATTTTTTTCTCATCTCTTTGAAGATAATAAACCTGATTACGTTAAAGTCTATTCTGATATCTAGAGGCCATACTATTTTATTTCTGTTGTTTGTTGCCTCTAGAGGATTTCGTCCCTATCGATTTGTTTCCTTATACCCTTATTTTGGATTCTGTGAAATAATATTTTTATTTTTAGTTTTTGTGTTTTTTAAAATAGTATTTTTAACTTGGAGAAACCATTTGAATTCTTTCATGATATATTTTTACTTCAGAGAGGATTTATGTTAGCTTCTCCCAGGCCCCTAATGACACTGGTAACATAGGAGCGTCTCACTTCATCTGCAATCATTGTAATGACTTGAAGTGAAGCCTCAACTGCAGTGCAGGGCTGTTCACTTCTGGCTCAGTTTACTTCTAACATTTATGTCATGCCAAAGGGATGGATTTACCTATCTCCCCACTTTAATTGGACCTGGATTCCAATCCCATTCTTCCTTATGTTGATAGGTTGTATAAACTGATCCCTAACTAATTCTCAAGATATTTTGAGAAAATAGCCCTGGACTCAGACTTATCTTCCTGGATCTCTATCCTCCTGGCTTGAATTCCAGTCATAAGTATATATATTACTTTCTTGTTAACTCTACAAAGTCTTAAAATACATAATTTTTTATAACACTTTATTCATCTTTCCTATTTATGCTCAATAACATTATTACTTCATATTAACTAGTCTGCCATTAACAGAAAGAGGAGTCTTAGTAGAGTCTTTGTTTATTGTACTTGTTATAAAATGCATATTGTCCTACCCCTCCAGCATAAATATCACTAATTTCTCTTTAATTTAAAATTAAAGTACTATAACTCTTTACAGAATTTAATTTGGCAAAAAAATCAAAGGGCACAAACAAAACAGAGACTTATTTGTTTGGTTGAAACTGAAATATGATTTTAATTAGCTTAGATATGAAATTGGCTTATTTAACCATGTTATTGAAAAGGTCTATGACAGGGCTACCCATGGGAATGACCAGATTTAAGGAGAAAAACACGGATAATGGTACTTGCCTAGATTCTTGTGCCTCTACTGCTCTTTAGGTGTTGATTTTACCCTGCGACAGACAACCTTTGTCATCATGGCAGGGAGTGCAACTAATGATAGTGTTGAGTTTGCATACTTAAATCTTGCCACCAGAAGAGGGAAAGGGTTTCTTTCCTTTCCATTTTCCCTTGTTTCTACTATTATCCAGTAAGAAGAATTCCAAGAGATGCCTAGAAAATACTTAGCTTAGGTACTATGCTTGTCTTTGAACCATCACTGTCCTCAGTTTCTATAGCTTGGCTTAAATCCTATGTCTCTCTTTGGACTGATCACAATGGTTAGTTTCTCTAGAGAAGGGTATTCTTTTTGGCCACATTAGATGCTAGCCATGGGATTAGGGTCCGTGAATAGGAGAAGAGGAGAGAAGGACAGTTGGACACAGGAAAGCAATTACCCCTGTATTTTACCCCATAAAACTTTTCTTTCACAAGTCAGTCCTATTCTACTTCCAACATATTTTACTATTGTTTCATACCCTTATCCATGTCAAAGTGCACTTAGTCTTTTCTCCAAATGTGCCATGTGTTCTTACGACTCCATGTTGCTTTCTTGCCTAGAAATACATTCTGTTATACAACCTGTTACTGTCTGCATTTTTTAAAACTTTTTAAAAAATGTTTTATTTATTTCTGAGAGAGAGAGACAGTGTGAACAGGGGAGGGTCAGAGAGAGAGCAAGACACAGAACCTGAAACAGGCTCTAGGCTCTGAGCTAGCTGTCAGCACAGAGCCCGACACAGGGCTTGAACCCACAAACCATGAGATCATGACATGAGCTGAAGTCAGACATTTAACCAACTGAGCCACCCAGGCACCCCTGTATGCATTTTTAAAGACACAAGGATCACCTCTCTGCATTTTCTCTTTCTCTTTCCCTCCTCTCTCTCTCTCTCTCTCTCTCTCTCTCTCACTCACACACACACACACACACACACACACTATGGGGTTCCCTTCAACTCATCTGGAAATAACAACCTCAACTTCTTAGAGCAGCTCCTTTGCATTCATCCTGTTAAAACCATTCTTGTTATGCATATTCTGTTACACCAAACTCTGATAAACTCTAGTTCAGTTGCTATGTGTTATACTTACATACTTTTACTTTACTACATAAAAAAAATAAGCCAAAAACATTTCTTGAATGAGCAAATGAAAATCAACATCTTCTAAGGTTTACAGCTCAAGCTGATAATCTGTCAATATTGATTGACTGTTCTCCCAGGAAGCAGTTCTAATGCATGTCTAGGAATGTCCTCACTTTTCCAGCAGTCTAGGATAGAAAGAAGAACCACTGGACATGCTCTTTAGCTATTAATTATCTTTCTTTACTTCCTAAATCCTGAAAGAGAGTAGAATACTCTCATCTGTATTTACTGCATTATTTAAAAAATATTTTTTAATGTTTTATTTATTTTTTGAGAGAGAGATAGAGACAGCATGAGCAAGAGAAGGTCAGAGAGGGAGGGAGACACAGAATCTGAAGACAGACTCTAGGCTCTGAGCTAGCTGTCAGCACAGAGCCCAACGAGAGGCTTGAACCCACAAACTGTGAGATCATGACCTGAGCTGAAGTCTGACACTCAACTGACTGAGCCACCTAGGCACCCCACTGCATTATTAATTAGAGGGAAGTTCGTTATAAACTGTTTCCATAAAAGCGAGTGAAAAGAGAGGGTAATAAGTAAAATGCAAAAGAGGTAGATTTCCTTTTTGCCTCTCATGGACATATTGTGACTGTACAGTAATGGATTTTTTCATAGGAAAGAAATGTTTTCTGTCATCTCTCTGATTTTGTTTGCTCCCCCCTACAGAATGCCTTCCCTGTTATGCAGCTTGAACACTTATTTGTGTTTATCATTAGTTTAGAAAACTCCTTGGGAAGAATCAGCCTGTCATAGAGAAGGAATATATCTTCTCTGTATAGAAAGTAAACATTGGGGATTCTTTAATATAGTGGGTTCATATCTTATGAAATGCTTGTCAAAAAGATAAATCAAAGAAAAACACAAACAACCTGAGCACCCATAAAATAATCATAACAGGAAAATGGTGCCATAGGAATGGACACATTTAAAGAATATGCTTGAGAGTGGTGCAGTTGGTGGAAGTACACGGATGGTACTGAGGTGCTGAGGCAGAAGAGCGTCATTTAGGTCATGCTATAGTACCACAGTGAAGGGCTCTTTTTCTAGATAGCTGTGTATCAAGAGCTTCAGCAGTAGCACATAGAGGCAGTTGCAAAACTCTCCCAAACAGAATCCTTTAATCATATCTTAGTTATGTGAGACTTTCATCTGGATAAGTGATACATAAAGGAAACAGTGAAAAACATAGCCATGGGTATTTTGGGATGGAGAGATATACCACAGAATGGAAGATATGTCCATCCTTTTACAGCAAATAATATTTATTTATTTGAGAAAATTTCACCAAGTACTAAGAACAATTAACTATATCCTACCATTTTGGAGAAGTAGGTTTTTCAAATGGAAAAAGACAGTGTGGATATATTTGATGATGATGATGATGATGATGATGACGATGATGATAATGATGTAGGAAATTCTTTCAAACTCATTGGCTTAAAACAAGGTCCATTTATTTTTTCATGGTTAATTAAGCCAGAAATCTGGGCATGGTATGACTGGGTTCTCTGCTCAGGGTTTCATGAAGCTGAAATCAATGTATGAGCTGGGCTGACTTCCTACCTGAAACTCAGGGCTTCTTTCAAGCTCATATCATTGTTAGCAGAGTCCAGCATCTGTGGTTGTAAAACTGAGGTCCCTGCCTTGTTGCTGCCTATTGGCTGAGGGTTGATGTCATCTTCTAGAGGCTGCTCTTATGTCTTTGCCACATAGCCATCTCCATCTCAAAGCTAACATGGGAGAATCTCCCTCAGGTCAAATTTCTCTAATATCAGGAAGGGTCATATTCCATTAAAGAATTTATCTGATTAGGTCACTCTCTTTTGAATAATTTGAAGCCAACTGATTATTAACTTAATCATAGAAATGATAGTCCATTATATTCAGTTTTACCTACACCAGGGATGAGAATATTGGAGGAAATCTTATAATTCTTCCACCACAGTGGATCTCTGTTTTAGGAAGTTGACTCAGGAAAAATAATGAGCGATAGGTTAGAAAAATGTGGAGATACAGCTAATAGGAGTCATTTTGTGTAACATTTGCCATCACATGGTAGGGGCTTCATAAAGCATGGTGCTGAGGATTCGCCAAGATGGAAAGATCCTCACAATTAGGCACAGGAGAAGCTTGGCAACAAATACACCATGTGTTTATCATCCTTGACTTTTAGAAGGCGTCCAGCTCGTCTGGTAATAGACATTGCCAGCTTGGATCAGAACAGGTACATTAGGAATAGAGAAGATGTGCACATCATGTGGCTGGGATAGACCTTTGACAAGGAAGTTAGGAGGAATGAAGATGATTCTGCTCTGGAGTCTCTCAGGCAGGCAGTCCCCACAGGTCACCTCAGGCAACCAGGGGTGCAACAAGAATCTGGAATAAGAGGACATCTGTGGCCTACACAGGAGTCTCATGGGCCAAAGCATCTCTCTTAGCAGAAATTAATTCCTATGGGATTAAGCCAAAATTTTTTGATAAAAAAAGTCCGAATGTTGCCCATATCCCATAGTGGCTTGTATTTTCTGTAGACACCATGATCTGCTGTGCCAATCTTGTTCTTTGTCTTGGATCACATTGCTCTCCATCGATATTTCTTTTTGGAGTCTCCTTCCATAATCTCTTTTCTTGGTCCAGGGAGTTTTCCCAGTGAGTTTTCTCTTTCTCTACTAATCAGACAGTTTCATGGAATGTCTTCTCAAAGTCTGGCTATTCATTTACCAGGACCGAACTGCAAAAACAAGTTTTTTTCTCCATTTTATGTTCTATCTCTTTACCCCAACTTCCTATTGTTCTAACTGTTGTGAACAGGTATGACATGTATGTGAAGACACTTGAGAGCTGTTAAGCATCTAGGTCCAGAGCTCAGGAAAGAGGGTCAGAGCTGGGGACTTATTATTAAAATGTAAATCTTCACTTTTAATTAACATCAGCATTAAAAAGAAGTCTCTGATTTAGCCGCATTGGTGAAGGGAAAAGGAAATGAAAAGTATCACAGTGTTAGCAAAACAGTTTTGTTTACATCATTAACATTTGTAGCCCTGTGCCAGTTTGAGCTTTTGGGAGTCCACTGAGATTAGTTCAGGATAAAAATATATAAAGCTGCAGTTAGAACAGCCTCCATTGGTTTAGCATCTACTTTGCACCAAGTCATTTATACATTTGGCAATAATGTTGAAGTTCTTTAAGCAAATGGACTCTGGAGACAGAATATTTGGATCCAAATATCAGTTTTCAACTTACTAACTATATGATCTTCAGTACATTGCTTAGCTTTTGTGTCTGTTTTCTTATCTATAAGATGAGGATAATAATAGCATTTGTCTCCACATTTTTTCTGCAAATAAATCATACCACTTAAAGCACTTACAATAGTGCCTTGTACATTGTACATGGTAAAGAAAAAAAACAAATAAATCGTAACTGGTATTATTCACACTTCCAGTTTGCATCCACAAATTATCCAGCAAGGAAGGGAGGATTTTTGAATTTATCAGTGAGAAAACTCAGGCCCAGAGATATTAAACAAAACAAACAAAAATTGTCAAATATCTCAGAGTGAGAAAGAGAGGAACTGCAGTTTGAATCCTGTTGAGTGACTCTGGTAATCATGTCGTCTCTACTCTGCTGTGATCTTCTGTATTTGTTCCCTATATTTGCAATAAATACAGATGTTGACACTTAAAATATTTCTCTTTCTTCTGAATGCTTATTTTAGACTAGATATAATTGACATCCATCTAACACAGTGTCTAGTGCACAAGGGCTCTGTAAACAGGAGGCAGCTGTAATCATTATATATTTCACCAGGAGCTATTTAGGACTGACCTAAATGGATACAGTGATCTAAATTTTTAGTAGATCCATGTAGTTTACCTTTCCACTGGTAATTGTCTCACACATACAAAAAAAAAGTCTTTTTTTTGGGGGGGGCAGATTTTATTGGTAATAGGAATAAGGATTACACTTCATTCTTATTTCCTTATTTTACATTTATATTTGATGATAGAGAACTTGGACGTGGTAAAATAGTAGGCCACCATATACAACAAAATCAGTGAATAATGGACAAAAAGTTCTGGTTTTATTCTTGGTTTTCTATTGGAAATACCAAAGAAATTATAGTATGGAAAAGTCAGATACACTAGCTATAAATAAGCTCTTTAAATAACATTGAAGATTATTTTGTAGATGTTTTTAATTTGCTTTTTGTGGTATACAGTTATATGAATGTTAACACATGCATAGGCTTGTGTAAGTACTAATACAGTCAGGATACAGAGCGATTTCATCATCATCATCCCCGAAAGCTCCCCTCAAAGGTTATTCTTTAAGTAAATCTTTGGAAAAAAATAAAAAGGTTAAAGTCAGAGATACAGGAAAGAATAGGAAAAAAAAATTGAAAACTCGAATAAAATCTGAAGACCTAAGATTTTATCCTGACTCTGCTGCTAATTATCTGTAATTTTGTGATCCTTCATACCTCTTTTTAAAAAAATTAATGTTTATTTATTTTTGAGAGAGAGAGAGACAGAGTGTGAGCAGGGGAGGGATAGAGAGAGAGGGAGACACAGAATCCAAAGCAGCCTCCAGGCTTCAAGCTGTCAGCACAGAGCCTGAAGTGGGGCTCAAACCCACGAATGATGAGATCATGACCTGAGCCAGAGTCAGATGCTTAATCAACTAAACCACCCAGGTGCCCACCTTTCATATTTTTTTTAAGTCCAGTTTCTTCATCTTTAAAGTAAAATTAAGATAAATGAGTTCTACTACTCTTCCTTGATTTTGAATTCCAGAATTATGATTCTGGGTTGAATCATGTGAACCTAAACATTTCAGAAAGGATTATTACCTTAGTTATTAAATAAATATACTTCCATCATTCTTTTCATATGATCTACTTCTGAGATATACTCTTTAATCTTATGTTTATATCCATTTCTTTTTTTTTTTTTAATAAACACTTTATTTATTTATTTTATTTCTAGGGGAGAGAGAGAGAGAGAGACAGCGTAAGCAGGGGAGGGTCAGAGAGAGAGGGAGTCACAGACTGAAACAGGCTCCAGGCTCTGAGCTGGCAGTCAGCACAGAGCCCGACGCGGGGCTCGAACCCACGAACCGTGAGATCATGACCTAAGTGAAAGTCGGACGCTCAACCGACTAAGCCACCCAGGTGCCCCAGTTTATATCTGTTTCTTAATCTAACTATTGGAAAGGTTTCCATAGCACATAAACTATATAAAATTACGTTTTCTTTAATTCCCTTTGGAAAGAATTTGAATTACTGCTTCATCACTGTAATGACATTTTGCCACATTGCTACTTTCATGTGATATTTAAATTGATAAATTTTAATAATTTTTAGTAGCTCATCTTCAACCAAAGACGATAAGACCAGAAGAATAACAAGTGACATGAGAAACTCCAACTATCTTTTACATGCTGTTCTGTCTATTGCATTTCCTGAAAGTTGTGTTAATCCACCGGCAAGGCAAGGTGAAGGAAAATATGTGCATCCTCCACCCAAGGTTTTCTACAGGATTTATGTTTCAACCATTTTAACAGATGATTTAAATCAGGGCCATTTCCCTTTTCATCTGTGTTGTTTCCTCTGAACTCCAGGAGACACTGTGTGATTGAGAAGTACACATTCAGCACCTGGAAAACTCCAGCTTTTTGTTTATTGCTTCGCAGGCTAAATTTTGTGAGATTAGCAGCAGAACATTCCCTCATTATGTCACTGAATCTCCTTTTCCCTGATGATCATTTAGCATCCCCTATGGGTATGAAGTTCTGGCAGGAATGTGGCCTACTATGGACTGCCCAGAATCCAGGGCCAGTCTTGCTTCAGGGAAGGGAGAGTACACTGTGGGAAGTGAGCAGGGGGTCCCTGTTCCTGTGTCAAAGGTGATGGAGATTAACTGTGAATGTGTGTGAGTGGAAGTGAATGTGTGTCAACTCTGTTCATGTCTCGACTGCCAGCGAATGAGTGGAATCTACCTCTTTCAGTGTCAATTTGTCAGTAGAAACAGTGACTCTAGGCCTAGAGACTTTTGGTTGGACTCAAGGGAAGCCACTGAGTAGAAAGAATGGTTATGAATTAGGTGTGAAGGGTCTTGGCCCTAGCCTGCTTGAGCCAATTTGGGGCCTATTTTGACCATCACCACTGAGTTCAAGCATGAGTTCTGTTAACCAAGAATCTTTCTACTGCCTAAGGGGATGCTATAGGAGACTGGCTGTTTAGACAAACATACCCTTGATATGTGTGTGTTCAACCTTGGAAGACTCGGCTATTTGCAGGAAACCCTAAAGAGAACATGACATATGAGTTTTTAAATGTAATTTAACGTATGGATTTAAATACTCTACACTGTGAGACTGGTATGTGGGACTAAGTTATTAACTTATGAGTGCATCTAGCCAACTGTAAGCCTCTGCATTGATATATTTTGCATTCTCCATGTGTTACTGTATAGCTTTTAATGTAATGACTTAAGCATTTTTCTTTGTAGTATGCATGGACAGATATATTCAGAAAACATGAGACTCTGGACAGAAATTATATTTGTTAAAATCTCAGGGGTCTTTATAAAGATATATGTATTATAAACTTTACCAAAGGTGTATAGCTATAGATTCCCCCAAATATTAAAAATCTACTGTTGTGTTATTAGTGTTACTAGTATGATGGTAAACCATTAGCATCTAATAATTCAAAGTAGAGATGATCTTTTAGTACCATGTAATAGTCCTTTAGCCCTGCAATTTTGCAACTATTATATATACTATCAGAGAAAAAGAACATGTATATGTTATATGCATATTAATTTGCACATTAAAATGCAGTGCTAACAAATCTATAGGTTTCAGTTAAGCTTAGATTCAACTGCATCCAAGAGAATTATTTAAAACAAATATGGGGCACCTGGGCGGCTCAGTTGGTTAAACATTCAACTCTTGATTTTGGCTCATGTCATGATCTCACGGTTTCATGAGTTCTAAGCCTCAGCCCTGTGTCAGGCTTTGCACCGAGCACATGGAGCCTGCTTGGGATTCTCCCTCAGTCTCTGGTCCTCCTTCTGCTCATACTCTCTGTCTCTCTCAAACTTAATAAATAAACTTTAAATAAAACAAATTAATAGTGTCTTCAATTAGGTGAAATTTAATTTTCCTGCTATGTGAAATTTGAAGGTTGACAGCCAAAGGATACTTGGTAGCTCCATGAGGTTGTGGTGGAAAAAGGTCTCTTCTGGACTTCTAGCCTCACATGGGTCTTTGCCACTGCTGGACGCCACTGCTCATCGCATTCACATATGAAGCAGCAGCACTATGATTGCATTACAGGGGGCAGAACTTAGCTGAAAGAAGGATCAGGAAATGACAGTTTTCATTCTAAGTGACAATGAATTGAGCTGAAAGTTGGGGTTTTGTTACCAGGTTGGGAAAGGGAGAACGGATATTGTAGGAGACAATTAACACTATCAACACAGTGTATGTGAAATATTTATAGAGTTTCATTTCTCTCTTAGTTTTTATGTAAACACTAAATATGATGAGAAGTTTTACTATTTTCTTTCCATATACAAATAGGTCATTAATGCACCTGCTGAGGTGTGGCCCCTCACATTGGAGGTTTGCTTTCTAATTCAACTTATGAGAGAAGCAGAACTGGAAAATACCCTTCTCCTCCTCCACTCCTGGAGGGGATTACTTGGGCAGCACTGCTGGCCACCCCTGTGTGTGTACACAGCGTGTATAGAAGCCTTGTGTTATTCAGTGCTCTGCAGGGACCAGTGCTTCAAGTGGGACTTCCCAGAGACCTGAAACACTTGAGAAGCCAGTTTATTTTTTGTAGACAAATGTAAAAAACCAGAAGACATTTATTTTATCAATATCCAGGCCAGACAAGTGTTTAATTAGTAGTCATTATATGTTATATGCTTGCCATTACTTGCTTTTCCTTGAAGCAAATGAGATCTGAAATATTATAGAATTTTATTTGCGAATACCAACATATATTCTGTGGTGATTCAGAAAAACTAACGAATTAGGGTGTCAGGATCAAGATCCTAGTAAATGTAAGAATTGACGACCCTGGATAATTTTTTCCCTTAATTGTGCTTGCATCGATGTGCCACTATCCAATTGAAAAGTGTTCAAACATACATATTTTTTTCTCATTTGATCCTCAAAAATATCCTCAAGGTAGTCTTAAAAGTATGGGACTAATATAAAATGAAGTGATTTCAGAGTTGGTGATCACATGTTCTAAACTCTTAAGCCCCTGAGAAATAAAATAATTTTCCCAGTGCCACACAACTAGTTAGGAATATAGCGGCAAACACACATCTTCTGTCTCCTGGGAAATATGCTTTGTAAACACTTGTTTATATTTACCCAGAGATATCAACTGCAAGTGAGAGAAGCATTTACTATTAAAATAATGTCATTCTGGGGACACCTGGGGAGCTCAATCAGTTAAGCCTCTAACTTTGGCTCAGGTCTTGATTTCACAGCTCATGAGTTTGAGCCCCGTGGGCTTTGTGCTGATAGCTTGGAGCCTGGAGCCTGCTTAGGATTCTGTGTCTCTCTCTTTCTCTCTCTGCCCCTCCCCCGCTCATGCTCTGTCTCCCTCTCTCTCTGCCCCTCCCCCACTCATGCTCTGTCTTTCTCTGTCTCTGTCTCTCTCACTCTCTGTGTCTCTCAAAAATAAATAAACATTAACAATTTTTTAACTGTCATATTTTCTTGAATATTATTTACTTAGCCTCTGTACTTTCAATGAATACATGATCTTAATAGTGTTGAGTATATTAGAAATACATTGTTCAGTACAGTAGCCACTAGTTACATGGGGCAGTTTAAATTAACTAAAACAAGGGATGCCTCGGTGGCTCAGTGTGTTCAATGCCTGACTCTTGGTTTAAGAGATCAGATTATGATCTCACAGTTTGTGGGTTCGAGCCTTTATCGGGCTTTGGGCAGATTGCATGGAGCCTCCTTGGGATTGTCTCACTTCTGTGCTCTCACTCTCTCCCTGCTTGTGCTCTCTCTGTCTCTCTGTCTCTATCTCTCTCTTTCTCTCTCAAAATAAACAAATGAACTTAAAATAATAGATTAACTAAAATAAAAAATCCAGTTCCTCAGTCCCACCAGCTACATTTCAAGTGCTCAATAGCCAGATCTGGCTAGTGGCTTCTGTCTTTGACAATGCAAATTATATGACATTTCCATCATCATAGACAATTCTATTGGACAGGGTCATGTTAGAAGGCTATCCTAGTTATTACTTCTTGGTGAGTTATGATTACATTCTTTTTTCAGCTGGTGCATGGGGGTGACAGGGAGGGTGAACAAACAAACTAGCAATAACAAAAGGGCTTAGAACATAGTTAACTCTCTAAGAAATATTTTTTCCTCTTCAAAAGAAAATAAGTATGTATGAAATTAGGATAATAATTGCCACTAAGCACATAAATGGTTTCTGAGAAGTCAGCAGAATGGTTATTATTAGATGATACTCTAGATAAGCTTTTTAGAGAAGACATTTTATTTTTTATTTAAATTTTTTTAATGTTTATTTTTTTCTGAGAGAGAGAGAGACAGAGCATGATCAGGGGAGGGGGACAGAGAGAGGGAGACACAGAATCTGAAACAGGCTCTAGGTTCTGAGCTAGTTGTCAGCACAGAGCCCGAAGCGGGGCTCAAACTGGTGAACTACAAGATCATGACCTGAGCTGAAGTCAGACACCCAAGTGACTGAGCCACCCAGGTGCCCCTAGGGAAAACATTTTATTAAATTTATTTTATTTAAAAATTTTTTAATGTTTACTTATTTCTGAGAGAGAGAGAGAAACAATGTGAGCAGGGGAGGGTCAGAGAGAGAGGGAGACGCAGAATCTGAAGCAGGTTCCAGGCTCTGAGCTAGCTGTCAGCACAGAGCCCAGCACGGGGCTCGAACTCACGAACCGTGAAATCATGACCTGAGCTAAAGTCGGACGCTTAACCGACTGAGCCACCCAGACACCGCTAGGGAAATCATTTTAGATCATAATTTTTTATCAGCAGTAAAGTGGTTTGGGGACAGTGTTGGTTTCAGGTCCCTATCAGTGAAGTTTTAAGTACTTTGAATGAATATGATTTTCAACAGTGGGAAGTTGAGCATGGTACTCTTTCAGAAAAAGGAAAAAGAGAATTACCTAGGGAGGAGAAGGAGAGAGAGCTGGGTTCTGTTATTTAGAATTAAAAGGCACATTTACTTATGCACATGTGATCACATCCTCACAGGCCTTTGTTCTGACTGAGCTGCCATGTTCAAATTCATTTTTAATACTTTTACAGGGCGCTATTGGCCATTTGACAGGACCTGGATAGTGAATTAAATTATCCTCTCACCAATTATTAGGTGGCCTCTGTGATCTTTGACCCTCCCATCCAGCTTCATAGCCTTAATGTGAATTATACTGACACACTGGAAAATTGTTGGGGACTTTGAGGAGAGAATCTAATTGTAGAGGAAAACCACGGAAAAACAATGGAGGAAAAAGGCAGTAAGCATATATGAAATCAAAGAAAGAAAATCTCAATGTAGAGTGAAAGGAAAAAGACATTTCTCAAAGCAAGATTTGAATTTCTTCTGAAGCATAAATGGGATTTTGAGAAGGAGGAAGAAAAGTAGGCTCTTCTGAGTCAGTAATGAAGAGTCCTGAAGATGTACGTGAATGTGCTTCCTTCTGGAAAGAATGGAGGTTTGGGACAGACCATGGAAAGGCCCGGGGAACGAGAGCAGAGTATATGTTTGGTTGGTGATAACAGCATTGACTGGAAGGTGGGACACAGCAAGGATACAGAGAAGCTTGAAAGCAAAGGTGTTGGCTATGGACGCTGTTATCAAACACAGCTTTGTTGACTCTTAGTTGGAGAAAGGAGTGACCAAACTGGTCTTTTAAGACTTGAGGGTGTTCGTGTGGATCAGGAGGAGAATGACAGTAGAGACCAGAGGGTACTGCTATAACTAAGAAGTCAACTAATATTTACTGAGCACCTACTATTCTAGGCCCCAGAGATATAATACTGACAGGCCAGAGACTGATTTTGAGAGCAATGGGGGAAGACCACAGGTTATGAAGAAAGGAAAGAGTAGGTAGAAAATATAGGAGGTTTATAAATCTCTCATATTTGAGAATGCTGACATAAAAAATAAAGAAATTCTTTTCATTTTTAGGCCATTTATATGATCATATATGTTTGTAATCCCTCTTTTCTCTAAACTCTTTATAATATTGAAGGTGTGGTATTTCCATGGAAGGTGTGGTACTGAAGGAATAACTGTCCTTTTTTTTAGCTCTTGCCTTATGCCAGGAGCTCAGCGAAGGAAAGGAGTCCTGGTAGCTCTGGCTGGAAACTCTAAAAGGAAATCTCTGCCTTTACTTTTAGGCAATCTGAGGGCAGGTGCAGCAGTCGCTGTGCGCAGCAATGGCAAGTGTGACAATCACTGTGACTGTTTATAATTAGAAAACAACAGGCTCCCAGCGACTCATTCACCAAACAATAGCTACAAAGTGTTGACCCCGCCCCCCACCAAAACCAAAACCCAACCCAACCCAAACAAACAAACAAACAAACAAAAGCACAACTTTTCAAATGCCTTCCTTATGTCCTGAAGACATAGCAGTCAACAGTCAGGTAATAGAAGGTATTTGGTGAAGAGTGCCTAGGGAACATAGAACCGCATTTGATGCTGATGCTCTGGACGTATGCTGCAGGCTTCCTTGTCTATAGAGTCCCCTGCATTTGCACCCTGGAACGGGATGTAACCATCCACATTGAAAAGCAGATTATCAGACAACTGAGGACAATAGTGCGACAACATTTTTATTCCTCCATCTCTAGCATCCCTGTTCCTAAAAGCTAACATGTATTCTTTTTTCAACCTATCTTCTCTATAAATTTGGGTCCCTTTTCTGTAATTATTCTGTAGAACAAGGCTAATATGATGCAAGAAAAATGAAGGTAGGTCTATACATAGAGGCTTAATATATTGTTAGTTTAAAAATTGTTTTGTACATACACACCTGAAAAGAAAAGTCAGAGTTTTCTAGTTTTTACTTTGGATCAGATTGACAAACCAGAATAAAATCTACATTCTCTAGAGACCAAGAGATTTAACTATCAGGCCAATGTTGGTGTTGCGCTTTATGTCAGCCAGGACTGGAACTCGTTAAAAACATGTGAAGCTACATGACATACATATTAACACACACATGACAATCTATAAATGCTTTATATTAACTTAATGAATTGACTTAATCAAGTAGAGAGTACTGAGTGTGCAGTAAAAAAGTTACCACCATAGCCTTTAGTATAGTTTATTTGTATGTTTGCCTATATTCAATTTTATAGCTAGTTTCATATTTAAATAAAATGCTTATTTGCTTTCTGCATATCTCCACAATTTCCAACCAAAGAAGGGAAGGATTACATAAATGATTCAATATGCATAAGGTGGAATTTATGTAGCATTAAAGCATATGATTTTCCCTTTAAAAATATTTTTAAGGGGATATACTCATGACAAAAGGTTCAGTAAAAAATATCAGAGTATAACATTATATTTCCAGTAGAATACCACATATGTAAGAATGAAAATAATATAGGATATAGCATCAGTTAATTTTATTGATATAATATTATGTAGATTTATTTTACTTACACTTTAGATTTGTTTTTTAATGTTTTTGGATTTTCTAATTCTCCTTATTCTTACAGTAAGAAAAAGAAGCAAAACTAGGACTTAAAAAAACCATTTTTAAATCATTGCTTTTGTTTGTGTTTTAAATAACTTCCCTTTGATATTGTCATTTTCAGTACTTCTCATTTTATAAATTGATGTGAATTCAGAGTAAACTGATTCCAGTGTTCTTTCCCTAATGAGACAGAAATATTGCCAGCAGCTTCCTCGTGGGACTCTCAATGCCGGCATGTTGCATATGAAAAGACTGAAAAATTCCGTTAGCAAACATTCTTAGGATCTGAAATATTTGAAGATATGTATTTGAACAGCTGTGTTTTAATCTCCTATTTTTAAACTGTTTAGCTCTTCTTGATGCAGGAAGTTTGTCTTGGTGTTGGTTTTTATTAGAATGGTTATGTTCACAACCAATTTCTATGGAGTTAGGGGCATTTGTTTATCAAGTTGTAGGCTCTTGTTTACAAAAGAGAATTAGCTCCCAGCTCATTGGAACTTTAGTTCCTATTGCCTGTTATAGCTCTTTGTATTCCAGAAAAAGGCACAGTAAAGTCAGACAGTAGATATTTTACCACAGTGAATACAAATTGTTAATGAGTTACCACTGACTCTTAAAGGACACATCATGCTATTCATTGAGTTTCCCAAAAGAAAGATGCTTACAGATAAAGGGATTTATATGGCAGCAAGTCTATTTTTGAAACTTGCTGACATTCCCCTTCCAGAATTTAATCCTGTCTCAGAAGGGATTATCTAGTTTAGAATAAAGGGGAGTTTTGAGTGATTCGAAGAGTCATTCAAGTAAAAAATTACCTAGGTCTTAGTCATCTAAATTTGGGCATTTATCTCAATTATTATTTCTCCTGACATTCTCTGAAAAGATAGTAAAATTTATTGTGAAATGTTTAAGACTGGTATTAGCCTCATTTAAGCTCTAAATCTAGTAAATGGTGGCACCACTGATTTACATAGTTCTCCATATGTAAAAGCATGGAATTTGCAGGACGTAAAGACAGGCCTTTTGAAGAAATCAGAGCCCTCTTAATTTGGACGTTAAGCTGCGTACAAATAAACAGGAAATCTCATATGTGCTCGTATAAGATCGTCCTTGAGTTGCAGTCCTTATCCTTCCAGCTGGAGCAAGGACTTTTCCTTCTCTTCAGTGTCACCTACATGCTGATGTTGGGAGGGTTGAATGACATGACGTAATTCCCCTAGCTCCATACTTGGTCCATCATAACAAAAGCTTTTAATGACTGAACAGTAGGTTTAGAGCCCAGGCAGAAAAAGATGATGCTTGTTTGAGGGTAACTAAGATGACATTAATCCTGGAGGCCAGAACAAAAAGCACAGAATCATGCCTTTTAATCTGTGTAGTTGTGAAACCTGTAGGGAGATGGGAATGGTCCCTGACTTGGCATAGTCTAAGTGCTTACATTTTTGGTCTCCACTTAATACCAAAGAGCTGGCAGGGACAGGTTTACTGTTTAGCTGTTGCAAAGACCATTCACTAAGGGGTGTGATGGCTTTAAAGCCTGCATAGTCTTTAAAACTTGATGCCTTGGATAAATGTCAAATAGCTTTATTGTAGTTATTAAGCTACAAGTGTCTAAAGAAATGTTGAGTGAAAATTAATTTATTTTAAACCTTTATTAGAGTTATCCTTTGTTGTATAACAAATCACAAAATTTACTGGCTTAAACAAACACACATGATTCATTATTTCTACTGGATGGTGTTTCTGTTGGTTTTCCTGGACTCGGTCATTCAGGGAATGGGTGAGCTGGAGTTGGCCTCAGGGTAGATTGGCCCAGCTGTTGCAGTCTCCATCCTGAGCTTCTCCACCTGAAGTGGGCTCAGTACACAATCCCAAGAGGGCAAAGGAGAAGCTGCAAAATCTCTCGAGGCGTGCACTCTAGACGTCACATAACGTCACTTCTTCCATATGTTATTGGTCAAGGCAAATCACAAGATCAGTCCAAACTCAAGGGAAGGGAAAATAAACTTGACCTCTTAATGGAATAAGTGGCAGAATCAAATGGCCAGTGAACATTGGAATCAGTATTGTAGCCATATCTGAGAAGAAGAATTAAAAAAATAAAGGAATCTACCTCAGCATTTCACAAGAAGTCAGATGGATTTACAAGGAAAGTGATGCTAAGTGACCAATATAGGGAAAACTGCTGATGTGAAGAGTGGAAGCAAAGAACTCCCTTGAATGCCTAAACACTGGAACATTGCCAAGTTGATTGTTTACCATGATTAGAATGACTAATGTCCAGATTTATTCAGGACAGCTTTGTTTATATCTACTGGCCTAGAGAAACAATAAATATAGCTTTCTCTTTTCCTCTCAAAATATCCAGCTTTGGTTAATAGATGTTACATTCACAAGGTACATTTTGTACCTTGATACTCCATTGTGCTATGGTAAACATCATGTTGACAAATCATGTTGACTAATCTCTGACATTTCCTCATGACAGCAGATACTTTGGAGGAGGAATGTATCTGGAGAAGAAAAAAATTATCAAAAAATTCACATCCAGGAATTTCTGTCACTGATACATTAGTTTGTAACTGTGACAGCTATTAGCTAGAAGGTACCCATTGAGTGAGACCATTGAAGCTGCCCAAGGACTAACTTCATCAGAGAGTAAGAATCAGAAACAAGTAGGCAGAGAGAGAGAAAGAGGAAATAGCACCAAGAAAGCCAAGACTTGATTTCTAGTTCCCTATCACTAAACATTAGGTAACATGCCAAACCTCACATACTCCAACTTAAAACATAACTTCAACTAATTATTGTAAAAATATACCTAAATAGGCATTTCACTTAAAGGAAAATACAAATAAAGCAAAATAATGACAAGAACAAGAACAGCATTATGGTAATATTCAAAGAAGTAAAAATGAAGCCATCTTGAGACAGTATCTTATGCAATTAATGCCCCCTCTTTTTTGCCTGCCAGACTTTTAATATCTAAATGTTTGATATATTTTATGTAATTGGTTAATGAGAAGCAAAAGTGAAATTCCCAGCTCTAAAGTCAGATTGGCTGGATTCGAATCAAGTTCTGCTTTCTCTTAGTGATATAACTTAGGGAAAATTACTTCTCTGTATCTCAGTTTTCTCATATGAGTAAATGGGGTTGAAGATCATCATAATAATAATGTCTACTGCATATTAGTCATATCTACACTATCTTACATTTATGAGACAAATGAGTTAATAGAAATAAAGCACTCATAAGAGTCAGAGTACAAAACAATACAAACTAAACATTTGAAAAATATTGGCTATTATTTTATTGCTGTTGGCATTAGACATTGATACAAACGGTACTAAATGGCAACATATATCAAACACTATAGAAATGTTCTTCACTTTATCCCAATAAACACGCTTCTAATAATTCACTCCATGAAGTAATCCAACAGAAGGAAAAAGATCTATACTAAGGAATGGCTAATGCAGAGTTATTTTCCTGCCAGAGCAAGCACTTTATTTGCTTTATTTCCCAACTTTGTTTACAGTGTTTGAAGCACATGGGACTGTTAATATTGTTCTTCTTATGTTACAAATTAGACCTGGGATTCAGATTCTTATTGGTGAAATCCTAGATGCACACCAATTGGTGACGAGTTAAATGTATTATTATGGTATATCCATAAAGCAGATACTACATAGCAGTTATTAAAAAGAATGAGGAAAAACAAAACAAAAGAATCTGGGTTTCTAATATCATTCTTTGATAAAAAGAACCAAACTCTTTGGAGGAATGATTGATCTAAGGCTGGGGGAATGAATGCACTGGAATGTCTTGGATGGCCTGGAATGTTTTCTCCTGCCAGAAACCAAGAGGTGCCAACAACAACCAAAGTCAACAGCACCCTGACTTACGCACACACAATGCTGGGGGTGTGTCAGAGGGACACAGGAAGCAACTGAAAGAACTCCCAGTAACTGAAGCTGGAATCATTTGAATAATAAAATAAAGTAGTATTGGATTATAAAGTATAAACTAAATATTCACATATAGATACAGATATAAATGACTGAATAAAGAAATAAATAGGGGAGGCGCAACTGGGTGGCTCAGTCAGTTAAGGTCTCACAGTTCATGGGTTTGAGCTCTGCATTGGGCTCTGTGCTGAGAACTCAAATCCTAGAGGCTGCTTTGGATTCTGTGTTCCTCTCTCTCTCTACCCCTCCACTGCTCACACTCTATCTCTCTGTGTCTCAAAAATAAATAAACATTTTAAAAAAAGTAAAAAGGGGAACATAGATAAATCTCCTATGTAGAAGAATTGCAGAATAGTTTATGTAGATACTCTGCCTTCAAAGTACATCATAATTCCCACTCCTTAAATGTGGTCTGCACATAGTGAGTTTCTTCCAAAAACTACAGTATGGAAAGGAGGAAAGAAGAGTAACTGTTAGAAACATGACTAAACATACCCTATCCAGGTGATCGAGGTTAACATTAAGAGTAATACGTCATGCTGATAATATGCACCCTTGATATGACTTGATGAAAATGACAATTTGCTTCTGTGGGCTTCCTCCCCAAGTCCCAGTCTAAGCATGAGAAAAACATCAGACAAATCCCAACTGAGTAACACTTCATAGAATAACTGACCAGTCTTTCCTAAGCTAGTTTTCAAAAATAGGGAAAGTCTGAGAAAATGTTATCGGCAAGAGGAGACACAATGCCTAAATGAAGAAAGGTATACTGAATAGGATTATGTGATTGAAAAAGGATATTAGGTAAAAACTAAGAAGTCTGAATTAAGTATGAATTTTTAGATAATAATAATTAATATTGGTTCACTAATGCTAATAGCTAAACCATACTAGCATAAGAATATTAATAATAGTGGAAATGGGATGTTTAAAAATTTTAAAACAGTTTTAGATATACAGACAAATTGTTAAGATAGTAAAGAGAGTTTCCATGCACATGTACCCCAATGTTCATAGCAGCACTCTCAACAATAGCCAAATCATGGAAAGAGCCTAAGTGTCCATCAACTGATGAATGGATCAAGAAGATGTGGTTCATCTATACACTGGAATACTACATGGCAATGAGAAAGAAGGAAACCTGGCCATTTGTAGCAATATGGATGGACCTTGAGGGTGTTATGCTGAGCAAAATAAGTCAGGCAGAGAAGGACAGATATTATATGTTTGCACATATAGGTGGATTAGGAGGAACTAATTAACAGAGGACCATCGGGGAGAAGAAGGGGAGAAATAGTGGGAGAGAGGGAGGGAGGCAAACCATGAGAAACTCTTGAATGCTGAGAACAAACTGAGGACTGATGGGTATGGGGGGAGGGGATGGGGGGATGGGCATGGTGGAGGGCACTTGTTGGGATGAGCACTGGGTGTTACATGGGAACCAACTTGACAATAAACTATTTAAGAAAAAAATAAAATAAAATAGTTTATTTTAAACACATTTTGTTATGTGTCCGCTCTCCCTGTCAGAAAAGGAGAGTACAGAGCATATAGAATGAGGAGGGTGAAGGACAGAATATACTGTTGGTTCTCAGGCTGTAACAACAGCTGGAGTTCTGGGATAAAGAGAATCATTTAATTCACTGAGAGATGTTTTTAAGTTTATTTGTTTTGAGAGAGAAGAGAAAGCACAAGCGGGGGAGGAACAGAGAGAGAGGGAGAGAGGATTCCAAGTGGGCTTCGCACTGTCAGTGCAAAGCCCGATGTAGGGCTCAATCTCACAAACCGTGAGGTCATGACCCGAGCCCAAATCGAGAGTCAGACACGTAGCTGATTGAGCCACCCAGGTGCCCCCAAGAGATTATGTCTTAATTTTGATTGAAATAGGGGCGCCTGGGTGGCTCAGTTGGTTAAGCGACCGATTTCAGCTCAGGTCATGATCTCACGGTTTGTGGGTTCAAGCCCCGCATTGGGTTCTGTGCTGACAGCTAGCTCAGAGCCTGGAGCCTCCTTTGGATTCTGTATCTCCCTCTCTCTCTGACCCTCCCCTGCTCACGCTGTCTCTCTCTCTCAGAAATAAGTAAAACATTTAAAAAAATTTCTTTTAATTATCTGATTGAAATAGAACTGTTTAAAATCTCATGATGCAACTGTTAGTGCTTGAAAAGAATCAAAAAAGGCTTTGAGACCTTTCTGGGGTATTCAGGGAAAGAAAGAGTTATCCAAAAGTGTGGATTCCAAAGCTCCTTTACGAAACAAATAATATTGTTTCTTGGTATCTCATCACAGTCCAGATAATTCAATAATCTTGTTAAATGAAATAGTTTTTGGATAAATGAAAGAATCCACAAACAAACAGTATTTCGATGATCAAGTGAAGTCTCATGTGCTGTTTGTGTATCTGTCTCCTCCTTACAGTTATCACCAGTATTTGTTTGCACTCATGTATTTACTCAGGGCTTTGTGTCTGGAAATTGAAAAACCTCAAAAGAGGTTGTGTTTGAGGTGAGGGATGAGAGGAGACAGATGTTTGGAAGGAATGATGAGTTATCCCTTCTGTATTAGGTTCCTTGGATTGGGTGGTGTCCTATGGGAGAAGAGGAAATACTCAAAGATGCTCTTCAGGAGATTATGGGGTTCTAGGAGAGAGGTGAGGCATCCTAGCATCCTAGCTGTTGGGGTTATTCATGGCCCAGTTCGAAAGTGTATCACAGAGTTTGGAAGACCACATTTCCTGGCTCTGCAAGGAATCAAGCACCACTTCAGCAAACCTAAGTTCAGCAGGTGTAGAAAGGTGCCTCGACACAGGACAAAAGTGTTCTCATAACTGCTTCATTCTGCAAGGTGGCGGTAAGACTCCCTTTTCCTAGGATTTGGACAACAGGAGTAGTAAGTGGGAGCAGGAGAGAGGAGGGAGAATGTCTGTGGTTGATAAAATACTTTTTCTATACCCTCAAAAAATAATTGCTGGAATCTTTAAGATGGGCGGATTATCTTGCTTAGGCAGGTAGAGGCTCAGAATCATTGTAATTTTGGTCTAAAAGTAAATATGACCTCATTCAGTGAAAAAATATTGGCAAGGCTAGCCAGAAATATACATACATTCAATTTCATCTTTGGAGGTAAGAGGTACAATATTATTCTTATATCTGTTTTTTAGATAAAGAAAATGAGGCCTAAATAAGTTCAGATTAAAGTCATACTGCTGGGGCGCCTGGGTGGCTTAGTCGGTTAAGCGTCCGACTTTCGCTTGGGTCATGATCTCGCGGTTCGTGGGTTCGAGCCCCGCGTCGGGCTCTGTGCTGACTGCCAGCTCAGAGCCTGGAGCCTGTTTCAGTCTGTGACTCCCTCTCGCTCTGACCCTCCCCTGCTCACGCTGTCTCTCTCTCTCTCTCTCCTAGAAATAAATAATAACATTAAAAAAATAATAATAAAGTCATACTGGTAACCAACTGGTAAAAGTGAAATGCAATGATAGTAATTTATTCTCTGCATCATATATGTAAAACCCAATATATACGGTAATTAATCTCCAGTTAGGGGAAATTGTACACTGAACATCAATAGCAAACTGTACGATAAACAAACTGCAAAGGTCTTCGTGTGTTATGACAGACTATATTATTCATTTTGGTTTTATGGGGAATTTATGGGGGGAGCTGAGTTTTGTTTTTCCTGATTTTCACTTAGCAGTCATAGATCAACAAATGTAAAGAATGTCAGATCGGGAAGCTATATCCTGCCGCCTGCAAGTGGACTGGTCCATGCCCATCTTAGAGAGTTTTATGTTACACTCACCTTACTCACTCTCAAAAGGAAGGCTTTTGCAAAAGAACCTCTTTTCTCTATGGTTCGGCCATATGCCTTATAGGTTGATTATGCTACTATTAATAACTAGTTCTTTTCCCTTTATGAGTCATTGAATTCTTTCTGGAACATCTCTAATTCCAGGTGACATAAATTTCAATTTGCATTTTTTCCCCTGGCTTCTCCCCCACACCCTGACGCACACACATAGCAAAATACTTTTTGAGCATATTACTTAAAGCTTCACAGGCCTTGGTTACCTGGGTTTCTTTCCACCCACTTGAACAAACGTAAGTAAAGCAATTGAAAGTGCATGTGCTTCTTTCTCTTCTCATATGTTTTTGTGGCTTCACTTGATAGTGTTAATAAATGTAGAGTACAAATTCTAAGTCCAGAATTGTTTTAAATTCTTGGGCCTTTAAAAACTAATTTATAATTTTGTAACATCTGTTTCTTGTGGCCATCCACAAGTAGATTTATTTTCTTAACCATTATATGATTATGTTTTCATCAGATTAGGGAAATGAGTGGAGATGGTGTTCAAGACCAGTAGGGCCTTTACAGTAAGAACAAATTGGCAGCAGCAGGTGGAATGTGCTTGGAAGAGAGTCGGCATGTACAGCGTGCACATGCCAAATTGCTGGCTAATATAGCAGTTGCTGGCTCCCACAATGCACAGTTGTAGCAGATCTTTTTATTTTTTTAAGTAGGCTTTTTCCTTGGCACGATTAATATTCCTTCACTTTAACACAATTGCAGAAGATGGTGAGCCTCTCATGCCAGCCATTATTTCTAGTAATTTCTTAGTAGCATCCACTGCATTATCCCTGGTCTCTGTAGATTCAAGATCAGCTGGAACAGGGGTCATATTGTTGCTGGAATTTGGCATAATCTCATACAAACACAATATATCTACATTGATGCCCAATTTAGAATAATTGTCGTAGTCTCTTTTCCCATCAGGTGATCTGAAGGAAGATTAATTATGGAAATAACTGTTATGGAAAGCATGTACCTCCCTTCTATTTCCTTGTAACCCAAAGTTCACAGTGAATCGCTATCTGCTGACCTTGATAATTTTAAAGAGAGCATAGCGATCAATAACCTGTTAATCTGACAGTAACTTGGGTAGTCTGTTTGCTTGCCCTTGATTTCCAATAGGATTTGAGAAGCTGGATCTGAGAGCTGTCTGCTCTATAGAAATACTTGAATGCTTTCCTTTGTGCAGTACCAAACTTGGAGAAAAATTCCCTAAAGCTCTTTGAGGAATATACAATATGTCTTTATTTTTGTCCTCCCAGATTTCATATCCTTTCTTCAGAGAGTAAACAAAAGTATATTTTTCAAAACCTGAGAGCTTTTCCTCAGCTCTCTTTTCTTTGGTCCTGTTTTTTATACTCAAAAAAATGACAAGACACGCCACTCTGCCCCTTCTAGCCCATATTCTACACTATTTCAGACATAATTCTTACAGACATCTCACAGTGATGAAGTTAGAGAAAAGAGTCCTGAATTACTCTTTGATCTAAGGATGATGTTATACATATACAATTAGGAAGTGTCCTGAACTTGGGCCAGATGCTATCTAATAACATAAAGTTCCATCTATCAGTGAATGTATCCGGCCTGCTGAACTATGAAACAGCACCATATAATCTGCCCCAGAATCTGAAATTGTGTGAGAAGTAGATTAAGTGATTTTAAAACAGTTTATTTAATGTATCCCTCCCTGGTTTAAATTATATCACACAACAATATAGATTCTGCCTTTTCTAAGCCCATCAAGTATTTCAGGCAATTTTTGAGGTGAAAAAAATACTAAAGAGAGAAGATTGGAATTCATTACATGTATTTGGCTTCTTTTAATATTTGGACACAAAAATGGGCCAAATAAACACATTCTTTGTAACCTGCACTGGGATACTTTTTTTCTTCGCAGAATCAACACCTGGATTTTAACCATAGTTATCATATAAGGTCTTTAAGTCTCAGTTTTCCCCAAATTAACTATATCTCCTTAGAGATCCTTAATCAAGAATACTTTCTAACTATTAGATTTTCTTCAGATGGAGGTTTAATAGAGGGAGTAACAAAGAGAGAAAATAGTATGTTGGGCTTGTTTCATGTAAAGATACGTGATATTTGGTGCAGACAGATTATGTGCCTTATACCAAGTGCTACGTTGTTTAAGGTCTCTGTAGTAATCTGCAAATGCAACAACCTCTTGATGCTTTTGAAGTTGGAATGTGGAATCTCAGTTAACACAGCTAGTAGGTGGCAGAGATAGGGTTGCAGCCCAAACGGTTCATCCACATCCGGGCTCTTCATGAGCCCTGTTTTCTTTACTGGGTACGTATGTGTGTCAGCGACCAGATGGATCAGCAAAGGCTGATTCTTCATTCCACGCCCCCGTCACTTTCCGTACTTTACGTTCAGGCTCTCAAACATACCAGAGTCTGTTTTGCCTTGAGGATCTTTGCGTTTGTTGGTGTCTGGTTTGGAACCTGTCTTCCTTCACTCATTATTGACTCCTTCTTATGCTTATGGCCTCCAGGGAGATGTCTTCACCTCTGGGAGGCCGTCCTTCACCATGCAAAGTAAAGTAGGTTTCTCCTCCCCTAACCTACTGGCCTTCACATTCAGAGCTTCTTCCTAGTATTTCTCTTTCCACAGTTCAGGTTGCCTATGTGACATGTGTTTATCTGCTTGCTTAATGTCTGCCTCCTTCTCCTTCATATTCCCCACTTAAATGTTGGCTCTGTAAATACAGATGCCATGTAGCTTTGTTTTAGGGACCCAATAAATTGTTAGATTGTTAGATGAATTAAGGCAGAAGTTCAATACGGTGTCTGACAGAGTGAACAATAACAATAACATTGCAGTTATTGCTTGTGTGCGTTTGTCTTTTTGGTAGGAATATATCACAAAACCAAGGGATATCTGCTTTTAAGATATAGGAGTCCACAGTCACAAATCCCATGAGAACTTAAGATTAAGAGGAGCATAATTTCTCTCTGAAAGTAAAGTTTCACATGAAAATGTAGTGGATCACAGTCCAAGTGGGTAAATCCCTTCAAAGACGTTGTTGACATATGAGACCCGGTTGTAGGCTGACTGATGTTGCAAAATTTCTAAGAGACAGTACTTATCATTGACTGAATTATGCCCCGCCAAATTCATATGCAGGAAACCTCACCCCTAGTGTCTCAGAATGTGCCTGTATTTGGAGAGAGGGCTTTAAAGAAGTGACTGAGTTAAAATGAAGCACTTAGAATGCACCCCAATCCAGTTTGGCTGGTTGTATCTTTGTAAGAAGAGGAAATTTGGACACAGACACTGGAAAGAATGTGTGAGGAGACAGGGACATCTGTGAGTCAAGGAGAAAGGCCTTAGGAGAAACCAAACCTCACAATACCTTGATATTGGACTTCTAGACTCCAAAACTGTAGGAAAATAAATTATTCTTGCTTAAGTCTTCTGGGCAACTGTATTTTGTTAGACAGCCATTGCAAACTCATACAACATCTAAGAATCGGAAGAAATTTGGACACTCAATGACAAAGAGATAAGATAGTCACAAAGGGGAACTTTGCCATTTCCTATTTAAGTATTGCCCAAAAAGAATCTCATGGATTTTGTGTGTTCTCATCTTGTTAGCAAGACTCTGTGATGGAGATGAGGTGGATTTGGAGATGTGTGCCACACATATTCCATCCTCATGTTATTCACAAAACGTTTTTATGTGATATAGCAAATAGACTTTTTAAAGACCCTTCCCCTAATTTTATAGAGAATTGGCATACCTCACTGTATAAGTTTCAGGTATATAGCCTGTTGGTGGGAATGTAAACTGGCATAGCCCCTCTGGAAAACGGTGTGGAGGTTCCTCAGGAAACTAACAATAGAACTCCTCTATGACCCAGCAATAGCACTGCTAGGAATTTACCCAAGGGATACAGAAATGCTGATGCATAGGAGCACATGTACCCCAATGTTCATAGCAACACTCTCTACAATAGCTAAAATATGGAAAGAGCCTAAGTGTCCATCAACAGATGAATGGATCAAGAAGATGTGGTTTATCTATACCATGGAATACTACATGGCAATGAGAAACAATGAAATCTGGCCATGTGTAGCAACATGGATGGAGCTTGAGGATGTTGTGCTGAATGAATAAATCAGGCAGAGAAGGACAAATATCATATCTTTGCATGTATAGGAGGATTAGGAGGAACTTACCTGAGGAACAAGGGGAAGAAGAAGGGGGGAAATGGTGGGGAAAAGGGAGAGAGACAAACCATGAGAGACTCTTGAATGCTGACAAAAACTGAGGACTGATGGATGGAGGGGGGAGGGGGGATGGGCATGGAGGAGGGCACTTGTGGGGATGAGCACTGGGTGTTATGTGGAAACTAATTTGACAATAAACTATTTGTAAAAAAAATTAAATTAAAAAAAGAAAACACAAAAAAAGTTTCAGGTGTATAGCATGCTCATTTGATTTATGTATATTGTGAAATTATTCCCATAATAGATTTAGTTACCATACACCATATCAGCTAGATACAATAAAAAGAAAAGAAAAAAATTCTCCTTGTAATGAAAATTCACAAAATATACTCTCTTACAACTTCTTATATACCATACACCAGTGTAAACTATAGTCATCACATTACACATTACAGGCATACTTGGAAATACTGAGTCTTGTTCCAGACGGCCACATTAAAATGAGTATCACAATAAAGTGAATCAAATAAATTTTTCAGTTTCCTGGTACATACAAAAGTTATGTTTACACTATATTGTATTAAATGTGCAATAACATCATGTCTAAAAATAGAATGTATATTCCTTAATTAGAAAACACTTTGTTTACTGGATTTTATATGTAAGTGATGAATCACTAAATTCTACTCTTGAAACGTTATTACACTATATGTTAACTAATTTGGATTTAAATAAAATTAAAAATGTATACATTGTTGCTTAAAATGCTAACCACTATCTGAGCTTTTCATTGAGTCATAATCTTTCTGCTGGTGAAGGGTCTTGCCTTGATGTTGATGCCTGCTGAGTGATCAGGCAAGTGGTTGCTGAAGGTTTGGATGGTTGTAGCAATTTTTTAAAATAAGACAGCAATGAGGTTTGCATATAGATTCTTTTTGTGGATTATATGATGTATTATATGATGCTGTTTGGTAAGATTTACCCACAGTAAAATTTCTTTCAAAACTGAAGACATTCCTCTCCAACCCCATTGCTGCTTTATTCATGAAACAATATTTTAGATCTTTTGTTGTCATTTTAACAAACTTCATAACATCTTCACCAGATAGATTCTATCTCAAGAAACCACTTTCTTTGCTCATAAGTTAGAAATAACTCCTCCTCTGTTAAAATTTTTGTTTAATGTTAATTTTTGAGAGAGGGAGAGACAGAGCATGGGTAGGGGTAGGGGCAGAGAGAGACACACACACAGAATCCAAAACAGTTCCATGAACTGCGAGATCACGACCGGAGCCGAAGTTGGATGCTAAACCGACTGATCCACCCAGGCGCCCCATATTAAAGTTTAATCATAAGATTTCAACAAATCAGTCACATCTTTAGGCTCCACTACTAACTCTAGTTCCCTTGCTCTTGCCATACATCTGCAGTTACCTCTATCACTGGAGTTTTGAATCCCTCAAAGTCATCTGTTACAGTTGAAATAAAATTCTTCCAAAATTCTGTAATGTTATTTTGATCTTGTCCCAAGAATCACACATGTTCTTAATAGAATCTAGAATGGTGAATCCTTTCCAGGAGGTTTTCAACAGACTCTTCGCAGATCCGTCAGAAGAATCACTATGGCAGCTACATGAAAAGTAGTAAATAGTAAGACTTGAAAGTTAAAATTACTCCTTGATCCATGGGCTACAGAATGGATGTTGTGTTAGCAGCCCTTAAAGCAACATTCATCTCATTGTATATCTTTATTGGAGTTTTGGGTAGCTAGGCACATTGTTAATAAGCAATATTTTGAAAGAATTTTTTTTTTTCCTGAGCAGGTCTCAACAAGTAGGCTTAAAATATTTGGTAAACAGTATCGTAAACAGATGTCCTGTCATCCAGGCTTTGCTATTCCATTTTCAGAGCACAGGCAGAGTAAATGTAGCATAATTCTGAAGGTCCCTAAGATTTTCAGAATGGTAAAAGACCATTGGCTTCGATTTAAAGTCACCAGCTGCATTAACCTCTAACAAGACAGTCAGCCTGTCCTTTGAAGCTTTTAAGCCAGACTGACTTCTCCTTTCCAGTTAGGAAAGTCCTAGATGGCATCTTCTTTCAGTATAAGGCTGTTTCATCTACACTGATAATCTATTTAGTGTAGCCACCTTCATGAATTATCTTAGCTGGATCTTCTGCATGTTCTGCACTTTCTATATCGGCACTTGTTACTTCACCTTGAGTTTTCTGTTATGGAGATGTCTTCTTTCAACCTTACGAACCAACTTCTGCCAGCTTCCAACTTTTGGAGCTTTTTCTGCAGCTTCCTCACTTCTCTCAGCCTTCATAGAACTGAAGACAGCTAGGGCCTTGCTCTGGATTAGACTTTGGTTTAAGAGACTGTTGTGGCTGATAGGATCTTCGATCGAATCATGCTGATACAATACTTTCTCTGTATCAGCAATAAATCTGTTTCACTTTATTATTCACATGTGTACTTCTGTAGCACTTTCCATGGCATTCACAATGTGGCTTTTCCGTGTAGAGGCTTAGCTTTCAGTCTATCAATTTTCAACATAACTTCTTCATTTAGCTCAGTCATTTCTAGCTTTTCATTTAGAGTGAGAGAGATGTAATGCTCTCTCTCACTTGAGCACTCAGAGGCCATGGTAGGCTTATTAGCTGGGCTAAAATTAATATTTTGTGACTTAGGGAATAGAAAGGCCTATAAGAGGCCCTATAAGAGGGAGTAAGACAGGGGAACTGCTGGTCAGTGGAGCAGTCAGAACACACACAGCATTTATAGGTTTATATCTCCATTTTATATGGCACCCAAAACAATTACAACAGGAACTTGAAAGATCACTGATCGCAGATCATGATAACAAATATAATAATAATAGAAAAGTTTGGAATATTGTAGAATTGCCGAAATGTTACAAAGAGACGAAGTGAGCAAATGCTGTTGGGAAAAAATGGCCCCTATAGGCTGGTTCCAGGCGGGATTGCTACAAACTTTCAATTTGTAAAAAGTGCAATAATTTATGAAGAACCATAAAAGAAGGGTGTGTGTTCCACAGCTTTTGATCCTCTTGCCTATCAATGATATTTAGGTTGTTCCCATCTCTTGGCTATTGTAAATAATACTGCTATGAACAAGGCGGTGCAGATATCTTTTCGGCTGGTATTTTGTTTCCTCTGAATATATTTTTAGAAGAGGTATTGTTGGATCAAATGGTAGTTTTATTCTTAAAACATACTGTTTTCCATAGTGGCTGTGCCAATCCCTCCAACACTGTACATGTATTCTTTTTTTCTTCAAATCCATGCCAGAGTTTTTATCTTATCTTTTTGGTGATGGCCATTCTAACAGGTATGATGTGATATTTCATTGTATTTTTACTTTGAACTTCCCTAATGCAAAGTGATGTTGAGCATTTTTTATTTACCTATTGGCCATTTATATATTTTCTTTATAAAAATGTCCATTCAGATCCTTTGCCCATTTTAATTGGATTACTTGTTTTTGTTTTGTTTTGTTTTGTTTTGTTTTTGCTATTGAGTTGAATGAGTCTCTTATATATTCTGGCTCTTAACCTGTTATCAGATATATGGTTTTCAGATGTTTCTTCTCAGTTTATAGGTTGTCTTTTCAATTTGCTAAAGGTTTATTTTGTTGGGCAGAAGACTTTTAGTTTGACATAGACCCTCTTGTTTATATTTGATTTTATTGCTTGTGCTTATGTGTGATTTCTAAAAAGTCACTACCAAGACCCATGTTGAGGAGCTTTCTTTCTATGCTTTCTTCTAGGAGTTTCATGGTTTCAGGTCTTACATTTAAGTCTTTAATTCATTTTGAGTTAATTTGTGTGACTGGCATAAGATAGGGGTCAAAAAATTTTTTAGTTTGTTTTATTTTGTTTTTACATATGACTGTCCAGTTTTCTTGGAAAAAAATGGATAAGAAAGAAGAGAATGTGTTTTCCTCTGTGGGTATTCTTGGATCTCTTGTTAAACATTGGTTGACTGTATATGCTTGGGTTCATTTCTGGGCTCTTGATTCTGTTACACTGGTTGATTTGTCTGTTTTTTATGCATGTACTTAACTACTGTAGCTTTCTAGTGTAGTTTGAAATCAGGAAATGTGATGCCTCTTGCTTTGTTCTTCTTTCTCAGAATTTCTTTCAGGTGGTTTTTTTTTTTTGTGATTCCACTTAAGTTTTAGAAATTGTTTCTACTTTGGTAAAAAATGCTTCTGGAATCTTATAGAGATTACGTTGACTCTATGGATGACTTTGGTAGTATTAAAATTTTAACAGTATTAACTCTTCTTACATAGGATAGCTTTCCATTTCTTTATGCCTTCAATTTCATCAGTATCTTACAGTTTTCAGAAAAAAAGATCTTTTACCTCTTTGATTACATTTATTCCTAAGTTTTCTTTGTTTTTTGATGCTATTGTAAATAGGACTGATGCTTTTATTTCTTTTGAAGAAAATTTACTGTTGATGTGTAGAAATACTACTGATTTTTTTATATTATTTTTGTATCCTGCAACTTTACTTAATTTGTTGATTAGTTCTAACAGTGTTTTGTTTGGTCTTTAGGATTTTCTATATATAAAGTCATGACATCTCAAATGGAGAAAAATTTTACTTTTTCCTTTCTAATTCTTATTCTTATTCTTTTTTTTTGTTTTTCCTTCCTTCCTTCCCTCCTTCCTTCCTTTTTTTCTTCCTTTCTCCTACCCTCCTTCCTTTCTCTCTCCCTTTCTTTCTCTTTCTTTCCTCCCTCCCTCCCTCCCTTCCTTCCTGCTTGCTTTTTGTACTTCTTTCCTTTTTTAATTTATCTTGTCTAATTGCTGTATCTAAGCCTTCCAGTACTATGTAGAATAGGAGTCATAATAATATACACCCTCTGTTGTTCTGATCTTAGAGGAAAGGCTTTCAACCTTTCACATTTAGTATGATGTTAGCTGTGAGCTTGTCATATCTGGCCTTTATTGTGTTGAGATATGTTCCCTCTATGCCTAATTTGTTAAATATTTTCATCATGACTAGATGTTGAATTTTGTCAGATGCTTTTTCTGCATTAATGTGATCATGATTCTTTTGTTGCATTCTATTAATGTGATATATCACATTGATTGATTTACATATATTGAATCATCCTCGTATCTCAGGGATAAATCCCATGTAATCATGGTGAATGACCCTTTTTAATTTGCTGCTGAATTTGGTGTGCTAGTATTATGCTGATAATTTTTGCATCTATATTCATCAGGGTTATTGTTCTGTAGTTTTCTTTTCTGGTGGTGTCATTATTTGGTTTTGGTAGTAGGGTAATGCTGGCTTTATAAAATGAGTTTGGCAGTGTTCCCTTCTCTTCCGTGTTTCCAAAAATTTAGAGAAGGATTGGTGTAAATTCTCTTTAATTGTTTGGTAAAATTCACCAGTGAAGTCATCTGGTCCTAAGCTTTATTTATTGAGAGATTTTTGATTACTGATCCAACCTCCTAGTAATTGGTTTGTTCATATTTTCTATTTCATTCTTATTAAATCTTGGTAGGTTGTGTATTTCTAAGAATTTTTCCATTTTTTTTCTAAATTGTCCAGTTTGTTGGTATATAGTTGTTCATAGTAGCCTTCTATGACCCTTTGTATTTCTGTGATATCAGCTGTAATGTATCCTTTTCACTTATAGTTTTGTTGGTTTGGGTCTTGTCTATCTTCCCCTTGAAATAGTCAAACTAAGGATTTGCCGATTTTGTTTCTTTCTGAAGAACCAACTTTTAGTTTGGTTAAACGTTTCTATTGTTTTTCTCTTCTCCATTTTATTTATTTCTGTTCTAATCTTTGTTATTGCCTTCTTTCTGCTAACATTGGGATCAGTTTGTTCTCATATTTTGGTCCCTTAAGACAAAGAGTTAGGTTGTTTATTTAGGACCTTTGTTGCTTCATGGTGTGGATGTTTATTGCTATGATCTTTCTTAGAACTGCTCTTGCTGCATCCCATACATGCTGATGTGTTGTCTTTCCATTTTTATTTGTCTCAAGAAAAAATTTTCTATTTTAATTTCTTCTTTAGCCCATTGATTTTTCAGGATATTGATGTTTAATTTTCACATATTCATTAATTTTCCAGTTTTTTTTCTTGTTACTGATTTCTAGACTCATGTTGTTGTGGTTAGAAAAGATACTTTCTATGATTTTAATCTTCTTGAATTGGTTAAGACTTGCTTTGTACCCTAACACATCATCTGTCCTAGAAAATACTCCACGTGTACTTGAGAAGAATGTCTAATTTACTGTCGTTGGGTAGAATGTTCTGTATGTATCAGTTAGGTCAATTTGGTCTATAGTGTTGTCAAAATCCACTTTTTCCTTATTGATTCTCTGTCTGGATGATCTACTCATTGTTGAGAGTGGGCTGTTAAAGTCTTAGACTATTATTGTATTGCTGTTCATTTCTCCATTTAGGCCTGTGTTTTCATTTTTGGTTTTGGTAGTTTTTTCTTTATGTATTTAGACAATAAGCCCAATGTTTGGTATAGATATTTATAATGATTATATCTCTTTGATGGATTGGCCTCTATCATTATATAAAGATATTTGTCTCTTTTTACTATTTTTAATATATAGTCTATTTTGTCTGATAGAAGTATAGCTACTCCTGTTTTTCTTTTCGTTTTGTTTTTCTGGTTTTTGGTTACCATTTACTTGAAATATCTTTTTTCATCCCTTTACTTTCAGTCTGTGTTTTTAGAGTTAAAGTGTGTCTCTTGAAGACAGCATATCATTGGATCTTGTGTTTTTATCTATTCAGCCTTTCCATGTGTTTTTATTGGAAAATTAATCCATTTACATTTAAAGTAATTTTTGATAGGTAAGAATTTACTATTGCCATTTTGTTAATTATTTTCTGATTGTTTTGTAAATCTACTGTTCCTTGTTTCTTATCCTGCTGTATCTTCCCATGGGAAACACACTTTTATGTGGCTTTTATGATACCCAGCTGCTGCTATCCATACTCTTGTGAGGCCCTTTACCCTAGAGTGTGGGTGAAACTTATGGCTTGTTTCTAACCAATACAAGATGTAAGAGGTAACAGGATATACATGATTACATATGTATAGCATATTATTTAACATTATGTTTGTTACATAAAATTTTAGCATCCACTTTTCTGGAGCCTCCTTTGCTAGCTTTGAGAAATTAATTAGCTATGTTAGATCTCATATGATAGGGAAGTGCAGGTGACCACTAGGAGCTAAGGACAGCCTCTTGCCAACTACTAACAAGACAGTAACACCCTCCCTCCTCAATTGAAGCCCTGACTTTCCCAAGAAACTGAATCCTGCTAACAGCTTCACTGAGCTTGGAAGGAGATCCTTCCCCACTCAAGCTTCAGATTGAACCAAAGCCCTGGTTAACTGCTTTTTTTTTTTTATTTAAGAAATATTTTATTTTATTTATTTATTTATTTTACAAATAGTTTATTGTCAAATTAGTTTCCACATAATACTCAGTGCTCATCCCCACATGTCCTCCTCCATGCCCATCCCCCCCTTCCCCCCACATCCATCAGTCCTCAGTTTTTGTCAGCATTCAAGAGTCTCTCATGGTTTGCCTCTCTCCCTTTCCCCCACCATTTCCACCCTTCTTCTCCCCCTCGTTCCTCAGTTAAGTTCCTCCTAATCCTCCTATACGTGCAAACATGATATTTGTCCTTCTCTGCCTGACTTATTTCGCTCAGCATAACACCCTCAAGGTCCATCCATGTTGCTACACATGGCCAGATTTCATTGTTTCATTGTCATATAGTATTCCATGGTATAGATACCCCAATGTTCATAGCAGCACTCTCCACAATAGCTAAAACATGGAAAGAGCCTGGTTAACTTCTTAATTTCAGCCTTGGCAGACCCTAAATAGAGAACCCAAATAAGATGTGGTGATACTGTTACACAGCAATAGATAGGTAATATACTAGGTTTCCCAAACAGTCTTCTTTATACAGAGATAATTTACTGTTTAAACCAAAGTTAAAAACTCCAGTTAATATGATAGTGATTTCTTATGATAAATTTGTAATTAAGCATTATGAATATTACTTATATCACATACATGTTTGTTTACTAAAACAAATTTGGGTAGTCATGTTGTTATTATTGTTCTGGCTCATGTGTCGACTACTGTTTCCATTGTAGATTAATAGATTGCCATTTTGCTTTACACCAATCTGATAAGCTTAGTGGTTTTAAATCTCCTCCTGAGAGGTAGATCTATTTTGCATCAAATGACAAAACATGGCTTCATTCAGTGTTAGCATTATTCAGATAAATACTACTTTAAGTGGCTTCTTTAAGATTGCCACTGGCCTTAGGAATGGACCTCCTGTCTTTACAGCCAAGTACTGAGAGAGTTTATTATATTGATAGTTCTCTATCTATATTACATGTTTAACATCTTTAAATATAAATGCTTATAGGGACTCCTGAGTGGCTCAGTTGGTTGAATGTCTGACTCTTGATTTCAGCTCAGGTCATGATCTCACAGTCATGGGACTGAGCCCCATGTTGGGCTCTGCAGTGAAAGAGCCTGTTTGAGATTCTCTCCCCTTCTTTCTCTGCCCTCCCCCACTGTGCTTTGTCTCTCTCTCTCTCAAAATAAATAAGTAAACATTAAAAAAATAAATAAATGCTTGTATATCCCTGGTGTTTCAACTTCCAGAGGAAAAACAAGTATCCGTGAGGACTTTAATATTGGCTATCCTTGATTGTAATTTGAGTAATTAAACTAAAATGACCAAAAGCAAGACTATTAGGTGAGCCAAGCATTCCTGTAATGGGTAGTTAAACTACTTGTTTAAATTCATTGCATTGGCTAGTTTATAGACACTAATTCAAATGATTACTTTTGTGAAGTTGCTACTTGGATCCTCAAACTTTAGCAGGACTTTCTAGTTAGTGATAAACAGGGCTAAGAAATATATAACACATTTTTTCCTATGTACTCTCTTCTTTTTTGTGAGAAATTAAAGCATGAGAATGTGTGAAAACTCAGTATTAAATGCAATTTTTATTACTGGGTTTTTCTATTACTTGACCAGGTATTACTTAGTGTATACTACTCAAGTCCTAGAACATTGATTGAATCCGTACAATGTATAAAGCCATGTCATTGACTCTGCGGAACATCGGATAAGGGAAATGTGGCTGCTGGTCAGCAATGAAGAAAAATAAAAAGGGACACAATCCTTATTATGCCCTATATACATGCTCCTCTATAAGTATTGTAAACAACTCTTATTTTTCACACAACCACTTATTTGTGTCTTTGAACACATTTTTTCAGACATTGTTTTTTCCTAGACATTGTCTTGGCTAGCTTTTGTCCATTCATCAAAAAAAGCTTAGGTAGTCTTTTCTCTGGGATATCTTCCCTGACCATTCTTTTGTCTAAGGCTGGATTAAGTATCACATTCCATACCTTTAATCATCAAGATATTTATATTGCCCTACTGCTTAGTATGCTCCATTGAAGTTTCCCCTTTTCTTTGGTCTCTCTATTTCCATACTAGCATTTTCTCTCTATTCCAAACAATAGCATTTTGCTAAAAGGTTCATTAATGGCCACTCACAGGCCCCACACACATATGCGTATGTGTATATATAGTATGTACAAAAATATACAAGTGCATACATTTATTAAATATCTTACAGATATAAAGATGGCACCAGTTTAAATAATATACAATATTTTATATTATTTTATATAATATATACATAATGTTATATTGTATATGTTATATATTATATATACAGATAATATTGTATATAATATAGTGTATATTTATGTAATTGTTAAAATAATATAAAATATTTTATTAAATTATATATAGGCACTGATTCTCAAATAATGCTTTCATTGATTTTTACACAATTCTTGTACTCACACCAACGTATGGTTACCTATGATGTGACAATTTTTTAGGCTATTAAACAGTTTTAAGTTTAATTTGTATGATTAACATATTATCTGTTGCCTTAAGTCTGGGTAATCAAGAAAACAACAAATTCAGTCTTTTAAAAAATGTTTTTTAATGTTTTTATTTTATTTCTGAGAGAGAGACACAGTGTGAACATTGGAGGGTCAGAAAGAGAGGAAGACACAGAATCCGAAACAGGTTCCCCGCTCTGAGCTAGAGGCCAGAGCAGAGCCCGACGCGGGGCTCCACCCCACCAACCGCGAGATTATGACCTGAGCCACAGTCGGACGCTTAACCGACTGAGCCACCCAGGTGCCCCAATAAATTCAGTCTTGATTTGTAGTGATCTCTGATATTCATGATGAAAACACTCCTATTAATATCTATCTATCTATCTATCTATCTATCTATCTATCTATGGAAAAAGAGATAGGAAGCAGGCAGCAGGGGGCAGAGGGAGAGGGACAGAGAAACAATCTTAAGCAGGCTTCACACCCAGTGAGGAGCCTGACTTGGGCTTGATCTTTCCATCTTGAGATCATGACCTGAGCTGAAATCAAGAGTCAGATGCTTAACTGACTGAGCTACTGACGCTTTATATCTTTTTAAATAAAATATTTTATATCTTTACATATATAAATATTTAAATAAAAATAAAGATTTAAAGATTTAAATAAAAATTATAAATGGCATGAATCTTACAACAGAAAATATAGTACATTATGCTAATGCTCAGATAATTCTTTTCTGTTATGTTTGAATTGTTCCTTGTATTTAAAATTTGGGTTTGGATTTGATACTTCTATTGTAGCCAGTGTGGAAAGAGGGTGATATGATATATTACAATGCAAACCCTTGAGTGTGATTCCAAACTACAGATGCTGTGTTTGCTTTAAAAGACTTAGATTGGGGGCACCTGGGTGGCTCAGCTGGGTAAATATCTGACTTTGGCTCAGGTCACAATCTGGTAGTCTGTGAGTTCAAGCCCTGCATGGGGCTCTGTGCTGACAGCTCAAAGCCTGTAGCCTGCTTCAAATTCTGTGTCTCTCTTTCTCTGCCCCTCCCCTGTTCACATTCTGTCTTTCTAAAAAATAACCATTAAAAAAAAGTTAAAAGAAATAAAAGGCTTAGGCTGAACCACCAGAATGGGAAAGGAAGTGGGATAGTAGAGATTGGGTGAATGGGTCCTAAAAGTGACTTTTTTGCCTTTGTTTCCCTTGGTGACATGATTTATGCTTTCCTTTAAGGCTTTGGTATTTCTGATTTAACTTATCTATAACTATTATCCACTTGGCCAATAGATTTTTCTCTATTTTATCTTTTGATATATTATTCTTATTTAGTTTCCCTTGTGTAAATAAGGAAGTTGGAGTCATATCAGGGAAAATAATTGGTCATAACATAGCAAACCATGCCTAAGATGTTACTTGATAGCTTCCATAATGTCAAGGAAAAAGACGACTTTTTATAAAAATCTATTTCTTTCCAATGTAAGTACAGCTCATCTTTGGGCTTAGAGGATGACATTTCCAAAGAATAAACATGTTGATTTCTGCCCTTTACTATTCTGGACCATTCTTCTACTAGAATGTGGTTCTAATAGGTCAGGGATTTTTGCCTGCTTTGTGCAGTTTTGTTGATCTCCAGCATCAAATAAATTCTGGGTGCATATTAGAAGCTCAATATATATTTGTTAAATAAGCAAATGAGCTGGATCTGGATACTGAGTGTAAATGTAACTATGTTACATGTGGACTATTGGGAAACCACAAATGATATCCAGGCTAGTTAAAAAGCATTAGAGTGCCCACCCTACAACTTTGTGGATTTGTAACTGCTATGAAAGGGCACAGGCTGGGATTCAATATCTTAAATGTAACCTGGGCACATGAAGTATGTAAGTTTTCATCTAGCACATCGAATTATTTGAGCAACTAGGCAGGTGATATACATAGTAGTAACCACAGGGTCAAGGGTGTTATGGTACAGTTATCATAAGCATCATTTTTATGAGAAGCATTGAGTACGTCATGTTTGTACTAGTTCTGTTTTTATGCCATCTTTTCCAGGAAGATCTACATTAAAGCAGGCAGGAGTCTGAGGTAGATGATAGTTGCTAATAATAGGAATACTTATTGAGGGTTTTCAATATGCCATCTCTGTCATAAGCATTGTACACTCAGTATTTCACTTAATACTGACAAAGATTCTGTGCATTGGTTATTCTGACCATTCTGCCTTCTTGATGAGGAAATAGGGACTCTGGTGTTTATGTTATTATTATATATTTATGTCATTATTTGCTACTGTGGAACTTTTAGATCCATAATATAGCAACAATAGAAAATATCAGAGGGGTACCTGGGCAGCTCAGTCAGTTGAGCATCAGACTCTTGATTTCAGCTCAGGTCATGATATCACGGTTCGTGAGATCGATACCCATGTTGGGCTCCATGCAGAGAGTAGGATCTGCTTGGGATTCTGTGTCCCCCTCTCCCTCTGCCCCTCCCCTGATCACAGTCTCTATTTCTCTCAAAATAAATAAATAAACTAAAAAAAAAAAAAGAAAAGAAACATCAGAAAGACAGGTATGGTGGAGAAAGAAAGTAGATGGTTGGTAGAAAACGTTGGTTTCTTTAATTAATCTTGGTCATCTCACAATCCCAGTAGTCTCAATGGTTAAATTAGAATAGGTCTGCAAAATCCTTTGCAGTATTTTTCTAAAAAGTTTCTGTAGTTCTCATTTTGATTTTCTGCTGGGTGAATTGACCTCTTGTTTTTGTCCAATGTGAACTCTTCTTGTTCCCCCTTTTTCCATGCATGTTTTTCCTTTTTCTTTACCTTTATCTTTCTTTCTTTCTTTCTTTCTTTCTTTCTTTCTTTCTTTCTTTCTTTCTTTCTTTCTTTCTTCCTTCTTTCCTTCCTTCCTTCCTTCCTTCCTTCCTTCCTTCCTTCCTTCCTTCTTTTCTTCCTTCTTTCTTTCTCTCCCTTCCTTCCTTCCTTCCTTCCTTCCTTCCTTCCTTCCTTCCTTCTTTCCTTCCTTCCTTCCACTTCCTCATCATGATTCTGCTAAACTATGTGTCAAATGGGATTTGGAGCAGAACCAAGAGCCAAAATAATGTGGCTAACACTTCCTAAGGGAAACCATATTCCACAGTAAATTTCTCTTCCTGTGATCCCTATCAGAGTTGAAAGTTATTTCAGTCAAATTAAGGATTAACAAGGCTTTTGTTGGATAGCTTGAGGCTCTCAGTGCTAGATAACTTTCATTAAGGGAGACTGTGTTCTGGTTGCTACTAAATTTACTTTTTCTTTCATTCATTCATTCATTTAGCCAGCCAGGCGGCCCGTCACCCACATAATATTTAATGAAGTTTGCCTATTTGGAGTTAATGCCATACTGGTTCACAATGAGTGACACTTTCCTTATGTCCAGGGAGCTATGCAACTGGAGGTAAGGGATTACTGTGTAAACAAACAAACAAATTAACGGCATGTTGTAGTAAGTGCTAAATGTGAAGCATGCACTAGTTATTGTGAGGATATGAGAAAGCTTGCTAAAGCCTAAAAGGGTCAGGGAAGCCTTTATTAAGGAAAGGATATTTGAGTTGAATCCTGACAATTCTGAAAAGTACTCTCTTGATAAGTTGGTGATTTTCTGTCCCCAGTGACAGCACAACAAAAGATGACGGGAGAACATAGTATCTCAGAGGATACTCTTGTACTCTAAGCTTCAAATAACTTTATCCAGCCAGAATGTGGCTAAGAGACAGCATTTAATGTCAAGAGGGCCTGCTCATAATGTTCATATCGGAGATGAAAAGTAACCACACAGGATTCTCATGGAAGAGAATCCATACTAAGCTGGTGTCAAGTGGGAAAGCTTAGAGAAGGGGCAGAATATGAACTGGATCTTTTTTTTTTTTTTAACAAATAGTTTATTGTCAAATTAGTTTCCACATAACACCCAGTGCTCGTCCCCACAACTGTCCTCTTCCATGCCCACCCCTCCTCCCCCCCACATCCACCAGTCCTCAGTTTTTGTCAGCATTCAAGAGTCTCTCATGGTTTGCCTCTCCCCTTTCCCCCACCATTTCCGCCCTTCTTCTCCCCCTTGGTCCTCTGTTAAGTTCCTCCTAATCCTCCTATACGTGCACACATAAAAATATGGAACGCTTCACGAATTTGCGTGTCATCCTTGCGCAGGGGCCATGCTAATCTTCTCTGTATCGTTCCAATTTTAGCATATGTGCTGCCGAAGCGAGCACGAATATGAACTGGATCTTAAGCAGATGAGAGACTAGCAGAGTCCAGGTCAGGAAACAGAGAATAAGAAGGCTAGAGAATATTCCACGTTGGGAAATACAGACCTCTCTGGGTGAAATTGGGAGACAGCGAGAAGACCAGAAAGGATAGCTGTGAACAGCTAGATCAAATGTTGGAAATGGATGAGGTCAGGTTTTGTGATCCCTTATATGTTATACTAAGGCATTTGGTATTGAAGTCTAATTGTTAAATGGTTTCAGTTAGAAGTTTAGCTATGGTACTTTTTAGTTGTATAATCACAGTCATGCTTCTTAATTTCTCTGAATTTTACTCTAGTTACCTTTAAGATGGGGATGACCTCACTTTCCCTATCTGTTTATAGTAATCAATTGAAATAGTACAATAAAGGTATTTTGTAAATTGTAGGATTCTATAGAAATAAATACATGCATAGCCAACAAATCCTAGGTAGAAAGCCATGAGAAAATTGGAGAATGCAAATTGTCAGTATAATTCAAGATGGGCTTGATGAGGAGGAGATTAAAGTCAAGAAAACAGGTGGCAATGGCAGTGGCCCAGTATGAGGGCTCATATTCAGAAATCATTTTTGGCTGTTCTCAAGCTACTGGTGTACTAAATTCCCCACCACACACTCATATCCTATCCACCAAACTAGTGTGATCCAAGCCAAAGGAAATAGAGATATTTAAAAAATGGACTTTTTCCCCATTTTTTTCTTCCCCTGGGAAGGTAACATACATTGTTTTTAGCACAATAAGTTTGAGAAACAAGCAGATAAGACAAGCTTTCTCTAGCCAAGTTGAAGACTGAATTTTAGAGTTTTTATCTTCAGGCCAAAATATTGGGATGGACTACCTCAGGAACAAAATTCTCCATTTTCTGCTAGTGTGTTGAAGAACAAAGAATCGCTCTCTACCCTTGCCAGAGGCAAGCCATAAATGGATGTAGGGCCTTGGGCATGAAAGAGAGGGAAAGATTTGTTAAAAGAAGGAAGCAGCTTAATGGCACAAGATGCAAGCAAGAAGATACCAAGAGGAATGTTTTCTGTCAGCAACGCTAATAGATGTGGGCTGAGTCCCGAGAGCCTAGGTTGTACTGGAAGCTGCTCTGAAGGATATACCACATAGATTGAAGAAGGCATTTCTGAATCCCCATCCTCCTAAGAGCTCTTCATGAGTTGGATGTACCACTTTGCCCTGATACGACAATTAACTATTCTCCAGGGTTTTACATAGGTGCTTGACTGGCCATTCCCGGGGTCCCTCTCCCCAGTTTTAGTCACTAGCATACAAATATGTAATTTTCCACTGCCTAAAGCAAGAGCATACAGAGAACAATAAAAGGGGTGAAGAAACCAGCTCAAAGAAGCCTGGTATTTGGTTTTGGCTTTACCCACCTTCCTTTCTGTGATACGAAGTTTGGTACTGGGGTTACTATTTGTATTTCCCCTCCCTACGTAGGAACTAGGAGTCTTTGTTAAGGATTATAATAGGTGGAGACCATTGTTGGTGGAGGGAAGCCACATCTTGTATAACCCACCCAAAGCAATCTATCCTCCCTGCCACTGTAATTCTCAAAAATATGTATAAGTATATATAAATATATTACATATATATTTATACATATACATATACATACATATACATATATATTACATATCAAATATATATATGAATACATAGGCATATATAAATATGTTACACATAATATACTATGCAAATAATTTGTATTATTAATACATTTTATATTTGTTGTAGCATTAATATTACTGAATTATATATTATATATAATAATATATAGTGTATACTGTATACAATATATCACATGTAATATATGATCTAATATATAATATACAGTTATACAATATAATTATATACTATTGTATAAATGTATATTTATTTTACATTTATTGAATACCCGTTTATGCTTCTCAGCCATTTATTGAATATTCATTTAGTAATTGCCAACCACAAGACTCACTAACATGGAAGGTAAGTTATTCTCTCGCATTTTACAGTAGAGAAAAGAGAAGTACAGGTATAGGGAGTGTAAGAATCTAATCTAAAGTCAGAGAGTTAATAAGGAGAGTTGGAATATTTTCACTCAGATAAAAAATTCTATACTTTAAGAACTCCTGGGGTCCCCTGGGTGACTCAGTCATTCGAGTGTCTGACTTCTGCTTAGGTCATGATCTTGCAGTTTGTGAATTCCAGCCCCGCATCGGGCTTGCTGCTGTCAGCACAGAGCCCACTTCAGATCCTCTGCCCTCCGCCCCACCCTGTCCCTCCCCTGTTTGCACTCTCTCTGTCTCAAAAATAAATAAAAGCCTAAAAAATGTTAAAAATCCTAAATCACTAAATCCTTGCTTATTTCTCTGTATCCATTCTAATCTTACAAGCAGAGGAGCAGCGAGAGTCCTTTTCTGTAAATAATAATCACATGCAGATCTCTCACTGGCATGTTCCTTTTCTGGAATATGGCATTGTGGTTGTGAGAAGGAATGTTGTATTTTAGTGTCTTTTCAATTTCCCATGAACGCTCAGTATGGCTAAGAGATTGAGCGCCCCACTGCGTCATAGTGTCAGTGTTAATTTCTCATTTATTACTGGAGGAGCCTTCACGGGTGGAGACACTCAGAGCTTGTTTGCACAGATGTACCTTGCTCTCACACCTTCTCTGGAGGCACGTATGTGCCAATGCCCCACAACTTCCCAGAATACTTGAGGAGCAGTGTGTCCTTACCACTTTAACTGTTCAGCAGAATTTTATAGTTTTATGAGCCAGTGATAGGGAGCTTTTTAGACCTAATTGAATTCAACAACAGGATAGTATGACACACAATCTTCAAAGACAGGAGAAACTTTGGAAGGAGAAGATAAAATTAAAGGGACCTACTACTGACAATTCAAGAAAACTAAGTCTTTAGCATTAACTGACTCTGAAGCAATAATACATAACTGAGGAATGTAGAAAATAGCTAACTATTTCTAAATTTAGTTTAATGGTCCTGGTACAAACCAGAAAAGCAATATACTCATTAATTCATTCATTTATTCAATTAGTCAATTTTTGCTGAATGCTTTCTACATACAGGGCACAATTAGGCACTATTTATCAACATAGGCTTTAAAAATAAGATTTGGGTAACAAATCTATGGGTCTATGTTTTCTTTAACTGGTATTCTCTCTACTTTCAGAATAATCTGATTCTAATTTACTCCTTGCCATCCCCTTGCCAAAACTGTCAAGGTATCATTTTATTTAATTCCATGGGTGTTAATAAAACTTTTTCACTTTCAGGTCGATGTTTCCAATCTCTAGAAAGGTGTGAAACAATGTCTTTTTTTTATTGCAAGAACATAATTATGCTACTTAGGCAAGAATTTATAAAGAATGAGCACATGATAAGAATGAAGTGTTATTATTTGAAAGCTTACAACAAAGATTCTTAGGTGTTTATGATTTTATTGTTTATTTATTTATTTATTTATTTATTAAGACTGCCTTTTAAAAATTTTTATTTTTGATATAGAGAGAGACAGAGCATGAGAAGGGGAAGGGCAGAGAGAGAGGGAGACACAGAATCCGAAGCAGGCTCCAGCCTCTGAGCTGTCAGCACAGAGCCCAACACGGGGCTCGAACCCACAAACTGTGAGATCATGACCTGAGCTAAAGCCAGATGCTTAAGTGACTGAGCCACCCAGGCACCCTGGTGTTTATGATTTTATATAATCATATTGGCCTACCTTAAATATAAATGTTAACCAGTACATGTGAATAATAGTTAGCTATCTTATTTACAAAACCAAATCAAATATTGTTCAGGTTAACCATGTTGGTGAGGTGAGACATTGCGGTGTGAGATCCAGACAAAGAGTCAGATGGAGGAAAAGAAGGAAAAAAAGTCAGGAAGATGGGAGCTGGGTGGATTTGAAGCTTTTCTGAATGCATAATTGGTTTCCAGCTGGGGCACCAAGGCCCTCCTTCTTTTCCTCTCTCTTACCCCACTTTGCATGCTAGCATTTCTGGCAGGCAGGGGAGGACTGAGAAAGGACTTCTGGAAATCTTTCTGTAGGTGGGGTGGGACTAGTGAAAAGAAAAATGTTAATAGGAACCAGGTGAAAGAATAGGAAGGTAATTGTAAGATACAACTTTAGAATAAGAGAATATCTGATGAGGGATTTGAGGTTGTTATAGGTTAGAAGAGGGTATGTCTTCCTTCAGGGGTGGGTGTGTGATGAGATGTAAGAAAGAGAAGAGAGGCCTGAAATTAGGGAGAATGAAGTACAGTTCATTAGCAGGTTGCAAGTGCTTCGTGTATTCTACAGATGGTAAAATCTGTGAACGAGAGTTCACCTGAGGTCTGTAAAATGCAGAAATGTTGAAATGCCTTATACTGTTTAAAAATTGCTAGTACATTGGGGCACCTGGGTGGCTCAGTTGGTTAAGTGTCCAATTTCAGCTCAGGTCATGATTTCACGGTTCGTGGTTTCGAGCCCCGTGTTGGGCTCTGTGCTGATAGCTAGCTCAGAGCCTGGAGCTTGTTTCAGATTCTATGTCTCCCGCTCTCTCTGACCCTCCCCTGCTCACGCTGTGTCTCTGTCTTTCAGAAATAAATAAAATATTTTAAAAAATTGCTAGTATGTTTTGTTTTCTTCTTCTATTAAATAGAGTTTAAAATGGCTTTCAGGGGCACCTGGGTGGCTCAGTAGGTTAAGTGTTTGACTCTTGATTTTGGCTCAGGTCATATTCTTACGGTTCTGTGCGATCAAACTCCCCAACCCACTGGGTTCTGTACTGACAATGTGGAGCCTGCTTAGGATTCTCTCTCCCTCTCTCTCTCTCTGTACCTTCCCAGCTCATGCTCTCTTTTTCTCTCAAAATAAATAAATAAACTTAAAAAAAATGGCTTTAACCAGAGAGCATCTTCTGGGTGTTAGGTTTCCTACAAAATCCAGAATCAATGCAGATCTTGCCTTCACTGAGCTTGTAATCAATTGTACTGAGTCTTTTCCCCTACTCAAATTAGCTCAAAATTATGGTTACCAAAATTTCAGTTTGTGTTTTATCCCTCTCCCCAAATTATAATACTTTAAGCAATGTTAGCTCTATTAATTGCTAATTTAAAAATTATAATACAGTATTTTACTTAATTTTCATAATGTCTAAAAATTTTCAGTGGATAAAGGAACAAAAATGTAAAGAGGTCTCTAAGTTAATTTTCAAATGAGTAGTTAGGGATTTTTAAGAGAGAGAGAAAGACAGAGACAGAGAGAGAAAAGAAATCTGGGATCCCTAGGAAGCAGTTGTTTAGTAAGAGAGTGTATTATTGATGTTATTGAAAATAAGTTTATTATTTAATATGAAACAAAGTACATAAAAAAACAATTTTGTGGGTTGTTTTTTCCTGTTCTTTCATGGACACTGAATGATGATTTTACTTCTTTAGTATATATTGTAGTTCTCTATAGGGAAACACAAACTAATTTTTTCTTAATTTTATTCCTTGTTTTTCCCTACATTTTTTTTAATCGTAGGGTCTTACTGATTCTTATACCAAGTTATTCACCCAAGACAATAAATCATATTTTGGAGGGAGAGGAAAGAAAAATAATGTTGATTATGTTTTCCTACCTATATATCTCCTATATATAGAAATTTTTGTATGAGAGGTGGTATTTGTTAAATATATGAATATATTTATAGTTATATTCACTGTATTCTTCATCAGTGGCGAGGTGAAAACATCCTTCATCTTTTATGTTGAACTATGTTTTATATAAAAAGCTTTTTAGGAAATAAAGCGCATATACCTTGAACTACAGAAAACCATAATGTGAATGTGGATCTTAAAGCTAACTCTGAATTTAATCTTAGAATAGAATCCTCATTTTTAAAGAGTTACCTGTATTTTGGAGAACTTGTTATTACTGTGTAGTAAAGAAAGAAGACAATCACCAGTACAGTGTAGTGGTAAGAGCAGAGATCCTATTACAGACTGCCTGAGTCTCAGTTTTGGCTCTTTTTCTTAGTTTCTCCCACCTGTAAAATAGGCATGCTCACTTTATAACATTATGCAGATTGAGTGATTTAATATTTATAAAGCACTTTGAAGAAATTTAGCACATAGCACTAGGTGGTTGTTAATCAATAAATGTAAATAAATCACTCCTTGATGGGTTGGAAGTATATTAGAGTATACAGAGGAATACGCATGAAGTAATAATAACCCATGTTTATTTGCAGTGGTAGGTGTTTTTGCATGTTCATTTGCTGGTTATAATTGTGTACCTTTCCCTGATCCTATGATCTTGTATACTTCTGAGTTGCTGATGTTGTCCCAGAAACTTCTGTTTCTACTCTTTTCTTTTTGAGTTTGCTACATATTGTAAAACCTGAATATGGCAGATGGTTTACAAGGCCCCATAAGGACTTTTTTACAATTATGTTTTTATCAGGCAAGCGGCCCTACCGTGATGGGAATAAATGGTTATGGCATTGCTATGAAATTGATATTGTCTGTTCCAGAGGGTTATAGAATTGAACAAACACTGGCCAGAATTATCCTTCTTTTTTCTCCAAATATAAAGTTAAAAGAAAGATAAAGAAAGGAAGACTATGTGGTTTTCAGCGTACTTGCCCTCCAGTAGCAATCTAGAATTTATTAGACAGAGAAAGAGATGTATATGAGCCTATAGTCCTGTGTAATGCAAAAATATTCTTTCTTATTCATGTCCATATACAGACTTAAAATGTGGGTGATATATTTAAATAATTCATTAATTTGCTATCTAATTTATCTAAAACACTTTAGGTAAATATCACAACAATTTAAGCTTATTTTTAATTTATATTCTCTGCAAAATAGTTGCATTTGAAAAGGTCAAGACTACTGACCTATAAGTATTAATAATCCTTTCGCAATTACCATCGTAATTTGTTCCATATGGCTCTAAAATGTCTCCCAAAGTTGCTGGGTTATCACCTACTGAGAAGTTCAGAAATACCTACTTGATATTTTTTCCAACTGAGAAGCAATTCTGCCTCAATCCCTCAATAGTGCTGAATTGTATATTGAAGTATGTCCTATCAAATCATATCTTTAGTAGCTGTTAAGTATATCTATGATTACCTAACAAGATTATTAATGTATTTCTTCTGCTTTTAATGTATCAGTGATGGTAAAGAAACCATTGTTTTTCTCAGAGTTGTTACTTTTGAGCATTTTTTGAAAATACATGAAGTGCCCAGTTTTCATCAATTTCCTTGGGATACTTACAAATTTACATGATTTACAGAAGAGAGAGAAAGGAAGTGCTATCTTGGTGATAGCACTGAAGTCCAATGTGCTCTTCCTTCCTTGCTTCCTTCCTTCCTTCCTTTCTTTTGTTACTGCTTAAATATTTCTGAATCTCATCTTCATGTGAGGGAAACTGGAAGAGTTTCCAGTAAGCAAGCTGACTCCTGGGTGATTCAAGCATTCAGGTAGTGCTGTGACAGACCTTTGGACCTTGGTGAGTCACCAGAAGTAACGAACGTTCAGATCCTGCAATGTAAAGCTAGTCTGGGAACCAACTTGAAAATTAAAGAAACAACTTGAGATAAACAACTTTCTTGGTAAGATCAGACTGCTCTTTCTCTCTATAATTTGTATGTCTATTCAACAGTAAATAGAAAAAGAAAAGAAAAGGAAAAGGGAAAAGAAAAATCAAAGCCAAATTAAAATCAGAGGCAATGAATGTAGGAGAGAAAGGTTGGCCTTGAGCATACAGATTCCCACTTTAGCTCCGGAACTGTAATCCTTTAATTGAAGCTTTGCTCTGTTCCTAAGCATTCAACTGTTACTAACAAATTTCATGAAGTGTCTATTTTGAAAACATAGTTGTTTCAGGCAACAGTGTCTTAAGTAAATTTGTGTTTTAATTGCAAGAAGGTAGAGTATGATTTGAGAGTACCTGAATTAGAAATGTTCTTTTATTCCTTTTCAGGAGCATAAATAAATAAACAGCAATAATGAAAAACCTTCCTTGGAGTATGTAATGAATTGTGGTTAGAGAAGAATTTAAAAATGATTACTTTGTAAGTGTTAACTTAAGACAAGCATTGTGGTAATATAAGGGATATGCCTTTTTATGGGTACTTTACGTATTATACAAAAATTTATGTCACTGTTTTTACAGGTACTAGAAATTAGGAAAAATATTTACTTAGAATAAACTTACTTATTTCAGCATATGTTCATTCATTCATTCATTCAACCTTTTAATGTATTAGCTGTGATAAAGAGACTTTTTCTCATTTTATCCTTTCTACCAGAAATATGAGTTATCTACTTTTAACTTTATCATCTCCCTTTAAGGGAAGGCTGGTGGGGCAGATTTGGGGCTTACCAGCACCTCTCCTTACTACCAGGAGCAAACTTCTGGAAAAATAATAAGTAGTTTATGATCAGCACCTTCTGCCTGGCTCTTATTTCCTGTCAAGGCTAAGCTGTGCCCTAGAACCCAGTGGACTGAGTGATGGGGCTTCTGTCCACCCTCAGAGCCAATCTCAGTCATGTTGTTGTGCATAGAGTCAAATGTATTCAGAAGATGATACTCTTTTTCCATATAGTTATTCAGGGTGCAAATGGTTTTGCCAATTCATATAGGGAAGTGAAACCTAAAATTCCAGCTCCTATCTGCTCTTAACATAGGGTGAAGGATCTAGTGCAAATTTAATTACCTACATCAGTGTCTTTTCCATTTAACCTATATATAAATATTTGAACGTGCAGAATCAGATACTCGTAAAATGATGACATTGGAGTGAGTAATCTCTGAGGTTGATGAGACCCTGACAATCAGGTGACTATTGAAAGCCCTGGGAAGCGCTTGCTTGAAACTAAAGAACACGGGCCTTTCTGCTGTATAGAACAAAATGGAACTCAGAGATATAAAGGAAACTGCACTTATTCCTTTACATTTTTTAATGAGTTGCTTATAATTAACTTTGCACCTAAATCTGATTGTTTGTACACTTAGAAATTGACAGTCGCAGAAGCTTGCAGTTCTTATTAATCCCTCGGGGAGTCTCAGTGTACACTGATCTTCATATAGACCACAGAAATTTTGAACTTAGAAGATTTGGGTTTAAATGTTGGTTCTTACTGGCTTTGTAGTAAGCTTACTGGAAAGCTACATGTTCTCTTTAAACTCAGTTTTTTTAATGGAAAATATAATCTTTCTCTTTCCCAGGCTGGAGACTGACCTTTCCTGCTGCCTGCTCAGTGTAGTAAACATGGACTTTCCTTTCACACCTTCTCCAGCTCCTTCCCATTCAATAAGTAGAAAAATGATTCTGAATCTTCATATAATTTCTCAGCTTACTCTCCTCACTTCTGTGGCAGTTACTCTAGTTGAGATTACTATGACACTGCACTTGAAATAATATATCAGATTCCTAACAGGCATAAATGCCTTCTATAGCTTTTATTTTTACTCTTGATTTTGGATCTTATTATCTGCTGCCAGCTTAATCTTCTTGAGGGACAGTTCTTATCCTGTAATTTTTATTCTTCAATATCTTTCAATGGATTCTTCATGAACGAAACCCAGACTGAAAGTTTATCTGACACGAGTGAGCCCTGGTGTATCTAATACTAGGTTGACTAGGTTCTGACAATCAATAACCATTTTCTTTGATGTCTCCTCATATTTAAATTAAATTCAGGTTTTGCATTTTTGGCAAAGATACCAGACACTGAGGTTATGATCTTCTCAGCAAACTCTGTCAGAAGTCATTTGATGTTGGTTTATTCCATCACTAAAAATGGTAACTTTGTGAAGGTGATGTCTGTCAGGTTTTTCCACTATAAAGTTACTATATTTCTTTGTGCATAATGAGGATCTTATGAAGATATAATTTGAGAGTATTTAAGTATCTTGTTATTTATTCATATCTTCTGCCCATTTCTTCACTGGGTTGTTTGTTTTTCAGGCGTGTAGTTTGGTGAGTTCCTTATAGATTCTGGATATCAACCCTTTATCTGATATGTCATTTGCAACTATCTTTTCCCATTCCGTTGGTTGCCTATTAATTTTCTGGGTTGTTTCCTTGGCTGTGCAGAAGCTTTTAATCTTGATGACGTCCCAACAGTTTATTTTTGCTCTTGATTCCCTTGCTTTTGGGGATGTGTCAAGTAAGAAGTTGCTGCAGTGGAGGTCAAGGAGGTTGTTTCCTGCTTTCTCCTCTAGGGTGTTGATAGTTTCCTGTCTCACGTTCAGGTCCTTTATCCATTTTGAGTTTATTTTTGTGCATGGTGTGAGAAAATGATCTAGTTTCATTCTTCTGCATGTTGCTGTCCAGTTCTCCCAACACCATCTGTTAAAAAGGCTGTCTTTTTTCCATTGGATATTCTTTCCTGCTTTGTCAAAGATTAGTTGGCTGTATACTTTTGGGTCCACTTCTGAGTTCTCAATTCTGTTCCATTGGTCTATGTGTCTGTTTTTGTGCCAATACCATACTGTCTTGATGATGACAGCTTTGTAGTAGAGGCTAAAGTCTGGAATGGTGATCCCTCCCGTTTTGGTTTTATTTTTCAGGATTACTTTGGCTATTCGGGGTCTTTTGTGGTTCCATACAAATTTTAGGATAGTTTGTTCTAGTTTTGAGAAGTATGCTGGTACAATTTTGATTGGAATTGCATTGAATGTGTAGAGTGCTTTAGGTAGTAATGACATCTCCAAAGAGGACATCCAGATGGCCAACAGACACATGAAACGATGCTCAGCATCGCTCCTCATCAGGGAAATACAAATCAAAACCACACTGAGATACCACCTCACGCCAGTCAGAGTGGCTAAAATGAGCCAATCAGAGAACTCTAGATGCTGGCGAGGATGTGGAGAAACGGGCACCTTCCTACACTGTTGGTGGGAATGTAAACTGGTACAGCCCCTCTGGAAAACAGTGTGGAGGTTCCTCAGGAAACTAACAATAGAACTCCCCTATGACCCAGCAATAGCACTGCTAGGAATTTACCCAAGGGATACAGAAATGCTGAGGCATAGGAGCACATGTACCCCAATGTTCATAGCAGCACTCTCCACAATAGCTAAAACATGGAAAGAGCCTAAGTGTCCATCAACGGACGAATGGATCAAGAAGATGTGGTTTATCTATACCATGGAATACTACATGGCAATGAGAAAGAATGAAATCTGGCCATGTGTAGCAACATGGATGGACCTTTAGGGTGTTATGCTGAGCGAAATAAGTCAGGCAGAGAAGGACAAATACCATATGTGTGCACGTATAGGAGGATTAGGAGGAACTTAACGGAAGAAAAAGGGGGACAAGAAGGGGGGAAATGGTGGGGGAAAGGGAGAGAGGCAAACCACGAGAGACTCTCGAATGCTGACAAAAACTGAGGACTGATGGATGTGGGGGGGAGGGGGGATGGTCATGGAGGAGGGCACTTGTGGGGATGTGCACCGAATGTTATGTGGAAACTAATTTGACAATAAACTATTTGTAAAAAAAAATAAAAAAAGAATAATTAAAAAAAAATTTCCTACTAACATAAGAATCACCCTCTCTCCTTTGCCCCTTTCCCACGCTGATGGTTTGCTGGTAAAGTCTAACACTTGGCTCTCCAAATAAACAAAATACACACACACACACACACACACACGCACAAAGTATCTTGTTATTTATCATACTTTTATCACTAATTTTAGCATCTACTGATAACTCCTGCCTGAAACAATTATTAATGTGGTGTTTGCCAAATGATAATTTTCTACTTCAATCATTCCTTAATCTACAGATACTAGTTAGAAATGTATAGTAAGGAAAAGTTAATGCTTTTCTATCTATCCACTCATTTGTTCATTCATTATATGTATATAAATAATGAATATTATTTTATTTCATTCATCATAATGAATATATAAGTGAATTCATATTTTATTCCTTGGATTATAATCTATCACAATCATTAATGTTCAGTTTTCCCAGATTTGGCCTTTGGGAATTCCCTTCAGGTTGGCTCCTTTTTTTTTTTTTTTAATGTTCCCCTCCATCCCTATTTTTAAGGCACTTCCATATTTTCTGACACTACAAGATATTTCAGGCTCATCTTGTACTTTCTCTGCCTTAATCCTGCCACCAGCTATTTCTCTAAGGACTCACAGTATCCCAGTATTGGAGGATGGTATTTGGACACTAGGTGGGCTCATTGGCATTGATGTATCACAATAGTAGTACTCTTGAAAATTCTCAAGGTCATGAAAAACAAAGAAAGGTGAATGAAGAGTTCCATATTAAAGGAAGCTAAGAAACATGACAACTAAATGCAATGTGTGATTTTTACATCGGATCCTGGACCAAAAAACTAACAATTTGGGACATTTGAAGAAATTTGAGTAAGTTTTGTTAAGTTAAATAATATTATATATTTGTATTTTAATTTTAAACATACTTATCTTACTGAGATGGTCAAATCAAAATAACATGATCAGCCACATATAATTGATTTTGAATATCACCCCACATCTGTCAGAATAGCTAACATCAACAACACAAGAAATAAAAGGTGCTGGCGAGGTTATGGAGACAGAGGAAGCCTCTTGCACTGTTGATAGGAATGCAAACTGGTGAAGTCACGCTGATAAAGGGGATGGAGGTTCCTCAGAAAGTTAAAAATAGAATTACCGTATGATCCAGCAATTTCACTACTGAGTATTTATCCAAAAATACGAAAGCACTAATTTAAAGGGATACATGTACCCCTGTGCTTATAAGAGCATTACTTACAATAGCTAAGCTATGTAAGCAACCTAAGTGCCTATATACAACAAATGTACATATATATAATGGAATATTACTCAGCCATAAAAGAATGAAATCTTGCCATTCACAGTGACATGGATAAGGGCCAGAGAGTATAATGCTAAGTGAAATAAGTCAGCCAGAGAAAGGCATGATTTCACTAATATCTGGAATTTAAGAAACAAAGCACTTGAGAAAAGGGGAGAGAGAGAGTGAGAGAGACCAGAGAGAGAGAGAGAGGCAAACCCAGAAACTGACTCAACTATAGAGAACAAATTGGTGGTTACCAGAGGGGAGGTAAGTGGGGGATGTGTAAAATAGGTTAATGGGGAGGAAGGAGGACTCTTGTAATGAGTGCCAGTTGATGTATTGAACTGTTGAATCATTAGATTGTACACATGAAACTAATACAACACTGTATGTTAACTAACTGGAATTAAAATAAAAACTTTAAAGAAAGATTCAGATCTCTGAAGAAACTGATCTGAGCTAAGGACAAGATAATTTAGAAATAACTTTACCATTGAGGAATATTGAAATTAATTATTATATATACCAAAAAATATCTAATTAATCTCCTTTTGATGAACATTTACACTGTTTCTATTTTTCATGAAAATATGTAAGGCTGTATTAAGCATGTTTGGTACAAACATTTGAAAATCTCCTTGGGATACATTTCTTGAAGTGAGGTTGGTTAAATAATTTATGGTACAGCCATAAGCAATATGAAGTTATTAAAAATTATGATATAGATCAAAATTTGGCAAACTATAGCCTATGGGCCAGATCATTTGTGTCCATCCAGTTACGTTGTCTAAGGCTGTTTGCATACTACAATGCAGAGATAAGAGTTAAGTAACTACAACTTGGTCCATATGGCTGACCACACCTAAAATATTTGTTATCTGGCCCTTTATAGAAAACATTTCTGGGGTGCCTGGGTAGCTCAGTCGGTTAAGCGTCTGACTTCAGCTCAGGTCATGATCTCATGGTTCATGGGTTTGAGCCCCGCGTCGGGCTCTGTGCTGACAGCTAGCTCAGAGCCTGGAGCCTGCTTCAGATTCTGTGTCTCCCTCTCTCTCTGACCCTCCCCTGCTCATGCTGTCTCTCTCTCTGTCTCCTCCTCTGTCTTAGGAATAAGTAAATACATAAAAAGAAAACATTTCTTAGCCCTGATAAAGATTATTAACATGTAGGATAACAATATTGTTGAGTAAGAAGACATATTTTTATTACATATGATATATATAATATATAATAATACAATATAAATCAAATATCCTATTAATTTAAAATTATTTATGGGCAAGAGACTCTACAAGGCTGTTCACTAAAATGCATAAGTGGTTAATTTTTAAAACATTCTTATTGATAATTTTCTGCATCCTTTATATTTTCTTAAATGGGCAGTGTAGATTGTGTTCACATTTGAACATTAATTCCTCAAACCACTCTGTTTGGTCTTCTGTGCTCAAACTAGTGAAACAAGACAGAAGTGGTCACAAGGAAGTTTGAATGACACTTTTTAATTTTTAAGTAGGGTGACCACATATGGCAGATTGCCTGGGACATGGCTGTTTCATGGCTCCTGGGACTATAATGTCAGCATAGCCATGTTTTGCTCTTAATTCTATGGGAGTTCTTCCTAAATCAGTACCTTTAACTTTCAAAGCAATGCTTTCTGGATATTTTTAAGATATCTCTAATCTAATTTAATCTGATAATTATCCTTCACACCTCCCCTCTCCTCCATCTTCCATTTCTCCAATCATTCTTGGCTCATTCACCATGTGCTTTTAATTTACCTACCAGACCACAGCCAGAAAACTCACTATCAAATAGCAATCTAAAAATAATATAGAGAATGCTCACCTCACTCTCTTTAAAATCACTGATTTTTTTTAAAGTATGGTACATGAGCAATCTTTATCAGACCCTCCTGTGTTACATATTAAAATTTTGAGATGAAAAATTTGAATCCCAAAGTCTGGCCTCCATCAGTTACTGAATCAGAATTTATGGTTGATAGAATCCTAGAGTCCTATTCTTAACACCACCAGATGATTTTCATGTGCTCTATTGTTGGAGAGGTACTTACTGGCCTAGGCCTGTATCAAACATCCCACAATATTTATCAGAGCAGCCAAAACCTTTCATGGTGTGATTCTTACTAACTTCACTAGCCTCATTTCTTGGATTCCCTGACTAAAACCTTAAATTCTGTTAATATAAATTTCTGCTATTTCCTGCTCATGCCTTGCTGTTAATTTTCTCTATATCTTTACCATTACCTCTCACTAAAATACATCTCCCTGCTCACTCCACCTGGCCCATTCATAAACATGCTTTGAGTTTTAACTTAGATATCCTCTGCTGCAAGGCTTCCTGACATCCTCGGCATGGACTGTGCACCAAGGAGCTCTGTCTCCCGAAGGTACTACTACTGAGCTCTGTCATCATGCCTGGCATGTAGTTAATACTCAATAAAGGTTTGGCAAATTGAGTTAATAATAAACTTATATGAAGCTTCTTAGAATATATAGATTCTATTATTTTTATTGCATAACAAATCACCACAAAACTTGGAGGCTTAAAGTAACAACTTACTTAGATTGTAATTCTGTGGGTTGACAACTTGGCCTGGGATCAGTTGGGTGGTTCTTTTGATACAACGGAGGCTACTCACCTGTCTGTGGTCAGCTGCTGGTCAGCTGGGTGGCTTTGCCTCGGGTGGCTTTGGCTGACTGTTGGCTGGAGCAGTGGCAATTTCCAGTGGCCCCTTCATCTTATATAGAGAGAGCTAGACTGACCAGGCTTGAGGGGTATTCAGATGGAGGCAGCAGGTTCTGAAAGAGAGAGAGAGAGGGAGAGAGGGAGAAGGAGGTGGGAGGAAAAACTGAAAGTTCTTTTGAGGATTATTCTCAGAACTGGCATAAAATCATTTCTGTCACTTCTAATTAGCCAAAGCAAATAACAACACCAGCCCAAATTCGTGATGGGCAAATAGACATCACTTCTTGATTGGAAGCATTGCAATGTATTATGGCCAGTTTTGCAATCCGTTGTGAGGGTCTAATGTATATAAATTCATAATTGTCATTTACAATGTAACTATAAACTGGATTCTAATATTTCATCACTACCATTGCTCTCACCTTATAAATAACCTTACTTCATTTTATCTTCAAACCATTCCATTGCCAAATGTAACTGTTTCTTTTCTGGCTCTGTCACCTAATTCCTCTTCAATTAGCCTGTTTAAGAGTACCCTTTGTATCTATTCATGAGCAATATAAATAAGCATGCCCCATTTAATTACTTGGATTTGGTTAAGTCTTAAAATGAAGCCAACATTCACAGGCACATTAAACTACAGACTCTAAGTATGAGAATGGACATGCTGCCAATCAGAAAAAATACCATTCTTGTATCCTTGAATGTTACCTTTCATTTTCAGCTTTACAGCCTTAAAAATTTGACAATACCTAGCTTTCATTCTGTCATATCAGTTGACCAATTTTCTGTTTTGGAAGTGATATTCATCTTTCTGCCTACTAGAGGGGCTCTTCACCACTAAAAAGAGCTTTCCTTAAAGCCATCCAAGGTCAAGTCTGTTGGCCTCTTTACTGGTTAAGATGGGTTATGCTCTGACTTAGAGCTTATGCTCTGAACCCTAGCATTAATTATTAGAGTCTGCACCTTCCTGTCCTGATTTTCATGGTTAGTCTGGGAACTTTAACTTTATTGGCATTTAATTTCATTTTCTCACCAGACCTTAGAAGGAAATACAGCAATATCTGATATTTGCAAATAACGTGAGACGTGAGAAGGGCATGGAAATTATTAAATAGGCTTTTGAGTTTCCTACCCCAGGGACTTATTTTTGGCCTTATTGCATCTCTAATTTTCCTCCTCATGGATTCTGAATTAAACTCTCAGCAACTTTAATTTTTTTTCTTTAACACAAAAATGGATTTTTTTGCAAGCTCTTGGGAACTGGACACTTCTGTTTCCAAGAAGCAGCAGAATTTCTTTCTTATTTTTCAAGACACCTTGGTCACAGTGCTCCCCTGTCCGTGGCCTCACCAAAGCTTAGCATCCAAGCCTGTCATTCACCAAGGGGAAAAGTCACAGAATTTGCTTTGTGACTTGGGATATATGGAATGTAAGTGTGTGTTACGAACTTAATGCATAAAGCTGCTACTTTTGATACAGTCTGGCTCATGGAGAGATGGGATTTAGCTGCTTATAATGAGAATTTGATGTGACTGGAAATTGTACAGAAGCATCTTTTTATTGAAGGTGGTGAGCTTTATAACAATCATTTAGTGCCAGAAGTTATTGTTTTTCATATTACTTTTCAACTGTAAAACCTTTCAGAGCCTTATAAGACAGTCCTTGTCCCCGTTCAAGCAACAAAAAACTTGGTAACTTTTTCTTTACATCCACATGAAGAATAACATAGTAACATTCTCCCACCCCCTTCTTAAGGATTTGACTCAGATGTTCTTTATGTTAAAGATCTTATTTCTCCCTTTCTGGGTCACAACTGTCCTCTGATGAAATCTCATTTTCCCTCTTTTTGTCCCCTGTGAGAATGTCAAGGAAAAGAAGAAAAGAGAAAAGAGAAGGGAAAAAAAAAAAAGAAATCTAGACATGATGCTGGAGTCTTAAAATATATATAAAATTTTTTTGAAAAAAAAAGATATTTCTTAGACTTTAGTTAGAATATGTCTTATAACATATGCATAAATAAGCATTTCAGTTGTTACAGATCTTTAGAAGATGCTGAGTACCAACAAATCTTGAATCAGATATTTGAATTCAAGTTAGAGGAAAAGCATTCTATTTGTTGCTCTATTTACAAATCAACTTTAGCAACATTCATATAAACTTTCTCATTCAGTTTTTTCATTTATAAAATGGGTATCCAAGTGAGAAAAAAATGAGTTGATTTCTGTTTCAGAGGTATATTTCTTTTATCTCAGCTCAGGTGCCTTTTTTAAATTTTTTTTTAATGTTTTATTTATTTCTAGGAGAGAGAGAGAGAGACAGTGCGAGCAGGGGAAGGTCAGAGAGAGAGGGAGTCACAGACTGAAACAGGCTCCAGGCTCTGAGCTGGCAGTCAGCACAGAGCCCGACGCGGGGCTCGAACCCACGAACCGCGAGATCATGACCTAAGTGAAAGTCGGACGCTTAACTGACTAAGCCACCCAGGCGCCCCATCAGGTGCCTTTTTAAAACAGTAGTATACTCTTTCTAACCAGATAATATATTTAGAAAAATTAGTGACTAAAGATTTGTAAATTTAAAAACATAATAATATTTATTTTTGAGAGACAGAGCGCTAGCAGGGGAGGGACAAAGGGAGAAAGACATACAGAACCCAAAGCAGTCTCTAGGTTCTGAGCTGTCAGCACAGAGACTGACATGGGGCTTAGATCCACAAGCCACGAGATCATGATCTGAGCCAAAGTTGGACGCTTAACCGACAGAGCCACCGAGGCGCCCCATGTTAAAAAAAAAAAAAAAATGTATTTATATGTTTTGGTCTTTTACCAGAACTGAGAAAATATTTGAAGTTCTAATCTTCTACCAGTGTGTGAGTTATGTCATAGTGAGTTTTGTCTTCCTTTATATATCCTGTTGAATTTCAGTGTGGTCTTAACTAGGTATTTTTTTCTGGGTTGGCAACTGTTCCCTGTAGGAAGACAGGTGATATGAAAAGGGTCACTTCAGTTTGTACCAAATGACAGGAAAGGTTTTACCAACCTGTGTGAGACTGATTTTTAAAAATCAATACCAGCATTTATGTGCTTTCAGGATTAAGAAGATCTTAAATTCCATAGACAGAGCTGGCTGCCCTGTGCCCGTGAACCCTCACCACTGGGGAAGAGAGGACAGGTCAGGTTTGTCATCCTCATGGGGGGACTTAGTGTGCATAGACAGAAGGGCTTTCAGAAGAGGTCTTGCAAACTGCAGTCTCGTGATGTTGAGGATTAGCAGTTGCCAACACACTTCTGTGGCCATCTTCATAGAGAAAATGAGGCTGTGCAAACCCCATTTTGTGAAATTAGAGGAGAAATATGTCTTTACTTGTATTTCCTGCTGTTCCTCTGATGTGATGTCATGAGATGTGAAAACACTGTGGGGAGTCCTGTCCTTGAACACCACGGAGGTGTCACCAGGCAAATCGATGAACAGAGTGACAGCCACCCACATCCTGCTGTAGACTTTTATTTTAATGTGTATACAAGTATCTCTGTGAGTTAAATGTATATGAACAACCCAAAACTTCTTCAATATATAATGTGGAGAACAAGAGCAATCAGTAATAAAGGATAATTCAAGAGCTTTGCTTTCTCATTATTTTTAGTGTACTTTTAACAAAATACTCAATTTTTCTAGAGAGTTTAAAGTTAATGCCAGGTCTAGGTAAACTAGTTTCATAATTAATACATGTATTGAATTATCATGGCTTTGTTTATAAAAGGCTATCATTACAAGTTTTGATACATATAGATGTGTACTTGATACTCTAGGATTAAATCACAATATTGATTAAAAAATTATGCATATGATTTTACTATTTGCAGGCCTGTTCCATATGGAAACACTAAAAGTTGCTTATAATAAGTCATCCTTGCTATTTTATGCTCTTGAATATTATATGCAATTACTCATAAGAATGAGAGGTAAATGCTCTATTTTTAATCTTGGTTCATTAAACACAAGCTACTCATTAAAAACTAACTTTAAAAAAATTCTCCACAAGCAGCAAAAATAAAACAAGCAAAAACAGTGAAATAAAATTGTAGCAGCACAGCCACCCTGATACCTTATTTTCTCTCAACCCCTAACACACATACTGAATTTCCTCATTCCATTAGAATATACTCATTCCTTACATCCCACCTACTGCAAAAATTTTTGCTTATTGTCAGCTAAATGTAAGAAGCATTGTCATAACTGCGAGTGCATTGGCACTTTAGCTAAACAACAATTGTAAGAATTTGAGAGCCACAGTGACTGGCTTCGGTACACTGGCCGCCACTAGCATTCTGGGTTTCCGGTTGGTTCCCATCTCCTTTGGACCACCAGTAGAAGTAAGGCTTCTCAGAATCTTTGCAGATGGGAGGGACCCTATGCCCATCTCTAGCTAATGAGCAGTGAGAGGAAGTATTATGTGTTAATTCCAGGCTGAGGATATGAACCCCCCCTGATGATCTTCTAGTCTTTCCTCAGCTGCCAGGAAATAGAGGGAGACTTGCTCCTGATGAAGAAGTTTCAAGAAGCTGTGGCCTCCTTTAGTTAGCCCAGGCTCCTAACTCCTCCTCAGAGCAAATTCTCCATCACCTCTCATACAGCCATTGCATATTTATGAGAAGGAGGAAATGGACCTTTCTTATGTTAATTCATTGAGATTTCCAGGTACATTTGGTAAGAGCAGCACAACCTGAATACTTACTCTGAATCGGATACTTTCTTCACCTTTAGGTATACTAGTAATTGTTTCTAAAAGAAGCCCTGTTGTCTCCTTAACTTTCAGCTCTCATCTTCTTTCTTTATTTTCTGCTGCCAAATTCAAAATGTCATCAGTGTCTTATTTGGGCCAGGATGATTCACTTTGGAAGATAGTGTAAGGAAGATTGGGGACAGGATAAATAAATGCTATGAACCTAGAGGACAGAGAAGGGTCAGTCCACAATGAACAGAACAGGCAACAAGTGACCTGACTATACAGCTGGTCTTTAAATTTGTAAGTCAAGTTTGTGAAGGAGATGGAGGAATGGTGCCATGATTAGAGCCTGTAGGCTCTTCCAGAAGTTTGAGGTGAGACACATAGGGTGTAGAATTCAAAATGAAGACTGGGAATAATACTTTAAGATTGTAAACGGCATTTATGGGGGTGCCTGGGTGGCTCAGTCAATTAAGTGTCCAACTCTTGATTTCAGCTCAGGTCATGATTTCATGGTTCTTGAGTTCGAGCCCTGCATTGGGCTCTGTGCCAACAGCATGGAGCCTGTTTGGAAATCTCTCTCTCCCTCTCTCTCTGTCCCTCCCCTTCTTGTGTGTGTGCATTCTCTCTCTTTCTCTCAAAGTAAATAAATTAATATTGAAAAGGGAAATTATGGTTGTCTTGGTTGATGCTAGAATGTGGGTCAAGAGCCTGTTAAGGAAGTTGAATCCTGGAGGTAGAAGTCACACCAGCCTGGAGCAATCGTACATCAAATACAGAGGTTAGAGAGGCATTGACTTTGTTGCTGCACTGCTTGTTCAGCATTCCTCGAGGCCCCTAGAAGGGGAAGTAGGGGACTGAGCCCACAGATGAACTAGAAACTCTGCAGGAACAGACATTGGAGATCAGTGGAATGGAGAACACTACCATTTCTGATAGTCCTACTCTGGGGGCCACAAATCTATATTGTATGTTATATGGAATGTAAGTTATCTCAATTCTATTTATCCTTCATCACAGATATTCCCTATCACTGCCTCAATAATGTATTCTATTCGTCAGATGCCTGTAATGACTCTCCACATTTTTGGGGTTTACATTTACCCACTTACAGCAGGTTTTGTCTACTGTAGACATTAAGAAGGCCCCTGGGGTGGCTGTCTGCAGTCATAAGTGTATAGCCAGATCCTACCACTGACAGCTGCCTGTGTGACTACCAGCAGGTCATGTGACTCCTCTGGCTCAGTCACTTCCTCTGTGGAAGCCATGGGTCTGCGTGTTGTGGGAAGTGGGGGAGGGTGGACCAGATGAACTTGAAAGCCTTTGCGTCTCTTCAGTTCTCTGTGGTGAGTCCAACTTTCACAGAAGTTGCTTTTCTGGGAACCAACAGAGCTTTACACACTCTTCCTCTTTGCCTCTTGTCTATGTCGATCTTAACATCTGAACCTAAATTCAGCTGCATCCTTTCTTGCTTTTCTTCTCTCCACAACTCTTTCCCTCGATTTTCTGTCAGCAGCCCTACCCTACAAACTGCTAGTCTTCCTCCAGCTGTGAGAAATGTCCCCCCTTGCACGAGCAACCTCTCCAGACAGCCTCTTTGAAAGTTTCTCTCGGGCTGAGCAACTATGTGAAATCCAGACTCTGGGGTGATATTGGAGGCTGGCTGCCAGCCCCCAGCGGTAATAGCAGGGCAGCTTTGTGTGGTATTGGTTTTGATGCATCAGAAAAAGAGAAGAGAGAGAGTCTCTCAGCCCTCTGTCTTCTCTCCTCCTGCCTGTATATATGGGGAGATAGTGCAGGTTTCCCAGGTATCAGCTCAGATGATCAAAACTGCAATCGATACTTTCCCCTGCAATTTGTGCACCTCTTTAGGCCTTTATCCTTCTTGCTATAACTGCTAAGCTCGTCTTTCTGACTCCAAGTGGAAATAAAACTGTCTTAGGTGATATAAAACATTTTTCCCAGATAACATATCAGCAGGAAATCTCCACATGCATATCCTGCTCTCCTGCCACAGTTAACTTATCCCAGACTGAGTTAATGGTCTTTCTCTCCATGACCCGGGATACCTCTCCTCCCCAGGTGAGCTCAATTCAGTCAGTGCTACCTGCTTTCTTCCCAGTCTGCAAGTCTTGTCCTCTTCTTTAGTTCTTCTTTCCTCTTTATCCATTATACCTCATCAGACATTAAGTTCTTTTACCTTTTTCCCAAATTGTCTGATATTTGTTCTTTCCCTGTTTCCATAATCATACCTCTAATCCACATCTTCATTTAAAAAAACATAACTGTTTTTCTTCAGTTATATGCAAACTGAACTCCTATAGGGAGTCAGGGGCCCCGGCAATTCCTGGCTTAGTGACCATGTATGTGGTGGTATCCCCAGTCAGTTGGTATGAGGGGAAACAGATCCTGCCTGGCCCAGGAAAGCCTCTTGGTCTTGCTGATATAGAAGGAGGAGACTCACATGGGTCATGGTCAGGAGCTGCACCTTTGACACCGCATGGCTTAATGGACAGAGCCATCCTCTGGCTGGTTCAAGTCCTGGGTTCTGACTCCAGCCATGGCCATCGGCTTGCAGGGCAGTAAAGCTCTGAGCTGCAGTTTCCTACCCCCAACTAGGAGGTTTAGATTCTTCCTATCTCTAAAATAATGGCTGCGTGTCTCCACAGATTACCGATAGCTAAGAACTCTCCTGCCTCACTGAATAGTAAAAAAATGTATATGCACTTTCTGCCAGTGGATGGAAACAGGAATGCTTAAAAAAAACTTTTTTTTCCAACCAGCCTCAGGGCCCTCATTCTATTAAGTTGGCTCAGGAGACTATATAAATCAACCGTAAAATACCCATTTACAACTCTTTTGTGCCTAGTAAATACATGAGATAGACTGCGTTGTGATTCAGTCTTACATATTCTCCCTCCTTGACATCACTTAGGTCTGCCCTCCTCTCAACACGGCAGCTGCTATCTTTACAAATGTGCTTATGGCTCTCACCTGAGCTGCTGAACTAGCTTTCTAAGCATGCTATCTTGGCCATATTTTCTCAGCCTCCATTTCGTCCTTCACAGTGTGCTGGAATGACCTGTCAAAGTCCTGTGGGGGCACCTGGGTGGCTTAGTCTGTTAAGCATCAGACTGGAGCTCAGTTCATGATCTCATCGTGGGTTCAAGCCCCATGTCGGGCTCTGTGCTGACAGCTCAGAGCCTGGAGCCTGCTTTGGATTCTGTGTCTCCCTCTCTCTCTACCCCTTCCCAGTTCATGCTCTGTCCCTTTCTGTCTCTCAGATATAAATAAACATTAAAAAGAATAAAAATAGAAGTCCTGTGGCTGCAGTCTGATGGCTTGACGAGTTTCTGCAGGCTCCACTTCCTACCCTCTCTCCCAGATATCTTTTGGCTTCATATGGTTGGTAGCCATTATACAGCCTAGTATTTGGATTCTTCATGGATTTTGCCTTGAATCCTCCCCATTGGGTATGTTGAATTCTCCTCAGCTACATGAGGTGCTGCCTGCAGGATAGTGTTTCAGACCCTTAACACCCCCACAAGGCCTTAGGATCCTAGCATGGATGCAGTTAATATTGGGAGGGTGCATAGAAATTCTTAGACAAAGAGTTGGGATAAAGCTTTCCAGGCAGAGGCACCAGCATCTGCTGAGGCTCAGTAGGAGAGAACATAGTATGCTTAAAGCATCATTTTGCAGATTTCTTCTGATTATGATATTTGGTTACGAATAGGTTTTCCATCATGATGCAGTACACATATAATGGGAGGGGGATCTAACAAATAATACTCTGATGGGTTTCTCTTCTCCCATTTCATTAAAATAAAATGCTGATCTTGACGAACGAAATTATTTTCACACGTCACTAAAATCCATTAGAGAATTTGAAGATCCCAAAGCAGTGGTTTAAGGTCCAGACTGGGGGGAGCTCAGGGTGTGAGGGGTAGTTTGATGTAGGATAAAACTGTAAAGAAAAGCGAAACAAATCCCTCAGTACCTTGTGTGCTGATTAAGCTTGTCTCTCATTAAGCTAAAAGCCACTGAAAGACACCAAAGGGGGCACTTGGGGAGTGTGACATGAGCAGGTTTGGACAATATACTTGCTGCAGACTGATTTGTAGGGGTCAAGAGTGGATATGGAAGTCAGTTAGAGGCGTTTTTTGTTTGTTTGTTTGTTTAACTTTTCCAAGTAAGAAATGATGGTGATTAGAATAGAAGGTGATAAAAGAGACGGGGAAGTGGACACCCTGAAGCTATTGAAAGCTTAGGATATGTAGGATTTACTGATAATAGATCTGGAGTATAAGGAAAAAGAAAAGGTCAAAGATGACTCTGGGTTTCCAGCCAGTGGAATCAGGCTGTTGGTCTATCCATTCATTGCGAAAGGAGGACTTGAAGAAAATCAGGTGGAAGGTATACCCTGGTGTGGTCTTCTCCAGCAGCAGACCCCAAGATGGGCTTAAAGGCAAGTAGTTTGAGAGGGGATTCCAGGGAATGCTCATGGGGAAGTGCACAAGTAAGACACAGAAGGGAAGGTAGGTCATAAAAGGTATATTCCTGAGGAATTTACTATGGAGTATAAGAGCCCATGCCTGTTGGGGAACTCTAGAAGCCAGGACAGAAGCTGTGCCCCAGAGGTACTCACCTGAAGAGAAAAGGAGTTAAGGTATTTATGCCCTGGCCCTTCTCCTGGCAGAGATTAGCTTACTCATGGACATCAATTCTCTAGCACTTCCACTTGCCATGTAGGGTGGGGTAAGCAGAGTGGACTCAAACCACCAGGTAGAACACTCAGACAAGAAATGCAAATGCTGGAAGTTGGAAGCTGGCAGTAGGCAAATAATAAAGCCAGGAGGCTATGCATAGGGCATAGACAGCAGCCTCTGCTACAAGGTGTTAGGTGGAGAGGGAAGATGGACTTAGTTGTATATTTGATGCATTGACTTACCTTTCAGACATACAAATAAAGACATCATCTTGGATATATGATTCTAGACTTCAGAAGAGAGTGGAAACCTAGAGTCATCTAAGCAGAGGTGATAATCCAAGAGGTGGTCAATATTGTCTATTGGAAGAAACTACAGAGTGGGCACGTAGGAGAGATTCTGCTCAGCCCTGAGGAATTCCAGTGAATACTGGCCAGATAAGGGAGAAGGACACTGAAAAAAAAAAAAAAAAAACTTGCCAAGAATTCTAGGAAAATAGGACACAAACCAGGAGATCCATGCTCTGAAGACCAGGGGAAGATAATACTCAGAGAAAGAAGGAGGGTCTGCAGCATTTAGGGTTGCTTAGAGGTCCAAAAATGTCCGTTACATCTTGAATCATGGAGATTGTTGGTCTCCACAGCAATATCCAGTTCAGGGGAGCAGTGGAGATTGAAGAATGGAGGGAGCATAGGGCTGATGTGTATGAACTGTAGAGCAGGACTATGCTCAAACAGCTGTCTTGCTAATTATTAGCTGTGTGACCTTGAGCAAGTAATTTGACCTCTCTAAGCCTTTGTTTCCTCACCTCTAAAATAGAGATAATTATTCCTACCTCATAGAGTTACTGTGACATTAAGAATTAAATGCTAAAATGCTTAAAAGTGTGCCTAGTAGATGATAAACATTAAACAAATAGTAGCAATTGTTAGTTTTATTCTTTATATTCTGCTTCTTTATTTGAGATTCAACATTGCTCTTTCTTGTAATTCTCTCTAGTCCTTGGTATTAGACTTTTCAATCAGATCGCTAGGTTTTGGTATTATGTGAGGCCTACCAAAAACTCAAAAGCCTCTGCTCACCAGTCTACTGAAGGAATTCAGCTTCTCTGACACTGTATTCTGATAGCATGTCCAGGGTTCCAGTAAGTACCTTCTTTTCTCTCCCCAAGAGACTCTAAGTTTCAAGGAATTCTATTTATGATGAGGTTAATTTATTTAATATGTCATCCTTCTCTATTGTTTGTTATTTCATGAGGTGATTTAGCTCACTGCTCTAGGGTGGACCCCAGACCAGCAGCATCAGCATCCTCTGGGGGCTGGTAGGAATGCAGAATCTCAGGTTCTATCCCAGACTTGCTAATCAGACTCTGCACTTTAACAAAATCCCTGGTTGGTGCAAATGCACATCAAAATGTGAGCAGCATGCTCCTAAGAGCCCACATAGCCTTGCTTGATGCCACAAACATTCCATCTCAATTAGGTTCCTCACCTAAATTGTAGAAGGGTGATTTCAGAGAACTTTTCGCAACTTTCCTGTGACTTTGTGGTAGAAACCCCATGATTTCTTGGTTGATGCTTAGTCAATTGCTACTCTCTGAAATAGGCACCCTACAGTTTGGCTGTCATATGCTGCTGGTTGAGAACCAGGGCAGGGATTTAAACAAGGGACTCAAAATGTCTATTGCCAACAGAGTTCAAATGAACCTGAACAGGACTTAAAATAAAACTTCAACATCAGCAAGGGTATCCCTTTCCTCAAAAGTAGATAAAGTGGGCTCAAATCACTATTCTGCATCCTAGGAAAGTCCCGCGCCCTCTTGCCATTAAACTTTTCAGTGTTTGCCATGTGTAATGGACATTCTCTTGGCCATATGTTACTGAAGCTCCTTCTTCAACTGAGCTTAGGTTGCAGATCGGTGTACCAATCATTGTAGGCAACCATTCCATTCTGTGTCAACACAGATATGGAGCTTAAGTTGCCTCATTTTCCAGAAAAACAAATAATTAGAAACACTTACACAAGACCTTTGTGCATAGGACAAATTATAACAGGTTTGGGAGTTGGGGGGTACTTACTGCACTTAAGTACAAACAATGTAGTGGCAGAATATTAGCCAACCTTTGCCATAAAATGGGGCTTGGACATTTTTACAGTGGAGTCCAGCTTCCTGACTTGTCTTTCCATCCTTGGTTCCCTCCTCCCTGTTACTTCTGTGCAATCTCAGAAAGCAAATCATAAAATCAAAGAGCTCCATGATTTTTTTTTTCCATTTTGTAAGGTGCTATAATTTAGCATTTAGGCACCCTTTGTAGCCCAAACTGTGCTGAAGCTTTAAAAAGACTACTTGCCATGCCACGTAACTGAAAATGGTGTAAACTCCCTCAGAAACACACAGGCTGAGCATGTTGGATGGGGGCTTATCCAAGGAAATTGCCTGGGAGGTTATAAAGGAACAGATGTCCATTTGTGGGAAGAATAGCCTCCCCTTTCCTTTGTCTTTCCTGATTTGTATCATTCCTTGCTTGATTAGAACACCTACTAGTTTGTGGTGGCACTTTCTCACTGGTGCAAAATGCCTAATATGTGTGAAGCACACTACTCATGATTTATATACACACACTCTTTCATACTCCTAACACCATTGTCAAGATTAAGTATTATTGTCATTTTATACTTGAGACTGGGATTATGGAATTTAACTATTTTAGCCATAGTGACACAGTCAGGGAAGTACCCATGTAATTTATTTAGATCTCTGTTTCTCCAACTAGACTGTGGACTTTTGTGAAAGCAGGAACCACTTTGTCTTAATATGTGGTTTTGAAGTGTTTGCCCCTCTAGTAAGTTGTAGGACCTCAATAATTGTTTGGATTGAATGGATGCTTCAAAGAACAAAGGATGAGAGGAAAACCTAGTTTCTTGGCAATGAAATAAACTCATATAAATGAAAGGTTTTTGGGTTTGTTTTTTTTTTTTAATGCTAGAAATGAGAGATCATGAGGTAGGTGAGATAAAATCTTGGAAATAACTTCTAGGTACATCCTCTTATCCTGGAGAAGTTTAACTTTCCTACCTCAAAGGGATTGAAATAAAGAATGAGGTATGGCTACCCTCTTGAGCCACTCCTCTCCCAAGATTACTAACATCCTGGTTTGCTCACTTTGAGTTCACAGACCTTAATTACGTACTACACAGCATGAATCATCCTGTCTGTTCCTACAGAGAATACTAATTTGTCTTTCAGACTATGCAGCAAAGCAAACCTTCCTCCTGCCACTCCAGAAAAGAGTGAGAGGGAAAGCACAGCAGATTCTGCTTTGTCCACCACCTGGGAAGCAGTTTCCTCTCTGATATGGTAATAGGCTGACCTATAACCACCCCTTGCAGTGCAAGGCTCTAATACTGGATCATTTTAATCAGAGGAAATGGCCTTGCCATTATATCACCCTGGACAAGTCATTGACCCCCTGGGTGCCTCAGTCACCTCATTTTAGACAAAGGGGCAATTCTTTAAAAAAAATAAGAATTAGCCATCTTGTTAGAGCAAGCTCAAATATCGCTGGCTTTTCAAATGCTGTTTCCTCTTCTATTATTACACTGGGTTGTTGCCTTGTCTATTTATTGACATGGAAACCAAGTGATAAGGTAACACCTCACCCACCTGGAATTTAATTGTCCTGAAATCGTAGGGCTCTGGCAAGGCCAGGAAGACCTGCTACCAGGAAGTCAACAAATAAGACTTCTGAACCACCACAGGCCCCATGCCTTACACCAATGTCTATTATCACTGCTTACATCCATTAGGTCATTCACTCACATCTCTGTGACACCCATGTCTAACCATCCAAAGCATGGCTTCTTTCCTAAGTCAGTTTTGAATTTGGACTGGTTGAGGGGCTGTAAAAAGAAGCAGGCATTCTCTCTCATCCATTGTGTTTAGTCTCAAATACAGTCAGTCTAGAATGAGGTTAGAAGAAGGCACAGACATCTTTGTCATTTGAATTCATCTAGATTACCTCTCATAGCTTGCTCCTTCCATACTTCATTCTTGACATTTTTGGTTCCTGCACCCTTTCTCCACTTTGCTCTGGAACTTCAACTCCAATGTTTGGTTAGACACCTTGATTAAGATCCACATTAATTTCCTCTCCAAAATTTAAATCACTCCCCTAAATTTTACCTGGGTACTCTCCAGAACTTAACTTGCAGCTTCCGATGACCGTGAACACTGATGTCAAGACAGGAGTGATATAATTTAATTAAAGAGACATAAACCTTCCGATGACCGTGGGCTCTCTATCCCCTCACCATGCCACAGCTGCATCACTCATCATCAGAGTGCACAGTTACAAGGTGGGAGAAGTTGTGTCCCTAGCAACAGTGATGAGAGTGAGCATGGGGCATAACAAGGAGGAGAGAGAACAACTATAAAACAACAGGTAAAGGAACAAATGAAAACACAGACTGTGGTACAGAATGTGGGGTGATTAAAGGACTCCATATAAGAAGTTGGGAGGGGTGCCTGGGTGGCTCAGTCGGTTGGGCGTTTGACTTCGGCTCAGGTCATGATCTCACAGCTCATGGGTTCAAGCCCCGCGTGTCAGACTCTGTGTTGACAGCTAGCTCAGAGCCTGGGGACTGTTTCATATTCTGTGTCTCCCTCTTTCTCTGACCCTCCTCTTCTCATGCTGTCTCTCTCTGTCTCTCAGAATAAATAAAACATTAAAAAAGAAAAGAAGTTGGGAGACCTGGGGAAGGTCACTGTTTATGTCTCTTTAATTAAATCATATCACTGCTGTCTTGACATCACTGTCCTTATCTGTAATTGAGAAAGCTAAACAAACTCTCAAGTCCTTAATTCTGACATGTTGTCATTCTAAGGGCAACAGAAAACATACATTTCTGAGGGCCTCACAGAAATGATTTTATTATAGCACAGTATGATAATTAATATTCACAATGATGACTCCGGGTCATCAAGGAAAATTACATTATGCCCAGTGTACTTTTAAGGAAAGCCTCATAAAGTTTAATGTATTTTAGAATGATTTTCTGTCAGAATGTTAAGTGAAAAAAATGTATATACTGTATTTGCTATGTACTTGCTATAACTCCTCTGTTATACTGGAAATGTGTCATCTAGAATGACCAAATTTTCAGGATTCTATAGAGTGAAGCTTTAGTTTATGTATAAAGCTTTGATCAAATTAACTTCATCATACTGAAGTATTTACCAATACCACAAAGTGTTTCCAAATTAAATAATTGAGATGGATTCTTATAGAAGAAATTCGTTTGTGGCCTCATTAGTATGCATTTTAAGTTTGAATATGTTAACCTCGCATCATGTTGTTTTTCCTCTGTAAGATAGGACCATCTGAGTTAGTTTCTTCTACTAATTTATATATTGATCTTATCACTTATATTTCAGGAAGTAGACTTTTCCTTTGATGACTTCCTTGGTTCTGTTGGGACATTTGTATTCTTTGAAATGCTTTGGCTATTATTCCATTACTGACAGAAAAGCTTAAAATGCTCAGCTTACTCCTTACAATTTCTTACTCATTTGCCATCACACCCTTGACTCCCTTGGTGTTCACTCATGCTGGAAGTACTGCTCTGTAGTGATTGGTACTTGGCAACTTGGTTCTTCCACCACTGGAGCATTCCGAGGACATGTCTTCCTAGCCCTTGGAAAGCCTGAAAGATCTGTTACTTTCCAAAGCTGTTCCTGTGAGCTTCTCTCCAAGTTTACCATCGGCCAGAGTCTGAGCCTGTTTTCCGCCATCAAATGCAAGCCATGTTAATAGCAATCCTTACTTTATATCTCTCCAGGAACACTGAAGGATTTTTAGCTTTTTTTTTTTCTCAGACTTTAAGTATTTAGCCCATCAAATAAAACAGTACTGATAAAATCATGAAGTTGGGCTTTTGTTACCTGAATATTGCAAAACCAATGATTTCTTCCCATAATACTTTAGTCTCAAAAAAAGAACATCACATTCTAAATTGGTCCCCAAGTTTGTTCTCCACATGTAAGGAAACATGATACAGTAGAGAGTGAAAAGTCATTATTGCAGTGTACATAATCAGTTGGCATTTTCCTTTCAGGAAAGGCACAATCAGTCTTTCTCTGCAAGCCAGCGCTTGAGCTTTACTTAGCACACTGTGTCTTTTCAGCCAAGTTACTTAACCTTCATGGTCTTTAGTTTTCCTGAGATATAAAACGGGGTATAAACTCAATGACCTCTGTTGGCCCATTTAGCTCTTTCGCTGTCTGATTTGCTAGCAATTCACAAGATGAAGGTCACTTTCCTTTTGCCAAGTGTTGCTAATTGGGTTACAGAAAATTAGTGCAGAGTGTTGGAGCCACTCAAAAGCAGTTTAAATGTTACCCAGGCAATTCTGCAAGGATTCAGGGGTTCAGAAGCTGGAGTGTCTCTTAATATATTTGGGGGATCCCCAGAACTTGGTTTAGAGGATTAGAGTATAGTTACTCTTTTGTTACAAGGTTATTATCAAAAATGGTCTGGCTAGCATTTTCAAAAATTTCTGAGACTGGAGAAATAACTATTTGCACACAAATTATTGATTTCAGGGTAAGCTCTCTGAATTGGCAAAAAATAACTGCTCAGCTTTTGGAGCTTATTTACTGTACTGATTACTTTGGTTAAAAAAGTACAAAAAGTACACAAAAGTGATGGAATCAGGAAGAGGAGAATTAAGAACATATGTACTGCTATACAACGAGCAATATACACAGTCAAAAGCATGATTTTGAAGAATCTTAAAAGAAACAAAAACGCTTAAAATATTAAGTTAACCAAAATAATCTAGACAAAAGAATTAATAATAGGGTTTTAATTTTGAAAAGGAGCATAAAATATTAATAGTGTTTGTAACTGCATGGTAATAATTATAAGTGCATTCTATATTCTATCTTTAGTGGGTTAATATTATTCACAAAGTCTGTATAACTTTAAAAAAATTATTTAATGTTTTTTTATTTATTTCTGAGAGAGAGATAGAGACAGTGTGAGCAGGGGAGGGTCAGAGAGAGAGGGAGACACAGAATCTGAAGATGGGCCCCAGGCTCTGAGCTAGCTGTCAGCCCAGAGCCCTACGTGGGGCTCGAACCCACGAACCGTGAGATCATGACCTGAGCTGCCGACTGAGCCACCCAGATGCCCCTGTATAACTTTTGTAAGATGGGCAATTCAGTGTGTTGAAAATTCAACATCTCTTTGGAATGCTTCTTCTATGTCCTTAAAGGTGTATTTTGACCAAGTTGCATTGAATGGTGTGGCAATTTTTTAATTAACCACGAATATAAAACTTTAAAACATTGTGTGAGGTGGTCCCCATACTTCTAATTAACAATAATAGCTTGCAAATATATTACTGAATAACTTTTAAGCACTTCCACTTTAACTAACCAGTTTGACTTTTTGAACATCTCTTGGCAATGTGACATTACAATTCCCCTAACTCCTAAATGGTATATTATCTGACATTTATCACTGTGTTACCTCAGCTTCCTTGGTTTCTCAGTCTGGCACATATACTCAGGTCAAAAGGGCTCCCCTGGTGGTATTTTATTCTATCAAATAAACATTCCTAGATAAAATGAAACAAACAAATTTTGAAAGATGAATGTCTCTGATATTTTTCCTGAAATTCACATCCCAAACAATTTGAACTACAGACCGTTTTGCGTATGTGTATTCGATCTAATATCTCTTGTTCTTTGCACAGACAAGATTAAATACTGTATGAATATGAATGTAATTGAGAGTAAAGGAGGTTTTCTGAAAACTAAAGAATGGATAAGTAGCTGTTCACACAAGAGCTTGCCTTTTCAGTCAGCACAGGGGTCCTACACTGGACTTCTAGTGTCTTCTTTGCTTTGTTTCTTTTTGGTTACCGTAGAGATTGGTTAGGAGTTCCATATCTGGATCCTTCCCTGTGACTTAGTATTTAGTGACCTTAAGTGAGTTGCTCAGTTACCCTTTTTGTGATACAACTACCTTCTTTTTACAATGGGGTATTAGTATTTCCTACCTCTTAGGGTTGATGAGAGCATTTCACAAGTTCCCACTACAAAGTGCGCAGGATAGTGTTTGGCTCAAAGTTAAGTGCTTAGCACATATTAGCTATTATCATTATCATTATTATTATCATTAAGTATAAAACTTCTGTCACTACATCAAATATTTACCTCATTATGCCCTGAATTAATATAGATGCCGTTTCCTTGATATGTTGTATTCTAATTTTGCCTCCCCATAATACCTTGGACATTAATACCAGTATATTTGCATAAACCAGTTATTTGGGTTTTTTTCCTACACACCATCATCACAGTCCCTGAGATGAAAAATATAGACTTATATAAATGATATATGTAACTGAAAAACTACAACTCCCAGAATGTAACCATAAAATCCATTTGATTTTGTTTTCCAATGTCTTTGTAAAATATATTCAGTAGAGGTTTTTGTTCTATTACTGGAAGGAAAACTACAACAAGTTCATTAGTATTGGATAATAGGAAGTTCTAAGGTCGCTTTATATACAAAATGTGCTCCCGATGCAGAAAATAGGCTGTCTACTCCAATGTATTAGTCAATACTCAATCTACATTTGGTCCCCTTCTCCAGCTGAGGCACAGTTTTAGTGGGTCACTTGCTTGTGCATCAAGTCGGATCCACCTTCTCTATCTTCACACAGGCTTCTCTCTCCTTCCTTTCCCATCTGAGGCTGTTACTTTCAACTATATGAGTCATTATAGGGTGGGTGGAAGCAATATAAAGGCATGAAGATCTATCTTGAGTGATAACGTCATAATCTACTTTGCTCTTTCCTACCCTATCAGGGTTTAAAAGATTTTTCCCCCTCATAGATGCCTCCATAGGTTCTTTGGAATATCCCCTCTGATGGCAATTTCTGCCAGGACTTCAGAAAAAGATTCCTTCCATCCATCTAGCTTCAGCAATCCACTCTGCTTGTGGTTCTGTGGTGGGCCCCTCCATGTGGCCTCTTTCCATTATATTTCCGCCAGCTATTTGTCCTCCTCGAGAAGTCAAAGCACCTCTAGACCAGCTCACATTCCATGTGTTGCCACATCTAATCCACCGAAAACACTACAAATTTGTTCTGATGAACTTTGAAAGCCAGGTTGGTTCCAACACATTAGTAACACTCGAGTTATGCTGCCAGAGCAGTTAGTCATTCCATCTCTCCCTTTGTAGACTTTATAGGCAGAAGTCAGACGTCAGTGCTCTGCACTCCCACACATACCCACACAACCACGTACACACACCCTGCGGTGGTCACACAATACATCCTCTGAATAGGCTCCTTGAAAAGTTCTTCACTAGGTTTTAGTTACGGGGTACAATTTTCTCCAAAGAAAACTTCCACACAGACTTTTTTTCACAACAATCCACTTCTTGTTTTAGACTTGAACACAGAGTGGGGGCTGCAGTAACCGTGCTGCAGCCTCCTCAGGCTTTTTCTCACGTTCTTCCTCATGGACACTTTCACCCTTGCTTTGATGCCTATTGTCTTTAGCATCTTGGCATCTCATTTGCAACATCATATTTAAAATCCATTTTTATGGGACTCTACTCCTGAAATCATTATTGCACTATATGTTAGCTAACTTGGATATAAATTAAAAAGTAAATAAATAAAATCCCTCTTTATGAGGCAGGCAGGATTTTTTCATGTAGTTTAAAAATATTTCAGGGGCGCCTAGGTGACTCAGCCAGTTAAACATCTGACTTCGGCTCAGGTCACATCTCATGGTTTGTGGGTTCGAGCTCCACATTGGGCTCTGTGCTGACAGCTCAGAGCCTGGAGCCTGCTTTGGACTCTGTGTCTCCCTCCCTCTGCTCCTCCCCCACTCATGCTCTGTTTCTCCCTGTCTCAATAATAAATAAACATTAAAAATTTTTTAAAAATATTTCAGAAATGTGGGGCACCTGGGTGGCTCAGTCAGTTGAGCATCTGACTTCAGTTCAGGTCATAATCTCATGGTTTGTGAGTTTGAGCCCCTCATTGGGCTTTGCAGCTGTCAGCATGGAGCCTGCTTCCCATCCTCTGTTCCACCCTCTATCCCTTCCCCACTCATGCTCTCTCTCTCAAAAGTAAATAAACCTTTAAAAAATATTTCAGAAATGTTTCAGTAATTTTATGCAACATATAATCTGTCAATATTCAAAGTTAAAAAATAACTGAGGCCACAAAGAAACTAGTGCAATTTAAACTTTGGGAAATAGTTGCAGATTTAAAGAGGAAAAAGTGCCCTGCGATGAAGTGGAACAAACATGACTGAGCATCACTGGGAACTTTTTTTTTTTTAATGCTGACTCTATAATTGAATTCTAAGATTAAGGAAAAAAAGAACACTTACATTACAATGAAGTAAAATGACCTTTTAGCTACACAGTTTGAAATTTCACTAATGGATTTAGCTCCATCAGGAAGAAAAGTTCCATTTCATTTTCTGCCTATCATCCACAAATATAATAGATTATAATGCTAAAGGGGAATTAATCGTGTGACAGTGGAAATGAGTTTCCATAAAATTCATTTACTTGAAAAGAGAAGCACGCATATTTACCAAATTTGCAGTTAGCTAAGAAGTGATCTGGTAGCAGCAGAGTTAAACCATAGAACAAAGTGCACCACTAAACTTAATTGGAAACAGCATTTTTGTAGTGGTTGCAATAGAAAGATCGAATATGTGAACAACAGTAATGTAATGGTTTTTTTTGTTGTTGGGATTAATACATGTAAATGTTAGAATATTTTAATTTGTAAGGGTAAACAAGATGCACTTTAAATTGTGCACATGCATCAATGCTTTGAGAAATGTATTGATCATTCTCATTAATGATCATTAATGTGATTTTTAGACCCAAGAAGTATGATATTTCCAGAAGATTTTGTTCACCCAGGATAATGAGAAAGATACTGTTTTGAGCATGTAAATATGGATTTTTCCCCTTTCTCTGAACATCTGCTACTTTTTTTTAATAACAATCAAAACAATTGATGCTCGTTTTGAACAAGATTTATGGTGTTTACACTGTATAAAGATGAATTTATTCAGTGAGTTTTCATTGGTATATGTAACATCTTATTTAGTCATACTGAGATATGTGTGTTAGAAAAGAAAACAATCTAGTTATTATTGATCTGGCAAAATGGCTTTATTGGTTTGCCGTATTCCTAATTTGAGAGGGAAATGAGCTTCATATGAAATTGATTATTTAAAAAAACAAGTATCAAATTGCTGTGCCCCTGGAAGCCAAGATTTGTAACCCAAGAAGGGAAAAGTATTTTATCAATTTTAACTTTTTACTATTCAACTTCATAGTCCTGAATTAAGTCTCATATGACATCTTTTTTTTTTTAATGTTTTCTTATTTATTTCTAGGAGAGAGAGAGAGACAGCATAAGCAGCGGAGGGTCAGAGAGAGAGGGAGTCACAGACTGAAACAGGCTCCCGTCTCTGAGCTGGCAGTCAGCACAGAGCCTGACACGGGGCTCGAACCCACAAACCGCGAGATCATGACCTAAGCGAAAGTCGGACGCTTAACCGACTAAGCCACCCAGGCGCCCCGTATATGACATCTTAAGCAGTTGTTTCATGTGTATTCGTTAATAAAGGCAAGAAAGATTATTTAAAGGTTAGCAGAAATTTAAATTTTGTATCAGAGATGAGATTCAAAACATCTGCTGGTATTTCTTATTAGTTTTCATATTTGAAAAATGAGATGATTTATTTACTTCCTGATAAAGAATGCCATATTTTTCTATAATAAGGAAAACATTTTTTATTTCTCTCTAAGTCAGGGTCTAATCAGGAGATAGAAACCCACACTTTAATTTGGACAGAGAAAGTTTAACATGAAGAGCTAACAACTATAACAGAGGATTGGAATAACTAATAATATAAGAATAGTAGATTTAAAAGACAGTTATTTCCTCTGGGGCCAAAATAGAGCTCGTAAAGAGAATTTCCTCCTTCTGGCCTCCAAGCCTGACATCCAGATCTTGTTGGAATCGGGCAGAGCCATGGTCACAGGATGGCAGAAAAGTTGTTCTAGTGTCACACTGACAGAACTTGCTCGAAATGTGTTCTATGGAACTTGTAGGGAAAACGCCTGCCCTGTTTACAGGGAGGTATATCCCCCAGGGCACTCTGCTCTGTCACCACTTGAGAGGTATGTCAGGCGAGCTACTGGTGATTGGTGTTCGCCATCATACCTTCAGGCTCTGGACCTTGGATAAAGCAGCCGTTTAGGGAGTTCCTGGGTACTGGAGAAATAACTTGTGCTAGAGAAACAGGACAGTAGAGAAGCCAGTGTATTAGAAGCTGAAGGCTGGGGACACTACATGTCCTACGGGAACATGGTACATGGGAAGCCATGCCTGTTGTAGAAGGTGGGTAGGTGAGAAGCCATTCATGCCTCAGGGGTGAACTGAGCAAGCACACAGGAACCAGAAGGAAGACCCTTTCCCCTATAAAGTCTCTGTAGTGTCCTCTAGTCACAAAGTTAACATCTTCCCTACTGGCAATAGAAAAAATAAAAATTAAACAGCTCACCTCCATTTTCTCAGAGCAGTTAATTGAAAGATGTATTTTGGAGCTGTGAGCCAATACACTGATAACTGGCACAAATAAAATGGATAGATAAACGTGCCTATAGTGGTATGATCCTGAATTAAACCCGCTGTGCTAGTCCCTAAGCGTGTATGTCTTGGGGCAAACCTACTGCCCTAGCTGCAGTCTTATCTGGGCTCCTGCCTACAAACCTCTGTTCAATTCAAAGTAAATTGGGGGATTTAACTGGGAGTATTAGCAAACCAGAACCCACATAGATATTTGGGCTACCTAATATCTTTCTTTGGGGAGATGTTTCTTTCCTTTCTCATCAACTTCTTGAGTTTAAATCTGACTTACAGCTGTGTGATTACTCCTCTTTGTTTTCCTTATTTGTAGAATGGCAGTAATATTGGCATCCATCTGCTTGTTTTGCAGGTCTAAGGATCACAGGAGTTAATTAATTCAAGCCAACTATCACCATACTCAGCATTTACCAAATTCTCTATAAATGTTCTCTTTTATATTAATATAAATATTAGTTACTAAATTAGTTATTGTTGCTATTGATCTTGGCCTAAAGAGATGTTGGTCGTAAAAGTCTCTACCAAGAACTCCTTAGAATGTGGGTTATTAACATTTTAAAAACACTATGACTACCCTGTTTTGCTGTCCAATCTATTGGTAAATTTTACTTCTTAATTTAAATAGAATATAGGAAAAGTTGATGAAAGGATAGGGAAAACTATTGGCTTTGTGGCAGGAACACCTGACTTCTGAACTGGACTTCTTCAATTATTAGCTGTGTTATTGATCTTTGTCAAATTATTTTACCTCAGATTTCTCTTTCAAAAGTGAATGCCCACACATACACAGGCACACGCACCCCTTAGAATGCGTTAAATTAGATGAGGGATATAAAGTGCTACACATCATTTCTAGAACAACAAAAATATTCAACACATATTACTTTTATTATAAAGCAAAACATCCTATAGACATATAGGCTGCAGCAGGATTCACCTAGTTGGCAGAGAAATATTTCTATGCCTAGGTTTCTGGTGAACTCCAAGACATTTGGGTAAAGTCAGACAAAGTAACACGAGCTCTAGTGTGGAAAATAGAGTCTAGAAGCATGATTGCTGAGTTTCTCAAATTGCTGATTGGATTTTAGTTCAAAATCCAGCTATGGAACAAGTAAGTCATGGAAATAAGAGGCGCAGCACAGAGGACATAGTCAATGATATTATAATAGTGTTGTATAGTGACAGATGGCAGCTACACTTGGAGTGAGCATAGCATAACGTATACAGTTGTTGAGTCACTATGTTGTACACCTTAAACCAATGTAACGTTATGCGTCAACCATACTCAAATAAAACAAACAAAAGCAAAATTTTCATACATGTGATACTGTAGCCACTGAGAGACATTGTTCTTTTCTGTACCAAGTCCCCACACTAAGCAAACTTGAGGCTTCATTGAGTCTGGGTAGCAAAACATGTCCTTCCTTTTCTCACAAATTTAACCTCATTCTTTGGAAATTAAATAGGCTGGGCTTAGTAAATGAAAGAAAAATCTCATAGTTTTGTTTTGTTTTGTCTGTTTTTCATTTCTCAGGGTCTCCACTTCCGTCTCTGCCTGAGATATTAAGGACAAAATATGATGTGATCGTATAGTGTTATTTTTGTTTGTTTGTTTCTGATCCTAAACCAATAAATTGGTTGTGGAGTTCTTTTTATTCCATCCCACGTGTATTAAAATAATAACTGTAGTTTGTCTGGTAATATCAGTAGTCAGAGGAACTCTGTGAAAAATTGTGTATTCCTAAAAGAAAAAAAATGATTTGGAATTAAGTAGGACAGAGAACAAGGAAGCCAAAGTTGAAATGCTGAAAAGAAAATGTGATAAAAATATTTGCAACTCTATAATGATAATAATTGTCATATATTGCCTGGAATATGAGTTAGGTTATATGTTACTTGAATATTAAAGAATATACCTGGATATGTTCTAGCAAAGGTTGAAATCTACTGTGTGTGCCCAGGTTTACCCAGAATCCTGCTGTCAGCTACTAAATGGATATAGGTGCAAAGGACCAATTCAAAGTCAAGGGCACAGTTCTCCTTGCTCTCAAGTGGATAGTCTGAATTTTACAGGACACAAAATTTAGGGGTATAAGATGTGATTTTATATTTCTATTCCTGTCTGTTTCCACCCCCTGGTCTGCTTTATGGCAGCAAGCATTATCGTTGCTAGTTCCAAATAAACTGTATCTTTGTTTTTTAACTCAGTTCAGAATCATTCCCTACTTCCACACTCTAGGGGGCATTTTAGTCCTGGAGGGCTTATGTCATAACACGGAATAGAGTAGGGGACAGGAGGACTCCTTCCTCATTTAGCTTTTGACCTATGTACAAAATCATCTGGCTCTAGGTGATAATCTTTATTGTAGCATCTCCTGATTCTTTTTCTGCCAGGTGAGGACCATGTGGTCAATGTCATTTTCTGTTGCAGTATCAGTTGTCATGTTCCAAACCCTCTTTTAGATCCATTAGCATTCTCTCTCTTTCTCCCTGTCCCTCCTTATCTCCCTTCCATCCCTCTCTCACCTCTTTCCTCCCTCCTATGATCTACATAATTCATGGTGCACAGAAATACTTAGCTTCTCTCCCACACCATTCTCTGCTGCAGGAAGCTTTTGGGTTGAAGCAACCTCAGACAATCATGTTCCTGATATTCCTCAGGATCTCCTCCACACTATGATGCATGTGCCAGTGTAGTGTGGGTGTTTCAAGGTACCTGTGGTCCCCAAAGACTCCAGATAAGATGCTGGACACAGATCTCCTCTATTTTCAGTTTCTCTGACATATCTGGAACCAAAGATTAGACAGGGTCAAGGACTTTAAAAAAAAAAAAACCTCTCTCTTTCTTGCTTTCCCATCTCCCCTTTTTTATCCCCAGGTCATTAATATCTAAAAACATAAATTAAAGCATTTTATGGCTTATCCTTTAGTTTTGTCAAGGCAACTCCTCCCTGAGGAAAGATAAGTGTCTAAACCAACCTATTAAATGTATTATAATCCCTGTAACCCCCTCACTCCTAATCATTCTCTTCGATCACAAACTCTAATTTTTCAACACTCCTCAAAAACCTGCCCCCCTAAAACTAACCAAACACTCAGATATAGTAGGAGAGAATCAAATGAGACTAACAGCCCATGATTTAGACAGTACACATTTACTAATAAATGTAATAATACTACCTTAATGTCAGCGACTGCCTCAAATATTAGCTCATTAAAATTTTGAAGAACTAGCATCTATACCTTTTTCCACATAAATTGCTTCCCTATTCATACATATTCTATTAAATATTAGAACCAAACTATAGACCAGAATATTAATTGTTAGGTCATCCACCATGACATCTTTTAAAATCCTTGGTAACTTAGTCAATTAATACTTTTTATGTTTTATATAACTTTCAAATAACTTTTATGTTTCACATAAACACATCTATGTTTCATGTCAATAACTTATTATTTATGTTCATATCCAAATCATTGATTAAAATTTTATTTTTATTTTTATTTATTTCTTTTTAAAGATTTTTATTTATTTCTAGGAGAGAGAGAGAAAGACAGCGTGAGCATGGGGAGGGTCAGAGAGAGAGGGAGTCACAGACTGAAACAGGCTCCAGGCTCTGAGCTGGCAGTCAGCACAGAGCCCGACGTGGGGCTCGAACCCACGAACCGGGAGATCATGACCTAAGCAAAAGTCGGACGCTTAACCGACTAAGCCACCCAGGCGCCCCCATTGATTAAAATTTTAAACAGTGCTAGGCCAGGTGTTACCTTACTCTAGTTATAGTTAGAATAGACAGAATTAGGTATGGTTGACGGAGACATTTCAGCTCAATCTCACTACTAAAATTCAGCTCACATTTTATCATCTTTTTTGACAAAAGATATCCAGATTGACTTTTATAAATGCTTTCTGAAACCAAGGATAAATGGTATTATCAAGAATTGTTATTAAGAAAGATAACAAAGTGAGAAAAGTACAAACTTCTGTTTGTTGTTTATTTTAAAATTATGCTGAACTTCCTGCATAATAGTGGTCCTCAACTGGTGGTGACTCTGCCTCCATTCTCTGGGACAGTGTAAAATCTGAGGGGTTTAGATTGCTACAACTTGGAATGGGTGTCACTGGCATCTAGTGGGTAGATGCCATTTATGTGGCTAAGTATACCTTAAAAAATTTTTTTTAATGTTTACTTATTTTAGAGAGAGACAGAGAATGAGCAGGGGAGGGGCAGAGAGAGAGGGAGACACAGAATCCAGAGCAGGCTCCAGGCTCCGAGCTGTCAGCACAGAGCCTGATGCGGGACCTGATGTGGAGCCTGAACTCATGAACTGTGAGATCATGACCTGAATCCAAGTCTGGTGCTCAGCCAACTAAGTCAGCCAGGCAGCCCTGCTAAGCATGCTTTAATACACAGGGCACCCCTCACAACCAAAACTATCCAGCCCCAAATATCAATAATGCCACTGTTGAGAAAACCGCTCTACACATTAGTCTTTAATAATTATACTCATTAGTTTCAAAGAAGTGTTTTCTCCCCAGGTTTGGAGATCTGCACAATTCATGGTTTTAGTCTCTCTTTCTTTCAACTCCATTGACAAGAAACCCTAATGTTAAAATCTCATTATTTCCCAAACGGGGTTCTAATTCAAAAGATACATTTCTCTGAGAAATAAGAATATCCAGATCATTTGCTTTATTGTAGATTTGTATAAAATATCAGTATTTAAAAACCTGAGATATATGGTAGTAAAAAAACACTTTTAAATTTTATTTAACCAAATAACCTTATTTTGATAAAGGATAGTATTTTCCTCAGCACATCTATTTATTTACTAATCTGTCTCTGAACAATTTTTAGTAACATTATTTTGATTAGTGTTTACTTAGCCTATTTAGTAAGGGCTAGAAGCATATATTCAGGTTAATTAGGTAGGTACTGAAATGAAAAATTGTTTTTGAGTTAGTTATAATAAGGCTAGTTGCTTTAGCAAATAACCCCCTCCCTGAAAACCCTTTGTGTCTTAGCACAGTAAAAGTTTATTACTCGTTCATGTCACTGCTTAATGCAGTAGGCAAGCATGGTGACCACTCTCCTCCGCGTAGTCTTTCAGAGGTACTATCACCTTCAACCTGTAATGCATTTATCTTCAACACATGGCCTTCAGGGTCATTTTAGAAGGAGAAAGGAATGTAGGGTTTTAGTCTCTCTTTCCTTCAACTAGATACATAAGCGCCTTAGCTCACAGATCTCTTTGTCTTACATCTCTTAGCCAAAAGTCGTCATAATGCTAACCTGAGTTAAAGGGGACTAGGAAATGTCACCTTTGTCAGGTACTACTTGCCATCAACAACACTATGCTATGAAAGAGAAGAACAATTCCTGGATAGTCAGCTATTCATTTCTGCTATAATGAAGAAAAGTGTTTGTTGTCACTTTTGACAGAAGTCTGCTTAGGAAGAGAATTATACTTACTTAGAAGAAAAATTGGACAAGTTATTTGAGGCAAAGAATAAGATGTTGGGCACATACTGAAAAACAAACAAAACAAAACAAGAAAACTCAAAGTTCTAAAGATTTCCTTGTGTTTTATATAGATTATTTGGATGAATTGGCTTACTCAAGTTTAGGGTAGAAGCTAGGACAGTGAATGATTCTGAATGATAGAGAAGAGAGAAAACTGACATGCCAGGAAGATGTTTAGGTATTGTAGGAATAAGGAAACCTGATAAAGACTTAAGGCAGGACAAAGAGGGAAAATATCAGGTGAGAGCACAACTGCAGGAAGTCTTTGGAAGTTAGAAAAGTCTAAAAAAAAAACGCCCAAAGAGTGGGCTATGGAGTGCCCATGTCGGTGGAGCAGGGGGTGGCAAAGAGGGAAAGGTGGGGAGAAAAGGATTGTTCATTTAGAGAACTTAAAGTCATGCTTAGATCTGTGTTTGGTACAAGATGAAAATAGAGGTGATACAGGAGAAAAGCAAGAGAATAGAGATATCAACATCAGGGTTACTCTCTATAAACAAAATTTCAATATCATCAAAAATGCTCAATAGTACATATTATTTTTCCTAGATAGTAGCATTTTATCAGTTAGCGCTCAGTGCAGGAGACAGAAACAAGGCTAGGTACTTGAGGCAAAAATGGGTTTAATATAAAGATTAACTGTTTATGAGATCTTTAACAAATTGGAGGCGTAGGAGTCAGGAGGCCACCACGTGACTTTTGGCATCCAAGTTTTCCCACCATTCCTGACTCCAGAGGTCAGGAACTGCTGCTACCATAGCCACACTGCTGCTGCCAAAGTCACATTGTCTCCACATCCACCAAGCAAGTGAAAACATGGGGTTCAACTGCCACTGCCACCCTCATTTGCTGGAATCCACCCACCCCTCTTAGTGTCACTGTCTCCTTTGCATCCTCTAGATCTTAGGATGAGATGTCTCCTTGGTGGAAACTAAAATGCATCCAGAGCATCAGAGCAGGGGGGTTGAGAAATTTAGATGTTTGCTATTATGTTCAATGGTTCTGATGAGATGCAGAACATAGGAAGGAGACGAAAGTGGACCCAGGATCCAGAACAGACATCTTACTGTCATAGTCATTTTTTTTATTGATCATTTCATTAAAAGATTAGTAATTTTTTCCTTTTATGTATTATATTAGTATTTATAAGTTATCTAAAACATACTAATTTATTTTATCACAAATGCATAGCCCAACTCTCCCAGTCAGATTCCTCCTTACCCCCAAAGACCTCTTTAACCAAATACCTTACATAGAAGCACAAAATATAGAACAGATTCAAAAGGACAATTTGGGTGTTGGAGTTGGGGAATGGTGAGGGAATTTATTCAGTTTGGCCAGTATCCTGCTTTATCAGACCCTCCCAGGTAACCTTACAGGGAGAATCAAGGAAGGAGCTTTGAGATCATGGGTCTTTATTAAGTAATGAAGATTTTATTCTCACTTCAGCAAGACACTGTGAGAGAAAGAATAAATTAAGTCAAAAGGAAAAGAGGCAGCAGTAATTTAAATTGTGTTCTTTACCAGACTATTGATCGAATATTTTGATTGAACTGGCTAGTCAAGCTCAACTTGAGCTCAACTACTGTGACTTTCATGGAGCTGATCAGCTGTTATAACTGACCTCATTGACAGATTGGTTGACTGAATACAGATAAATCTTTAGAGGCAGTATTGTTCTGTTTGGGAACATTCCTCATTCAAATATACTTTGAAACACGTTCTGCTTTCAGTCGGGAAAGCTTTTTTGTTGTTAAATTGTCATGTAGATATGTAAAATAAATGTCATCCAGCTGTTTTATGACTTCCCCAGACACTCGGGTACCTGGGTGACAAGTATAGCAAACATCTAGCAGGTGGTGTGAACGGCCTGAAGCAGGTCATGTATTCTCAACCTGGAGATAATCCAAACTTTCTGATCTGTGAAAGAAGGAAGAACTCTGGGCCACGTCTGCTATCTTAGAGCTATGATTAACAAATGAATGTATCCTCAGGGTGATATTTGTGTGTGTGTGTGTGTGTGTGTGTGTGTGTGTGTATGTGTGTGTGAGAGAGAGAGAGAGAATGAGAGAGAGAAAAGAGAAAGTTGGCAGGGGAGGGGAGTGGAACTTCTTTTTTCTCCACATACAGGCAGATCTTGGAGATAATGCGGGTTCTTTTCCAGATCTCTGCAATAAAGCAAATATTGTAATAAATCGAGATAAATGATTTGTCTTTGTTTCGTAGTGCATATAAATGTTCTTTATACACTACAGTGTAGTCTATTAGATGTACAATAGCAGTATGTCTAAAAAATGTGTATACTTTAATTAAAAATACTCGTTATAAAAAATGCTAACCATTATCTGAGCTTTCAGCGAGTTGTAATTTTTTGCTGGTGGAGGGTCTTGCCTCAGTGCTGATGGCTGCTGACTGATTACGGTGGTGGTTGCTGAAAGTTTGGATGGCTACGGCAATTTCTTAAAATAAGACACCTGTGAAGTTTGCCCATCAATTGAGTCTTCCTTTCATGATAGATTTTTCTGCAGTATATGATGCTGTTAGATAACACTTACCAACAATAGAATTTCTTTCAAGACTGGAATGTGTTTTCTCAATTGATGGCGCCCTGCTGGCCATCGTGTCCTGCTCCCACTCGCAGCCGGTGTCCAGGGCCAGCCGGGGCTGCCCCCGGTTCTGCCGGGACAAGGTGCCCGGCTTGGGCAGCTCTTGGCGCTCTGCTCGAACTCGGAGAAGTCGGCTGCAGGCTGCTTCTTGCCCAGCAGCTGAGCAGAACTTCAAGCACGGCCAGGGAAGGTAGCCCTTGTAGCGGTTGTAGGCGGCCAGGCAGAGGCAGAGCAGGAAGAGGAACATGAGCAGGTGGTTGTCGCTGGCCTGCAGGTACATCGTCTTCTCCAAGTGCACCTGGGGGACCGTGTTGATGACGATCTTGGGTTCGCAGGATGTGCCGGTGGGCGTGGGGCTGAATGGGGGAATCAGTTTTCTCATCTGATTATTTCACTGCTTTGTCAACTAAGTTTGTATAATATTCTCTATCATTTGTTGTCATTTCAACATTTTTTCACAGCATCTTCACCAGGTGTAGATTCTATCTCAAGATACTACTTTCTTTGCTCATCTATAAGAAGCAACTCATCTGTTAAAATTTTATCATAAGAATGCAGCAATTCAGTCACATCTGCAGGCCCTTATTCTAACTCTAGTTTCTTTGCTGTTTCCACATATGTGCACTTTCTTTCTGGAGTCTTGAATCCCTCAAAGTAATCCATGAGGGTTGGAATCATCTTCTTCCAAAATTCTGTAATGTTGATATTTTAACCTTCTCCCATGAATCAAGAGTGTTCTTAATGGAATCTGGAATGATGAATCCTTTCTAGAAGGTTTTGGATTGATGTTTCCCAGTTCAGAGGAATCACTATTTAGGGCAGCTATAGCCTCATGAAATGTATTCATTGAATAGTAAGACTTGATAGGTGAAATGACTCCTTGATCCATGGATGCAGAATAGATGTTGTATTACCAGCCATGAAAACAACATTCATCTCATTGTACATCTCCATCAGGGCTTCTGGGTGCCCAGGTATATTTCCAATGAGCAGTAATATTTTGAAAGTAATCTTTTTCTCTGACCAGTTGGTTTCAATAGTGGGCATAAAGTATTCAGTAAACCATGTTGTAAACAGATGTGCTGCCACCCAGGCTTTGATATTCCATTTCTAGAGCACAGACAGAGTAGATCTAGCAAAATCCAGGGGGACCCTAGGACTTTTGGAATGGTAGATGAGCATTGGCTTTAACTAAAAGTGATCAGCTGCGTTAGCTCCTGACAAGAGAGTCAGCCTGTCCTTTGAATCTTTGAAGCTAGAGTTTGACTTTTCTCTAGCTGTGAAAGTCTTCAATGCCATTTTCTTCTGGTATAAGGCTGTTCTATCTCTATTGAAAATCTGTTTTTTAATGTAGCCACCTTCATGAATTATCTTAGCTGAATCTTCTGAATAAGTTGCAGCAGCTTCTCCATCAACACTGCTTCCTTCATCTTACACTTAGATGTTATGGAGATGGCTTCTTTTCTCAAACCTCGTGAACCAAAGTCTGCTAGATTTTTTTTTTTTTTTTCTGCAGCTCCCTCACCTTTCTCAGCCTTCATAGAACTAATGAGACTGAGGGTCTTGCTCTGGATTAAGCTTTTGGCTTAAGAGAATGCTGTGGTTGCGTCCAGACCACTCAAACTTTTTCCATTTCAGCAATTAGTCTGTTTCACTTTCTTGTCACTCGTGTAGTCACTAGAGTAGCCCTTTTAGTTTCCTTCAAGAACTTTTCATTTGCATTCACAACTTACCTAACTGGTGCAAGAGTCCAAGCTTTCAGCCTGTCTTAACTTTTGGCATGCCTTCCTCACTAAGCTTGACGATTTCTAGCTTTTTATTTAAAGTGAGAGACGTGTGACTCTTCTTGTCACTTGAACACTTAGAGGCCATTGCAAAGTTATTAATTGGCCTAGTTTTAATACGTTGTGTCTTAGGAAAGAGTGAGGCCCAAAGAAAAAGAGAAAGATACAATATTGCTAGTCATGGACCAATCAGAACACACGCAACACTTCCCAGTTTTTTGTGGTCTTATGTGAAGGTAGTTTGCAGCATCTTAAAACAATTATAATATTAACATCAAAGAGCACAGATTACAGATCACCATAACAAATAAAAATAATGAAAGACTTTGAAATATCAGCTTAATTACCAGAATGTGATATAGAGACACAAAGTAAGCAAATCCGATTGGTAAAAAGGGACCGATAGACTTGCTTGAGGCAGGGTTGTCACAAACATTCAATTTGTAAAAAACACAATATCTGTGAAACACAATAAATAAAATGAAGTATGCCTGTACAGAAAAAGAGGCCTAAAAAGATCCAGGATCAAGCTCATAGAATTTCAACATTCACTTCAGTGTGGTCTCTGTTTTCTTCTTCTTCTTCTTTTTTAATGAATCTCTTTTTTTGTGTGTGTCTATTGGTAAAAAATGTGTGATTCATAACGATAAGGGTCTTCTTGTAGTATCTAAGTTCAAGGAAGTCTTATTTCCACAAAAATAATATTTTATTAAAACAATTCTGGGGAAAGTATTTTACCTTCTTTAACCTTCATGCCCATGTGTGCAATATGGGCATCTCAATATTAGTTAGAAGTTCAAAGTAGCTTTTTTACCACGGTGTGATTTATATATTTCTGGTGTTTACAATAAATGAACCCTTCAAATTCTTCAAAGTAATACTTAGCATGAATCATATTTTCTGCAATTGGCATATTCATATGAGGCATCTTTTTATAATATTAAAAATTATGCTATGCGGTGTACAAATATTTAGGCCAAATAAATATGAGTTTGCTTGAAGGATTATAGCTTAAGTATTTAGCTCCATGGTTATGTAAGTTCCTATTATATCTGTTTTTAAATATGTATATATACTCACATACATATAATCCCGATGAAGTTACTAAAGTATAGTTAGAATGTCAACATTATTTTTATAAATCTCTGCCCTGTCACTGAGTTTGCAAGAAATTATTTTAATGTATTACCATTTTTAACACACTCCAGATTGTTGGCTGCCCTTCTTGCCACGTGGATTTAACCAATTTAGCAGTCGGTGTTGAATGTGTTCCATATTTAAAAAATAATGCTTACAAAGAAAGAGTAAGGGAAGCCACTTACATAAGGAGTTGGGTGGGTGATTAGCAATCAAAACGAAGGTGCCTGTCCTGTAAAGGTCCTTCATGACAGTCATTTCCCAAAATCCTCAAAGCTTAGATAACGGTTTTTGTTGTTGTTTTTTTAAGGTATGGAAAGCTTTCAAAAAAAAAAAAAAGGATCAGGAATGATAACTTTCTTGAAATAAGAATGTATGGATCCTGTGCTCTAGCTTCCTTCAGTTTTTTACTGCATCCCTTTTGAAAGCAAGATTTGAAAAATTCTAGGTAAATTTTGGAGTTATCATTAAAAGTTTCTGGAGTTCATGTGGAAAGTTTTTTTCATCTTCCTTCTCTTTCTTACTCTGTCTCTTTGTCTCTATATACCTATGTAGGTGTCTGTGTGTGTGTGGGTATAACCTCTGCTGTTTGAGAACTGGCTTTGCTTCTGCTTTGTTCATTTAGGCAGCATCTTAGACATATGTACTGAACCCCCATCCAAGGTATATAACCTTCTCTTTAAGAAACTTGTCTGCCCACTCTCACACCCTACCTAGGCCATATTCCTCCTACTCCCCATTCCCGTCTCTAGAAATCTGTGTCTACTAACCATCCAGGACTCAGTAGCTGTCAGTGTGGATATATACATATTTCTTCATATGAAAATGTTCTTTTGCTATTTGTGAATCACATCTACCGTCCCATTAATTAAGCAGAATTTCCATAGTCATCCCATATTTCCTGAAGCTTAAGTGTAGTAAACTCCTTGAAAAGTTTTGGGGATTGGCTGGAGTAGTTTCAAATTGAAAGAGGGAAGCCAGAGTAGAAAGTTACATTAAAAGAGGGCCAAATTTCTGGAGCGCTCCACCCAGATCAGCCCCTTTCAAACCTCAGATGGAGGTGTCCTGGGAGCTGATTACATACACTGAAGTCCAAGATGACTGGAGCATGTGTGGGAGACATATACTATCTCATCCCCTCTCTCTCCTTTCTCCAGAGTTAGTATAACCCAATTCAGGGTAATAGGATTCCAATGGAGTATTTTTTTTTTTTACATTTTTAAATTTATGTGTGCTTGACCCACAGTGTTACATTAGTTTCAGGTGCACAATATAGTGATTCAACTTCTCTTTATTTTATGCTATGCTCACCACAAGTGTAGCTACCATCTGTCACCATACAACACCATTACAGTATCATTGACTATATTCCCTATGTGTACCTTTTATTCCCATGTCTTAGTTATTCCATAACTGGGAGCCTGTATCTCCCACTCCCCTTCACCCATTTTGGCCACCCCACCACTCTTCTGCCCTCTGACAACCATCAGTTTATTCTCTGTATTTATAGGTCCAATTCTGCCTGTTTATGTTTATTCATTTGTTTAGGGTTTTTTTGTTTGTTTGAGAGTCTACATAGAAGTGAAATCCTGTAGTATTTGTCTTTTTCTCTTTCATTTATTTCGCTTAACATAATATAGTCTAGGTTTATCCATGTTGTTACAAATGGCAAGATCCTATCCTTTCTTATGGCTGCATGATATTCCATTATCTATATCTATATATCTATATCTTTATATCTCTATCTCTTTATCTGTATCTGTGTCACGTTTTTCTTATCCGTTTGTCTGTGAGTGAATACTTAAGTGCTTCCATATCTTGGCTACTGTAAATAATGCACAATAAACACAGGGGTGCATATATCTTTTTAAATTGGTATTTTCCTTTTCCATGGGTAAATACCCCATAATAGAGTTATTGGGTTATATGTTATTTCTATTTTTTATTTTTGGGGGAATGTTTATACTGTTTTCTACAGTGGCCGTGCAATTTATATAACCATCAATAATTCAGAAGGGTTCCTTTTCTCCACATCCTTGCCAATATTTATTTCTTGTCTTTTTGATTTTAGCCATTCTGATAGATGCAAAGTAATATCTCATTGTGCTTTTGATTTACATGTTCCTGAAGGCTAGTGATGTTGAGCATCTTTTCATGTGTCTGTTGGCCATATGTATGTCTTCTTTGGAAATATGTCTATTCAAATCTTCTGCCCATTTTTGAACTGGGTAATTTTAAAGATTCATTTCAGCATTGAGGAAATGGCTCATGAATTTCACCTTAAGTTTTACATTGGAGCAGTGTATTTGGTCTCAATAAAAATCTATCTTTAGGCAACTGATGAAGGTTGTTGACATTTATAACATGGTAGTATTTGTCAAGCTAAAATAATACTTTCAAAATTAATCACTTAAAAAACATAATATACTCTCTACACTGTTAATTTTTTTCACATGCATCCAGCTTCTTCTGTAAAATATATCTTACAGATGTTAATTTTTTTTTTTAATTTTTTTTTTTATTTCTAGGAGAGAGAGAGAGAGACAGCGTGAGCAGGGGAGGGTCAGAGAGAGAGGGAGTCACAGACTGAAACAGGCTCCAGGCTCTGAGCTGGCAGTTAGCACAGAGCCCGACGCGGGGCTCGAACCCACGAACCGCGAGATCATGACCTGAGCGAAAGTCGGACGCTTAACCGACTAAGCCACCCGGGCGCCCCCAGATGTTAATTATTGACTACTGTGATCCATGAGAATACACATTATAAACACCAGTTTCTCCTCTTACTAAGAATTACCTTTGGGTATCACAATTTGGTTTTTAACATCAACAGAGGATTCAAGGGAAAATACAAGTTTTAGCAAAACACCAGGTATGACTAAACATCATACTGGATACTTGGACCAACACAGAAAACACATTAGGTAAGACTACAGCTCAATTCAAATACATAAGATAGAAGTAATGCTTGACCTTCTACTTTTTGTGGTAGCAACACAGTTTTACGATCATAATAACAAACAGAAACTCAAGGGAGATAAAAAGTTAACCTTTAGAAATTCCATGGGATAGCACCAAAATGTCAAACTACAATGAAGAACAATAACAGAGGTTTTAAAAACTATTTTCACTAAGAGTAATTATATATTATTTATTAAATTGCATTAAGTTCTATCTGTATGCCCAATGCTGTAAGACTGAAAATAGAGAGATGCTTACAGTCTAGCAAGATAGCCAAACATATGAACAATTAATCCTTTCTGGGAGTGATCAAGGTGATCAAGATAGGCTCTTAGAGGAATGGGAAGTGCATCTTCTAGTAGGTATAGGCATGTTCTTACTTTTTTTAAAGTTTTTTTTTTTTCTTTTAATGTTTAACTGTTTTTGAGAGAGAGAGAGCTGGGGAGGGCAGAGAGAAAGGGAGATAGAGGATCTCAAGCAGGCTCCACTCTGACAGCAGAGAGCCCAATGCAGGACTTGAACTCAGGAACCATGAGATCATGACCTGAGCTGAAGTCTATGCTTAACCAACTGAGCCACCCAGTGCCCCAGTATAGGGATTTTCTAGACGAATGCAGCCATCCTGAAGTAAAAGAGAATATTTGGAAAATTATAAGTGTGGAAGAACATGAAGTGTTATGGAAACTGCACACTTGTCAGCTGACATGAAGACTTTTGCAGAAGGGAATTAGAAATTACTGAGACCTGGCATGCCATGTGTACCTGCTTCCATGATTACAACTTATCCTATAAGGATTGGTCAATGATACCAAGGGTTTCATTTCATTATTTAAATGAGTTTATCTGATTAGCTGCTGTTTTTGTTTTTGTCTTTATTTATCATGTTTCCCTAAATCAGGTAGTCTAATCAATTATAACACACATGCAAATGAGGAAAAGCATATTGAACATTTTCTCCTAAAAATGTCATTTGCAGTATGTTTAAAGTTCCCACAAAGTGATAGGGACATAGATAGGAGCAGAGTTATAGAAGTGAGAGGGCTATGCGTTTAAGAGATGAGGAAAGTGAGGTCTAGAAAAGCTTAAGTGACCTCTCCAATAGGCCAGGCAGATCCTTTGCTAGAAGCAGAAAAGAAAATCCACATCAACTCCCTCATCCTTGGTTATTTTGCCTGCTTAGAGTCAAGTTCATTGATAATAGAAGGGAAGTTCCCAGCTTTCCAGATGTTGAGACAGCCCCTTCTTATCATACATGGTTTTGCCTCTTTTTGTTGAGTTCTGATAGGAGCTGTTTGGTGAAGGACAGGAAGAGGCAAGTTCAGCTCTGGAAACGCCAGGGCACACTACTCTGTGTGCAGCTGCTGCTTCTTTTGATTTCAGAAGATAACAATTTCTAGTAAGAGGAAAATAAGATCTAAAATTGTAGAAAGATAGGAAATGATGATGACACTGTCTTTTGGTGATTTTCAGGTGGTTAATTATCAGTGGAATTAATGGTCATTTATCTTTTCCATGTTTAGAAATTGTTCAGTTCCAATTTTGAGAAGTTAAAATCAGAAATGTTTTCTGAAGTGGAAAATGGAGAGAAGGAGGACAGCTAATTATCAAAGCATATACAGAAAAGAGATTTAGCAAATCAGCTAGCATTGTTTACAGAAATATTAATTATAAGACTTTGTTAACTTTCCTGAACCAAGTATTGGGTGTTTAACTCTTATATGAATAATTGGGAAATTTATTTTTAAATTCTTAATGTGTTAATAGTTTTATTTATTTTTGAAAAAAAATAGGGTAATTATTATATAACTATACAAACAGTCCCCAGCTTACAATGACTCAACTTTTTTTAAAATGTTTTTATTTATTTCTAGGAGAGAGAGAGAGACAGCATGAGCAGGGGAGGGTCAGAGAGAGAGGGAGTGACAGACTCTGAAACAGGCTCCAGGCTCTGGGCTGGCAGTCAGCACAGAGCCCGACGCGGGACTCAAACCCAGGAACCGCGAGATCATGACCTAAGCGAAAGTTGGACGCTTAACCGACTAAGCCACCCAGGCGCCCCTACAATGGCTCAACGTTTGACCTTATGATGGTCCATAAGTGATTCAGATTCAGTAAACATTGTTTTTTGGTTTTGTTTTTTAATTTTTTAATGTTTATTTAATTTTGAGAGACAAGAGAGACAGAGCATGAGTGGGGGAGGGAAAGAGAGAGGAAGACACGGAGTCTAAAGCAGGCTCCAGGTTCTGAGCTGTCAGCACAGATCCTGATGCAAGGCTCAAACCCATGAACCATGAGATCATGACTTTAGGTGAAGTTGGACACTTAAACTACTGAGTCACCCACATGCCCTATGATTCAGCAAACATTGTAATTTGAATTTGAATTTTTTCCTGGGCCAGTGATATGCAGTATGATACTCTCTCATGATACTGGGCAGCAACAGTGAACCATGGCTCCCAGTTGGCCACATGCTCACAAGAGTAAACTGATACACTTAAAACCATTCTTTACCCATATAGCCATTATGTTTTTCAGTTTCAGTACAGTGTTCAATAAATTACCTGAAATACTTAATGCCTTATTATTATATAGGCTTCATAATAGATGATTTTGCACAACTGTAAGCTAATGAGCATTCTGACCACATTTAGGGTAGGCTAGGCTAAGCTATTAGGTCAATTAGGTATTAAATACATTTTTGACTTATGGTATTTTCAATTTATGATGGGTTTATAAGGATGTAATGCTATTGAAGGTTGAGGAAGATCTGTATAGTGATGAGACTTCGTGGTCCTGCAGTCTTGCTCTGTGCGGGGGAGGGGGGGTGAGGGAAGAATCAGAGAAGGGTAAGAGCAGACCCCTTTAAGTCAGGTCCTAAGATAAGGGCCATCCTCACCCAAGTAAGGCCAGTACTGGATTGGGGATATGACACATGATGTAGACAGAAGGAGTTTGGAGAAATGATGGGACATCTAGTTGAAAATATTCTAAAGAGGGGACGCCTGGGTGGCTTAGTCGGTTAAGCGTCCGACTTTCGCTTAGGTCATGATCTCACGGTTCGTGGGTTCGAGCCCCGTGTCGGGCTCTGTGCTGACTACCAGCTCAGAGCCTGGAGCCTGTTTCAGAGTCTGTGGCTCCCTCTTTCTCTGATCCTCCCCTGCTCACGCTGTCTCTCTCTCTCTCCTAGAAATAAATAAAACATTAAAAAAATTAAAAAAAATATTCTAGAGAGAATTAGAAATACCATCCTGCAAATCAGGATTGAGTATGTAAATTTAGAAATCTTTTGTTAGAATTGATCATTGAAGCCTGGAGACTGAATGACATTTCCATGGAAAATATGGAGTAGAAAAAAAGAATCATTGAGAACTGGACTTGGGGGGCACCTGGGTGGCTCAGTCAGTTGGGTGTCTGACTTTGGCTCAGGTCATGATCTCACAGTTCTTGGGTTTGAGCCCCGTATTGGGCTCTGTGCTCACAGCTAGCTCAGAGCCTGGAGCCTGTTTCAGATTCTGGGTCTCCCTCTCTCTCTGACCCTCCCCTGCTCACACTGTCTCTCTCTCTCAGAAATAAATAAAAAATATTAAAAACATTTTCTTTAATAAAAAATGAAGAGAATTGGACTTGGGAGATGTCCATGCACATATAATTTATCAATTTAGATAATAAAAATAATGTTCTTGTAAATTATTATTATTTATTATTATTATTATTACTACCATAACAACAATTACAATTTATGAGTCACTAAGCACCAGTCTGTCTGTATGGATTAGCTCATTTTATCCTCACAATCCCTTGAAGTAAGTTATGTGATTAGCATTGTATTACGGATGAGAAGGCTGCTATAGCTCGATTACTTTGCTTGCATCTCTTATTAATAAATGAAGAACAACAGACATTGCAAAGCAAACTGTTCACTTTTGCTCTCCTGCTATGAGCTTAGTCTCATTTATGTATAGATCCTTCCAAAGAAGAGTCTAGAGCTCTGCCATGGGTGCAGAAATAGGTAGTAGATTGCCTGAAGTGCAGGGAGTGACTGCTTGGAAATGTTCTTTTGTTGAAATGACATGAAAATTGTTGACATTTATCTGGAAGCAAGAAAAATGGATTTACCTTGCTCTATGTGGGTGGGTAAATTAAACTGTCCCTCAGCTTCTATCTCTGAGCTGTTCCTTAACTCAAGGAACAATAGCAGCAGACAAAAGATGTATTTCAAGATGCTCAGGGACTTTTGAAGAATCATCAACTGACTCATGACATTTCTAATGTGTGGTATTGCTAAACAAATTGTGCATAAGTGTAGTCATTGTACAGTCCCTCAAGATGATATGTGCCCCTTTTGGTAATGTATGAAAATCAAAGATGTTTTAGATATTTTAATATGAGGGTTATACTGGAAAACACTAGAGAATGAACCTTAATTTCCCCGGCAATTCATTTTAAGAGCAAATAGTATTGTTTTCAGTAACAAGCAAATTGTGCTGTACCTGTGAAAAAGAGTACAACAAGTGTTGTACTTACTCTTGGATAATTACAGAAATACATACAGTTTTCCTCTCTCAGGTTAAAAAGATTAAAAGAAAATTAAGAGATATACTGTAAGAAATTTTAATGAATTGAAATCTGATGACATTCCCTAATCTTTGTATATTTGGATCATCTTTATTCTATGAGCCCATATATAAATATACATAATTGAGGATATGCATATACATCATATACTATACGGCACTGTAATGTAAAATTTGAAATTATTTTTGATGGCTTGAGTTTGCAAATGTGCATCACTTAGGATGAGCTAGGTTATGCTAGGGAAATAAACAATGTTAACCTTTAAAGGCTTAAAAGAACAAAAACATGTTTCTCACTCAAGATACATGTTCACAGTGGATCGTCCGGGGCTGAGGGAAATCCTTACAATTGGAGACCAGGGTGAAGGAGTCTCTACCATCTGCAGCAAAGCCAGTCAGCGGCAGTGGGAAAGGGACCCTGGAAATTGTGCACTAGCTGTCAGAGCAACTACCCAAAGATGACACCCATAACTTCTAACCTTTCATTGATTAGAGCAAGTTCATGGCTATGTCATTCCAATAAATGTAATCCTACTGTGTGCACAGAAAGGGGGAAAAAAGAAATACAGTAAAACCTTAGTTTGTGAATACAATTCACCTCAGAAACATGCTTGTAATCCAAAGCACTTTGATATCAAAGTGATTTCCTCATAAGAAATAATGGAAACTCAGATGATGCGGTCCACAACCCAAAAATATTCATATAAAAATGATTATGGTACTGTAACGTTATACAAAATAATAAAGAAAATACAAAATATAAAGAAAAATAAATTAACCCTGAATTGAGGGTCCTCTACAGTATTAATAAACTCTTGTCATATACTGTATTTAATGTAACTGGGCAATAAAGCAGCAGAGGAAGCAGGCGGCCTGACCTAGAATGAAGCAAAGCATTCCTACGTTTACTCTTATATGGAAAAGCAAAGTGCTGTCCATACAGGCTTTGAGGTGACAAAAAATACACTAGTGCCAGTTGCGGGCACCTTCCAATGTTCTGAAACACCTGATTTATGCCAGACACTGTGGACTGAGACTGAGCATCGAGCATGGAAGATGATCACCCACAATCCCACAGCAAGAGTGAGAGAGATCATGTGACTTTCGGTGTCACATGTACTGCTCATATTACAAAACATCTCTCATTTATCAAGTGAAAATTTATTAGAAATGCTTGTTGCTCTTGAGGAACGTTTGCAGAACAAGTTACTCGCAATCTAAGGTTTTACTGTATTTGGCGACTGGCACTGATGAGTATCACACTATTCCTGGTTTTAACTGCGTGTTCAGAGAAACAAATGTGGGGTTGGGTGTTTACAACTTTTAAAGACGGGTTATATTCTTGCAGCTTCTTATGAACACATTATTTCATTTGTTTAAGCATTTTGCTAATGAGGTCAAGATGAAATTTTTATTACAATTTTGTTCTGCTTCACCTCACTTTGTTCCTAAAATAAAACTATTTTTCTAAGTCTAGTCTTTTGAAAAGTATAATACGAGAATTGGGGTAATGTTTAGGAATGAATTTACTCCTGGGTGCCTGGGTGATTCAGTCTGTTAAGTGTCTGACTTGATTTCTGATCAGGTCAAGACCTCAAGGTTTGTGGGACTGAGCTCCTTGTCAGCCTCAGCAGAGCCTGCTTTGGATTCTCTCTCCCTCTCTCTCTGCCCCTCCCCTGCTCATGCATAGGCTTGCTCTCTCTCTCTCTCAAAATAAATAAATAAACATTAAAAATGGATTTACTCCTTCTTAAAAATGTCAACAGCAGTTCTTACTATGTTCATAGGGAAATGTTGGGTCAACTAGAACTAGAGAGCTCAACAATTTTCATTATTTGATTTTTTTAGAAGCATATTTGTACATTATAGAATCCAGGGCAACATTGGTTTCTATTTGTTAAAAAATCAAGACAAATGTTTGAGAGCTTATTGTTTTGAATCTTTAAACTAGATTAAGATGAAAGAGCCACTGTACAGTCTTCCTAGAAGGATGCACAAATTTGTCCTACACTGATTTCAAAGCAGCCTGCCTTTTAAGAAAAGCTTTATGATCCCTCCAGGGAAGGGAGCACATTTTCCATGTGCATGTATTCATGCAACCGAAATTGAGCTCATTCAAATTGCAAGACTGATGATATATTTGCAATGCATTTTGAACATTGCCCTCCAAAGATAAAGGGTGAATGGCACAATCACTTTTTAGACCTATAATTTTGGGCACCATGCACTGAAATGATTTTCTGATTCACTTATTTCTTGAGGCCTTATTTCTGACATGTTTTAATTTCCCTTCTAAGTGCATTAAGTAGTGGCATCTGAATCTTTTTGTCAGAACTAATAAAAAAATCCTAATACCTACCATTATGGTTTATAGCTGTTAATATATAGCAAAAAAATTGTACAGTTTTCTACAAGCCCATGAGGCTGCAAGTGAACAGATGAATGGCCTTTGAAAAAAATCAAAAGATTTTACCAAGGCTGAATTTACTTAGCCTCTTTACCTCCAATTATCCATTTCACAGTTATAGTTGATTATTTAAATCTCTAGATTCTAAATATATGTTTTGCTTTTACTCAAGTATTTTGATGTACAGTAAAACCTTGGATTGCAAGTAACTTGTTCTGCAAATGTTCCAAGACAAGCAAACATTTCTAATAAATTTTAACTTGATAAACAAGCAATGTCTTGCAATGTGAGTAGTATGTGATGCTGAATGTCACATGATCACAACTGAGCCAAAGTTTCTTGAAGTTCACTTTGATACACAAGTGTTTTGGATTACAAGCATATTTCCAGAACAAATTATGCTCACACACCAAGGTTTTATGTATTCCATTTTTACTTTTACTCTCCTACCTTTTATTAAAGGTTTCTTTTGTTTTGTGAATATATATACATTTGTTTTTCATCAGATGGTTACTGAGTGCTTATCTTACTGTCTGAGTGGCAAGCTGCTGAGCTTTGACTGACATGGGTCCCTCCCTCTTGAAACTTGCTGTTTGGTAAGGGAGACAACCATTAATCAAATAATTACACAGTCTAAAGTTGCTGCCTTCATGAGTGCTGTGAGCTGGAGGAACATGGGATGATTAGAGCATGTAATAGGGAGATCTGAACTGGGGGTAAAATGGGGTGGTCAGGGAAATGTTCTCTGATAAAGTAGAGAAGAGTGGTTAGAGACCTGAAAGAGAGATGAACTAGGAGCAGGTAGGCATACCCGCTGTCCTGGAAGGGGTACACCCTGTGCAGAGATGTTGGGATGGATGGGGGCAGAGCTAGTCCTGAAAAGAGCAGAGCCAAGAGCAATGGCAGAAGCCGGGGCCTCCCACTGAAGAGGATGAAGAGGCCAATTGCAGGTATCCATGGCTCTTCAGTGGTTTTTCCTTGTTCTGTGAACCATTGTGAACCAAACTTATGAGCCTTTGCAAGTTTTTAATCTAAAGCAAAATGTGTGATTTGAGTTTTGAAGAGGTTCATCCCGACAGCTCTGCAGAGAAGAATTAGAGCTGGACAAGATTGAGGCAGAGATCATATGGGAGGATCTTGTTACTCCTGGACCGCAGATGGTTCTAGCTTAGGCCAGGATGGTGGTGGTGGCAATGGGGACAAGCGGATATATCTTAATAACAATCAGGAAATAAAAGGAACTTGGTGATAAATTGAAAATAGAAATGAGATATCTATAACACAATTGTCTGAGGTCTGTTCTCAGTGCAGCCTGACTCAGGATTCAATGCCTGGCTGTTGAAACAAAAGTAAATTAAAACAAAAGCACCACTTATTTAAAATGGTGCATTAAGAAATGGATGAATAGGGGCGCCTGGGTGGCTTAGTCGGTTAAGCGTCCGACTTTCGCTTAGGTCATGATCTCGCGGTTTGTGGGTTCGAGCCCCGCGTCGGGCTCTGTGCTGACTGCCAGGTCAGAGCTTGGAGCCTGTTTCAGTCTGTGACTCCCTCTCTCTCTGACCCTCCCCTGCTCACGCTGTCTCTCTCTCTCCTAGAAATAAATAAACATTAAAAAAAAAAATTTTTAAAAAAAAAAATAAAAAAAAAATAAATAAAAAAAAAGAAATGGATGAATGGATAAACTATATATATGTGTGTGTGTGTGTGTCTGTGTGTACACACACATTGTATCCAGCTTAATTAATTGTTAATATAAATATTTTGAAAAGAAATGGAGAACTGGCTTTCGTAGATATCACTAGCAAATTCTGTCTCCTTTGCAGAGAAAGCGTCACTCACCTCTGGTGAGTCTCTTGGTTTATTTGGTATGACCTTTCCCCTTAGCCTGAGACTGTGGAATTGACAGTAAATGTTACCTTCATACAGGCTTGTTAAAAAATCTACTCAAGAGAAATTGTATTCTGTTCAGAGAAGGGCAGTACTATTTTACTCAGGTATAGATTAGATAATAGTAAATCATCTTGTAATAATGTTGAAAGCTACGTCACCACGTTGGACTCATAAAAGAGAAGTTACTTTTCATAGCCTACACAAATGTGCACAAGCAGCTACATGTGGCAGATTTGCCTAACACCATTTTAAGTCTTTACTTCTTATTTCAAGTTTTTGATGCTGGATAAACATGTTTTGCTTATATAAGATTTATCATTCTTCTGACTAATATCCAAGGACTTCCCAAAGTCACAGAATTAATTTTCCAGGAACATTCATTCATTCTCATACAAAAATTTTTCAACCAAGAAGTTGGATGAAGGCTTCTTCCCCTTCCCTTCCCTTCCTTTTCTCTTCCTCCATCTTTCTGTCCTTTCTTTCTGTTTTAAAGAGTGACCACTTTCCTTGGTAATGACTCCTTAACACCCACATCATTTGCTCCATCAGTATATCTACTGACTTTTTTTCTTCAATCTATATCCACAATGAAGACAGTTCTCATCATCTCCATCCACCATTATAGCTCTACTCTACATCAACATCATCTCCATCCTATCTTATTGCAATGACTGTCTGACTACTCTTCTGGCTTTTAACCTTGCCCCAGGGTTATGTTCTCCTCACAGTAGTCAGTGTCCACTGAAAAATGTCACCTGTATCATACACTCCTTTAGGTCAATTGTTCTTTGATTGCCCGTCTCAGAGTGATGTCTATGTTCTTATCATCGTCCTCGGTATACTGCATTATCTGTGCTTGAACTCGCTCTCTGAACTCCTCTCCTCCTGTCCTCCTTTCCAGCCACCCCCTGTCCTTCCTGCTGTCTCTCAGACAGTCCAAGTATACTAAGACCTGTGCCTGAATGTTCTTCCTCCAGTTATCATGATTTGCTCCTTCACTTTCTTCAGGTTTCTACTCGATCATTCTGATGAGAGAGGTTTTCTTCTGACCACCTTCTCTAAAATAGCACCTTTCATTTCATTCTCAATTACTTTTTCCTGCCTTAATTTTCTTTGTTGTACTTATCAACCTCCTGATATATATGTATTTTGTTGACTTGTTTATTTATTTTTCTACTAGAATGTAAACCCTATTATTGCTGGGACTTTGACTTTGGTCAGCTCAGTACCCCCAGCATTTGGAATAGTGCCTCATCCCTAACACATGCTCAATTGCTTTTGGTTTAACGGATAAATTTTGCTGTAATTCATGTTTTCTAGAAACTGGAAAAGACAGAGAATTGATTGTTCCCTAGAGATTCCAAATGGAATGCATTTCTGCCCACACTCTGATTTTAGGACGTCTGGCCACCACAACTGTAGGAAAATATATTTGTGTTGTTCACGACACTACATTTGTGATAGTTTGTTTCAACAGAAATAAAAAAAACTAATAAATTTCTGGAGATATCTAAGATTCAACCTCATAATATTTTTTAACTGAGTACTTTAGGTATGTATGTATTGGAGTTGGCCTATGTGGTAGTCATTAGTATTATTCACTAAATATTTCTGGATTTCCTTTCAGGTATATGGCAGAATTGTTTGTTACTGCCCCCTTGAAGTTAGAAATGACCATGTGACTTTCTTAGGAAGATGACAAGTTAGTGGAAGTAACATATGTAACTTCTAGGTAATGTTTATAAGCCTTTGCAAATTTTTTCCTAATGCCATTTTTCTTGTTATTGTGAGTGTAGAATCTTGATGAGATATACTCTCCATGGGCCTGCTTTCCTGAGAAAAGAATGAGCACATTCCCTTAGCTAACGCTAATGGACTTGTAGTGTGAATGAGAGATCATTTTGTGCAAACTGCTGAGATTTGGGCGTTATTTTGTCAAAACAGCAAAATTTAACCCAATGGCTCTCAAATGCTTTGATCTTAGGATCATTTTTGCACTCTTAAAATTCCTCAACATCCTAAAGAGTTCTCGTTTATGTGGGATTATCTATCAATATTTACCATGCTAGGAATTAAAATAGACATTTAAAAATAATTCACTTAATTAAAAATAACTAAAACAAACCCATTTTATGTGCACATAAAATATTTTAATAAAAACTGTATTTTCCAAAGCAAAAAATAGTTTTATGAAAAGAATATTTCTTTTATTTACATATTTGTAATTATTTTTAATAGTTGGCTTTATATGAGTCAACTGGATTCTCATATCTGCTTTCATTGCATCAGATTGTTGTTATTCTTGTGTTTGAAGTATATGGAAAATATTCAGCCTCATGTAGTTGTGGTTGTAATGGGAGAAGTATTTTAATGCCCTTTTCAGATAATTGTAGATACTCTTCTTTGATACTACACCAGAACTCTGTAAGTAGTATTTTCTTAAAGGTAAATTACAATGTGGAACTGAAATCATATTCACAAACTTCTCATACTGTTACATGAGATCCATTGGTCTGTCTTTTTTTATTATTAAAGTATAATTAACATACAGTGTTATACAGTTTCAGGTGTACAGTATAATGATTCAATAATTCTATACATTTCTCAGAGCTCAACTATAAAATTCCTAGAAGAAAACACAGGCAATAATTTCTTTGACAGGAGCCAAAGAAACATTTTTCTAGATATGCCTCCTCTGGCAAAGGAAACAAAATCAAATTTAAACTTTTGGGGCTACATCAAAATAAAAAATGTCTGCACAGCGAAGGAAACTATCAACAAAACAAAAAAGTAACCTAATAATTGGAAAAGATATTTACAAATGACATATCTGATAATGGGTTAATATCCAAAATATATAAAGAACTTATTCAACTCAACACCAAAAAAACCCCCAAATAATCTAACTAAAAATGGACAGAATATCTGAATAGATATTTTTCCAAAGAAAACATAAAGATGGCCAACAAACACATAAAAAGATGCTCACCATCACTAATCATTACAGAAATGCAAATCAAAACCATAATGAGATATCACTTTACACCTGTCAGAATGGCTAAAACCATCGATCTGTCTTACATTTTAAATGGACATATCCATGCTCTGTAAAGGCATCCACTGGTCATTTTAAAAACATTGACTCACTAAGTTTTGCAGATCTTCTAAATGTTAACACATATCATTACACAATCTCAAAACCCAACTTTTAAAAAAAAAGTATTCTGAAGTTAATTAATATACAGTGTAGTTTTGGCTTCGGAAGTAGGATCCGGTGATTCATCACTTACATATAACACCCAGTGCTCATCCCAACAAGTGTCCTCCTTAATGCACATCACCCATTTTCCCCAACCACTCTCACCTCTCCATCCCCATCAAACCTCAGTTTGTTCTCTGTAATTAACAGTCTCTTATAGTTTGCATCCCTGTTTTTATCTGTTTTTCCTACTCCAAACCCAACATTCTTTAGTAATCTTTAAAAAGATTTTATACATCGAGAAACTGTTAAGGCACTGTTGCCAGACACAAATTTTACAAAATTCTAGCATTCTTTTGAATATTCAAATTCTGTTGTGTTTTGAGCATCAACATTGTTTCCTGTGAAGTGGCAAAACTCACTTTGTCTATTTTCAAGAAATACTCAAGTCTGCAAAATACTCAAGCCTGAATAATTATAGTTTTTAGGTTAATTATTTTTTCAAATAAAAATGGTATAATGAGAAGAACAGGTAGTTCAACTTGCAACATAAACAGTATTTCCCAAAGATGACCATTATGAAGAGCAGCTTCTGACATGGCTCTTAATGGTCCCAGCCCTTTGGAAACCATGCTTTTGAATGTGGGATGGAGCTGGTGACTTACTGCTAACAGAATGTGACAAAAGTGAAGAGGTGCCACTTCTGTGACTGGATTATAAAAGACTGATTTCCATCTTGCTGGATTTCTCTCTTTGGCTCTTCTCAAGTGTTTTCCCACATGGAGAGGGGAGTGGAGAATGCCCTTCAGCCAATAACCACAAGGAACTGAGGGCCTCAGTCCAAATGCATCAAGTAACTGAATCCTGCTAGCAATCACATGGATAAGGTTGGAAATGGATCCCTCTCCAGTTAGACCTTGACAGGCATGTGATCCCAAGTGGCCCCTTGATGGCAGCCTTGTTAGAAACTTGAGCCAGAGGATCCAGCTAAGCAGTACATGAATTCCTAACCCATGGATACTGAGATAATAAACCTATGTTGTTTTAAGCTGCTAGGTTTTAGGGTAATTTATTGTGGAAATCGATCACTAATGCAACTCTCTGCTTCATTATATAGATGTACTTTATATATGTTTAATTGTTCTCACACAGAATATTAAGGTGTGCCCTTAAGTTCCAAAATTTAATAAAATTATGAATTTTTGCTAATTCATCAAAATATTCTTAGGTAAAATTGAAATTTTAGTGCATGGTGATGAAATATACAAAATCTGCTAGCACAGCTTAGTTCTACTGCCTCAATTTGTTCTAAGAAGCCAGTAATGTTACCCACCATTGTATTTGTACCATCAGTGCACATGTGAACATAGCAAAAGACCTGCCAACACAGTGAAAAAAGATAAATAATATATTAATTGCTTTGATTTCACAGAGCGCCTGAAAGTTTTCCTGCTTCCCCACCCCCAGGGGATCTGAGGATTATATTTCAGAGCTGCTAATATATACTATCCCAATTTTCATGTCAGATAAATTGTTAATTTGCCATCCTTCACCTATAAGGATGTTAATTACAACATAGTAAAGCTGCGTAAGGAAAGGCAATGCAAAATTCTCTTCATTTAAAAAATGAAAGTCATTTTTATAAGGTTTTAAAATTCGGCCTATGGAGGACATGTATAGGTTTGACTCTGCTTATGAATTCAGGACTGATGAAACATTGCTTCACACCCATGTATAACTATCCATCTAGGATTATATATGTCAAGGAAACGGTGTTGATTCTCAGTGTTACTTGCTGCTGCTGATATTGGCACCTTATCTCTTAATCATTAAGAAAGGGATTGTTAATATGTTTTTGTATATATATTTGTAGGTGTGTATGTGTTTGTATGAGTTCTATAAGTAGTAATCTGGTACAGCTTAAATAAGCTGTATATTACAACTATTTCCAAGTACATATTTCATACTCACTTTGACAGCACATATACTAAAATTGAAACAATGCAGAGAAGATTAACATGGCCCCTGTGCAAAGATGACATGCAAATCCTACTACATATTTCCTTTGTATCTTATTATTACTCACACTGGTAATGTAATCGACAGTATTTCTTTATGATAGAGAATTTAGAAAATAAATATGCATAAATGAAAAATTATGCATTATCTTTCTACTAAGATAAAATCATGGCTAGCTGTTTTGTGTGTTTTCTTTCTTTTCATGCATTTAAATTCATATGGGTAATATTTTAAATTTTCCTTAACAATATTAATGGGCAATTTCAACTCTAGAACTTGCTTTCAAACTCCTGCTTGTATTTGTAGATAAATTAAACACCAAACTGCATTGATTTCACTGTGAAGAATCATGACTTCACATCACAAAGGCAGAGTACTCAATTATCTAAAGTATTTTTGAAAAATTAAAGCTTTTTCACTGTAGGTTAAATTTATATTGTTAAACATGCTATATAAATTAATAAAAACATATTTTATTGATCTACCATTTACATTTTACCCTGTATATTTTATAGGATATGTTTATATATGCAAATATATACAAATTATAAACCAAAGGAAAACCACAATAAGAAACACACCAGAATTATCTTGTGTTTTTAAATAATGGGGGTTATATTTCAAGCTCCTGAAGATTGATTTTGTTTTATTAAACATGGGTCCCCAGATGTTACAAGGCAGTCAGCACTGGTTTAAAATGCAGGTGGTATTCCCTTTTGCATCCTACTTTAGGGCATGTCACAGTAGATTAACTTATCTCAGAGCTCTACACAATTGATCCCTTTCACTGTGGCTGAGCTGATGCTTTGCAGCTGATTGACACATTATGGCCAAAATTAATACACTAGCCAGATCACTGATAGGCTCTTATAAAGAGATCTCTCATTATTTCCCCACCTTGATATCTTCCAAAGAATCAATAAAACTTACTAAATATACAATGGGAAAATCTGAACATAGGTATATGTTTTCTATGGCTGGCTACTGCTCATCTCTTTTTCACACTTATACCTATTGATTTCAAGATGAAATTATAAAAATAAAAGTGCTCTTAAATGGTACAGATACAGCATGTCCTTTGCAGACTTATATATTTCAGGGGTCAGAGAAGGGTCACTATATATACATATATTTATAACTGTTTTATATTTAATGGCCAGGGATTCCTACTATTAAATGCTGGGTTCTAGGCTATTACTACCCTCATTTATTATTTATAAAGCTCTGTCAGAGTACATGGTTTTTAATGTTAGCTGAAATTGTGCCAGACAAATTCCCCTCCCTGAGGAGCCTACAAGCTGAAAACAGGAGGAGAACGATGCAGGAGAGAAATTGTGAGAAGGACAGAGAGTGATTAAGGGTTGTAAACTTGGCATTGCTTTGCCCAGTAGGTGGATGACAAGGAGAACTTGAACGCTGAGAAATGATTCTAAGACTGAGAAGCCATTCAATAAAATAAAAACAATAACTAGAAGCAAGGAAAGACATCATACAAGGGGAATCTCAGCCCTCTCAGTGAGAACTCTACATTTTCAGCTCTGACATTTCTTCATACACTGTGTACACCTGGTGTCTCAGCACCGCCTCTTACTCATTATGTTCTAAACCAGTGGGTCTCAAATTTGAACATCATCAGAATCATGGGCAAGTGGGTAGGGTTGTTAAAACACAGACTACTGGATCACATGTCAGTCCAAGTATCTGAATCAGTGAGTCTGGGGTCTTGAATTTGCATTTCTAACAAATTCACAGGAATTGCTGTGGAACTACCCTTTGAGAACTCCTTCCTAAACTAATATCTCCAAATCCTCCAAATCTAGTTCTCCAAACCGCAGCTTGGAGTCATCTCTAATTCTTACCTTATAATTAGACAATTCCCCAGATATGTCTCTGCTTTCCTAAGAATTTCCTTCAGATTTGTGTTAACTTTGAACTGACAGGTACCAATCTAATCAGATACTACTACCATCCCTAGCACTACTGCTGGCAACAACGGAAACTACAATCACTACTACTAATTACTTTGAACACCTACTGTATGCAAGACAATATACTAACCACCTTAAATATGTTATGTCATTAAATGATGCTACTAGATCATCCATAGTATCCCTATTTCCAAGGGAAGAAGTTCATTTGCAATAAGATTAATTCACTTGCAGTGAGTACTACAGAAAGGATACAAATAACACCAAATCCCATGTCTTTATGTCTGTCTAGTATTCAGACCCTACCTGGAAGGCCACCTCTTTCATTCAGTCCCTCATGTATGATTAGGCCAGTGCAATAGTGAGCCCACTCCCTACTCTCAACTATTAATATCTACTCTATATTACAAAGACTTAGTATATGATGTGGTGGCATTAGCAATCAGTACAGAAGGGATAGATTAATTAAGAAACATCACCGGGACAATCAAATGCTTGTATGACACAATACACAAATAAATAGCAGATGGAGAATAAAATTCTCAATGTGAAAAATAAAACTGAAAATTTTTCAATAAAAAGTTATTTGCAGTGAATTTGAACAATGAAGGGTTAGTTGAAGAAATATATAATTAATTCTGTCAAATCTTCATGATTCACAAAAGAGGAAAAACAGATGGCTAATATGTTTAAGAAAATATGGTCAGAATTCAAAAATAGTAAGGGAAATTAACATTGTATATCAGCACAATAGAAGTCCATACATATCAGATTAGTATGTCTGACCATTTGCAGAGATTTGAGTCCCTGGGAATCCCTTGGTGTGCTAGTTGATGTGTAACTGAGTTCAATTACTTTGGAGAGAAATTTGAGATATCTATCAAAATTGTAGATATCTACCTACAACTTATTAATTCTACTTCTAGATGTATACTCTAAAATGTCTCTTCAACAGGCACACAAGGATGTATGTGCCAGGATGTCTACGACAACATTGTTTGAATAGGAAAACACTATGAACAAGCCATATGTTCTTAATAAGTTAGTGGATAATTAGTTTTTGTGGTCTGTTTATACAAAAACATACTTATTCCATTTAAACAGGTAAATAAGTCTATATGCATTATAATGGATCCATCTCATAAGCAGAATGTTGAATAAAATTAGTAAATCACAATATGTACAAAAATATTATTTTTTAAACTTACAACACACAGGAATCCTACATATTGGTTGTGAATACAAACATAAGAGTTAAAGTAAATATATGAACAAGAAGAATATATGCCAGTTTCAGGATGATAGTAACCCCTGGAGAAGGGGGAGGAAAAAGGGTTGTGGGTTGGCCTTAATTGTATAAATGATCTTTTGTTTATTACTTGGATTTAAAAATCTGAACCAAATAGGCAAAATGCTAATGCTTGTTAAATTAATGTGGCAAACAGTTGTGTTATTTTTTTCTCTTCCTATAAAACTTTCATGATCAAAAAGGGAGCATTTTAACAAAGCCTTCCATTGTGAAAGAAATTTTGAATACTCTAGTTTAGTCAAAATACAACCATTTTCTTTGCTCCGAAACTTTTCTGTCATTAATATGCTAATGGACATTGTGCTAATGAACATTACCAAGAGGGTAATGTCTTATGAAATAATTCCCAAACTTATTTGAATGTAGCAGCTTTTTTTAAAATAAAACATCTTTTAACACCTCAAGGATCTTTTGGGAAATGCTGTTATACATCATAGCACTTAACTTGATTTCTCGATTATAGTCTCCATCTCCTTGATATTAGGACCCGTCTTACTCCTTTTAGTTAGACATGTCATGGACATATATATACTTTGATAGCTTGTTTGATTTTTTTGAGAAATTATGGTGCAAACCATTAAACTCAGGGTAGGTTTCGGGGAGGGAGGAAGTAATGAAAGTAATCCTTATACACAATTTTATATGGAAATAAAAAGCAAAACTCAAGAACACAAAGATCAACACAAGGGTAACAGTAGTTTTCAAACAAATGGAATATATTGATGACAAAACATTGCTAGAACTAATTACTGGAAAAGTCTTTTCTTCATTTATTCATTAACATCACTCAACAGGTATTTACACAATATCTGAAGAGAAATGGTAGCTTCATAATATATAAGAAGCATACACAATCCAATGCATAAGATTTCTCAGAATTAAACCATGAATGATTTCTCAGAGTAAAATCACTCAACTCTTTTGAAATTATACTGAGCATAAATCTATTCACAATTTTATTAAAGAATTAATTTATATAAAGAATTGTAAATATAGGTTTATCTCCCTGGTTAACAAGGGTATAATTTTGGTACAACAATAAATACAATTGATTAAACAAAAATTGGTTGACTTACACTTTATTTTTCATTGCCCACACTAAGGTACTGTTAGCCAAGTTAAATATCAGAAATTTAACTGTATTTCCCCTAGTTGCATACTTTTGATAATTTACAAATGTATTAAATACAGATGTTGAATGGAAATATCAAAATTTTAAAGTACATATGTAAGATCTGGTACCAAGAGTTAGTAAGTTGACCCTTGTCCATTTGAGTATTTTAGAAAAATAGATTCTCTTTTCATAACCATTACCATTTATACTCTTTTAATATTTGGTAAAATTCTGCTACTATTTGCTTAAAGATAAAATACCTGAATCTCATTCTTTTTGAATTTTGCATTTTATTGTAATTCTTATAGCTCTTTAAAAATTGTTTTATATAAAGGAAATTTTTTGCCCTTTGCAGAAACTGAATGCGTATCCAGTAAAATCTCATGTGAAGCATAATTCAATACCTTGAATATTATTTAGGTTAATTTAGAATTCTGATTTTTCCTAAGAGAAATTCACATCAATACTAAGAAAGTAATCTGTGTTTTCAGACTTATGGTGTTGGAATTTAATGTTGAAAACAGTATTTAAGTAGTTTTAAAGTAGTTTTACTAAAAAATATCTGGAAGTACCTAAAAGTTTTTAGAGATGTGATTTTTCATATGTTTTGTTATTTTAATCTTAGAAATACAGTTATATAAATAGTAAATGTATATCTTCTCTAATTTTATTACCTTCTAATATTGAACTAAAATGTTAATAATAAGTTGATTTTATATAGAGGGGAAGGCACGTGGGGAAGAATGATACATTATCTGCTTTGGGTGCTTCGGGTAAGTTAGTACTTGAGCACTCTGTGTAATGTCATCATTACTCAGAGGAAAGTTACAATTAAGAATTGTTTGAAATTTTTCTGCCACTGAAGAAACTCCTATTTGGTTTAAGTGCACTGCTAGACCGTTGCAGTATGTTAGCCAGATGTTCCTCTTAACTAACTCAATTGTTTCACTATCAAATGAAATAATGTGACTCAATTCTGGCAGTTAACAGGAGTTAATGGCAGGATATTAACCCACTACTTAGAACTGTCTGAGTAATAAAATGATATCACCAGTATCCTAATGATATCACTTATGCTATTATAAGGCAATGGAATAATCTATTGTGTTACAAATAAAATAGAGTCATATATACATTATGAAGATAAATATATAGTATTTATTTTTGTAAACAATTTATTGGATGAGGACATTTTTCAGATGGACCTTTATTGTTTGTACAGGTGCAACTATGGACATGTGTATCTTAGGGTATTGATTCTCTAAAATTATGTCCTTGTCAAAGTGGGCATGACCACCTGTTACTCCTAGCTATTTTGCCACACCTGTATTCTTGCTTGAGAAATGGGTGCGTGTGTCGGGTTTGGGGGAGAGGTAAACCTTGCATAAAAGAAAATTAGAACGAAGAGTATTTTAGTTGTCTATTGTTACATAGCAAGTTACCTCCCCAAATCCTTGTTACTTCTACCAGCAAGCATTTATTATCATATGCAATTTCTGTTGATTTAAAATTTAGGAGTAGCTTAGCTGAGTGATTCTGGCTTGGGATTTTTCATGAGGTTACAGTCAACATGTAAGTTGGAGTTGCATTCATGTGAGGGCTTGACTGGGGTGTGAAGATCCACTTCCAGGATGGCTTAATCACATCCGTGGCAGGCTGACTTTCAGTAGGAGGTATCACTTCCTCATCATGTGAGATATCCCTGTGAGTGCCCTCTTCACATGCAACTGCTTTCTCCCAGAGTGAGTGATGCAAGAACAAGGCAGAAGCCAAATGGCTTTTCTGAACTAACCTGGGAAATCACATAATATTGTTTCTGCAGTATCTTATTGGATATACAGGTATCCAATGTGGGAGAGAACTATGTGAATGTGTGAATACCAGAAGGTGATGGTTATTAGAGGAGACCACCCTAGAGGCTGGCTACTATAGGTAAGGAGGAAAAGAAAAAAACATGTATAATTTGAATAAAACACTGTATCTTGACTTTGTTTCAGGACAATGAGTATCTCAATCTCGTAAAATAGTTTCTGACTGGTTTCTGCTAGGTGAAGTAGCACAAGGCTTTATATATATATATATATATATATATATATATATATATATAGCAGTCTGTACATCTAAAACACTTTTGTTCATGTCCATGACTTTAAAATTTAGGTCATGCAGAAAGTTGTCATTTTATGGTGGGGCAGCTCTAGTGTCATACATCAGAAGGTGACAGAACTAGAATTAGAAAAGGAAGATCCAGGGTTCTCATATTTTAACCTTCGGTCACAGTCATTGCTTCCTGCCAGTCCAGAAGTACCCCCAAGAGATTCCTAAGATACTTATTACTGAAATGGGTCAATGTACTATGCATCCATCTCCAGACATTGTTCTGTGAAACTGTGATTCAGAGAGAAGTCAATATTTTGTATCTATTCCACTGGTAGGTGTACATGTTCATAGGTCTGAAGACTTTTGTGACCCATTCTGATGATGAAACAATGAGGCTTGTAAACAAAGACAGTCATTTACCTCCATGAACGTTTAACTTTGCAAACATCAAGTCACAGCAAAAGGAAATGCATCGTTCTAACTGAGCCAGCTGAATTATAGCTGTAAAGCTAGACCTTCAGCATGAAAACCAGAAGTGGAACAGTGAAGAATTATCAGCACTGTTGAGGTAGATTAAGGGAGAAGAGTGGGCGGGTAACCATAGTTTTTGGAATTATGGCTCAGGATGTTGTTCTTACATCTTTTTCAATGGAAACAATCTCTATTCTCACCACAGGATGAGCTGTTCAAGTAAATGACACAATCAACTTGAGATGTTTTGAATAAGAGATATTAAGGTCAGTTCAGATGCTTACTTTCTTCGAGGCCAAAATGCAGTCACAAGCACACATTGTTTCTGATGAATGGCTAATTAGATTGAAGGCGAAACAAGGATGCACCTGGTATCTTTCTGCATCATGGAATCACATTTCCTGGATATATTTTACTACCTAGTACCAGGAAGCCAATATCCAGTATTATCAGCTGCAAAGCATCAGATATTTTTATAGTTAATTAGGCTAAGTGTCAGATTTATGACACCTGAGTCAAGGCTTCAGTAAGGTCATTCTCCTCAAAGAGATCAACACCCAACATGAATAGGTCTGTTACTGCCTTGCTGCTTGACACTCAGGATACTTCAATAGATGTATGAAATAATAGATGACTATTATTGGAATAAAAATATGTTTCTAGTTGTAGTCCTCAATTCCTGGCCACTTACAAAAATTAAAAAATAATTTTCTTATAGACATGTAGTAGGAACAAAAAAAGCTCTCTTTGGATAACTCTGGAATTTATTTCCTGGGTCTGGTTTGCAGTGGGTGGAAAGTGGGGATACTGAGGGTTATGCTGCATTTGTTTTTTGTCAAGTCATATGTAAACTAGATAAAGAGATGAATCTCTCCTCAGATTCCTAATTTGAGGAAAGTTTAATAATAAACCTATTTATAAAGATGTGATCAAGATTTAGGGAAAATAACAAACATGGCTCAGTGTCCGAGAAACTGCACCAGTAGGGAGCTGTTGTTATCTTTAGGTGTTTAGGGGCAGAGGAAGGGAGAGGTGGCAGAGTCCAGAGAGAAATGAGTCATTTGAAGTGCTGTGGTTTCAACAGAGGGATGCAGCTGACCAGTAGTGACCTGATTGGGAGGAAACAGGAAAATAAATATGCTGTCCTCACTCTTCCCTTGATCTCTAATCTCGAGTACCAAACCCAGCTGGAAGCCTAATGATGCTGTCCATACAGGTCAGACTCTGGAACACATAGCATGACAGAAGAATGTGGGATGTGGATTCAGAAGGGCAAAAGGGCCAAAAAGGGAGATATTGAGCACATACTTATAATTGACAGAATTCACATAAAAATACATGCACTCCTTCCTGATCTCGCTGAAACTAAAAATTAAAACATTGTGTGATTATCTCTTGAAACAAATTGCCTGGGTTTGAATTCTAGCTCCAATATTGACCTCTGGCAGGTGACTTACTCTTTCCAGGTTTTATCATCAAAGAAGATAATCGTGGTGCTAAGTCCATAAGGTTGTTGTTGTGAGGAATAAATGAACTAATATATGTTAAGCACTTAGGCACGTACCCAGCATGTAATAAGCATTATATGACTTTGTTATTATTATTGACTTAAGTTGCACATCATATCATATATTGCTCCATTTTAGGACATGTGATATGTATTGAGTTAACTTGGATTCCTGTTGTTATTCTTTTTTAGTATTCCTTTAGTGTTTACCTATAATCTGGGATTAAATATGTAGGCCGCAGTAATTGAATGGAGATCCTTAGAGGCCTCACTTCTAACCAAAGGAGGCAGGAAATATTTCCCTGAATATTCTTATAACATCCAGGAAGTGTAAAGTATTTCTTTACTCCAGAAGATGACTGACTGGGTTGACCCCATATCAATTAAATTTGTGATAGAAAAGTTTAGTCAAGTGCTCCGGCTTCCTCCACTAAATGAATCTCTTTAGGAAGCATTTTAAATGTACTTATTGCACAGATTGGTAGAGTCAGGAATAAACTTTTGGCTTGGAATAATGCCTTTTCTTGAGATTTATTATCTAACTAAACAATTTCCCAATAAAACAAAGCATTTAAATTTTCACAAGAACCAAGAAACAGCAATAGTAATATTAAGAGGTAGCATCTGTAAATCACACTACAGTTTACAAAGGGCCTTCAAATTTACTGACTGTCGTTTTCAAGCTTTTGTTCAGCCATGGAACCCTTTGATCATCATATGCTTATATACATATATATCACAGGAAAATGGAGCTTTCTGGTTCAAGCCCACATGATTAGCCCTCTTTTCCCCACTCTGAAGTAACTCCTATTGAAAGATGCTAGGTTTCTGAGGACAGTGTGAAAGCTACTTTATTAGCATCTTTCTGAATTCCCTCCTTTTCTTGGATGCAGGACTTTGTCATCCCACTGCCATTGGGAGTTCTGTTCCAAGTGTGAAGTGCTGGGCCTCAGGTCTTCTTCCCTGAAAATACGTATGTTAAGTGTGGAGGGAGTCCCCCAGTGAGAACTTTGAGAATAGAAGGAAACACTGAGAAGAACTGAGAAGACCCTTGGCATTTCTTTTTCACACCCCACTGTGATTGTTTGAAACTTGACATCACATCCGTGGCCAAGAGTTAATGGAGTTTGGGAGTTTAAGTTTCCCAAATCTCACAGTATATGATCCATCCACGTAAAAATTGATGGATTGTCCTCCTTGGTCAGCAGAACACAGAAAGCCTTCTAAGCAATACACTTCCAGGAGGCCACTGAAGACATAACTAAATAAAGCTCTGTTTTTGTTACTAAGATATTTATGCACACAATATTTAAAATAATCTCAAGGCATGTATATGTGTGTGTGTAATGTGTGCTCTCTCCTCCGCACCCGCCCATCTTTTTCAATCTCTGTCCTCACTACCTTCCTTAGGCTTGTCATGTAAGACTTTAAGCTGCGTTCTCTACACCATTTCTTTCAAAACTCACATATTTGGGGCACCTGGATGGCTCAGTCAGTTAAACATCAGACTCTTAATTTTGGCTCAGGTCATGATCCCAGGGTCGTGGGATCAAGCTTTGGGTCAGATCCTGAACAGAGCATGGAGCCTCTCTCTCTCTCTCTCTCTCTCTCTCTCTCTCTCACTCTCTCTCTGCCCCTCTGTCTGGCTCATGCTCTCTAAAAACAAACGAATGTCTCTACATGGCTTCTGAGGAAAGGATGGACAAAGATTGAGATCTGATTCAAGGGAAATCTTATGATGACTTGCAAAGAAGGGACATTTTCAAGGCTTGCTGACTTTTTGCCTGTACCTTCATGAAAATCTTTTCCAGGTAATTAAGAATTTCCTGGAAGGTTGCATTAGTCCTCTCTTGTTGCATTTGCATATGCTTGAGCATTTCACGTGGCTGATGCCTGCTTATCATTCAAATCTCAGACCAAACATTTTCTACTTGGAGATGGATATCTTTCTGAGCACCTCCCCTCTAACCAGCTCCAAATCTAGTGTCAGAATCCCATGAGAATTAAAAAAAAGAATCACTCTTTGAAATTATCTTGTTTATTTATTTATTTTTATTGTCTGTTTCTCCAAGAAAGAAACAGTAACTTAGAGGAGCTAGAGATATCAGAATCATGTATTATATGCATTTTTTGCACAAACCTGTCAAATTTAACTAGTAATATTTACATTATTAATCTTTTCTTGGTATTTTAAAAAATAGGATATAAAGAAAGGCACAGAATATCAACCAAGATGATCTGAAAATGTGTTTGGTATAGACAGATGGTAATTCATTTGGAAGTTGATATACTACTAATCTTTAATAGCGGATGTATGATGGCTGTGTAGATAGAGAAAGGGAAAAAATAGTTACAAATAGAGAGGGAGGGAGGCAAACCACAAGAGACTCTTAAATACAGAGAACGAACTGAGAGTTTGTTCCCCCATCCCGCCAAATGGGCGATGGGCATCGAGGAGGGCACTTGTTGAGAGGAGCACTGGGTGTTGTATATAAGCCTATTTGACAATGAATTATATTTATTAAAAAAAAGAATAAAAACCTTTAGCCTGGCTTACAAGTCAGCCAGCTGGACTGTACATCAGAGGGCAGGAGCCATGTCTTCAGGGCCTAGTGTGGTGCTCAAAGGAGTCTAACTCCTTTTTATTAAGTTAATATACTAGTCCTGGTATTGTTTTATAAGATGTAAAATATGGAGCCAAAAGTTATTTCTTCTGTTAAACTATGATATTCTTATATAACAAATTTGATATCTTTGTTCTACATTTGAGGAATAAAGTTGCCTATGCAGTGACTGAATCTTCTGTTTCATTCAGAGTCCATTGAATTGTTAATATTTACCTTCACACTTTATTTTATTTTTTTAATGTTTTATTTATTTCTAAGAGAGAGAGAGAGAGCAGGGGAGGGTCAGAGAGAGAGGGAGACACAGAATCTGAAGCAGGCTCCAGGCTCTGAGCTGTCAGCACAGAGCCAGACACAGGGCTCGAACCCACAAACCCTGAGATCATGACCTGAGCCGAAGTCAGATGCTTAACCGACTGAGCCACCCAGGTGCCCCTACCTTCACATTTTAGAGTCTTATAAATAGATATATCAAATCAAATTGCATCAACTTACATATACACACGTATAAATGATCTAAATGTTTTGCTGAGTGTTACAAGAAAAGTACAAACATTTAAAAATCTACTTCAGTAGTGGCTTTAAACCTCGTTCTAAATGTCATAGTTAGGAGGTGGGGAGATAAGTCTTTCTTCTACTCTAATTATATTTTCAATTATAAAAATATATCCATATATTACTTTTAACTCTATGTTATAGCATTGTTATTAAAACTTCCATTTCTTTAACGCATTGATTTTTAATGTGGGCTGCATTTTGGAATCACCTGGGGAGCATTAAAAATACTGTTGCCCTGTTCCCCAGCCTAGATATTTTGATTTAATTGATCTGGGAGTAGAGTCTGGGTATTGGAGTAATTAAAAGCTCCAGAGGTAATTTCAATGGGCAGCCAAGATTGTGAGCCACTGATTTAAACTGTTAAAACATTTTCCTACTTAGACAGTGGTATTGTTTTCCAGACTAACTTTTGTAAGCTCAGATTCACAACTGGTACTGATTTACAGAAAAAGTCCTTTCAAACAATGTCTGTAAGTGATTTCCAGAGGATAAAAAGTTTTCCCTTTTAGATAAAATGTCAAACAGATCATTTGCCCTCGTGTTAAGATTATTGTAAAGGGTAATTCTGTGCCACTCTTAATAATTTATTGTAAATTCTTCTTAGTATTATGTCCTGATCTATACTTCATTGAGATTACATTTAATGTTTCCCTTTTCAAAAGTACATTAGAGAGGACTAGCACTTCAAAGATTTTATTCCTTGACTAAAAATTTTAGGATAAAATTGAAAAATGAACTTATGAGAAAGTTAAAGTAGAAATAGCATATTGAACTAACCAAAATGTACCCTCTGGAACTCATAAAGAGGGAAGAAATTCAAAAATTTTAATGCAACTCCGCTTTATGTAAGACCAGAAAATGAAACAAGCTATTCTTCATTTCCCAAGATCTCAGAAACCTAAGTCATGTTCAATTTGGAACTGACAAGTCTATTTAAAGGAGAAATTAGTTTAGAAAATTTAGAAGATATCCCCTGTTTTTAAACTTAGTTTTCTCCAGTTTGGTGGTTTAAAAATGTTCTTTATATATTCATTTAAGAGTATATTATTGAGTGGAGACTTAAGGGATTTTATGCTTTAACATCTCGTACTAATGTATTTGTAAATTTAAAATGTGGCTCTTAGGAAACTCAGATAATCTTTAGCACATTGCCAGGAAGGCATAAGACAAATATAAATAATAGAAGGTCTAAACGTGGGACAAATAAAAATAAGGCATAATTGCTAAAGTCTATTACTCAGTGTGCAACTGATGAGCATGCACTAGAGCCTTATATTACAATATAAGGAAATTAATTTACATAGAACCACTTAAAGCCAGTTTGCCCTGATAAGAGTTTCCTAGGTATGTGCAAAGGGGAGAAGGGAATGTGTTTAATTTGTGTGTATGTGTGTGTGCTTGCCAAATAAAATCAAATCAGTGTCACAAGTGAATTAGATGTATGTTTGTTCTTTATTATTGCTGCAATAACTGCTTTTTGAACAAATGAAAAATAAATCAGGTAACCTGTTGAGGTAACTTGCCAGCCTACTAGCTAGCATCTGAAAATTTAGCAATTTCTCCAAGGGGGAGATGGGGGTCATTGAAAGCCATTCTTTCATCAGCAAGTCAGTAACAGGTGGTGGCAATCTATATCGGACTAACAATAGTTATTACTGTGTACCTAAACGGCTGAGATGAACCTCTAAAGGAGATAATGGCAGAGTGGCAGTTCATTAGCCTAATAGACTAATTAAACATCTAATTAGATTCTTATTAGGAAATACCTTCATGTGATTATGAGTCCAAAGTGACTCAGCAAGCCTACAAATTGGATTATCAGGATCTTAAATTCTCCTAAAAATAATGGTGTCTGAAGAGTTATCTTGGTCTCAAAACTGTAAATGATAAACTTAGGACTTAATTAGATGTCACTTACTTCCTCGTTTATTTACTAAGTAGTCAGTTCTGGGATCCCTATTTTCTTTTCTTACTGCCGTTTTGAAATCATTATTATATACTGAGAGCTTACTATAAGTCAGATACCAAATTAAGTAGTGAACATGCATTACTTTACAATGGTACTATGAGGCAGGAGTCCTGATTCCTTTTTTAGAGCCATGAGAAGACTGATCCTGAGAGTTGAGTACCTGGTTCACATTGCTACATTTAGGAAGTAATAGAACCTGGACACCGTCAACAAGTGGACCATGTTCTATGACAATGCAAATATAAACTCATTTAATGTTAGCTTAATAATTCAGTATGCTTTAAATCTTATTGTTTATCAATAATACTATCTTCGAAAGGAATTTACAGTTATTTCTATTCTGCCTGTTTGTGTGTGTATGTGTGTTTTGTTTGTTTGTTTTTGGGTTTCTTTTGCTGTTTTTAAGAACTATAATCTAAAAATTTGGTATAGGCTTTTCCACAACTTAATTTCTATGGCCAGGCTGAGATCTAGAAAAGAGTGCTCTTAGGATCCTGATTGTTTATAGCAAGATTTCTTACCTATGTATTATTCAGATTGCACTAAATTATTCTTTGTTATGAGGGACTCCCCTGTGCATTGTAAAATGCTTAACAGTACCCCTGACCTTCACCCGCTACATGCCAATAACAAATCTCCTCCTTTCCCTGTCCCTAGTTGTGACAACCAAGAATGTCTCCAGACTTTACCAAGTGGTTTCTTTGGCAAAAATTATCCTTGGCTGGGAACCATGGTTTATAGTGTAAAGAAATGGTATTAAATATATATACATGTATATATTTCTTACTAATCATAACTATTACCAATACTATGTTATGGCTGAAGTTCTATATAGTGGTTTCCAAAGAAAAACTGCATTGGGCAGAGTTAAACGAGGAAGAATGTTATGAAAACTATTGCAATAGGGAAGAAAGATTGAACTCAACTCCACTGAAACAAAAGGGAGAGATGAGTTTTTAAGTGCTGCAGGTGAGCTAGTGTAAAAGCACTGGAAGACCTTAGTGGGGAGGTTGGTCCATGTGGAGTGTGATTAGGCCATCTATGTTTGCTGGTTAATGCTTGTGGGTATTCAACTCCTACCTATCCACAGAGACTGGGAGATAAAGGTACTATCTTTTTTAATGATGAAATCTCAATATAATGGCCTGTAGGTTCTTGAGAAAAATATTCCTGGGTTGTAAAACTGGCAAGAGGCTTGGAGAAGATTTACATATTAAAGGACTAGAAAAATAATTTACAGTTATAGGGGCATCTGGGTGCCTCAGTCAGTTAAGCATCTGACTCTTGATTTCAGCTCAGGTTATATCACTTCTCAGCCTTGTGGCTAAGATCAAGTGTGATTTCAGCTCAGGTTATGGACTCATGGCTGGTGAGATTGAGCCCCATGTCAAGTTCCACCTGGGCATGGAGCCCATAAGATTCTATATCTCTTTCCCTCTCTCTCTTTCTCTAAAATAATAAATAAACTTTTTTATTTTATTTAAAAATTTTTAAAATATAATTTATTGTTAAATTAGCTTACATACAACACCCAGTGGTCATCCCAACAAGTGCCTCCTCAATGCCCATCACCCACTTGCCTCTCTCCCCCCACTCCCCATCAACCTTCAGTTTTTTCTCTGTATTTAAGAGTCTTTTATGGTTTGCCTCTATTCCTCTCCATTTATAACTATTTTTTCCCCTTTCCTTCCCCCATGGTCTTCTGTTAAGTTTCTCAAGATCCATATATGAGTGAAAACATATGGTATCTATCTTTCTCGGACTATTTCACTTAGCATAATACCCTCCAGTTCCATCCATGTTGCTGAAAATGTCATGATTTTATTCTTTCTCATCACCAAGTAGAAGAAATGGGCAGAAGACATGAATAGACGCTTTTTCAAAGAAGACATCCAGATGGCCAACCGACACATGAAACAATGCTCAATGTCACTCATCAACAGGGAAATACAAATCAAAGCCACACTGAGATACCACCTCACAGCAGTCAGAATGGGAAAAATTAACAACTCAGGAAACAATAGATGCTGGCGAGGATGTGGAGAAATGGGAACCCTCTTGCACTGTTGGTGGGAATGCAAACTGATGCAGCCACTCTGGAAGACAGTGTGGAGGTTCCTCAAAAAATTAATAACAAAACTCTCCTATGACCCAGCAATAGCACTGCTAGGAATTTACCCAAGGAGTGCAGGAGTGCTGATGCATAGGGGCACATGTACCCCAGTGTTTATAGCAGAGTTTTCAACAATAGCCAAATTATGGAAAGAGCCTAAATGTCAATCAAGTGATGAATGGATAAAGAAGATGTGGTTTATATAAATAAACCTTTAAAGAGAAGAATTTACAAGTTTTTTTTTTAAGTACATACTCTAAGACAAAAAAGTTGGGGGTTGGGATGAGTCAGAAAGAAACCTATCTGAAGTTTAGTCAGGATGATGAGAATGCTAAACCCATCTTGGTTATGGCAAAAAAAATGCTTTTATACTGAAGATGAATTTAGGACATGTCATTTTTAAGCAAGTGGTTGGGTTGGGATTTATATAACCATCACACACTCTCAGTAAAAAATGTCTGTGGGAGGGTCTGGTGTTGGTTCCATGGCCTGCTTTATTGCCCTTGCTTATGCCTACCTAAGTTTCCATATCTTCATTTTATAGAGCTGACAATTTATGACCAGAGATTCATCAGTTTTGTGTTTAAACTACCATTGCTCTCAGCAAATGATGATCATCAATTTTCCAAAGTAAGATCCATTGTAAACAGTTGTAAAGATTATAGACTAAAAGAACAGGGCAGGTGCTGTCTTCCTTATTTTATAGTGCCAAAGCCTAACACATAGTAGGAGCCCAATAGTTGTTTTCTTCATTTGGGTCTCTGTTTTCATGGGTGTTCAGCTCTGTCAAAGCTGTCCTAACTCCTACCTGGGTAGTGCTCAGAAAAGCAGAAAGTGTTTTGCTGCCCGGGGGAAATTTTCAAGATTTATTCTCTAGAGGTACCGGGGCACAGAAGATATGCCAAGGTCCTGGATTCTGTGACAGGTTTCAATGATCAGTTCATTCAACAGTAATTTAATCAGTTGGTGCTGAAAATTTAACATAAACAAGATACTATACTAAGCACTGGGAATTAAAAGGCAAGATGCCATACCCTTAAGGAACTCACTATTTCAGAGGAGTCTGAGTATAACCTCAGATATAATATTGAATGATGGATGGGGTTTATGGGAGCACAGAAGAAAATATTAATTTACCTGGAGACATTATGAAAGGTATGGAAACATGACCATAGAAATCAAGACCAGGTGCTAGGCAGAATTGCAAGAGAGCAACATGTGTGAACAATGTTGGAAAAAGCAGAGAGGAGAAGTAATTGTTTCTTATGTCACCAGTCAGCAAGGGATAATCATGAAATAGACTTGTTATTTCTCTTGCCATGGCCCATTCAAATTCATTTAATTTCCCTTCTCTGCCACTGGGGAATATCTAAGAAAGATCCCAGATCTTTCCAGGAAGAATAGTCATTGTGTATTAGAATTGAATTCTCTGATATTAAAGTTATAGTACAATCATATATCATAACTTTCATCTCTAATTCAATTTAAGCCATCTCCCATCTTTCCAGCTGAATTCTGACACAAGAATTCCCCAGATCAACAGTGGGGAAGGAGGGGTTGATGTTATCTATTTGTTCAATCTTATTTCATTTTGCTCTTAAAATTCTTTTTTCCCTCAAACCCTGCAGTGATGGGTCCTCCATGGCTGGAATGGGGGTAGGAACCAGAGGTGAAGGAACAGTTGTAAACATTACAGGTTAAAAGGTCTCTCCTGTCTGGTGCTCTTATAATCTGCCACAAACCCTGGGTTTTAGATGCCTCATAGCTATCTCTTTCTGTAATGGAATGATTCTTGAACATCGTCTAGAAATGGGGAGGTGAAAAATCTCAGTCTTCCTCTCTTCAAGGCTAGCAAGTTTCCTAAAAAGCCTGATTACCTCACCAACATTAGATGGACTAGGGATAGGTGACAAAGAAAGAAGGTAAAGCCAGATTTCTATTTATCTCAGCAAGTCTGGGTAGGAGTGTCTAGTAACTCTCTTTAGAATGTGTCAAGAACATTTATCACCAGCTATCTTCAATTTTAGGACATCAGCCAAGATTCTGTGGCAACTGTAACTTTCCATTAAATATCTAGCTACATTTAAATTTGTAGAATATTTACTGCATATAGAGTACTAATATACATCAATGACATCAAACTGTCTTAGAATAAGCCTGGGGACTGGAACTAGACTTACCTAACATCAAAACAAATTTTTGGCACTCATGTAAACTATGGAAACATTAGTTCCTTTATTTGCAAAATGGGGCAAATAGAACGTACTTCTCAGTATTACTGTGTATAGTAAAGTGCCTGACACCTAGTAGGTTATCAAAAAATGTGAATCGACGTGTTCACTATTTGATCCAAATGGCACCTCTTTGACTACGTATGGCAAGAATTGTTTGGGAAACAAATAGAATGTCTGGGCATAGAAGAATCATTGCACTTAGGTGAGGGGTTGATTTTGAGGATCTTAAAACATGTTAAGAAATTTTAACTTTGCTGTACGCAGTCAAAATATAGAAAGGAAAATTTAAAATGTAACAGGACAATTTCAAATCACTTACATCTTGCTTTCCACCTGTCCTTTTCTCTAACTGGTACTGAAATTTCATAGATTTGTAGTAACTATAATAAAAATAACATTAATAGCTTGGAGTGCCTGGGTGGCTCAGTTGACTGAGTGTCCAACTCTTGATTTTGGCTCAGGTCATGATCTTAGGTCATGCGATAAACCCCCAAATCAGGTTCTGCACTGAAAGCATGAAACCTGCTTGGAATTCTCTCTCTCCCTCTCTCTCTGCCTCTTCCCCTGCCGCCCCCCCACACTCTTTCAAATAAAGAAACATTAAAAATGATATTAATAGCCAATACTTTTGAGCACTTAATATGTACTGGCACTGTGCTAAGCAATTTAATTGCATAGTCACGTCTTATTCTCACAACCTGACTTCATGGATGAGAATATTTTGAGTTTGAAATAGTGAATAATTCAATGGAAGTTCCACCTCCAGTTAATGACCAGGCTGAACATGAACTTTGGTTGTCCATTTCAAAGCCTGCGGGCCCACTGCCTCCCTGTTATTTCCTAAACATACCCATAGAAGATTTCATTAGTCACTGAGGAGAGACCTTAAAGACAGTTGAGTGATTAGAATTTCTAATTTTTAAAAATCATATTCACATATGTAATTTTGTATATTTGTATATTTTTTCAATTTTTAGTATTTTTGTCTTTTCTTTTTTTTATTTTTGCCTACTTTTTTTCTGTTCTCCTTCATCTTCAACACCAATCACCATACAAACCACTTCCACAAATGTGGAATTCTTGGTGACGTCCTAATATTTATCCTTCCATGTTTCCATTTTGCATGGCTGTATAATGATTTAAATATGTTTGTGATTTATAACCATTTCATGTATATTTGTAATCACATGTTGCAATTATTAAAACATAAAAATATATTTTATGCACTTCTCTGTACCTTCTTTTTCTGATTCAACAGTACAATGTGATATAGGAGAGGAAAAACTTTTCCTCTACCTATCTTAGGTTTATTAGCAGAGATCCTCTAAATTATACTGACAAAGAGACAGATTAACAAGAGAAAAGCAGTTTATGTTAAAATGGTTTCCTTTTCTCTTAGGCAACTGAATGTTCTTTGTGTTTTTAGGCTCATGTGTTATGTGTTATTTTCTTTGTTTTTAGACTTGTATAATTTTGATTGCAACAGGCCTAGGTTATGTCTTTTCTTATCAGTGAAGTCTGCAACTTGGTGAGCTATTTCGAATACCCATTTAGGTTATTCTTCACCTTAGGAAAATTCTTCCTCTAATATAGTTCAATTGTCTTTAGTTACTTTGCCTTCAGTTGTTTTTTTTATTATTTTAATCTCTCTGAAATTTTAATCTTTTGTATATTAGTTCTATTGTATCTGTCTTCCAAATCCCTTATCTTTTCCCTCATTATTTTCCATCTAAGTATATATCTTATTTGTTTGTTTTGATCTAGGCTCTGTAATATAACTCTTCATCTTCCAAGCCACGATTTTATTTCCTGCTGGTGATAATCCAATCGTTTTCATTTATTTATCTTCAGTTTGGAAACCAAGTTTTTTTTTTTAATCTCTCTGTGCGTGTGTCTTATATGTGTGCATGAATTAAACTAAATTTAATTCAAATATTCATTTTTTTCCCCAGAAGGTGTTTTTCCTGGTTTTCTAATTACTCTAACATCCCTATTATTTCTGGCTGCTGATCCTCTAAAATGGACAGTACTTTTTTTGTTAATTCATTGTTGCTTAGTTCTGTTATTGAGATATTTCACAGAGAATAGAAGACACTATAATTTCTACATCTTTAGCAGGCAGATTGGTCAATGTGATAAGGCCACTTGCACTTACTAATTGGTGCTTATTGAAGTTTATACTCCTACCCTCCTATAGAGACTGGAAAATAGGAGCACTATTTTTTTGATTATAGTTTAAAAAGAAAAACAAAAATATCAGATCATAAGATCTACCCTCTTAATAACATTTTAAATGTACAATAGTGTATTGTTAACTAGAACTACAATATTGCACACCAGATCTTTAGAACTTTTTTTTTATTTTGCATAACTTAATCCAATTCCCACACAGTGGCTCCCCACTTTCCCCTTCCCAACCTTTGATTAATCTTGATTCTACTTACTGTTTCTATGAATTTCCCTGCTTTTGATACCATAAAGAGTGAAATCATGCAGTAGTTTTTCTTCTGTGGATTATTTCACTTAGCATAATGTCCTCAAAGTTTCACCCATGTTGTCACATACAATATGACTTCTTTATTTTTAGGGATCATGAAGATCCTTGAAGATATTCACACTCTTATGTTCACTGTAGCTTTATTCACAATAGCCAAGATGTGGAAGCAATCCAAATGTCCACCATGGCTGAATGGATTAAAGAAAAGAGTATATACAAACACTATGATATTAATTAGCTTTTTTAAAAAAGGTACTATATTTCTGATATTTTAAAGAAAATATTTTAGAGTAGGTTTAGGTTCATAACATAACTGAGAGGAAAGTTCAAAGGTTTCCCATATACCCTCTCCCCCAAACATGCACAGCCTCAACATCACTCACCAGAATACTATATTTGTTACAAAGGATGAACATACATTGACACATCATAGTTATCCCAACTTCATAGTTTACCTTAGGGTGTATTCTTAGTATTGTATATCGTATACAATTGGACAAATGTATAATGACATATATTCATCTTTACAGTGTCATACGAAGTAGTTTCACTACCCCAAAAATCTGCTCTGCTTTGCCTATTCATCCCGTCCCTCCACAGGCAACCACTGATATGTTTATTGTCTACATGTTTTTGCTTTTTCAGGATGTCATATAGTTGGAATTATATGGTAGTTAGTCTTTCAGGTTGACTGATTTTCACAAATATGCACTTAAGTTTCTTCTATGTTTCTTCATGGCTTGATAGCTCATTTCTTTTTAGCACTAAATACTACTCCATTGTCTGAATATACCGCAGTTTTCTCCATTCACATACAGGGGACATCTTCATTGCTTTCCTGTTTTGGCAAGTATGAATAAAGCTGAAATAAGTATTTTTGGGCAGGGTTTTGTGTGGCCAAACTTTTCATGCTGTGGAATAAATGCCAAGGAGTATTATTTCTGAATTGTATAGTAAATGTTTGTTTAGTTGTGTTAAGAAACTGACAAACTGTCTTGCAAAGTGGCTGTACCACATTGCATTTCCATCAGCAATCTATGAGAGTACCTGTTTCTGCACATTCTTGCTAGCATTAGGCATTGTCAGTATTCCAGATGCTGGCTTTTCGAGTGGGTGTGTAGTGGTATCTCATTTTGATTTATATTTCTGTAATGACATATTGTGTGGAACATCTTTTCATATGCTTCTCTGCCAGCTTTTTTGTATATCTTCTTTGATGAAGTGTCTGTTCAGGTCTTTTGCCCATTCTTTAACCAAGTTAGTTTCCTATTGTTGAGTTTAAGAGTTCTGTGTATATTTGGATATAGATGTGACTTTTGCAAATTTATCTCTCAGTCTATGGCTTGCCTTCTACTTATGCTGATAGTACCATTCACAAAGCAGGTTTTAATTTTAATGAAGTCCAGATTATCAATTATTTCTTTCATAGACTGTGTCTTTGATGTTTATCTAAAACATCATCTCTATATACAAGGTCATTTAGAATCTCCCATATTCTGCTCTAGGAATTTTATAGTTTTGTGTTTTACATTTAAGTCTATGATTCATTTTGAGTTAATTTTCATGAAGGGTGTAAAAGTCTGTACCTGGTTAGTTTCTTCTTCCTTCCTTCCTTCCTTCCTTCCTTCCTTCCTTCCTTCCTTCACTTCTTTCTTTCTTTCTTCCTTCCTTCCTTCCTTCCTTCCTTCCTTCCTTCCTTCCTTCCTTCCTTCAATTTATTTGGCATGTGGATCTCCAGTTGTTCCAGCACTAGTTCTTAAAGAGTCTGTGTTCTTTGCTCCATTGTATTGCTTTTGTTCTTTTGTCAAAGATCAATCAAGTAAACTTAGAAGTATCTATTTCTTTGCTCTCTAACCTGTTTTATTGGTTTATTTGTCTATTATTTTGCCAATATCATAATATCTTAATTATTGGAGCTTTATTGTAAGTCTTTTTTAAAAAATTCTTTTATGTCTTTATTTTATTTTGAGAGACAGAGACAGAGAGCAAACAGGGAAGGGGCAGAGAGAGAGGAAGACACAGAACCTGGAGCAGGCTCTAGGCTCTGAGTTGTCAGCACAGAGCCTGACACAGGGCTCAAACCCATGGACTGTGAGATCATGACCGGAGCCAAAGTCAGACGCTTAACCGACTGAGCCACCCAAATGCCCCTATAGTAAGTCTTGAAGTCAAGTAGTGTCAGTCCTCAAGCTTTGTTCTTCTCCTTTAATATTGCAATGGCTATTAGTCTTTCGTGTCTTCATATAAATGTTACTATTAGTTTGTCTATATCCATAAAATTACTTGCTAGTATCTTATTGGAATTGTATTGAATCTATAAGTCAAGTTGGAAAAGAACTGACATCTTGAGAGTATTGAGTCTTTCTATCCATAAACATAGAATATCTTTCCCTTTATTTAGTTTTTTATTTTGTTCATCAGAGTTTTATAGTTTTTCTCATACATATCATATACGTTTTGTTAGATTTATACCTAAATATTTCATTCGTGAGGGGGTACTATTGTAAATGATATTGCATTTTTAATTTCAGATTCTACTTCTAAATTGTTGGTATATAAAAAAGCAGTTGTCTTTTCTATATTAACTTTGTATCCTACAACCTTGCTACAAGCACTTACTAATTTCAGAAGGATTTTTTCGGTCAATTTGTTCAAATTTTCTACATAGACTATTATGTTATCTATGAACAAAAATAGTCTTAATTTTTTCTTTCCAATCTCTCTATATATTTTATTTCCTTTTCTTGCCTTATTGCATTAGCAAATAATTCCAGTACTATATTGCAAGGGAGTGGTAAAAAGGGACATCCTTACATTGTTCCTGGGAAAGCTTTGAGTTTTTCACTTTTAGATATGGTGCTAGCTATAGGATTTTTGTACATGTTTTTTTAATCAAGGTGAAGTTCCCCTCTATTCCTAGTTTGCTGAAAGATTTTGTCATGAATGGAAGTTGACTTTTGTCAAATGCCTTTTCTATATCTATGAATATGACCATATGATTTTTTTTCCTCTTTAGGTTATTGATTTTATGGATTATATTAATTTAGTTTGAGTACTGAGCCAGACTTGCATATGCGAAATAGATTCTAACTGGCCATGATGTATAATTCTTTTTATACTTTTTAAAATTCAATTTGCTAATATTATGTTGAGGACTTTTTTCATCTATTTTCATAAGAAATGTTGCTCATTGTTTTTTTTTTCTATTTTTAAAAGTTTATTTATTTTGAAAGAAAGAGAGCAAACAGGCAGGGGAGGGGTCAAGAGAGAGGGAGAGAGAGAATCCCAAGCAGGCTCCATGCTGTCAGTGCTGAGCCTGATGCAGGGCTTGAACTCATGAACCATGAGATCATGACCTGAGCTGAAATTAGAGCTGGATGCTTAACCGACTGAGTCCTCCCACCCTGGTCCATAGTTTTGTCTTATAATGTTTTGCCTGGTTTTGGTATTAAAGTAATGCTGCCGTCATAGAAAAAGTTTGGAAATATTTCCTCTGTTTCTATCCTCTGAAAGCAATTATCTAAAATTAGTGTAATTCCTTCTAAAAGTTTAGTAGAAATCACCAATGAACTCCTGTTTTCTGCTTTCTGTTTTGGAAGGATATCAGTTATTGATTCAATTCGTTTAATAGAGGTAGGCATATTCAGATGGTCTATTTCTTCTTGGCACTATCTTTCTTGATACTTACATTTCAAAGGGATGGCTCCTAGGTTCTTGAGAAAGATATTTCTGGGTTGTAAAATTGATCAGAGACTAGGAGAAGATTTATATATCAAAGGAGTAGAGAAAGAATTGACAATTAAACTGATTCTTGAGAAGCCACTCAGCTAAATTATTTCTGTAATCACTTGGTTTCAAGGGCAAAGAGACTCAGTTCGTCTGTTATACTTTATCCCATGGTGTTTAGGAGACATAAGAGTGCATTAATTCAGTCTCCTAAGAATGACATAGTATAGTTTTCTGGGCCTTGCCCTTGGGCTCCAGTCAAGTTCCTCAGAATTTTGCCAAGACCTATACTTTATGGAAGAAAGCATATTTGTGTTCTCACATGCTTGTCCTCCCTGTTTCAGGTAGTGTTAGCTACTGATTTGACTCAGAACTGGGAAAAACCTTATAGTGTGTTGTGGAGAGAAGAGAACTTCTGAATTTAGTTTGCTGTTTCTAGAATCTTCCCTGATTCTCAAAGAGAGTATCATAATTTTCCAAGGCAATGGAGAGGCTTGTTGGGAAAGCCTGAGACCAGGCCAGGGGGTAGATCTTTAGGCTATCACTAGCAATCTCAATGAAAGTCATATTTTGGGATGATAGGGTTTTGGTCAGATCACAGGGACAAGGAAGGAAAAAGTAAGTAAAGGTAGGGAGTCTACAGATTGTTGTTTCAATGTATAATAATGTTTATATCCCTGTAGGATGATGGATAATATTATTTCCAGGATTACTTATTCCATGGAATGCCTAAGCTACATGTTCACTTTTCTAGCCAAAAAAATTAGTGTTCCTGCTCAGTATGTTTTAGACAAAAGATACCTTGTAAATAAAAATTACTAGAACTAAAAGCAAAAATATCTCATAACCTGTGTTACATAATGAAATCTTAGTTTGCCTCAGTGAGTCTGTCCAATTAAAGAGATTATAGGCGGGATGCTGTAATCTGGGTGGCTCAGTCAGTTAAGTGTCCAACTTCTGCTCAGGTCATGATCTGGTGGTTCACAGGTTAAAGCCTGAGTCAGGCTCTGTGCCAACAGCTCGGAGTTCAGAGCCTGTAGCCTGCTTTGGACTTTCTGTCTCCCCCTCTCTCTCTGCTCCTCCCTTACTCATGCTCTGTCTCTCTTGTTCTTATTCAAAAATAAATAAAAACATTAAATTTTTTTTTAAAAATAAAAAATAGACTATAGGTTATTTATATATAATATATATATATATATAATTACACATATACATAAATATATATTTAGATCAGTACAATTAAAGCAATTCTAAATTTTACTTTGCATGGCTGTAAACCATCATATTTCCTGATTTAAACTCCTTTCAAACAAGTGGTATATGCTAACAATAACTCCTTCTCAGATGTTTGGTTATTATTATTTTGCATGGTTGAGGCTTTGAGTAATCTTTTCCTTTCTCTTATAATGCTAGTTTGTTTGCTTCTTGGTAAGTCATAAACAACCAGAGCTTTTCTCTGTGGTATTAAACCTAGTTCCAGCTCCCTAGATAGGTTGAATGGTTTCTATAAAAAAAAAAAAAAAAGATATGTTTTCTTTATTCTTGAAGATCCAAGGTAGATCACAGGAATAAAAGAACAGCCTCTGCATTATCTGACTACAAAGATGGTGATAAGCAGTCCTCACAGGGAGAAAAGTCTTTCCAAATACCTTTTCAAACTGCTTGGTACATTTTGGAAAATTGCTTTCCTCTCTTAAAGCCTGAGATTAGACACTTACAAAGACATACAAGTTTGCCTTCAGGTTGCCCTCTTTATATTTGACAATTATAACTCATAGTTTTGTCTTCTAATATTTAAAAAATGCATTGTAAAGTTTATCTGCTAATCTAAATTGGAGCATTTCAAAACAACTCCTTTTTAAATAAGACTTTTAAAATAGGTATATTATTTATAATGACAGTTGCCTTTCTCACAAAATGAGAGTCATCCCTAACTTTCTTAGTAGCTATAATTCTCTCAGTTTATTTCTGTGTCATTGCTTTGTGAGAAGTGACTTTTACTCATTAGAAGAATGATGTGATCGGAAAGGTTGGTAGATTTGAGTTATAAGCCATCTATTGCTTGAATTGGCATTTTTGGACACTGACTTATTCTGCTGGTTAAATCACCCACAAAAAGTTAATATCAAGATTTAAAAAAACAAGTTGCAAAATAGAAATAAGCTATTTTGGGCACCTGAGTGACTCAGTCGGTTAAGCATCCAACTTCAGCTCAGGTGGTGACCTCACCGTTCATGGGTTCAAGCCACGTGTCAGCTCTGGGGTGACAGTTCAGAGCCTGGAGCTTGCTTCGGATTCTGTGTCTCCCTCTCTCTCTGCTCCTCCCCCTCCTTCGAAAAAATGAATAAACATTGACAAAAATTTTTAAATAAGCTGGTTATGTCATGATTTCAAGTACTTTCAAAGGCTTATAAATATAACCATATTATATATGCATATTATGTCTTTTAACTGAAGTTTTGTTTTTCATTTCATTTTCTCAAACATTTGTTTTACATTTATTTATTTTTGAGAGACAGAGTGAGATAGAGTGCAAGTGAGGGAGAGGCAGAGAGAAGAGGAGACACAGAATCGGAAGGAGGCTCCAGGCTTTGAGCTGTCAGCACGGAGCCCAACACGGGGCTCGAACCCAAAAACCATGAGATCATGACCTGAGCTGAAGTTGGACACTTAACCAACTGAGCCACCCAGGCGCCCCATTATTTTCTCATTTTCTATGCCAAATAAGTCACAGATCACATAATTTCAAACAGTGATCTACTGAAGTTTATTTGGTAAAGTTATTTATTTTCTAGACACATTCCAGATGGGTGGTAGTTAGATACCATGAGTAAGGTAAACTTTTGCTTTCTTTTATCTGGCAATATGCTGTGTATGCCATAGACTTTCAGTGCAATGACTGAAGCCAGTGCTTATAGACCAGTTGGAGAAATTGGAGTCTATATTGGAAAATGTTGTTGCTTCAAGATAATGTTGAAACAGTCCATAAAATTGAAAGCAAAGCAAGAATTTAGACAGTTTTATTTCTGTAAGTGTAGCACTGTTGATGGATGTAATTATTTACAACTTTGACTCTGGTTTATCTACCCCGTGTTTAGCCAATAAAGAATTTGCTCAAAATATACTTGAGATGAGGCAGAAATTAAACACTATGGCACATTTTGTGGATTTAAAAGCCTATTTGGAAGTCTTAGGGCTTCTTAATCTCTTCTGTATGAATTTGAGATTTTCATCATTAACAGATGGAGACTTGATTCTCTAATGTACTTTCTTAAACATAAATTCATCAGAAGACTGTGCTACAAAAACATTTTTGCCTGGAAACTAGTTTTACTGAATATCAGGATAAATGTAATTTGAGTATATTGCATTGCTTCTCTATTTACCTTCTGTGATTCTAACAGTTACAGTTAGGATAGGATGTTTTAAAAAAAATTTTAATGTTTTATTTATTTCTGAGAGAGAGAGAGAGACAGCGTGAGCAGGGGAGGGTCAGAGAGAGAGAGGGAGACACAGAATTTGAAACAGACTGCAGCTATCTGGCTGTCAGCAGATAGCCTGATGCGGGGCTCCAACCCACAAATTGTGAGATCATGATCTGAGTCAAAGTTGGATGCTCAACCAACTGAGCCACCCAGGCGCCCCAGGTAGGATAGGATTTTTGAAGTTCAACATTGTTTATTTATTACCTTGTATTAGTAATGGCTGTAGCAATGAGATGTGACATGACTAATACACTATCAGATTAAAAAAGGATAGTAGATGGGCATGCTGTAGAAACATTGTAGTTATAAACTTTCATATATGGTATTTTATGGAGGATCAAAGTAAGGCAAAAAAGTCTCACCTTATTAATTATAGATCCATTTTACTCTGATTACATAGCTATAAATTTGTTTAATACATATATCTGTCCAAAGAGTAACAATGAATCTACATTGCCTTAATTTGTTTTAGATATATCAGTCTTTTTTTGTTTGTTTGTTTTCATTTATCTCATTTATTACCCTGATTATGCCCAGCTTATTCTTAGATGTACATCAAAGATGGTTTTATTTATTTTTTTTTGCTTTATTCAACATTTTATTTAGCATTTCCTTTTTTTTTTTATAAATACCTTATTGTCAAGTTGGTTTTCACATAACACCCAGTGCTCATCCCCACAAATGCCCTCCTCCATGGCCGTCACCCCCCATGTCCCCATCATTCCTCAGTTTGTTCTCAGCATTCAAGAGTTTCTCATGGTTTGCCTTTCTCCCTCTCCCCCACTATTTCCCCCCTTCTTCTCCGCCATGGTCCTCTGTTAAGTTCCTCCTAATCTTCCTATACGTACAAACATATGGTATTTGTCCTTCTCTGCCTGACTTATTTTGCTCAGCATAACACCCTCAAGGTCCATCCACGTTGGTACACATGGCCAGATTTCATTGTTTCTCATTGCCATGTGGTACTCCATTGTATAGATAAACCACATCTTCTTGATACATTCGTCAGCTGATGGACACTTAGGCTCTTTCCAGGTTTTGGCTATTGTTGAGAGTGCTGCTATGAACATTGGGGTCCATGTGCCCCTAGGCATCAGCGTTTCTGTGCCCCTTGGGTAAATTGCTAGCAGTGCTATTGCTTGGTCATAGGGGAGTTCTATTGTTAATTCTTTGAGGAACCTCCACACTGTTTTCCAGAGGGGCTGCACTAGTTGGCATTCCCACCAACAGTGTAGGAGGGTGCCCATTTCTCCACATCCTCTCCAGCATCTAGAGTTCTCTAATTTGCTCATTTTAGCCTCACTGCCGTGAGGTGGTAGCTCAGTGTGGTTTTGATTTGTATTTCCCTGATGAGGAGGGATGCTGAGCATTGTTTCATGTGTCTGTTGGCCATCTGGATGTCCTCTTTGGAGAAGTGTCTGTTCATATCTGCTGCCCATTTCTTCACTGGATTGTTTGTTTTTTAGGTGTGGAGTTTGGTGAGTTCCTTATAGATTTTGGATATTAACCCTTTATCTGATATGTCATTTGCAGCTATCTTTTCCCATTCCTTTGGTTGCCTATTAGTGTTTGTGGATTGTTTCCTTTGCTGTGCAGAAACTTTTACTCTTGATGAGGTCCCAGTAGTTTATTTTTGCTCTTGATTCCCTTGCCATTGGGGATGTGGCAAGTAAGAAATTGCTGCGGTGGAGGTCAATAAGGTAGTTTCCTGCTTTCTCCTCTACGGTTTTGATGGTCTCCTGTCTCACATCCATGTCCTTTATCCATTTTGAGTTTATTTTTGTGTGTAGTGTGAGAAAATGATCTAGTTTCATTCTTCTGCATGTTGCTGTCCAGTTCTCCCAGCACCATCTGTTAAAGAGGTCGTCTTTTTTCCATTGGATACTCTTTCCTGCTTTGTCAAAGATTAGTTGGCTGTATACTTTTGGGTTCAATTCTGAGTTCTCAATTCTATTCCACTGGTCAATGTGTCTGTTTTTCTGTCAATACCATACTGTGTTGATGACGACAGCTTTGTAGTAGAGGCTAAAGTCTGGGATGGTGATACCTCCCATTTTGGTTTTATTCTTTAATATTACTTTGGCTATTTGGGGTCTTTTGTGGTTCCATACAAATTTTAGGATGGTTTTTTCTAGCTATGAGAAGTATGCTGGTGCAATTTTGATTGGGATTGCATTGAATGTGTAGATTGCTTTGGGTAGTAATGACATTTTAATTATGTTTATTCTTCCAATCCATGAGCATGGAATGTTTTGCCATTTCTTTGTGTCTTCTTCAATTTCCTTCATAAGTTTTCTATAGTGTTCATCATACAGATCTCTTACATCCTTGATTAGGTTTATTCCTAGGTATTTTATGTTTTTTTGTGCAATTGTGAATGGGATCAGTTTCTTGATTTCTCCTTCTGTTGCTTCATTGTTGGTGTATAAAAATGCAACCGATTTCTGTACGTTGATTTTGTACCCTGCAACTTCGCTGAATTCTTAGATCAGTTCTAGTAAGCTTCTGGGGGAGTCTGCCGGATTTTCTACATAGAGTATCATGTCGTCTGCAAAAAGTGAAAGTTTGACTTCTTCTTTGCCAATTCTGCTGCCTTTTTTTGCTTTTGTTGTCTGATGGCTGATGCTAGGACTTCCAGCACTATGTTAAAAAACTGGTGAGAGTGGACATCCCTGTCGTGTTACTGATCTCAGTGGGAAAGCTCTCAGTTTTTCCCCATTGAGGATGATATTAGCTTAGGGCTTCTCATAGATGGTTTTTGTGATGTTTAAATAAGTTCCTTCTATCCCGACTTTCTCGAGAGTCTTTATTAAGAAGGGATGCTGTATTTTGTCAAATGCTCTTTCTGCATCTATCGACAGGATCATATGATTTTTATCTTTTCTTTTGTTGATGTGATGTGTCACAGTGATTGATTTGCAAATATTGAACCAGCCCTGTAACCCAGGAATGAATCCCATTGGATCTTGGTGGATATCTCTTTTTATGTGCTATTGGATTCGATTTGCAAGTATCTTGTTGAGGATTTTTGCATCTGTATTCATCAAGGGTATTGGCCTGCAGTTGTCCTTTTTTTGATTGATTTGCAAATATTGAACCAGCCTTGTAACCCAGGAATGAATCCCATTGGATCTTGGTGGATATCTCTTTTTATGTGCTATTGGATTCGATTTGCAAGTATCTTGTTGAGGATTTTTGCATCTGTATTCATCAAGGATATTGGCCTGTAGTTGTCCTTTTTTGCTGGGTGTCTGTCTGGCTTGGGAATCAAAGTGATGCTGGCTTCATAAAATGAGTCCAGAAGTTTTCCTTTGATTTCTATTTTTTGGAATAGTTTGAGAAGAATGGGTATTAATTCTGTTTTAAATGTCTGGTAGAATTCCCCAGGGAAGCCATCTGGCCCAGGGTTCTTATTTGTGGAGAGGTTTTTGATAACTGATTCGATTTTCTCACTTGTTTGGGTCTGTTCAGGTTGTCTATCTCTTCCGGTGTGATTTTGGTAGTGAATGTGTGTTTAGGAATTTGTTCATTTCTTCTAAGGTGTCCAGTTTGTTGGCATATAATTATTCATAGTATTCCCTGGTAATTGCTCGCGTTTCTGAAGGGTTGGTTGTAATCAGTACGTTTTCATTCATGATTTTGTCTATTTGAGTGCTCTCTCTTCTTTCTGAGAAGTCTGGCTAGAGGTTTGTCAATTTTGTTCATTTTTTCAAAAAACCAACTCTTGGTTTCATTGATCTGTTCAACTGTTTCTTTGGTTTCTATATTGTTTACTTCTGCCCTGATTTTTATTATTTCTCTTCTTCTACTGGGTTTGGGGTGCTCTTGTTGCGCTGCGTCTAGTTGCTTTAGGTGCACTGTTAGATTTTTGCACTTGAACTTTTTCTAATTTCTTGAATTAGACCTGGAGTGCAATGTACTTTCCTCTTAGGACTGCTTTCGCCGCATCCCATAGGATTTGGATTGTTGTATTCTCATTTTAGTTTGTTTCCATATATTTTTCAATTTCTTTTCTAATTGTCCGATTGGTCCATTTGTTCTTCATTAGGGTCTTCTTTAGCCTCCATATTTTTGGGGGTTTTCCAGACTTCTTCCTGTGATTGATTTCGAGTTTCATAGCATTGTGACCTGAAAGTGTGCATGTTATGATCTCAAATCTTTTATATTTATTGAGGGCTGTTTTATGTCCCAGTATGTGATCTGTCTTGGAGAATGTGCCGTGTGTACTTGAGAAGAATGTGAATTCCATAGCCTCAGGATATAGAGTTCTAAATATATCTATCAAATCCATCTGGTCCACTGTGTCATTTAAGTCCATTGTGTCTTTATTGATTTTCTGTCTAGTTGATCTGTCCATTGCTGTAACACGAGTATTAAAGTCCCCTGCGATTAGCACATTCTTATCGATAAGATTGTTTCTGTTTGTGATTAATTTTTTTATGTACTTAGGTGCTTCCATATTTGGTCCATAGACATTTATAATTGTTAGCTCTTCCTGATGGATAGACACTTTAATTATTATATAATGCCCTTCTTCATCCCTTGTTACTATCTTTACTTTAAAGTCCAGTTTGTCTGATAAAAGTATAGCTACTTCAGCTTTTTTTTTTACTTCCAGTAGCATGATAGATATTTCTCCATCCCCTTACTTTTATTTATTTTTTTTTAATTTTTTTTTTTTTTATTTCTAGGAGAGAGAGAGAGAGAGACAGCATGAGCAGGGGAGGGTCAGAGAGAGAGGGAGTCACAGACTGAAACAGGCTCCAGGCTCTGAGCTGGCAGTCAGCACAAAGCCCGACGCGGGGCTCGAACCCACGAACCGCGAGATCATGACCTGAGTGAAAGTCGGACGCTTAACCGACTAAGCCACCCAGGCGCCCCTCCATCCCCTTACTTTTAATCTGAGGGTGACCTCCTGTCTAAAATGAGTTTCCTGTAGACAGCAAGTCGATGGGTTTTATTTTTTTATCCATTCTTCTACCCTATGTCTTTTGATTGGGGCATTTAGTCCATTTACATTCAGTGTTATTATTGAAATATATGGATTTAGAGTCATTTTGTCACTTGTGGTATTCATGCTTGTGGTGTGTCTCTAGCATCTTGCATTCTTTGCAACATTTCCCTCAAAGAGTCCCCCTCAGGATTTCTTGAAGAGCTAGTTTAGTGGTGACAAATTCTTTCAATTTTTATTTGGAAAAACTTTTATCTCTCCTTCTATTCTGAATGACATGCTGGCTGGATAGAAGATTCTTGGCTGCATATTTTTTTCTGTTCATCACATTGAAGATCTTCTGCCATTCCTTTCTGGCCTGCCAAGTTTCAGTAGATAGGTCTGTCACCACTCTGATAGGTTTCACTTTGTATGTTAGGGCCCTTTTATCCCTAGATGCTTTCAAAATTTTCTCTTTGTCCTTATATTTTGCCATTTTCGCTATAATATGTCGTGCAGAAGATCAATTGAAATTACATCTGAGGGGAGTTCTCTGTGCCTCTTGTATTTCAGCGTTTACTTCCTTCCCCAGGTTGGGGAAGTTCCCAGCTATAATTTGTTCCAGGACTCCTTCAGCACCTTTCCCTTTCTCTTCCTCTTCTGGGATTCCAATGATACAGATATTGTTCTGTTTGATTGTATCGCTGAGCTCTTGTACTCTTCTTTCATGTTCCTGGATTAGTTTTTCTCTTTTTTTCTCAGTTTCTTCTTTTTCTATAATTGTGTCTTCTAAATCACTTATTCTCCTTTCTAACTCTTCAATCCGTGCATTTGATGTCTCCAGCTTATTATGTATCTCATTTATCACATTTTTAAATTCATCATAAGTATTTTTAAGCTCCATGTTGTTTGTAGCCATAGTCTCTTTGATGTCCTCCATGCTTTTTTCAAGCCCAGCGATTAATTTTGTGATTATTGTTCTAAATTCTTGTTCAGTTATGTTGCTTATATCTGTTTTGAGCAGTTCTTTAGCTGTCAATTCTTCCTGGAATTTCTTTGGAGGAGAGCTCTTTCATTTCATCATTTTGGCTAGCTTTCTATCCAAAGTTAAAAAAAAGTTTAAAAAAAGTTTTAAAAGCTTGTTATGCTCTCTGCACCTATGAGCACTGCTGTACCAAAGAAGGCTCTTTGTCTGTCCAGGGCCTATCTGTTCAAAAAGTGTTCTTTGAATGGTATCTCTTGGTCTCTCTTGTTGAGACCTTGGTTATTTTATTTTCCTACTTGTAGTGGTATTTGGGACTCTCCACCATGTGTACTTCGGCATGTTGCTTTAGGTAATCCTGGAGTAGAAAACAGACAGATAAACACACAGGGAACAAAGGCCCACGAATGCACAGACAAATCCAACAAACACGCAAACTGAAAGGGAAAACGAAAAAGCAAAGAGAAAAGAGGGAGGAGGGAAGGCGAATAATAAAAATTAAAATACATAAAAAAGAAAAAAAAGAAAAGAAAAGGAAAAAAGAAGAAACCCAATAGACAAAGAACAGTTTAAAGCATAGAACCAGATTTCCCAGCTACAAATAAACAGCCGGGTGTATGCAGTGCTGGTTGAAGAGCATAGAGAAAGAGAGAAATGACAGGGTGGGGAGAGGCGAAATTGGAAATCAAATGAGCAGGCAGAAGAATAAGAAGCTTTTATCAAAGAGCAAAAGAGTGGAATATGGTTGGAGACGTGGCAAAAGAAATGACAATGGTGTTATCCAGAGAAACTATATAGTCTGATTACTTCAGAGAAAAAGAGATGAAAAGGTAGGCAAGTGTAGAATTTACATCTAGAGAATGGATAAATGTGACTGTTTAAGCAAGCCAGTGACCAGAATTAATCAGGGCAGGGCATTCATGTTGGTCTTGTCCCAGCTCCGGTTAAAAAAAAAAAAAAAAGGTAGAGGGCAGATCTCTAGCACTGATGGGTGTGGTTTGATCCAATGTGTCCCTCGGGAGTCCTGCCTTGGGGCTTTCCAGGAGAAGAGTGGCAGCGCTCCAGTCCCTTCTTGAACCAAGAATTGTAACTCAGTTTTTGGGTGTGTAAACTCCCAGTGCCGGGGGCACAGCCAAGGCGGGCCTTGCTCTATATCACAGGCCTGGCCTCGTTTCCAGATCTCAGTCCATGCGCCCCACTGAAATTGCCAGAAACACAAACTCACAGGCTATCCCCTCAGGGCAGTCCCAAGTCTCTTGCCTTCCTCCTGGGGATTGAACCAGAAGCCGTTGCTCCTGTCTCCTCCAGGTTCGGTTGGCGAGCGAGGAGCAGTTTCATCCAGGGTTCGCCTGGGACGAGTGCGTCCTTCCTAGGGTCAGCTGGAGAGCAGGGAACAGGGTCCCTCTGTGTCCTGCCCTCTGAAACATGATCTCGTGGGCAAATCTCCCAGTTTTATGCCCTTTGCCTCCCTTCTAGGGATCCAGCTGAGCCAGAAGCACAAAGATGCGGCCACTGTGGATCCCTTCCGGATTGAGCTGGCACGCAGGGAGCAGTTTCCCTGGGGGTCCCCTGGGACGAGTGCGACCCGCCCAGGGACAGCTGGAGAGCAGGAAACAGGGCCCCTCTGTGTCCCGAGTGGAGGTTTTTCTGTTCCCCAGTGGCAGGGACATTGTCTTGAGCAGTTTTGACCACTCTTTCCCCTCTAAACTCCCCACAGAGGGGGATCGCCCCCGTCCTTCTTTGTCTCTTCTCCCGGCCCGATTTTATCTTCCCCAGTTCACACTCACGCTAGAAAGTTTTCTCAGCGAACTCTGTCTCCTTTTCCTCCCAAACTACTGGACTCTGTAAGGGTTCCTATGGCTTTAGGCCTTCTCTGGCGAGATATGGGAGCGAGTGCAATGTACAGAGTTCCCTACTTCTCCATCTTGCCTCCCTTCCTATGTATATCAGTCTTAAAGTAATATTTTACATAATGATATTATATATTGAAAGGTAATTCTGTTGATAGGAAACTCATTGTTCTGATAAAAGTAGAGCTTAATTATCTACTATAAGGACTAAGGCAGATATGTGGATAATTCAGAGTATGAATAATCTCATTATTTACAAATTATGCTTGGCATAGTTGAAATTCAGACACAATAAACCATATGGAAATATATTTGCTAAAAATATAATGATTAATATCTTTATTATATAAAGGATGTATCAAAAGCATTAGGAAAAAATAGTGACTTAATAAGGATATGACAATGGTTTACATAAAATATATTCAATTAAAATATACATATTAAAATCCTAGGAGTGCATGGGTGGCTCCATGGTTGGGCATCTGACTTCGGCTCAGGTCATGATCTCGCGGTCTGTGAGTTTGAGCTCCGCATCAGGCTCTGTACTGACAGCTCAGAGCCTGGAGGACTGCTTCAGATTCTGTCTCCCTGTCTCTTCCCCTTACCCGCACATGCCTCTGTGTCTCTCTTTTTCCTTCAAAAGTAAATAAATATTTAAAAAAAATTTAAATCCTCATACACTAATATTAGAAATGTAAATAGGAACAATTACTTGGAAATCTGTTTGACAGCAGCTACTGAAGATGAGCACATGTGTACCCCATGACCCTGCATTTCTCCTACCATGTACACAAAACAAATGTGCATTTATATATTTGCGGAAAAACATTCATAAGAATATTTAAAGCAGCACTATATAGTACTTCCTATAGCCAGAAAGTAGAAATTCCTCAGATGCTCATTAATGATAGAATGCATATATACATTTTGGCATACTCATACAATGGAATAATCTAAAGAAATGGGAATAAACATTCAAGGAAATGGATGACTATCTAAAAAATAATATTGAGCAAAATTAGCCAGACACTAATAAAGAATATATTTTTATATAATTCTACTTGTATAAAATCCAAAGTGGCAAAAAGTGGACTTCTGCTTCAAAATAGAAGGTAGTAAGTCATGGGAAGCCAACCACCATGCTGACAAAACTGTAAACTCGGGTTAAATTACAAAAATCATATTTTCCAAGATACCTGAAAACTGTGGAACCAATAGGTACTGGACACACTAAAAGTCCAGAGTGATGAAAGCATTTTCCAAGTGAGCTGAAGACGGCAGATGTTTGTTTCCCAGTAGCATTTTCCTAGGAGATCTGGAGGAGGCTGAGGATCGGGTTTAGCCGAGGAAAGCACTTCTCCAACAAGGTTTCAGTCATCATGTGGCACTAAAGTAACAAAACTAGAGAACTTAGGGACTTCGTATGCACAGCTGGTTTGTTGTGCAGTAGTTTCTGAGGCTTTGACTGAAACTCAGACTTTCAGCCAAAAGCCTCTGAAAGTGAAATTATTGTCACCTCATTCATGATTAAAAATAGTTGAAATCCCTATTGGTAAAATGATAATGGTGAGTTGACAATAAGAAGCTACAAGGATGCTTTTTTAATGGACACTTAAGAGTTTTGCAGCAAACTGTAGTCAGAGAATCTGGGCAGAGGAAACTACTGGAAAACAGATATCAGAGACTTTTTTTTTTTTGAGAGGCTCAAATACTAATTTGTTATTCTGCCTTTTCAAACATTAATACTGAATTCAAATGATCCCTGATGTGTTTCATTATGAACAAAATAAAGTAGTTAGTGTGTATAACTATGTAGGGGAACCTGGTATTCCATTCCATCACTAATGGCACTATACGTTGATACAACTGTTGTGGAAATAATTTGGAGATATATCTATATCTAGCTATTGATTGATATAGATGTAGTTTTACAACAGACTCAAGAATACAACTTTTTCCATACTACATTGGACCTTTGTTGACAATTAGTCATTAAGATGTCTATGATATATGATTTCTCCCATCCATGACAAAATAATTGTTTTTCAAGTTATTGTTTTCCTATAACTGACTATCAAACTAGACAAAATATACCAAATGGCAGTCTACTGTTATTAAGCAACATACAATGCAAAAACTTGATACTTGTAAAAAGGAAAAAATGTGAGGTGAATCTCAAATTTTTCCAGCATTTCTGACTTGGAGCCCAAAAGGAATCCTAAGCTGAGAGTGATGATCTCATTGAGAAGAGGCAGCCATGAGTTGAGACTGAAGTTTCCAGAGAAAAGGTAGGGCTGAGAATAGAATATAGATACCAGAAATTGTTCAGTGTTAGGCGGAATGATTGTTCAGTCATCCATAGTAGAATAGCATCATTGAGCATCTCAGTCAGTTGAAACCCCAGAAAGGTTATGCTTTGGAAGTAAGGACCATACCATAGAGTAAGATCCACACCCTAGGTTTAAAACAAAATCAAAGTAAATCTTTCCTAAAAAAGATAAAAAACAGAGAGAGGGTCCTCCAATTGCTTATCTGCTTGTTGAAACTAAACTTAATATTATTTAAAGGAAAACATCATAGCCAAGACTCTTTACAATGTAAAATCTGCAATGGCTAGCATAAAACAAAACAAAATGAAAATGACTAGTTATGTGATAAAAGAAGAAAACATTTCCTAGAATCAAAAGAAAAAGTAGTCAACAGAAACAGAAATCTCAATGGCCAAGATGTTGAAAAATAAAATACTAAAACCAGCTCTTATCACAGACTATTTATATTAACTATATTATTGTATTTTATTCTTTTATTTTTTAATGTTTATTAATTTTTGAGATAGAGACAGAGGATGAGCAGGGGTTGGAGCAGAAAGAAAGGAAGACACAGAATCTGAAGCAATCTCCAGGCTCCCAGCTGTCAGCACAGAGCCTGACTCAGGGCTTGAACTCACAAACCGTGAGATCATGACCTGAGCCAAAGTCGGACACTCAACCAACTGAGCCACCCAGGCACCCTTATTTTATTTTATTTTTAAAGTTTATTTATTTTGAGAGAGAGATCAGGGGAGAGGTAGAGAGAGAAAAGAGGAGAGAGAATCCTAAGCAGGCTCTGCACTATCTGGGGCTTGAGTTCATGACCTGAGCTGAAATCAAGAATCAGATGCTTAACTGACTGAGCCACCCAGGTGCCCCAATATTATCTATTTTAAATAGCTTTTATTAATATGTTTAAGAGTTTAAAGCATCTAGGGGTGCCTGGGTGGCTCAGTCAGTTAAGCATTGGACTTGAGTTCAGGTCATGATCTCACAGTTCGTGGGTTCGAGCCCCACGTCAGGCTCTGTGCTGACAGCCAGCTCAGAGCCTGGAGCCTGTTTCAGATTCTGTCTCTCCCTCTCTCTCTCTGACCCTCCCCTGCTCATACTGTCTCTCTCTCAGAAATAAATTTTTAAAAAAAATTAAAAAAATTAAAAGAGTTTAAAGCATCTATAGAAAAAGTGACTGAGCAAATAAAGAATCATACAGTAGTTCTAGAACTCATAAGACTTATAAAATCTAAATTTTAAATGTATCACTGGATGGGATTAATAGGAGATTGAAACTGCAAAATGAAGGGTAAGTGAACATGACAAATTAACAGAAATTGAATATATTTAGATAATGGAATGAACACCGGCTCCTACTTTCATTAGATGGAGTATATTCTAGACTTCAAGTGCTAAAATATAAACCTTCTATAGGCAAACAAAGTAGACTTGTCTCATGAACTTGTTCAGGATTTCTGAAGTGATTTCTAATGTAAGGTAAAACAAAAACCCACAAACTATAAAAAGAAAAAACAATGATTGGAGTTTAAAAATGTGTACAATATATTCTGTTTGAAAGATACCATCAGGAAAATGAAATGGCAAGCCACAGATAGGAAGAAAATATTCAAGACAAAAAAGTATTCCAACAAAAATATATTTGATAAAAGATTATATCCAGAATATAAACAATGCTATCACACAACAATGAAATGATAAACTTCCCAATTAAAAAAAAGGGAAAAGTTTGAAATAGTTTTAAATGAACACATAACAAATGCACAATGAACATGGAACATGCTTAAAATTACAAGTTAGCAGGAAAGCGCAAATTAAAACCACATTTATCACTACATATGGACTGAGTATCTAATACTAGAAAGGTGAATAGCACCAAATATTGGTAAGAATGTGAAACAATTGGACTTCTCATACTTTGCTGGTTGGAGTATGCAATGGTACAATTCCTTTGGAAGTTCCAAAATTTTGGTAGCTTATAGGAATAAAAGTTTATATCTTCCTTCACACAAATTGCAATCTGACCATTCTTGGTAGGTAGAAGGCCTTCAAATATATGGTAATGTATGTAACAAGATCTTTCCTTTCATGGAGAAGAACAAGGAGCAAATAGTATGGGAGAATTATTAAGCATCTGGAATACATGTACAAAGCATCTATCTACATACTGTCAACCAGATCTCAGTCATGTGCCTGTGCATAATTGCACAAAAGGCTGGGAAGTGTAGTCTAGGTGTGTGCATGCAAACAAAGGGAAAAGAATTTAGTGAATGGCTAGCTGGAGCCAGCCTTATTCACACTGCTATTTAGTTGTGGATGGATGTGGGAGGCAATTTGTATAATCAAGAAAAACACTAGTTCAGGAGTTTAATCATTAGTTCTAGTTGTAAATGCATGTTACGTTGGACAAGAAATTTAAAATATAGTGGGTTAAGACTATGGGTTTAGAATCAGAAAGACAGATTCATTCAAATCCCAGTTTCTTAACCTAGCTAAGACCCCAATTAAACCAGTTCATACAGTGGACGTTGAAGAATAGGCAGCTACTGATATGTTTGCTAGTTTTTAGAGATTTACTTTATTCTTTTATAAAATAGAAATCATGATACCTATTCTTATCCATTCTAGGACTGTCTTGAAGATCAAATGAGATAGTGTCTTATGTTATGAAAAATAAATTATTTTCCTTCTCAGATGATGAAGGAGTACTGATCTATGTGATATTTACAAACACTCAGATTTTAGAAAACAGATCTCTCTTTGAATGAATATTATACATTGGGTTTTTGTAGCTCGGAGATACAGAATACAGTCAAAAACCTAAGGGGCGCCAGGATGGCTCAATCAGTTAAGTTCCTGATTTCAGCTCAGATCATGGTCTCATGGCTTGTGAATTCCAGCCTCACATCTGGCTCTGTGCTGACAGCTTAGAGCCTGGAGCCTGCTAAGGATTCTGTGTCGCCCTCTCTCTCTGCCCCTCCCCCACTCATGCTCTGTCCCTCTCTCTCTTTCAAAAATAAATAAACATTAAAAAAATTTTAAAGTTAAGTACCTGAGGTTGTTTTGTTTTGTTTTCTTTCTTAAAGAGAAAACTCGCAATCTAGTGAGGTGCTCCTAAAAACGTTTAAATGAAGACAGACTATGTATGGGCTTTTATTGCTTTGCTCTCTCTGGCCTGAGGTCACAGTCTCCTCTATCAAGGTAACATAGTATCTCGCTTAGTGTTGAGTTAAAAAATGTATGTGTTTATGACTTCTCTGAAAGGTATTTGCATCCCCTCTAAAGGAGCAGACTAATCCCTTGAAGTCTCATACAGAACAAAAATTCTCTGATGAGCAGTCAGGTATCTCTGCTTTAGTGTTCAAAATGACAAATTAACATTCTGATAACTTTCATTTCCCCTTGATTGCTAATTTTTTTACAGTAGAAATCATTATTAATCAACAACTAAATAGAAGATCCCTAATTGCAATTGTTTCCATAATATCTGAACAAAGAGACCTTTTTCTTTCTTTCTTTTTTAATGCTTATTTATTTTTGAGAGGGAGAAAGAGAGACAGAGCACCAGCAGGGAAGGGGTACAGAGAGAGGGAGACACATGATCTGAAGGAAGTTCCAGGCTCTGAGCTGTCAGCAGAAAGGCCGACACGGGGCTGGAACCCACAAACTGCAAGATCGTGAACTGAGCTGAAGTTGCACACTTTGAGCCACTCAGGTACCCCAAAGAGAACTTTTTCTAAGGAATTTTTTAATTTACTTATGTTTTCTTTTAGGAAATTAGTTATCTGTTATTATTTAAATTACTTTTAAAAATATTTTGGAATTTAATTGATGATATACTTTTGGTCTTCTAATTCTAGTGTTTGATTGCCATTGGATGTGATACGAGATAATTATTAGAAGTTGTGACTTTCAACTTATATCTATATATCTTATGTCATTCAAGTTATATCTATATATCTTATATCTAAGATTTTTAAAAATAATTGTTTGTGGCTTACTTCTTCATAAATTTGATAAATTCTTGTGTAATGTCTGTATATTGCCAGATGGATTTCTATTGAATTCTACGAATTTCTAATTGGTATTAATAAAATACTGATAGTCTTCTTACTTAAAGCATATCTTTTTGCCCTAGTGCTCTAAAACTTGTTGAATAAATCTATATTACTTTGGTAAATTGTACTGATTTTTAAGCTGCTCCTTTTTATGTTAGAATTATTTATCAGCTTCTGTTTCTGCATTAGCAAAAACTTTCTATTTTAACTTGACTGCATGTGGCAGCCCTCATACATCAGGCATCTGATGGCTTTAGGTGCTATTTCCTGACTCTTTAAGTTTTTTTTTTTTAATGTTTTTTATTTATTTCTAGGAGAGAGAGAGAGAGAGAGAGAGCGTGAGCAGTGGAGGGTCAGAGTGAGAGGGAGTCACAGGCTGAAACAGGCTCCAGGCTCTGAGCTGGCAGTCAGCACAGAGCCCGACGCGGGGCTCGAACCCACGAACCGCGAGATCATGACCTAAGCGAAAGTCGGACGCTTAACCGACTAAGCCACCCAGGCGCCCCTCTTTTTAAGTTTTAAATACTCTTCTTAAGGTACAGTGATAAGAACTATACATGACGTGCTAGGACAGGAAAATTTTTCCAGTAATTTCTCAGAAAATTTTTTCAGTATGTTAGGATGCCAAAAGTTCTCTCATCCTTATCAACTTCTCCATCACTAAGATTCATATTCCCAAGAAGTAGTCTAGAAATTCCCAGATTGCGTCATGGCCCCGTTGTTTTTTTTTTTACTTTTAATATAATTTATTGTCAAATTGGCTTACATACAACACCCAGTGCTCATTGCAATAAGTGCCCTCCTCAATGTCCATTACCCACTTGCCCCTCTCCCCATCAACTCTCAGTTTGTTCTCTGTATTTAAGAGTCTCTTATGGTTTGCTTCCCTCCCTCTCTGTTTGTAACTATTTTTTACACTTCCCTTCCCCCATGGCCTTTGTTCAGTTTCTCAAGTTCCACACATGAGTGAAAACATATGGATATCTGTCTTTCTCTGACTATTTCACTTAGCATAATACCCTCCGGTTCCATCCACATTGCTGCACATGACATGATTTTATTCTTTCTCATTGCCAAGTAGTATTCCATTATATACATAAACTGCATCTTCTTTATCCATATATCAGTTGATGGACATTTAAGTTCTTTCCATAATTTGGCTATTGTTGAAAACTCTGCTATAAACACAGGGGTACATGTGCCCCTATGCATCAGCACTCCAGCATCCCTTGGGTAAATTCCTAGCAGTGTTATTGCTGGGTTATAGGGTAGTTCTATTTTTAAGTTTTTGAAGAACCTCCACACCGTTTTCCAGAGCTGCTGCATCAGTTTGCATTCCCACCAACAGTGCAAGAGTGTTCCCATTTCTCCACATCCTTGCCAGCATCTGTAGCTTCCTGATTTGTTCATTTTAGCCCCTCTAACTGATGTGAGGTGGTATCTCAGTGTGGCTTTGATTTGTATTTCCCTGTTGATGAATAATGTTGAGCATCGTTTCATGTGTCTGTTGGCCATCTGGATGACTTCTTTGGACAAGTGTCTTCTGACCATTTCTTCACTGGATTATTTGTTTTTTGGGTGTGGAGTTTGGTGAGTTCTTTATAAATTTTGGATACTAGTCCTTTATCTGATATGTCATTGGCCCCGTTTAATTAATCTGGAGCCCTGGATCCTATGAGTGAGTAAAGGTCATCTTTTTGGTACCACATTTTCCTTTGGTATCCAAGGAACAATAATCTTGAGTCCCCATTCTATTCAAGACATTTTGGTCTCTCTCTAAGAATTTCCAAGAATCACTAGTGAGTGTTCCTGAATTTTACAAATAAATTCTGGTTGCTGCTCATCACTTTAGAGCAGGTGTCTTCCCTACTGCCTGTAATCAGTTATATTAATTCTGTGTTAGCTCTTTATTCTTCAGTTTGATCCAAAATATGTGCATGGCACTATATTAGTCCATAAACCATAGACTTCAGGTTTGTAAACTTAACTAGGGCCTAGGGCAACCGTGATGTAAAAGTAGAAACCTTAAAGTGAATATCAGATATCATTGCTTTTTAAGTCCATTAGTAATAACGACTCACAAAGAGTTCTCATTAACTTTTGCTGTATGAATGTAAGGAATATAATGAGGGGAGAGGTATTATGGTAAAGTGATTTTTTTTTTAAGTTCAAAAAGCTACTTCTATACTGTTTCTTTTATGTTTTCTAGAATACTCAGCACAGTGTCTGAACATAAGGACACTCAACAAATAGAGTTTGTTTTTGTGGCCTGAATTATATAGCAACTCTATTGTCAGACCCTTGGGAAGCAGAAGAATAGCATGAGTCTAGTCAATATTATTGGTTCCTATCATTATGACTATTATTAGTCTTGTATTTCTGGAGATTATTATACTCCTCCAAACAAGAGTTCTCCTTTTGCAGGATGCTTATTTCTGGGGACTAAGCATAAAAGAAGCCAAAAATTAAATTTGCATCATAATATCTCCTCATATTAAAAATAATCTTTTATGTCATTAAATAAAATATTGCATTATTCATTTGTTTGAGCATATCATCTATATGCCAGTCATTATTTCAAGTGTTGGAAATAAAATGATAATTAAACATGCTCTTAGTATCTTCCTTTATGAAGTTTCTGTAGTTTACACTGTGGTAGGAGCTGTAAACTCTCCATTAATGAATTACACAAATTAAGATATGATATGTCATGAAGGAAATAGGTGCCATAAAAGCAAATAAGGCAGGATGGATCAGCTCAAGGGGGTCAGGACAAAGCACTTTCATATGATTTACTCTTTTGGTTCATGGTTGCCTTGATATCTGATGTACACATAGCGTGTATATATGCCTGAAAATATCATTCAAGTAGTCTTTCTCAGAACAAAGCCAGTCCACCACAGAAACAGACTCTTACTTTTGAAGTCATCAAATGATCAGAAATAGAGTGATGACATTCTGAGGAAGGGAGTAGTCAAGAAGTTGCTTTCCTTTTCCTTCCGTGTTTTGGAAGTAAGTGATTAGTAGGCATAGAAATCAGACAAAGGCAGCTCTAAATAAGTTTTACTGATAAAATCTTGATTGGATGATAGGGTGAATTTGATGCTAGATTGAGCTTTTAATATCTCACTCGAGTTAAATTTAGCCACCCAGTCTGGTGGAGTTGGACAAATACAGAGCCCATTGTTATAGGATTACCACATGTAGGAAGCAGAAAATGATGCAGTTTCTTTCTTTCTTTCTTTCTTCCTTTCTTTCTTTCTTTCTTTCTTTCTTTCTTTCTTTCTTTCTTTCTTTCTTTCTTTCTTTCTTCTTTGTTTCTTTGTTTGTTTGTTTGTTTGTTTGTTTCTTTCTTCCTTCCTTCCTTCCTTCCTTCCTTCCTTCCTTCCTTCTTTACTTCCTTTCTTTCTCTTTCCTTTCCTTCTTTCTTTCTTTTCTTTTCTTTCTTTTCTTTCTTTCTTTCTTTCTTTCTTTCTTTCTTTCTTTCTTTCTTTCTTTCTTTCTTTCTTCCTTCCTTCCTTCCTTCCTTCCTTCTTCCTTCCTTCCTTCCTTCCTTCCTTCCTTTCTTTCTTTCTTTCTTTCTTTCTTTCTTCTTTCTTTCTCAAGTTAGTTAAAATACAGTGTAGACTTGGCTTCAGGAGTAGATTCCAGTGATTCATTTCTTATATGTAATACCCAGTCTCATCCCAACAAGTGCCCTCTTCAGTGCCCATCACCCCTTCAATCCTCAGTTTGTTCTGTGTATTTTAAGAGTCTCTTAAGATTTGCCTCCATCTCCACTTTTATCTTATTTTTCCTACCCTTCCCCTATGATCATCTGTTACGTTCTTCTGAGCCAGATCAGAGTGAGAAGCCTGAGTGAGCAAGGAAGGAGGAGAAAGTCAGGAGTATTAGTCTAGTGTGATTTTTCTAAAAATAAGAATCCTGAGGAATGGACCCCCGCCATCCTGACTATGCTCTTTTTGTTCCCTTAACCTATCTAGCTTTAACAATTAGCCCTATGGCTCGCCAGAGTTAAATCTGGCCCCTATGGAGGAGGACATTGTTGGTTCCCAGGGAGTCCTGCTTTTTATTTATAAAGTTGAGAATGCCACTGCTCCTGTATCTGGTGGGAAGTATAGTTTTACTTCTAAAGCTGCATTGTCCAATGTAATAACCATTAGCCACATATGGCTATTTAGGTTCAGATGAAATCAAATCAAGTTAAGTAAAGATTCAATTCCTCAGTAACACTAGGCAATTTCAAGCGCCCAATAGCCAGATGTAGCCAGTGGATGCATTTCTAGGACAGAACAGATAGAACATATTTGCATCATCACAGAACAATCTATTAGACAGATGGGCGTGGAAATAGGTTAGGGTAGTGTATGAATCCTGTTCCCAGAGCCAAAAATCCACTGTTTTTTATTGCTCATCTCAAATTATGAATAGCCAATATGTTTCATTAGAATTATGTAATTGCAACACATGCTAACTTAAAGATGATCAAATAAGAGAATGGCAATATTTTTTTAATATTAAAAAACTTCTAACAAAAGGAGAGATTATATCTGAGTATAAACCTGAAGAAATTAAACTTCCAAATTTCCCTTTCCTTGATTTCTGATTTTGTCCAGTGTTGGATTCTGGGGTGTAAGGGGACCCACTCAGAAGCTTGGGTAGAATCGGTTTCCTCAGTGGTTGTATGGGCTGTCTCTCTTTGTAATAATCTAGTGAGGGCCCCATGTTCTGTCTCATAATTATTTTAGTCTTATTTTTCATATTTTTCAGGTCTTAAGTTATTTTTAATCTATTTATGGACAGTAAAAATATTGTATTCCTTTTTATCCCATTCAACTTATCCATTTATTAACAAAACATATTCTGTACTGATAAAAAAGCAAAATGATAACTTACATAAAACAAAAAATACGGTGTGAGTCAAACAAGCTCTATTAACCTTATAACTGCAGAATAAAATTATTTGGATATTAGAATGTTCTGCTTTTGGATAAGTAACTTTTTTTCTACATTAATGTACATAATATCAGAAGATGCCATCAAATAAAAACTTAAAACTCATAAATTTTGCTTAGGGAAAATATTTGCAAACTTATGAATGTATGTATAACATAAAATGAAAATACTTAACAAGACTACAGTTATTCTTTTTAACAGGTATAAACATTTATACATAGTATCAATATTATGGATGGAACCTTTATCTTCTATTTTTTCTGTACATTTTGCATAATAAAAATGAATATAGGGGCTCCTGGGTGGCTTAACTGGTTAAGCATGTGACTTATGGTTTGTGAGTTTGAGACCTTATGGTTTGTGGGTTCGAGACCTGCATCAGGCTCTGCACTGACACTGCAGAGCCTACTTGGGATTCTCTCCCTTTCTCTCTCTCTCTCAAAATAAATAAATAAACCTTAATATACATCTGTAGTACCTAAATTATGACTTATATTATAATAAGTTAAATACTCTTTAGCAGAGCTTTTCATATACAACGAGTCAATCTTTGCAAAAGTGATTGAAAGCAGTTACACAAAACGGCAGTCTCAGGAACAAAGCTGGTGACTGCAAGTGTCTTTAAAAATATATTTAAGGGGTGCCTCAGTTGCTCAGTCAGTTAAGAATCTGACTTCTGCTCAGGTCATGATCTCGCGGTTTGTGGGTTTGGGCCACACTGGGTTCTGAGCTGGTAGCTCAGAGCCTGGAGACTGTTTCAGATTCTGTGTCTCCCTCTCTCTCTGACCCTCCACTGCTCGCGCTCTCTCTCTCTCTCTCTCTCTCTCTCAGAAATAAATAAAACATTAAAAAAATCTTTAAAAAATAAAAATATATTTAAATAAGGACTCCACAGTTGCCAGTCATTTGGGCATCCCATTGTTGCCTTTGGGTGGGGGGTCATGAACCCAGGGCCCTCGGATTTGGGTACCATTTGGGTCCACGATGTGGAGCCTGCTTTGAAATTCTCTTTCTCTCTCTCTGCCCATCTATCTCCCCCACTTACATCTCTCTCTAAAATCTATTTAAAAAAATTTAAATACATATATATATAGAGAGAGAGATTTAATTTTAGTATAGTTAACACACAATGTTACATTAGTTTCAGGTGTACAATTTAGTGATTTGACAAGTTTATATATTATTCCACGTTCATCACAAATATAGGTACCATCTGTTCCATTACATCTCTATTATAATATCACTGACTGTATTCCTTTTTTTTTTTTTTTGAAAGAGATAGAGAGAGAAAGAGAGAGAGCACATGCATACAAGCCCACAAGCCAGGGAAGGGCAGAGGGTGAGAGAAAGAGAGAATCTCAAGTAGATTCCATGCTGTGCTCATCTTATGCTGTGAGCTCAATGTGGGGATTGATCTCACAACTGTGAGATCATGAACTGAGATGAAGTCAAGAGTCAGATGCTCATCTAACTGAACCACCCAGGCACCCAACACTAGCTGTATTCCTTGTGCTCTGCTTTTTACTTTAATGATTTACTCATCTCCTAACTGGAGGCCTATATTTACCCTCTCTCCTTCACCCACTTTGTCCAGCTTCCCAGACGCCTCCCTTCTGGCAACCATCAGTTTGTTCTCTGTATTTATAGTGCTGCTTCTGCTTTTTGTTTACTTTTTTAGATTCCATTTATGAATAGAATCATATGGTACTTATGTTTCTTAGCTTGACTTATTTCATTTAGTATATTACTCTGTAGGTCCATTCATGTTGTCTCAAATGGCTCAATTTCACCCTTTCTTTATGACTGTGTAATATTCCATCCTGTGTGCATGCATGTGTGTGTGTGTGTGTGTGTGTGTGTGTGTGTATACGACATTTTCCTTATTTTCCTTATCTTCATCTATTGATGGACACTCAGGTTGCTTCCATGTCTTGACTATATTAAATAATGCTACATAGGGGTTCACATAGCTTTATGTTAGTGTTTTCATTTTCCCTGGGTAAATACCCAATACTGAAATTATTGGATCATATGGTATTTCTATTTTTAATTTCTTGAGGAAACTTCATACTGTTTTCCACAGTGGCTATGGAATTTACATTCTCACTAACAGTGCACGAAGATTGTTTCTTATCTTCTTGATTGTGGACATTCTAACAGGATGAGGTGATATCTCATTGTGGTTTTGATTTGCATTTCCCTGATGATTAATTATGTCAACTTGAGCATCTTTACATGTGTCTGTTGGCCATCTGTATGTCTTCTTTGGAAATATATATATTCAGGTCTTCTATGTATTTTTTAATTTGATTGTTTATCTTCTTGATGTTGAGTTGTTTAAGTTCTTTATATATTTTAGATATTAACCCTTTATTGGATATATTATTTGCAAATATCTTCTCCCATTCTGTAGGTTGCATTTTAGTTTTGTTGATTATTTTCTTTGCTGTGAAGAAGCTTTTTATTTTTGATTTAATCCCAATAGTTTAATTTTACATTTGTTTCATTTACCTTCAGAAACATCTAGAAAAATATTGCTATGGGTGGTGTCAGAGAAATTGTTGCCTGTATTCCCTTGTAGAATTTTTCTGGTTTCAGGTGTCACATTTAAGTCTTTAATCCACTTTGATTTTATTTTTGTGTATGGTGTTAAAAAGTAGTCCAGTTTTATTCTTTTACATGTAGCTGTCCAATTTTCCCAGCACTGTTTATTGAAAAGATTGTCTCTTCCCCGTTGTATATTCTTGCCTCCTTTATCATTGATTAATTGATCATATAATAATGGTTTTATTTCTGGGTTCCCTATTTTGTTTTGTTGATCTTTGATCTGTGTCTGGTTTTGCCCAGTACCATACTGTTTTTGATTCTACAGGTTGGTAGTATACCTTGAAATCCAGAATTATAGTACCTTCAGTTTTGTTCTTTCTCAGGGTTTCTTTGGCTATTTGAGGTTTTCATACAGATTTTGTTATTATTTGCTCTATTTTGTGAAAAATGCTGTTCATATTCTCATAGAGATTGCATTGGATATATAGGTTGTTTGGGTAATATGAAGATTTTGATAATATTAATTTCTCTAATCCCTGAGCAGGGAATATCTTTACATTTCTTGTATCATCTTCAGTTTCCTTTATCAATGTTTTATGGTTTTCAGGATACAGGTCTCTCAATCTTTGGTTAAGTTTATTCCTAGGCATTTCATTTTTTTTTTTTTTGCAATTTTTAATGGGATGGTTTTCTTAATTTCTCTTTCTGTGACTTCAGTGTTAGTGTATAAAAATGCTACCAATTTCTGAGTATTAATTTTGTATCCTGCCACCTTACTGAATTAATTTATTCTAGTTGTTTCTTGGTATAATCTTTAGGATTTTCTGTATACAGTACCATGTTGCCTGCAAATAGTGACAGTTTAACTTCTTTACCAATATAGATGCCTTTTAAACCTTTTTATTGTATGATTGCTGTAGCTAGGACTCCTAGAACTATGGTGAATAAAAGCGGTGAGTGCCCATTCTTGTCTTGTTTCTTGACTTAGAGGGAAAGCCCTCAGTTTTTCACCACTGAAGATTCTGCTAGCTATGGGTTTTTCCGATATGGCTTTATTATGTTGAGGTACATTCTCTCTAACCCCATTTTGTTAAGAGTTTTATTATGAATGGATCTTGAATCTTGTCAAATGCTTTTTCTGTATCTATTGAGATGATCATATGACTTTATAATTCATTTTGTTGATGTGGTAAATGATGTTGATTGATTTGCAAATAGTGTATCCTTGCATCCTGGGAATAAATCTCACCTGATCATAGTGAATGACCTTTTTAATATATTGTTGGATTAGGTTTGCTAGTATTTTGTTTGGAATTTTTGTATCTATGTTCACCAGAGATACTGGCCTGTAGTGTTTTTGTTGTTGTTGTTGTTTTGTTTCTTTGTTTAGTTTGGTTTCATTTTTGTTTTTGGTGTCTTAGCCTGGTTTTGTTTAGTCTACACATGTTTGTATTTTTCCAGTTTTTTTCTTGTGACTTCATACCATTGTGGTCAAAAAAGATGCAAGGTATGATTTCAATCTTCTTAAATTTATTAAGTCTTGTTTTATAGCCTACTATGCAGTCTGTTCTGGAGAATGTTCCGTATACACTTGAAAAGAATATGTACTCTGTTGGTTTGGGATGGAAGGTTCTGTATGTATCTATTATGTTCATCTGGCCCAATGTGTCATTCAAAGACAATATTTCCTTATTAATTTTCTATCTAGTTGATCTATCCATTGATTTAAGTGAAATGTTAAAGCCCCATACTATTATTGTATTACCATCAATTTCTCTTTTTGCGTCTATTAATGTTTGCTTTATGTATTTAAGTGCTTCAGTGTTGGGTGCATAGATATTTACAATTGTTATACTGTTTTGTTGGCATGATCCCTTTAGGATACATAATTCTCCTCTTTGTCTCTTGTTACATTCTGTTTTAACTATTTTATGTAAGTATTGCTACCCCTGCCTTTTTTTCATTTCCGTTTACCTGGTGGATGTTTTCCCAGACCTTCACTTTCAGTCTGTATGCATCTTTCAGTCTGAGGTAAGTCTCTTGTAGTCAGCACATAGATGTGTCTTGTTTTTTTTGTGTTTGTTTGTTTATTTGTTTGTTTGGCTTGTTTAATGAGAAAGAGAGATTGAGAACAAGTGGGGGAGAGGGAGAGACAGAGAGATATCAAGCAGCCTCCATCCACACTCAGCACAGAGCCCAAAGTGGGGCTCAATCCCACAACCCTGAGATCATGACCAGAGATGAAATCAAAAGCTAGACTCTCAACCAACTGAGCCATCCAGATACCCTGATGAATTGTTTGCTTAATCCATTCTGCCATTCTGTGTCTTGATTAGAGCATCTATACCATTTACATTTAAAGTAATTACTGATAGGTATGTACTTATTGCCATTAAAAATACACACACACACACACACACACACACACACACACACACACACACACACATTTGGGGATTATTTTTGTAGTTCTTTGTTCCTTTCTTCTCTTCTTGCTCTCTTTCTTTGTGATTGATGAATATCTATGGTGTTTTGTTTGACTTTCTTTCTCTTTATTTTTAGGTTTTGCATCTGTGGTTACTATGAGGCTCATATATAATGTCCTACCTAAATAGCAGATTGTATTAATATGATGGTCATTTAAGTTCAAACACATTCTAAAAAAATAAACAAAAAAATCCTTCTTTTTCTTCTTCTCTTACCTCTTTATTTCTTTCTCCACATTATATATATTGTCATTTTATACTCTTTTGTTCATATTTTTCTTATGTCTAATTATGACCATTTACTTTATACTTAAAGAAGTTCCTTTAATGTTTCTTGTAAGACTGGTTTAGTGGTAATAAACTTCTGTCTTTTGTTTATCCAGGAAACTGTTTATCTCTCCTTCAAATCTGAATGATATTCTTGCCAGTCATTTTCATTGTAGGTAATCATTTTTAGATATTTGTATATATCATGCCACATCCTTCTGGATTATGAAGTTTCTGCTGAAAAAATTCAGCTAATAGTCTTATATATTTTACCTTATTGACAAATTTTTGTTTCTCTCTTGCTGCTTTTAAGACTCTCTCTTTACCTTTAACCTTTGACATTTTAATTATTATATACTGTGGTATGGAACTCTTTGAGTTTATCTTGTTTGGATCTCCCTGTGTTTCTTGGACTTTGATGTCTATATTTCTAGTTTAGGAAAGTTTTCAGTCACTATTTCTTCAAATAAAATGTCTACACCTTTATCTCTTCTTTTTCTGGGATCCCTACAATGTGAATATATATTTTTTCATTTAATGTTACTCAAAAGATCTCTTAGTCTATCCTTATTTACTTTTAAATTATTTTTTTCCATTTGATGTTCAGATTTTATGCTTTCCATTACTCTGTCTTCCAGATCATGAATATGTTTTTCTACATTCTCTAATCTACTGTTGATTCCCTCTGGTGTGATTTTTATTTCAGTTATTGCATTCTTTAACTTTGAATGGTTCTTTTTAATATTTTCTATCTCTTTATAGACGGTCTTACTGAGTTCCTTCATTCTTTCTTCAGCCCAGTGAGTATCTTTATGATCGTTAGTTTAAATTATTTATTAGTAAAATACCTAGGAATAAACCTAGCAAAAGATGTAAAAGATCTGTATGTTAGAAACTATATAAAACTTATGAAAGAAATTGAAGAAGACTCAAGAAATGGAAAAACATTCCATGCTTATGGACTGTAAGAACAGATATTGTTAAAATATCGATACTTCCCAAAACAATCTTCACATTCAATTCAATCCCAAACAAAATCATACCAACATTCTTCTCAAAGTAGAACAAACGATTCTAAATTTTATGTGGAATCACAAAAGATTCCAAAGTCATGTTGGAATAGCCAAAGTCATGTTGAAAAAGAAAACCAAAGTGGGAGTCATCAGAATCCCAGACTTTAGCTTCTATACAAAGCTGTAATCATCAAGACAATATGGTATTCAAGACAATATGGTATTGGCACAAAAACAGACACCATAGACCAATGGAATAGAATAGAGAACCCAAAATTAGACCCACAAATGTATGGCCATTTAATCTTTGACAAAGCAGGAAAGAGTATCCAATGGGGGAAAAAAAACAGTCTCTTTAATAAATAGTTCTGGGTGAAATGGACAGAAAAATGCAGAAGAATGAAAGTGGACCCCTTTTTTACACCATACACAAAAATAAACTGAAAATGGATGAAAGGCTAAATGTGAGACAGGAAACCATCAAAACCCTAGAGGAGAAAACAAGCGACAACCTGTTTGACCTCAGCCCCAGCAACATCTTACTTGACGTATCTCTGAAGGTAAGGGAAATAAATGCAAAAATGAACTATTGGGACCTCCTCAAGATCAAAAGCCTCTGCACGGCAAAAGAAACAATAAATAAAATTAAAAGGCAACTGACAGAATGGGAGAAGATATTTGCTAATGACATATCAGAAAAGTGTTTGTATCCAAAATCTATAACGAATTTAACAAACTCACCACCTGAAAAACAAATAATCCAGTGAAGAAATGGGAAGAGACATAAATAGACACTTTTCCAAAGAAGACATCCAGATGGCCAGCAGACACATAAGAAGATGCTCAACATCACTCATCATCAGGGAAATTCAAATAAAAACCACATTGAGATACCACCTCACACCAGTCAGAATGGCTTAAATTAACAACTCAGAAAATAACAGATGTTAATGAGATGTGGAGAAATGGGAACCCTCTTGCACTGTTGGTGCAAATGCAAACGGGTGCAGCTGCTCTGGAAACAGTGCGGAGGTTCCTTAAAAACCTAAAAAGAGAACTACCCTATGACCCAGCAATGGCAGTACTAGGAATTTATCCAAAGGATACAGGAATGCTGTATCCCAATGTTTATAGCAGTGCTTTCAACAATAGTCAAATCATGAAAAGAGCCCAAATGTCCATCAACTGATGAATGGATAAAGAAGATGTGGTTTATATACACAATGGAATACTGCTTGGCAATGAGAAAGAATGAAATCCTGCCATCTGGAACAACGTGGATGGAACTGAAGGGTATTATACTAAGTGAAATAAGTCAGTCAGAAAGAAACAGGTATATGTTTTCACTCATATGTGTAACTTGAGAAGCTTAACAGAAGACCATGGGAGAAGGGAAGGGGAAAAATAGTTTCAAGCAGAGAGGGAGGCAAACAATAAGAGACTCTTAAATACAGAGAACAAAAAGGGTTGATGAGGGGAGGCAGGGGAGAGGGGAAAATGGGTGATGGGCATTGAGGAGGACACTTGTTGGGATGAGCACTGGGTGTTTTATATAAGCGATGAATCATGGGAATCTACCCTTGAAACCAAAAGCACACTGTATAGTGTGTTCACTAACTTGACCAAAAATTATATTAAAAAAATAAATAAAAACATCTGTATCAGGTATATTTCTTTCCTGTGTTTCATTTAATTATTGTTCTGAGATTATTTTTTGTTCCTTCTTTTGGAGCATATTCCTCTATCTCCCTTGACTTTTTGTGTTTATTTCTATGGATTTGGCAAAACAGCTAATTTCCCTAAAGTTGAAGGAGTGGTCTTGCATAATGAGCGTCCCACTCTGCAGACTGTGTGCTCGGTGACTTTTGGTGGCTGGCTGGAGCTCTGGCTATATATGTTCATTACATTTTTAAACTATGGCTTCATTCAGAAAGAACAAAGAAAAAGTAATGAAAGAATAAAAGCGAATTGAAAAAAGAAGAAAGAAAAGAACAAAATCAAAAAGAAAAAAAAAGCAAGACAAATTTTAAAAAGTAAATCAAAACAAAAGAAAACAAAAACACACAAAACTGCAGCTTGTATTCTGTTCCCCAGCAGACAGGGCAGCTGGTTGGGCTCATACACGCCCTGGGTTTGTGAGGTCACAAACTCACAATGACCTGGACCTTGCTGCAGTCTGGGCTTTTAAGGCAGTAGGGAGAGAGCATTCCCACAGTTCCTTCCCTCTTTTAAACTGCAGCTTTTTTTCTTTTTCTTTTTCTGAGCCCCTGCAAAAATAAGGATGGTGTGGGTTCAAGGATCCTGGGGTTGCTGATGTCACTATCTCCCTGTGATGATCAGAGCCACCAGTTATGGTATCGGACCTATTCTTTATGGCATCCAGACCCTGCTCCAGTCTGGGTTTTTAGGTGGAGGGGCAGAGAGTCTTCCTTAGGTCTTTTAAACTGCAGCTTTTTTTTTTCCTGTGTCATAGTGTGACTAGGACTGGTGTGGGCTTGTAGACTCTGAGCTTGTTAAGGTTGCAAGGTTTCTGCGATGATCTGACCAGCCAGTTATGGCATTGGGACCCCCTAATTATGACGTCCAAATCTGTCCCTTAGGATGTCCAGCCCTGCTCTGGTCTGGGCTTTTTAGGTGAAGTGAGGGAGAGCATTCTCCTAGCTCCTCAGCCCTTTCAAATTCTGGCTTCATTTTCTGTGCTCCCGCATGGGTAAAGATGGTGCCGGTTTGTGGACCCTGGGCTTGCTGAAATTGCAAGCTCACTGAGGCAACTGGACTTGCCCGTTATGGTGTCCAGGCCATTGCACATCTTAGCTTTTAAGGTGGAATGGGATTGTAAACCCTGTGGTTCTACAATCTCTCTGACCTGAAGAAACTTTTTGCAGCTCTTTTGCCAATTGCCAATCTAGTGCTGTTTCTTTTATATGCTAGTTGCTCTTTTAAACCATGTTTTTTTTTATTTTTTTTATTTTTCTGTACTCAGGACAGAAGGATCTGTTTCCTGTTCCTCAGTACTATCCCACCCCCTCCCACCCCGCCACCCATGCCATTCATTCACAGCATCAGGGGTGGGAGAGTGGTCCCTTTGTTACTGTATCTCCATCTCTCTTGCTGTTCTCTTGGTTTCTCTTTATCTGTTCTATCTTTAGTTCAGTAGCTGTTTGGTCAGCCCTCTGTTCTTCTTTAGGAGAAATTATTCTATTAATAGGTGTAATTTGGTGTCTCTGTGGAGGGGGTGAGTTCAGAGTTTTCCTACGTCACTGGCTTGAACAGAACCTCTTCTGCCTATTTTTCTAAACGAGAGTGATTTGTGTCTGTTGTTCTCTTACACTTGGGTGGAAGGTTCAGATGAGGATTAAACAGTTGAATCTGCTTCTTAAATTGGTCCCTTTTGTTCTCGACTTCATGTGGGCAAAGGTACCAGTGGCTGCGTCTGAGTATCTTCTTTCTTTTGATTTTGGTCCAGGCATTTGTTTTTCTAACTAGTCCTCTGAATTTTTTGTTAGAGAGACTCCTGTAGTGAGAGATATGAAGTCATCTATCTCTGGATCTACCCAAAACATCTCATATTCATACAAATTTTAATTACCTTTATCTCCCCGAATAGGATAACTATCTTAGAGGTATTTTATTGTATAATTAGACAACATCTAATCTAGGTTCAGAGCTTTATCATTATCCTCCTTGGATTTCCTTTAGTAAGTCTCCTCTAATTTGTTCTCTTTGTAGAAGTCTTGATAATGTCCTCTTAGGGTAGTAGTGTGCCGAGAAACTTACTTTCTTTCTTTCTTTTTTTTTTTAAATATTTTTATTTATTTCTAGGAGAGAGAGAGAGACAGCGTGAGCAGGGGAGGGTCAGAGAGAGAGGGAGTCACAGACTCTGAAACAGGCTCCAGGCTCTGAGCTGGCAGTCAGCACAGAGCCCGACGCGGGGCTCGAACCCACGAACCGCGAGATCATGACCTAAGCGAAAGTCGGACGCTTAACCGACTAAGCCACCCAGGCGCCCCGAGAAACTTACTTTCTAGCAAAAGTCCAAATTTTTAGTGTTTGTCCATTTTCCAGGTATAAATACTTCCACCATGGCTGAGTTCAGGCAAATAAGGAGGTGTCACTAAATGCAGATTTGGAGGACATTTCACAGGCTGGATCCGCTGCTCTGGCACAGGACTGTTTCAGCAAACTGCAGTACCAGCTTCCAGCCTACAATCATGGAGCTACGTTGAAACTAACCCCGTAATGCTCTGAATTTTTGACACTGATCTCTGTGTCTCTGCTGCTCAAACATAACCCCAGCTTCTGAATCTCTTTCTGAACCATGTGGATTTTGAAGTCCTGGTTTCCCTATTGCACACATTAAGAACTCTGTAAGAGCATGTATCTCAATAGCTTCTTAGGTCCCGTCTCCTTTAGGAGAAGTCACTCTGGTCTGTTCTTAGTTCTTGACCCTCTTTGTTTGGCCTTGATGTATTGGGCTTTAGTCAGCCCTCTCTAATATGGAAACAGCTAAAGCAAGGTAATAAGTGTTTTTAGGCACAGCCCTTGAGTATAACAAATGATTAAGAACACTAACATATATCATTAGATTTTTGTATAATATACAGGTTATAATTTGTATATTATTTTATTCTGCACTTCTAAAATGGTAGATTAGAAGTGCAGGTAATGTGTGGTGACTCCTCAAATCTTTCCTTTCAAAGAAACAGCCTATCAGTTTATGTCTGTCCTTTGTTTTGTTTTGTTTTGACCTTAAATCCTACGTGTTCACTTGGGTGGGCCATAATAATGAATTCACTGAGTCTGTAGCTGGCTCTTTTCCTTTGATATATTCTTTAAAATGTGTTTTTATTTGTTTTGACATTTCTTGAAAAGTAATCTTACAAGCTGTTTTGGGGGAAAACATTTTATTCCCAGATATTACTCCATCTATTGGCTATTGTGAGGGCTTTCCTCACTCTGCCTGTCTTTCCATTTTTTGAAAGATGATTTTTAACAGGTGACAGTTTAAGGCATTTGACTGGTAATATGTACTGCTTGTGCATGAAGCTATTCAAAGGAGCACAGTTTTAAAGCTGTATTATCTCAAAATTGATTGAGCAGGTTGAACTTTAAATAACAAAAATAGATACCTTTTTCCCTTCCAATATTATTGTTTCCCTATATTATACATGTCTATAATTTTAATCCACAACATGCATCTTTTTCTGGGTTTGTGGTAAAGGATGTGGTAAGCACTCACTAGGATTCTTGTAGGCTATTGCCTTTCTCTATTTTAATTTAAAATGATTTCCCAACTAATACCCACATATTGCTGCCATATATCTTTTTCTTTAATATTTAACTATTTCTTTTGTTTCCTGACTTCCATGAGGGTACTAAAAGCAATGTTATTGTGATGATTATTACTTTGGAACTCACTCATAATCATCTTTTACTACTTCCTGCACTAGGAAAAAAATGTAATAGATGTTCTCTTATTGAGAAGTTTTACTTTTATCAAGAAAGAGATCCCAGTCCTCTCTAAACTTTCCAGTGCTAAACCATATGCCTATAAATTTACTTTGAGATAATTAAAACCACTGATCTCTTTGTGTTTTTGTCTAAAATGTGGTTTAACAGTTTTACCTCAGATTCAGTAGAATTAGTTGTCTGTTTTTCCCAAAGCTGATGAAATCAAATCATCTGGGAGTTTTTCAGAAATTCAAAGCACCCCAATTATACTGACTGAGACCCTTGAATCCCCAAGCAATTCTGGTACAATGTGTTTAAAAACAACCTGTTTAATGTATAAATCAGTTCACCTTTCCAATTATTCACCCAATAACACTTTATCCTCTTACTGTATAAAAGGAGATATGATGTGTACATTCAGAAAAAGTAGTTTAATACAACAACATATAAATAAATAACCACATAACAAGCCACCATAACACAAAGAATACGAGAATTCCAAGGGTGGGGGGGATATTCTTCCTGGCATATATATGACAGGGTTTGTTGGGTTGGTATAGTTCCAACACATAGCCACCTGAAGAAAGGTGACTCTAGACAGGAAACTTGCAGAAGCCACAAACAAAAGCCATTTTAATAATGGCTGAGACAAAATCCACATAGAGAATATCCTGAACTCCAGCCTGAGAAGTATTTTTATATTATATGATTGTAAAAATAACAGCCCTAGAAATTCCCTTTTCTAATATGACTTTTGCCTTGAAGATGTTTCTTAGAATTCCAACACAGAACAACATTTCTCCTAGACCCCTGTTGTCTGTCATCCCTAAAGTACTTGCAGGTTATAATCATGTTCTTCTTCTTTTTTTTTTTTTAATGTTTATTCATTTTTGAGAGACAGAAAGAGACAGAGTCCAAGTGGGGGAAGGGCATAAAGAGAGGGAGACACAGAATCCGAAGCAGTCTCCAGGCTCTGAGCTGTCAGTACAGAGCCCAACTTGGGGCTCGAACTCACCAACCGCGAGATCATAACCTAAGCCAAAGCTGGACAGTTGACCAACTAAGCCACTCAGGTGTCTCACCAAGTTCTTCTCATTATCCTCTTGTCTTCAACTATTCTTGATGCCAAAGCCCTTATTACCAAATCATTTGTTTTACTTTCTTCATTATTTAGATATCTACCATTGGTATAGACAAATGTATACAGCCTTCCTTGGACTAATTGAGCCTCATAAAATCTTGATAGTGGACTGTGATGGAGATAGCCAGCTCTCTATCAGAGATCCTAGCTCCCTCCCAAGGGATAGAGTTATGGCTACTCAGTCCCCTTGCACCCAAGGGAATCATGTGATACTTCCAGACCTGTCCCATAAAAGGCTCTCATGTAATCATCATCCTCTTGCTTTCCTCATTTCTCTGTTAGGTTTCCATATTCAGGATGACTAAGCCACTTGCCTGCAAGATGATGGAGTCTCTCTCAGCATGAGTTCCTGAAGGACTTCATAAAACAGGCCTCCTTCCATGTCCTTCTCTGTAAAAAATTGGATCGATGAGAAAATACAAACATGATTGAGATTTCATAGATAGCTATTACAAAAGCTAGCAAGAACCCAGTGATTTAAAAAAAAAAAAATCTTACACAAGAACCCAGTAATTAAAAAAAAATTTTTTTAATGTTTGTTTACTTTTGTGAGACAGAGACTGAGCATGAGTGGGGGAAGGACAGAGAAAGAGAGAGACACAGAATCTGAAGCAGGCTCCAGGCTCTGGGCTGTCAGTACAGAGCCGGACACAGGTTCAAACCCACGAACCCTGAGGTCATGACCTGAGCTGAAATCAGACGCTCAACCAACTGAGCCACCCTGGTACCCCAAGAACCCAGTATTTTTTAAATGAATGAATTAAGGGAAAGGATTTTCAGTTAATATAGGCCTAGGTTTTATCTTTACTTATGTCTGCATAATATTTCTGTGTTTTTCAGGTGATGGCAATTCTTCTCTGTGAGCATGGGGCATACTGATTCGTACCTTTAAGGTTCCAAGAGCAGAAAAAAAATGCATACCTGATGATAATCAGGATGCTAGCTAACAATGGTGTATTTTTTTATTTCAATACCACTGAATACTTCTGTTCACTGGTTAAAGGAAATCTTAAATACAAATGACCCTACATAGCTCAACAGTTTTATTTTTATGTTACTTCTTTGTTTAGCTAATGACTTAGGGATCATTATTAGAAGGCAAGTAATCAGTGTTAGGAGTCTAAGTCATTCCTAAAGGTACAGACAGATTTGAATTTTATGGGTTACAGAGGATTAAGTAGCAGTACTAGGACTTAGAATCTGTATTTCTAGACTCCTAGGTTTGTACTGAGAGTTTTCAGTATTCCATTTTAGTTATCTGCTTCAAGAAAAACAAATCAGAAGAGTTTTCCTTTCCAAACACTAATATCTGTATTTTGTATTAGGTTCCAAATTTCTTTCAAAACTGTGGCCCAGTATAACTTTGTTTTCCTCTGATGGGAGTCAAAGAAATGATGAGTTTGTGATCTGAAGAGAAAGAGGAGACAGTGTCTCTGATGTAGCAATGCACATCTCTGCTCTGGTGTGAAGGCTACCCAGGAGAATGGTAGACTGATGGAGAATCAAATTAGTTAAGTATGGAGGAGACATAAAGGTCTTTTGAGCAGAGTTGCTATGCAATGATTCAAAAGCTTTGACATTGGGTGTTTAAAATGGGAGCATAAAGAGTACCAAGATGTTGGAGATGCATTCAAGGGAAAAAAAGGAAACTTCAGAAATACATATTTTGACTCAGTATTAAAGAAGAACTTTCTAGCCGTTAAAGCTATCAAGAGATAGAATATTTGATTTTCTTCCTGAGATAGCAGACTACTGAGCCCACTATCATTGACCATGATATCTTGGTCAGAAGTGATTTAAATGGCACATGAGGGATTTGACTCAGTGACATTTTTTCCACAATAATATTTACAGTCCCTTTCTAGTTTGAAATTCTGAGATATGCATGTAAAGTTTACCATTTAGCGCTATGAAATACTGATGATACATTATTGCCGGATTTTCTTTTTTTAAATGTATCATCTTCTCTTTAGTAATACATGCTTTTTTAGAGAATTAAAACATTCTTTTAAAAAGATGAAAGAAAGTAAAATTTTACTGCAGTTTCACCATCTGTATAATCAGGTTTCATAGCTGCAAATCAGCTAGTTTATGAGAATTCATCTGATAACAATAGGGTGGGTGGGCAGGCTTTTCTATCAGGGATAGTGGGCACAGTGCCAATGACCTTCAGTGCTTTTAGAGGCCCATTAAAATGTTTTAATTTCTTTAAAACTGAAGAAAAAAAGAATTTTTACTTTGAAGAAATTGAACTACATCATATTATTATGCTTATCTTTATGCCAATGTCATCATACACTATAATTATATACATCTATCTTATCTATCATCTATCTATCTATCCATCTATCTATCTACCTATCTACCTATCTATCATCTATATGCAGAGAGAGAGAAAGAGAGATTGTGTGTGCGCACGCGTGCATGTGCACATGTACCCATGCATGATGGAAGAAAGGCTCATGAAGACAAAATTGTACAGGACCCATTAAAGTCTTAATTAACAGAGGCTCAGGCTTGGGGGCTTCTGGCTCAGGAGCTCTGAACCTAGAAAATACAAAGGAGTGCCACTCCACAACAAACCTCTAGTTCCTGCTTTCGCCCCAGGCTCTACTGCTTACATCACTGATGTGGGCCGGTTGGTAGATCCTCTGCCCCCACTGTGTTTGAGGTCAGAAATGTCAGCTCTTAGAATGCATCTCCAGTTCTGTGGAACGTGTGCTTCTGAACTGAAAGCCTGAACAACAGTATCTTATCAGAAAAGTGGAGGGCACATGCTTCCACCCTTGCTTATACCAGGTTATGGATAATTCAGACTCTTAACACGTAAGGAATACCTGCAAGTGGATTTCTGGCATCCATGCTGGTGATGTATGAACTTGTGAACTTGTAAACATTAGAGATGTGTTCCAAAGGTTCTGAACAGCAAAATCCACCATACAGAAACTACTGCTAACACATTGATATTTTAGCATCTAGTCTTTCTGGTATGCATAGGCTTTGTTTTTATTTAATAGTTAAAAGCAAAGCTATGGATCAATTACTGAATATTCTTTGTATGATTGATACTATTAACACTATTTGAATTATCTAATTTGATTTTTAATGAAAAATAACAGCACTTTGTCATAGGCAATATTGTTACTACATTTCCATTTGATAAATGAGGAACTAAAATTTAAACATGTGAAATAACTTGCTCATAGAGATAGTTAAGGATTAGAGAAGATGGGATTTTATGCTGAATCTTACCTGCTACACTACACCTGTAATGTACAAAATATATAATATTTATTTATTTATTTTGAGAGACAGAGAGAATGAGCAGGCTCAGGGCAGAGAGAGAGGGAGACACCCACTCTGAAGCAGACTCCAGGCTCTAAGCTGTCAGCACAGAGCCTGATGCAGGCCTTGAACTCACAATCCATAAGATCATGACCTAAGCTGAAGTCGATGCTTAACTGACTGAGCCACCACCAGGTGCCCTTTAAAAAAAATTAATGTTTATTTGTGACAGAATCTGAAGCACAGAATCTGAAGCACAAAATATACAACTTAAAATCATGCTTTTTTCATTTAGTATTTGGCATAAGCCTTTTTAAACCTGAATTTAAATTTTTTTTAAAGATTACCTACTATTCCTCCAAATTAATATTATACATTTAAAAAAATTTTTCTTACCAAATATTTAGGCTATACATTTTTCCTTTTAAGTCATATTGTAGTAAGTCTTTGTATACTAGTTTTGTATACAATTTTTTCATGTTTAGGATTATTTTCTAAAAATAAATATAATTTAAAAAATAAAATAAATTGTTTCTATTCTATAGAAACACAGCTTTTGAACTGCTAGATCAAAAAGTCTAAGAACTTTTTTTCTTTTGAGAAGCCAGCACCACACTTTTATTTACTTTAATGATGAAGAAACAAGCTCATTAATTCTTCTGTTCAACGTTCTTTACATTTATTGCATGCCTGCTATGTACTTGGTACGATACCAGTAATACCGTGATCTAATGTGATAGTCACTTATCAAAAGGATATTATGGCTTAGTGGTGTTAAAATAGAGTATTCCCTAAATAAGAATCTTGTGTTAATTATATATGGTAAGAATGCTTCCTATTTTCTGGGACAGAGTGGGAATACCTTTAGAGCTCTTAGAGGTTGTAGGAAAGTGGCATTCAAAACAATTTCAACATGGCGTTAGCATGCAATTTTTTTCCTCTTTGCCAATTTGTTAGATGAAATATTGTCAACTATTGTCTTAATGGTTATTTCCTTGAGTCCTAATGAGGTTGAACGTTTTTCCATATGCTCATTAATGAGTTGTTTCTTCATTGTGAAGTATCCTTTGATGTTTTGGTATTCAGTATATGTGTAAGATAGACTTTGGTGCGTTGTATTTATTGCAAAATAATTTCAGATCTGATTTAAGTTTTTTCTTTTAGCACTTACAAGACTCAGAAGTACAGTTGACCTCTTCAAAAAGGCATATACTTAATTCCAATTTTATTTATTTTTTATGTTGCATTTTATTTGTACTTACTTCCATGACACATCTGGAATTTATATCTATGTCTAATGGGACATATTTGATTTTATTCCAAAAAGTTAGGCAATTATCCCAACATTATTAAACAAATCCTTTCCTTCTCATTAATTTGTGGTGCTCATTTTATCATACAGTGAATTGAGGTTTCCTTCCTATATTATGCATCCATAGAGTCCTATGCCCAATTGTCTCAATTTCTACCATAATGAACATAGTCATTAATTTTTTCCATCAAACTTTCTGAGAGCAGGAATTATGTTGTCCCTTTAAGGGACATAGTGCTTGATATATGACAGTCATTAAATATTTGTTTAGTGAATGGATTAAATAGGATGTTTCTAGAATTGCTTATATTTTCCTAATTATAATTTCTATTATTTCCTTATATTTTACTAACTTGTACATAATTTAGAAGCCAATTCTGCCTGTGTTAAGGGTGTTACAACAATATATTTTATTATTAGAGCAAAAACTCCCCTTAATATTCACATTCAGAATTTTTGTGGGGCACCTGGGTGACTCAGTCGGTTAAGTGTAGGACTTTGATTTCTGCTCAGGTCATGATCTCAGGGGGTTGTGAGTTCAAGCCCCACATCAGGCTCTGCGCTGACAGCACAGAGCCTGCTCGGGATTCTCTCCCTCTTTCTCTAACCCTCTCCTCTCTCTCTATTCTGAACATAAATAAATAAACTTGAGAAAAGAATTTTTGTTATGATATATGACTCTTTATTCAAATGAACTTTAGAAAGTTTTACAGGTTCCAAGACTACATCCATTAGAATTTTGATTGGAATTATGCTAAATATATAAATTAATTTGGAAAGAAGTGATATTTATCTTCTAAATACTTTCCTACTCATGCATTTGTTATAGCTCCTTATTTCTCTTTATAACTTTTTATAATTTTCTTTACCTAATTATTCATAAGTAGCTTATTGATTTTGTTATTACTGCTGTAGTGATTCAAGATTATTGATGCTATTGGGAGTTGCATTTATTTATTTTGAAATTTTTACTTTGCTTATTGCGATTATGTGGAAAGTTACAGTTACAAATTCACCTTGTGTCCTGAGACTTTTCTTGAATTATTTTATTAATTTTAATAGAGTTTTTTTTTATAGTTTTTTAGTTAATGGGAAGATCATGTTGAGAATAATCTCATTGTTTGCTAAATTCTACTTTGCCTTTAGAGGAGGGGTGCTTGGATGGTTCAGTCAGTTAAGCTTCCAACTTCAGCTCCGGTCATGATCTCATGTTTTGTGGGTTCGAGCCCCATGTCAGGCTCTGTGCTGACAGCTCAGAGCCTGGAGCCTGCCTCAGGTTCTGTGATTCACTCTCTTCTCTGACCCTCCCCTGCTTGCACTCTGTCTCTGTCTCTCTCTCTTTCAAAAGTAAAAATAAATAAACATTAGTATAAGGGATGGGATTAGGGAACAAAAGTAAGATTTTGAAAACTTGCTTTTGGAGGTAGAATTAAATTTCATCTATTCTAAAGATAGTTAAAGATTCTAAAAACTATATGTATATCATCTGTGAAGCAAGTTTTGTTTTGTTTTGTTTTAGAGTTAATACCATAGCATAGTTATAGTATAATCTGGAAGGCTCACTTTTGGTCAGAAAAGTAGATTGAAAAATTTCTCAGATATTTGATTGTCTCCATCAGCACTAATTAATGGTTATTTTCTATGTATATTTAGATATTTGGACTATTAGTTTATATTGATGCTACAAGCCAAGGCACACAAAACTAGAAAAACAAAAGCAGATAAGTAAATTTAAAGGGTTGAATTTCTAGATCAACAAAATCAGTAGGTTCCATATTGTGCATGTCTATATTGACTTAGAGAAACCTAGTACTATCTGGTTTTTACTGCCCACAAAAAGAAATCACCAAGTCCACTTTACCTTTTAAATATCTCTGAGATTTATCCTTCCCTATCCTTATCACCACTGCTTTAAATCAAGTCTTTGTCATCTTTCATTAAAGCTTTGGAACAGCCCCCTGAATTGACCCCTCTAATCTCCTCCAGGCTATATTTCTCACAGCTGCTCAGTATTCTGTCAGAAACACAAACTTGATCATCTTATTTCCTTGCATAAAACCTATATAGTTTCAACATCTCCTGGAAAGCAAGGTCCAATCCTTAGCATAGCACACAAGACCTTCCTGGAAAGGTGGCCTGGTCTGGTGGTTCTGAGAATGAGTTCTAGACCCAGACTGCTTGGGCTTCAATACATGTTTTCCTTCTAGTAGCTGTGTGGCCATAACTAAATATTTACAACAGCCTATAAAATGGGTAGCTTTTATTAATATTGTATGGTTTCTTCTTCACTTCCTGAACTTTCTTTCTGACTGCTTTGCAGTTACACGAGGGAATTTTGCAGTTTTATTTCTGTTTTTTAACTGCTGGATCTTTTAGGGAATGGATGTGTAAGATTTTCAGAATCTATGAGGACCTTCATATCATACAGTTTCCTGACAGACACAACATGCTCTCTCCCTGATCTTTTCTAAACTCCATTCCACTCAGCTCCTGCCTTTGGCATAATATCCTCAATCTTCTCACTGATGGGGGCCTTTGACCTGGACCCATCCAGGCTGTCTGGGAACAACTGGTACCTCAAGCTCAGCTTTCTTTCATGGGGCAACATGGAGATAGCTAGCTTTGAATTGAGCTATATGCCCATCAAATCAGAACACTAGGGTAGAAGGAGACAGAATATGAGTGACGAAATTATCATTTGAGGCCACAGGGGAAAGGCAGATAGGAACAAAAGAAAGCACCAATATCTATAGCATAAGGCGGAACCTCCTAAAGTTTATTCTGATTTTTTAATATACCGTATTTTAATTCTAATCAGTAATGTTCAATTCACTTTAATGTCCAGAAGTTGTTAAAAATAGAATTTTTCAATTTCAACTGAAAAATAAACTTTTATGTCCTAATTAAAGCATAATGGTATACTTTATCACATACTGTGAAGGTGATGATATGTGTTAAGGCTTTTGGTTTGTATTACCTCTGTGGGATCTTTATTTAAGGTGGCCATACACTTTGGTGCTTTTGAGTAAATACTGGTTCTTGCTACATGCTGAGAATTGATGAGTCATATCACCATAATGGAGATAAAATGAATCTGAAAGATTTCGGCTTAAATAACACAGTCGGTCCTTCTGCATCACAAACTTTTATTCCTTGAACTTGCACAATTATCCAGTTTGTGTTTGATGTATTTCATCATGACTATGTGAAGTGTTTCCCTTGCTCTGTATGCTCTTTATTTGTATTTTTGAAAATTATTTCAAAATAACTTGTTTGGACACTATGGGCCAGCTGAGAATACACTGACCTCTGTACATGCACATTGCAAGGTAGACTCATTACCTTTGTGGATGTAATGACACCTCAAAATATCAAGAGATGTGCAGTCTATTTCTGTGGTAAGAGCAAGGCACTGGTATCTATTGTATGTACAACAGAATATGATGCTTAGCCATGGGTGGGTTAAAAAAAAGATAATAGAATGAATTACAGTTGTGTTCAAGTGTAAGACTAAAGGTACTACCTCATATACCTAATGCAATGACTAATTAGAGCAAATAATTGTTTTTGCAAAGTCTACCTGAATAAAGACTAACAATAGCAAACTTATGACTTTTCTACACAATTGGTAAATTATTTTTTTGTGTGTGCTTAGAAATCAGTAGGTGGTTTACATTTTCGTTAGGAGCAATGGAAGCTTCATGCTTTCCCCTATTCCGAAACTATTTTTATTTAGCACTTTCCTTAAAAGCAACTCTGGATGTATTAGACTCAAATAATTACATATCTTAGGGACACCTGGGTGACTTGGTCAGGTAAGTCTCAGACTCTTGATTTGGCTTAGGTCATGATATCATGGTCATAGGACAGAGCCCCACATCGGGCTCTGCACTGAGCATGGAGTTTGCTTGGGATCTTCTCTTTCCCTCTCTCTCTTACCTCCTCCCCTTTCCCAAAATAAATAAATAAATATTTTTAAGAAATCGGAAATCTTAAAAATTATGATTAGGTGTTTTGTTTTTTTCTAAATTAAGTAATACCTGATGTGATTTAGTAGTTTTTAGGCCCCATATTAAGAAAACATGTAGAATGGGGAGAGATACATGAGAATGTAAATGAGAAAATCTTATGTCACATCTGCATTATTGATAGGACTAGAGGACAGTTTATTTTGATTAAAGTATAATGGTTAAAGAACAACTTTAACAACACAAGTTATTGTTCTCTTTTTGGCAGATAAAATGAAATCTTGGTAATTAATAATAAATTGGCAGTTTGAAAAATTATTCCTGACAATGAGAAAAAAACAGGTGGCATTTTTTTGATGCACATAACTAACAGATGATAACAAATATTTTGATAAACAGTGTGACATAATTGATAAAATATTTAAAATATTTAAAATGCCCAATCTCTGGAACCAGATCATTGGGTTCATATTTAAATATTGATACTTAAACTAGCCATGAGACTTTGGTTGAGTTACCTCACCCTTTGCCAGTTTCTCTGCCCATGAAGGGTGGGTAATAATAGTATCTACCGCTAGGGTGGTTATGTCTTTGGGGGGGTCTCTAAGTCCACCCTCAGGCTTGATGATCTGCTAGAAGAACTCCCAAGATTCAGCAAAGCTGTTACACTGATAGTCATGAGCCATTACAGTGAAAGGAAACGGATTAAATCAGCAAAGGGTAGAGGCACATGAGGCAAAGTCCCGCTGCCAACTTCCAGGTGTTCCCTCTCAGCGGAATCACATGCGGATGTGCTTCATTCTCCCAAGAACAATGGGTGACAACTCATTGGGTGAAGTGCGGTCAGCCAGGAAAAGAGCTCAACTGAACTTTGGTCTCCAGAGTTTTAATGGGGGTCAGTCATGTAGCTTCATTAGGGGGTTAGTCACGTAAGCATGCAGCACCAGCTGATTAACCTCAGCTACTCAGGCTTCAACCTCCCCTTACCCCCAAGCAAAAACAGGTGTTCACCATCAGTGTATCCGGTCAGAGTGCGCCAAGGTGCAGACATACAAAAACTCTCTTATCAGGCAGACTATTCCAAGAGCTCAGAGTTTATCTTCCAGAAGCTAGCCAAAAGCCAATCCTGAAGATGGACCTTTCACTGGATTGTGCAGGGTATAATTAATTCAGGTGACCAAGAAAGTGCTATGTCCCATGACGTTGTGAGGACGGTAAGTCCTTAAGTTTGGAATGGTGGGCGTTATGAACAGATTAAATACTTTAGGCAGGTCAACTTTGGTAAGGGAAGTTCCCAGCCAACCACTACATTCTCACATTTTGTCCTTTGTCCTTTACAGAGCTCTGAAGTCAGCAAAGCAATTATAGAAGAGCCAGAGCTATTTGAGGAATACAACAGTAAAGCAGGTATGAGTGATTCTCAGTAATTAACACATAATGTTTATTTAGATTGATAATGAATTCAAAGTTAAAGCCCCATCATTAAAACAATATTTTACAAAAGTGCCATTGTGGAGTCTTAGAATATGTGCAACTGCATGTTATAGATGGGTGACCATATCCTAAAGAGGAATTGATATCTATGTATACATTAAATTTGTTTTGAGTGTTTCAGTTAGGCAAGGCCCAGATATAAATATGAAGGAATTTAATAATAATAATAATAATCTTTTTTATTAAATCAACACATATTCATTAAAGGCCTATTATATGGCAAACACTCATCGGTGGGGTAATTGATGACTTTACAGAACAAAAGAGACATGGCCCATTGCTGCCTGCAAAGTACTTGTGGAGGTAACAAATATCAATATAGGAATAAAAACAGTGGTAAGTGCAATGAAGAGAAATAGCAGAGTTTGTGGGAGAAAGTATTGGAAGACAAGGGATGAATCTATTGTGGACCTTCCAGAGGGTATTTCTCTGGAAAATGCCATTTAAACAACAGAGGGTATTTCTCTGGAAAATGACATTTAAACTAAGCGCTGAAGTATAGGGAGAAGTCCCAGAAAGATGGAATAGCAGTGAATAAACAAAATAATTGATAAAAGGAATAAGTACCTATGGCAAAGTCACAAAGCTAGAGAGAGGAATAAGATGAAGCCAGGTTGATAATTGAATGAAAATGAGTATGGGAAGTGGGCTTGTCGCATAGGGCCTCAATGGCCTTAGTAAGGGGTCTTTGTCCCACCGTTGCCTTGGCTACTTTCTGCCGTTGGCATTTCTGTGCAATGTCATTTAGTCTTCTCTCCTGGTTCCCTGGATATAGATGCCTTGAAACCTATCATCTAAGCCTACCTTCCTGCATCTGCCAAAGTACTATGTAAATGTCTTGATTGTTGGAAAGAGGTTCTCAATGTGTTCACTGCTTTGAACACTAGTTCCATGACATGTTCTGCATAAAGTGGTTTGGAATCAAGAAGTTCTGAAATTTTCTGATAACTGTAACACTGTTGGGAGCTTTAACATGGTAGAGGTTTTAGAACCTATAATAAATAGTAAATAACCAAACAAACATATATGTCTATGTCTATATGTATGTGTGTGTATACCTTTATTTAACCTGGTATTTTCCAAAGATATTTTCAGGTTTACATTAGAAGATTTTTCAGAAGTTTCTTCCTTGGAAATATGCATTTTAAGAGGTTCCCTATACTTCTGAGACTGGCCTGCTTTTAGGCAATTGACATTAAATTATATTAGAAAATTTACTAGAAGCTAGATAATTCAAGCTAGAAAAAAATCTGTTTGCTTCAGTTCTTTAGCTTTTTCAGGCAGATGATTTTCTTGACCTGAATTATATGGGTAATTGCTTCAATCCTGATTATACTTTTCATGTGAAAATAATATGGAATAAAGTCTTACCAAATAATTCTCAGTATCAGTATTAGTAATATTTGTTCTCTTGAGTCAGGCAAAGAAAAACCATTAGGAAAAGTTTGCATCTCAGCTGCCCTGAATCTTATTCCCTTCCCTTGAAAATGCTTATTCTTCTTCATTTATGAAATTATCATAATTTTTAAAAGTCTTCACATTAGGCAAATGACTTGGGGTAATGCCTACCTTAGCACCTAAAGAATGATTTGATTTTGTATAAAATGTGGATATTTTGTATTTATAGCAATGAAAGTTTCAGTGAGCCAGAGTATTACAGTTAACCTATACTAATTACAGAGTGTCTTGGAAAGGGCATTGACTTTTTTAGATCAATTCAGCATCAGTTCAGGTAACTATTGTTAAAATAGTAAGAATAGTAAGATAAAAACATGAAGAATTCCCTAGGATTTCATAACTTAGAAACAAAAAGCCTTGTTTCATCCCAAGAAAGACCAGAAACAGCTGTCCTTTAATTACTACTCTTGCCATTTGCTTTCTACTAGAGATGTCTCAAATTTGGAATCTAATTAGAAATCTTAATTGAAAATGGCTTGAAAAAAAGGAAAAAGAAAAAGAAAGTAAAGAAAGAAAAAGACCAACATGGAAACATAAAAGTAGGGATAAAAATAGAAATGGTAATATTTCAGCCAGATTGAATAATCGCCTATCTTTTAAATGAGTTAGCTTCTGGGGAGCATGTTATCTGGCATGAAATTGAACTTTACTATTCCCTCTCTCAGGAGGGATTTTCTCAATAAAATGACTTGTATTTCCGTCTTTATAAACTGTAATTTGTAGGGACTATATTTTGCCCATGATAGAAGCAATGGTTTTATTTTACTTTTTGTTTGTTTGTTTATAGGTAATTTTGTTTAAACAAATAGTTTATTGTCAAGTTGGTTTCCATATAACACCCAGTTCTCATCCCCTCCTCCATGCCCATCTCTCCCCTCACCCCCACACCCATCAGTCCTCAGTTTGTTCTCAGCATTCAAGAATCTTTCATGGTTTGCCTCTCTCCCTCTCCCCCACTATTTCCCCCCTTCTTCTCCCCCTTGGTCCTCCGTTAAGTTCCTCCTAAATATCCTATACGTGCAATCATATGGTATTTGTCTTTCTCTGACTGACTTATTTCGCTCAGCATAACACCCTCAAGGTCCATCCATGTTGCTACATGTGGCCAGATTTCATTCTTTCTCATTGCCATGTAGTATTCCATCGTATAGATAAACCACATCTTCTTGATCCATTCGTCCGTGGATGGACACTTAGGCTCTTTCCATGTTTTGGCTATTGTGGAGAGTACTGCTATGAACATTGGTGTACATGTGCTCCTATGCATCAGCATTTCTATATCCCTTGGGTAAATTCCTAGCAGTGCTATTGCTGGGTCATAGTTTCCTTTGCAGTGCAGAAGCTTTTAATCTTGATGAGGTCCCAACAGTTTATTTTTGCTCTTGATTCCCTTGCTTTTGGGGATGTGTCAAGTAAGAAATTGCTGTGGTGGAGGTCAAGAAGGTAGTTTCCTGCTTTCTCCTCTATGGTTTTGATGGTTTCCTGTCTCACATTCAGGTCCTTTATCCATTTTGAGTTTATTTTTGTGTATGCTGTTAGAAAATGATCTAGTCTCATTCTTCTGGATGTTGCTGTCCAGTTCTCCCAGCACCATCTGTTAAAGAGGTCGTCTTTTTTCCATTGGATACTCTTTCCTGCTTTGTCAAAGATTAGTTGGCTGTATACTTTTGGATCCACTTCTGAGTTCTCAATTCTGTTCCATTGGTCAATGTGTCTGTTTTTGTGCCAATACCATACTGTCTTGATGATGACAGCTTTGTAGTAGAGGTTAAAGTGTGGGATCCACCCGTTTTGGTTTTCTTCTTCAGTATTACTTTGGCTATCTGGGGTCATTTGTGGTTCCATACAAATTTTAGGATGGTTTGTTCTAGCTATGAGAAGTATGCTGGTGCAATTTTGATTGGGATTGCATTGAATGTGTAGATTGCTTTGGGTAGTAATGACATTTGAACTATATTTATTCTTCCAATCCATGAGCATGGAATGTTTTTCCATTTCTTTGTGTCTTCTTCAATTTCCTTCATAAGTTTTCTATAGTTTTCATCATACAGATATCTTATATCCTTGTTTAGGTTTATTCTTAGGTCATTTATGTTTTTTTATGCAATTGTGAATGGGGTCAGTTTCTTGATTTCTCCTTCTGTTGCTTCATTGTTGGTGTATAAAAATGCAACCGATTTCTGTACGTTGATTTTGTACCCTGCAACTTGGCTGAATTCTTAGATCAGTTCTAGTAGGCTTCTGGTGGAGTCTGTCGGGTTTTCTATGTAGAGTATAATGTCATCTGCCAAAAGTGAGAGGTTGACTTCTTCTTTGCCAAGTTTGATGCCTTTGATTTCCTTTTGTTGTCTGATGGCTGATGCTAGGACTTACAGCCCTATGTTAAAAAACTGGTGAGAGTGGACATCCCTGTCGTGTTACTGATCTCAGTGGGAAAGCTCTCAGTTTTTCCCCATTGAGGATGATGTTAGCTGATCATAGATGGCTTTTATGATGTTTAAGTAATATCCTTCTGTCCCGACTTTCTCGAGGGTCTTTATTAAGAAGGGATGTTGTATTTTGTCAAATGCTTTATCTGCATCTATTGACAGGAATATGGTTTTTATCTTTTCTTTTGTTGATGTGATGTATCACATGATTGATTTGTGAATGTTGAACCAGCCCTGTAACCCAGGAATGAATCCTATTTGATCTTGGTGGATAATTCTTTTTATGTGCTATTGAATTCGATTTGCAAGGATCTTGCTGAGGATTTTTGCATCCGCATTCTTCAAGGATATTGGCCTGTAGTTCTCTTTTTTTGCTGGATCTCTGTCTGGCTTGGGAATCAGAGTGATGCTGGCTTCATAAAATGAGTCGGGGAGTTTTCCTTCGCTTTTTATTTTTTGGAATAGCTTGAGAAGAATTGGTATTAGTTCTGTTTTAAACGTCAGGTAAAATTCCCCGGGGAAGCCATCTGGTCCTGGACTCTTATTTGTTGGGAGATTTTTGATCACTGATTCGATTTCCTCACTAGTTATGGGTTGGTTCAGATTTCCTATCTCTTTTCGTGTGAATTTTGGTAGTGGATGTGCATTTAGGAATTTGTCCATTTCTTCTAAGTTGTCCAATTTGTTGGCATATAAATTTTCATAGTATTCCCTGATAATTGCCTGTATTTCTTTTTTTTTTAATGTTTTATTTATTTCTAGGAGAGAGAGAGAGAGACAGCGTGAGCAGGGGAGGGTCAGAGAGAGAGGGAGTCACAGACTGAAACAGGCTCCAGGCTCTGAGCTGGCAGTCAGCACAGAGCCCAACGCGGGGCTTGAACCCACGAACCGCGAGATCATGACCTAAGCGAAAGTCGGATCTTAACGGACTAAGCCACCCAGGCGCCCCAAATTGCCTGTATTTCTGAGGGGGTTGGTTGTAATAATTCCATTTTCATTCATGATTTTGTCTATTTGGGTGCTCTCTCTTTTCTTTTTGAGAAGCCTGGCTAGAGGTTTGTCAATTTTGTTTATTGTTTCAAAAAACCAACTCTTGGTTTCATTGATCTGTTCAATTGTTTCTTTGGTCTCTATGTTGTTTATTTCTCCTCTGATTTTTACTATTTCTCTTCTTCTACTGGGTTTAGGGCATTCTTGTTCTGCCTCTAGTTCCTTTAGGTGAGTTGTTAGATTTTGGGCTTGCACATTTTCTAGTTTCTTGAAATAGGCCTGGAGTGCAATGTACTTTCCTCTTAGGACTGCCTTTGCCGCATCCCATAGATTTTGGATTTTTGTGTTTTCATTTTCATTTGTTTCCATATATTTTTTAATTTCATCCCTAATTGCCGGATTGGCCCATTCATATTTTAGTAGGGTGGTCTTTAACCTCTATGTTTTTGGAGGTTTTCCAGGCTTCTTCCTGTGATTGGTTTCAAGTTTCAAAGCATTATGATCTGAGAGTGTGCATGGTATGATCTCAATTTTTTTATATTTATTGAGGGCTGCTTTATGTCCCAGTATGTGATCTATCTTGGAGAATGTGCCACGTGCACTTGAGAATAAAGTAAATTCCCTGGCCTCAGGATGTAGAGTTCTAAATATATCCGTCAGATCCATCTGGTCCAATGTGTCTTTCAAGTCCATTATTTCTTTAGTGATTTTCTGTCTGGTTGACCTATCCATTGCTGTAAGCAGAGTATTGAAGTTCCCTGCTATTAGCACATTCTTATCTATAAGATTGTTTCTGTTTGTGATTAATTGTTTTAGATATTTAGGTGCTCCCATATTCAGTGCATAGACATTTATGATTGCTAGTTCTTCCTGATGAATAGACCCTGTAACTATTATTTAATGCCCTTCTTCATCTCCTGTTACTGTCTTTAATTTAAAGTCCAGTTTGTCTGATAAAAGTATAGCTAATCCGGCTTTCTTTTGATTTCCTGTGGCATGGTATATATTTCTCCATCCCCTTACTTTTAATCTGAAGTTATCTTCCAGTCTAAAATGAGTTTCTTGTAGACAGCATATAGATGGATTTTGTTTTTTTATCCATTCTACTACCCTATGTCTTTTGATTGGAGCATTTAGCCCATTTACATTCAGTGTTATTATTGAGATATGTGGGTTTAGAGTCTTTGTGTCCTTTGTGGGGTTCATGTTTGTGGTGGTGTCTCTGGAATCTTTGTTCCTTGCAACATTTCCTTCAGAGCGTCCCCCTCAGGATTTCTTGTAGGGCTGGCTTAGTGGTGACAAATTCTCTCAATTTCTGTTTATTTGCAAAGATTTTTATCTCTCCTTCTATTTTGAATGACAGGCTTGCTAGATAGAGGATTCTTGGCTGCATATTTTTTCTGTTCATCACATTGAAGATCTCCTGCCATTCCTTTCTGGCCTGCCACGTTTCAGTAGATAGGTCTGTCACCACTCTGATAGACTTGCCTTTGTATGTGAGGGCCCTTTTCTCCTTAGCTGCTTTCAAAATTTCCCTTGTCCTTATATTTTGCCTTTTTTACTATGATATGCCTTGCAGAAGGTCGATTCAGATTACGCCTGAGGGGGGTCCTCTGAGCCTCTTGTATTTCAACGTGTACTTCTTTTCCCAGGTCGGGGAAGTTCTCTGCTATAATTTGTTCCAGGACTCCTTTAGCACCTTTCCCCCTCTCTTCCTCTTCTGAGATTCCTATGATACGGATATTGTTGCGTTTGACCGTGTCGCTGAGCTCTCGAACTCTTCTTTCCTGTTCCTGGATCAGTTTGTCTCTTTTTTTGTCAGCTTCTTGTTTTTCTATAATGGTGTCTTCTAAATCACTTATTCTCCTTTCTGCCTCTTCAATCCGTGCATTAGAGGCCTCTAATTTATTACGTATCTCATTTATCGCATTTTTTAAATTCTTCATGCCTATTTATATTCTCCACTTTTTCTGTAGCCATAGTTTCTTTGATGTCCCTTATGTTTTTTTCAAGCCCAGCTATTAATTTTATGATTATTAATCTAAAATCTTGTTCATTTATGCAGCTTATATCTGTTTTGAGCAGTTCATTAGCTGTCAATTCTTCTGGGAGTTTCTTTGGGGGAGAGCTTTTTCGTTTCGTCATTTTAGTTAGTTTTCTGGCTCTTGTTAGTTTTAAAGATCTGTTATGCTGTCTGCACCTGTGAGTGCTGCTGTATCCAGGGAGACTCTTTGACTGTCCAGGGCCTATCCTTTCAGTGAGTGTTTTTTGAATGGTATCTCTTTTTCTCTCTTGTTGAGACCTTGGTTATTTTGTTTTCCTACTCGTAGTGATATTTGGGACTCTCCACCATGTGTACTTTGGCTTGTTTCTTGAAGTAGCCCTGCAGAGGAAAACAGACTGACGAACACACAGGGAGCAGGAGCACACAAATGCACGGACAAATCCGACTAACATGCAAACTGAGAGGGACAGCGAAAAAGTTAAAAGACGGAGGAGGGAGGGCGATTAATAGAAAATTAAAAAAATTCATAAAAAGGTCAAAAGGAAGAAAAGAAAAGAAAAAAAGAAGAAAACCGATGGACAAAGAACGGTTTAAAGCATATAACCGGATTTCCCAGCTACAGTTAAATAGCCATGTGTATGCAGTGTGGTTGAAGAGCATAGAGACAGAGAGAGAAGACAGGGTGGGGATGAGGCAAAATTGGAAATAGAATGAACAGGCAAAAGGGATAAGAAGCTTTTTTCAAAGAGTTGAAGGGTGGAGTATGGTTTGTTAGGTGAGAGAAGGATGCTGGTGTTATCCAGAGAAACTATATAGTCTAATTACTCCTGAGAGAAAGAGATGAAAAGGTTGGGAAGTGTAGAATTTACTACAGAATGAACTAAATTTGATTGTTTAAGCACGCCGGTGACCAGAGGTAGTCAGGTCAGTGTTCTGTGGGAAAAAAGAAAAAAGAAAACAAAACAAAACAAAACACATACAAAAACCAAAAAAGGGAAAAGAGAGGAGAGCAGCTCTCAATCAGGGATGGGTGTGGTGTGATCCAATGCGGCAGGGGGGAGTTCTGCCTTGGCGGTTGTAGGGAGGAGAGTGGCGGCGCTCCACCTCGCTTTTATAGGCGTGTAAACTCCCTGGCCAGGGGCTCAGCCAAAGTTTGTTGTGCTTTTCAACCCAGGCCAGTCCCAGCCTCCAAATCCCAGTCCTAGTGCCCAGCTGAAATTGCCTCAGGCGATCCCCTGGCTTCCCCCTCAGGGCGATTCCAATCTTCCAGGCGAGCTCTGGGGGGTGGAGCCAGAAGCCGCTACTGCCTTTTCCTCCGGGTGGGGCTGGGGGGCCTGGGCGGGGCGGGGGGCCTTGTCTGCAGCCTTGCTGAGCCCGCTGGAGTGAGGAAATCAAGTTCCTTCTGTGTCTCTTCACCCAAAGCACAAACTCGCGGTCAAATCTGCCAGTTTTTAGCTCTTTGCCTTCCCTCTAGAGCTCCAGCCAGCTAGGAGCACGGCCGCCAGTGCCTGCACGCGGCTCCTCCAGGGGTCCAAGCCCACCGGGAAGCCAATGGCGGCAGGAGTGCAGCTTCTCCCAGCCAGCCAGGAGCCAGCACAAAGAAGCAACCCGCGAGCAAAGCCCCTCTGGGGCGAGTTGGAGGCCTGGTGCACAGGTATTTGGTGCGCAAGGTCTTTCTATGCCCCGAGCGGAGGTTTTTCCCCCCAAGCGGAGGTTTTTCTGTTTCGGACTCTCTTTTTCCCCTCTCACTCCCTGCAGAAGGGGGGTGGCTGGTCCCTCCAGTCTCCAATCCAGGCCCGATTTTATCTTCCCCAGTTCGCACTCACGTTAGAAGGCTTTCTCAGTGGAATCTGCGTCCTTTTTCTCCCAATCTCTTGGGTTTGGTGCGGTTTCCTATGGCTTCAGATCTTTTCCGTGTGATGCATGGACGGGAGTGCAGGTACGGAGCTCCCTACGTCTCCCTCTCTCAGCTTCTTGTTTTTCTATAATGGTGTCTTCTAAATCACTTAATAATCTTTTCTCCCTTTTCAATCTGTGCTTTGGACACCTCCAGTTTATTATGTATTTCATTTATCGCATTTTTTAATTCTTCATGCCTATTTTTGTTCTCCATGTTGATTGTAGCCATAGTTTCTTTGAGGGATTCTATGCTTTTTCCAAGCCCAGTGATTAATTTTATGATTATTGTTCTAAAATCCTGTTCAGTTATGCTGCTTATATCTGTTTTGAGCAGTTCATTGGCTGTCAATTCTTCTTGGAGTTTCTTTGGAAGAGAGCTCTTTCGTTTCATCATTTTGGTTAGCTTTCTGTCTCTTGCTAGTTTTAAAGGCTTGTTATGCTCTCTGCACCTGTGAGCACTGCTGTACCCAAGAAGACTCTTTGACTGTCCAGGACCTATCCTTTCAGAAAGTGTTCTTTGAATGGTATCTCTTGGTCTCTCTTGTTGAGACCTTGGTTATTTTATTTTCCTACTCATAGTGGTATTTGGGACTCTCCACCATGTGTACTTTGGCTTGTTTCTTGAGGTAGTCCTGGAGAGGAAAACATACAGACAAACACACAGGGAACAGAGGGACAGAAACGTACAAACAAATCCAACAATCACGCTAACCAAGAGGGAAAACTAAAAAGTAATGAGAAAAGACAGATGAGGGAAGGCGAATGATAGAAAATAAAAATACGTAAAAAAGTCAAAAAGAAGGAAAGAAAAGGAAGAATGAAGAAAACCAATAGACAAAGATCAGTTTAAAGCATAGAACCAGATTTCCCAGCTACAAATAAACAGCCGGGTGTATGCAGTGCTTGTTGAAGAGCTAGAGAAAGAGAGAGATGATAGGGCGGGGATGAGGCAAAATTGGAGATAGGATGAACAGGCAGAAGGGATAAGAAGCTTTTTTCAAAGAGCTAAAGGGTGGAATATGGTTGGAGAGGTGAGAGAAAGAAGGTGGTGTTATCTAGAGAAACTATCTAGTCTGATTACTCCTGAGAGGCTTTGTTATACCACCATTAAGAGTTCCACTGGTCGATGCTTCCCTGTTGCTGGTGGGGGGAGGGGGGGTTGGGGGGGTTGTTGAGTGGAGGGTGGGGGAAGTGCTACAGCCTCAGATCCGCTGGGGTCAAGCAGTAATACAACCCGAGTGTGTCTGGGGATCCTAGCAATTTCAGGTCACAGAGTCTGCGTCGCCTCACCCCACCGCAACCACTTTACCGGCCGCCCCGCTTCAGCAGGCAACTTTTCGCTCACGCAGCAGCCGTTTCACCAGGTGCCAGCAGCACTTCACAGGGTCGCCACCACCACAGCTTCAGTGGGCCAGTGTCGCGCACGCCACTGCCGAGAAGCAATGGTTTTAAAGAGTTGAGGCCTTGGTTAAATCCTTGTTCCCTAACTTGTTTCCTGTCTGACGTTGGACACATTTTCTAACCATTTTCAATATCAGTTTACCCGTCTCTAAAATGGGATTTTAAATCCCATGCAGCATGGTTTCGGTCTTCTTTGTCTTTTGACTTCCACACTGACTGGCATATAGTAGCAGCTCTAGATACATTAAGTTGTAAAAAGGAAGGAAAGTAAAGAAGGAAGTAACCAGAAACAAAACTAAATTTCAGAATACAGAAAAATAATATCTAGCACAGAATATTGCAAATACTAAACATTTAGAAAGTGCTTATTGATTCTGTACCCTGGAGGCAAAAACTTAATTAATGCTTTTACTCAAACTTTTTTTTCTTCTACATATTTTGGATTCTGCTCTTCCGATTGTAAACCCTGCTTAAAGGCACAGTGACATACTATTTCTGCATTACAGCACTTTGCATGCTCTTAGGCATGATAGCTGCTCAATTAATATTTGTTTAATTGAGCGCAACCACGAATGAACAGTGCAAGCAAGTGGATACCCCAGATTGTCCTAGTCTTGTTTACAAACACTATATCTAACATCCTATGCAGAAGCGGTTGTCCCTATGAATGATTTCTTTCAGTGATAGTATACCCACTTCCTGCTGCTTCTCCATGAAGTCTCCTCCCATCAGATTAACCAATTTCCTGTTGCTTGTGTATAGTCTACATTTGTAGCTTTTTGTCTTTGCTTGCATTATCTTTATTTCCAATATTTTCTTTTTTTCTTTCATTCATGTTTTCTTCTTCCACCCCTCTTCTCTTCTACCCCTTTTGTCTATCCCCACATTTTTGATATACAGATCTCTCAAAGTCCCTTTAAATATCGTCTCTGGGAAGCAGTTCCAGGTATCTCCTGAGATAATTACCTTAACCCCCCTTTTGTTTGTTTGTTGTTTACAGTTATTTGTCCATCTGTAGAAAGTGACCTTGACTTAGAGCTTGTGAAAACTCAGCTGTATATGTTAATGGCTCTTTCCTTCCATCCTCTACTCCATCCTGTTTCCTTTTATCAAAAACAAAACAAAACAAAACAACAACAAAAAACCCACCTCACCAAAGGAATGAGCCCCTTGCAGAGTTCACTGCTTGCTTCCACACTGGTGTCTGGGTTACTGGTGGGATAAATATAGGCCATGAGCACCAGGCTGCAGTCACATCAGTTGTCTGAGTCTGGTTGGGTTTCTGAATGTGTCCTTAGTTTTCCTTGCCATGTCCTCAGAGTCTGGAGTCTGGCTCTGCACCCAGTACTCCAAGTGCCTGGATTCCTAGGATACCTACAAGCATCCCATATCCTGTGGCCTTACTTTATTTTAGGTATCCCTCTCTAATTTATGATTTGGACATACACATGATGCTGAGAATTGCCCCTATACAGAAGCTACTACTGCTTCTCCATCCCTCACCCCAATCTCAAAGGAATCCCTATTTATTGATGCCCATTTAGATCAAACTTGAGTTTATCAATTAAGTCTGGTAATTGGACTCTTGGTTCACATAATTTTTTTAAAAAATCTTTATTTATTTATTTATTTAGACGCTTATTTATTTTTGAAGGAGAGAAAGAGCATGACTGGGGGAGGGGCAGAGGGAGAAGAAGACACCGAATCCAAAGCAGCCTCTAGGCTCCAAGCTGTCAGCACAGAGCCCAAAGCAGGGCTCAAAACTCACTAACTGTGAGATTGTGGCCTGAGCTGAAGTTGGAGGCTTAACCAACTGAGCCACCCAGGCGCCCCACTCTTGGTCTATATAAATCAATATTTTGTTCCCTGTTTTTCTTCTCTTTTACAGAGTGTGTTCTTTTTGCTTCCTTTCATCATTCTGCATTCCTTTTAGTTGAATTCACATTAATTATTACTAAAGCATTCCACTTGTACCTCTCTTAGTTCATCTTCCACTTTTCTAGCCATTTTAGTAATTATAAATATTAATAAAATCATTAATGTAAATATTAATAAAATCTTAATAAATTAATATTTATTGACCACTTGCTATATCTTCTAATCTCTTTGTTTTATTTATGTTCATTGTTCTAAAAATCTATACACAGGAAAATTCATGCTTTCTGGTGTATAGTTCTAGACTTTTTGACATTTTGACAAATGTAAACAGTCATACACACACCACTACAATTAAGATACGGAACACTTACATCACCTCCAAATCTTCTGTCTTGTATCTCTTTATGGTCAACCTCTCCTGCTCACCTCCAACCATTAGAAATCACTGATCTATATTCTATTTCCATAATTTATGTTTTCCAGAGTTATATAGTATGAAGCCCTTTGAATCTGGCTTCTTCCACTTAACTGTAGTGTGCTGAAGGTTCATCTAAGTTTGGAGGTATCAATGAAATATTGCTTTTTATTGCTGAGTAATACTCCATTTTATGGATATACTTTAAGGTGATTATCAATTCATCATTTGCAGAGATTTTGGGTTATTTTGAATTTTTAGTTAAAAAATATTAAAAGTAGATTTTTGTGTGACCATAAAATCCATTTCTCTTTGGGAAAATAAATATGAGTGAGACTGCTGGGTCATATGTTAGGTGCATGTTTATAAGAAACTGACAAGAAACTTTATAAACAAACTTTATAAGAAACTGAGAGAGATTTTTTTCCTAAGTAGAGATACTATTTTGCCTTCCTATAAGCAATGCATTCATGTTGTCTGCAAATAGAGACATTAGTTATTAGTTTTCAATCATAATTTCTTTTATATATATTTTAAAGTTTATTTATTTATTTTGAGAGAGAGAGAGCACAGAAGAGAGGGAGAGGCAGAGAGAGGGATAGAGAGAGAGTTTTTATTCAAATGATCAATTTCATCTGTTACTTTTTTTATCTTCATATTGTTGAAAATAGTTCTTTATTATTATGTTAAGGTCAGTGGTCTATAATGAAGTCTACTTTCCCATTCCCAATATTGTAATTTATAGCTTCTTTTTAGCTTGGTCCATCTGACTGGAGTTTATCACTTTTATTTATCTTCTCAAAGAAACAGCTTTTGGTTTCATTGATTTTTCTCAATTGTATTAATTTTCAATCTCACTGATTTCTGCTTTTGTTTTTATTATTTTCTTCCTTTTGCTTGTTAGACTTTAATGTACCCTTTCTAGTTTCCTAAAATGATAGTTTTAGATCATAGATTTAAGACTTTTCTAATATTAGCATTCTAACTTTCTGTCAGTGCCACTTTAGTTGCATCCCAAAGATCTCAATATTATTTTTATTTTTGTAAGTCAAATTATTTCCAAATTACTTTTGTAACTTTCTCTTTGGCACAGTGATATATAGAGGTATGTTGCCAAATTCTCAAACATTTGAATTTTCCAGATATTTTTGTTATTGGATTTGGGCCTAATATCATTATATTCTAAATTTACATGATTTCAATTAGAAAAAAAAGCCCCAGTTTTATGGCCCATGTCAAAAAATAGAGACTGCTTTCAGGTCAAAAGCACAAGGGAAATGGGAAAAAAAAATGCACCCTCATGTGTATGTTTCTCCATGTTTAGCTCCTTCTCACGATTTTCCTGCTGTTGTTTATTTTTTAAAATTCACAGGTAGCTTACATCTTGTGTTTGCTTCTAATCAGTGGAAATACAGTGTTTTGTTGCATTGGTCCATCTTTGCTAGAAATGGAATACTTAAAAATTTTGCACATATTTGTTTAATTCTTTCCACAATTAATTACACAGGTAGTGCCATTTTACCAACTTATGCTGAGGAAACTAGGATAGTGCAGTTGAGTAAACTGCCCAAGGTCCCAGAGTAAGTGGCGGAGCCTTGACAGTCTGGATCAATCATAGGTTTCTTAACCACTCCTATAGAACCTCTTTCATGACAAATTACTGTAACATGTGAGAGAACTTCACTGTGTTTACCAGACTAGCATAGAGTTAAATTATAAAAGAAAGACTCCAGAAACGCAGAAGTAGTCAAAGACACATTTATTAACTTTTCAGACAAAGGATTAAGGAGTAAAGAAATTCTCAGAATATTTTATTAAGAGGAAAAGTGCCCGGGAATGTTAAGTGCTAAAATGTGTATGTGTTGGGTGGGGAGGTGTGGAAATGGGGCAAGAGGGAGAGAAAGGTGTGGAAGTGGGTGTTATGTACTCTATTTAAGGACAGAAACTGGTACTTTGGCAAGGATAGAATATAAAAGAAATTGTTTCTATGTACACACTGCTTCCCATATAGTAGATGCTTAATAAATACATGTCATATGGAGTCATGACTATGGTATTTCCTTTCCTCACTTCTCCTTAGCTATAGGATAAAAGCAATCCTTCAAAAAGTTGGAGGACTTCAGCCTGAGATTGAGAAGATAAGAAAAGAAGAAGGAAAGGCTACAAATATTGTTTTATTCACTATTCAGAAATAAATTAATGGCATACATTTCACCTAAAGTTTGAGCTTGAAGATCATACTGTCTCAGTGTCAATCCTTGATATACTCTAGCTGATCCCAGAAGATTAACCCATATTACTGAGAGGACTTGTCAAATCAATCCATGATTTTCTTCAGCTCCAGAAGAGGCATTAGAGAAATACTAGATGAGTTTGCAGGTAGAACAATGGCTGGAACCTCACTGCTCAGCCTTGTTCTTTTTATAGATCTTCTGTGCAATTCAAGTTTAGCAATTGGATTCTCCTTCTTCTTCTTCTTCTTCTTCTTCTTCTTCTTCTTCTGCTTCTGCTTCTTCATATTATTTGCTCTTAATTTTATTATAGTGCAGTTTTACTGAGTAAACATTTTAAGGCAGAATATGTGATTGTGTACATATTGGCGAGTAAAGGACCTGCTTGTAGTAAGAGAATTAAGACTCGTTATCTGTATGGAGTAGGCAGTACGAATGAGAAAACTTAGTTATGCCATATTATATTCTTTGTAGATAACCCCAGGCACTTTATTAACTTCTCTGGAGAGCTAAAATGAAATTATAATAATGACACATATACATTTATTCTGGCCTGTTATAATAAAAAGCAGGAGATAAAATTTTAATTAAATTCATTATCGTCTTACTTTGAAATTTCAAATTTCAAAAGAAAATAAGCAACTATTCATCAGAAACTATAGATAATTTAGTCAATACTAATTGGAACTTGAATTGTATCATCATAAGGAATTCAGTCAGTTCTGTGAATTAATAACTTCTGATGTCTACATTAGAAATGTCCTGCGGTTATAATCAAAGTTTCAGTTTTAGTTTTGCTTGAGCACATGGTATTTAACTGGCCTTGGGTGTTTGTGTGTGACAGTGTTCATAAGGATTTGAGACATTTGATGTTCCTGAGACAGCACTTCCTCAGAGCCTTCTTCTTTAGTACATGTGAAAAAAAGAATCAATCTCCAGCCAAATTAAAATTCTCTCTGAACATCCCTGCTTCTTAAGATAGGCTTGAGATGGGCTGCTGGGAGTCATTATATTTGGAATATGTAGTTTGTTGAATAAAAGTATCAGAGGAAAAAACCTGTCATCTTAAGTGCAGACAATAAGCTCCTATCCTTTATTTGGTCTTCCAGATGACAGAGAAGGACATTAAAAAATACCCAAGCATCTAGCGAACTGTTACATAACTCTGTTGTGTTATTTCTTTAAACCTTTGCAGGGTGATAGCAAATTTTTTTAAGTGCCTTTGGGGCTTGAGACCAGGTTTGACAAGTTTTTGTTAAGTAGGCAGAATCCAATGTGTCACATGATGTATTTATAGAAGAAAAAATTTTCATGACATTTCTGTCTTTCCTGGCATATCCAATGAAAATTCCTGTTCTTTTTATAATAGGTGGGAAGCAACCAGGAGTGTCACACCCTGAAGAGAAGGGTAAAAAGTTTCCCTCAGAACAAAAGACTTTCTCTCTAGCTCCAGAATGGCCACTAGCCAGCTGGGCACATGGAGCTTTCCCACCTGGTTTCTAGGCCTCAGTGTCCCATCACTTAAATGAGACAACTGCTGGTTTCTTTAAGTCTTTTTAATGCTATGTTCTGTTAGAGCATTTTATTGTAGTATTTTTTATTATTTTATTTTAGATAAAGAGTGTGGACAGGGGAGAGGGACAGAGGAGAGAGAGAGAGAGAGAGAGAGAGAGAGATACCTTAAGCATGCTCCATACTCAGTATGGAGTCCACAGTGTGGAACTCGATCCCATGATCCTGGGAGGCTGGTCTGAGCCAAAATCAAGAGTCAGACACTCAACGGACTGAGCCACCCAGGTTCCCCTCGTTATATTATTTTAAATAGTGATGATGGATAGACATTTGTAACTAAATTCTTGCAAAGAGATGATTCATATTAAATTGAGCATGTTTTCATGTCTTCACTTTGCAATTCTTCAGGATGCTTTCATTGTTATGACAGACACGAGCAAAAACTAACAAATCAGATGGCCTACTAATGCGCTCCCTCTCAGGACATCAGGTCACTGTTATAACTACATAAATTATGGTTCAGATCTGGTGTAGTGCTGGGACAAAGACAACAGAGGTCTCGGGATTAAAGTGCCTTGTCACAGGGATTGACAGAGCCTCTCTTTTACTTTATATACAGTGGAGATCAACATTTTTCTTACCCTAATTTGAAACAAAGGAGCAGCAGGCTGACCTTTGATTTACAGTGAGCCAAAGGTAAAATCCCTCTGCTTGCTGTACTGAATTCTCTGGTCTGAGTTGATGCTCTGTGCTCTTTTTGAATGTCAAGATTTTGCTAGTTTCAATGAATATTCATTTAATACTCACTGTGACTTGGGACTATTTCTTGACTGAGATTGCAATCTCCAGAAGGGAGTCCCATGATTCAAAGAAGCAAAAGGAGAAAATATTACCTCTTTGTGAAGTATCCAGAATGGTGAATCTGGAGAATTGGATATGTTCAATCATCAGATTCTGTTTTTAAAATTCAATTATTTAGAATTTTTGTTCTTGATTCCTTTTCATGATTGTTTGTCCACTGAAAGTATATTCTCATCAGGACCAAGTAAAAGTTATAGGGATGAATATGTCTCAAGCAGACAGAATGTTATAAATATAAGTATAAAAATATCTACCATGGTGTGTTTTTTTGTTTGTTTGTTTGTTTGTTTGGTTTTTTCTCTTTCCTGGGGATTCTGGTACCTAGGCGTTAAATGCTATGTTGATATGTTATAGGTTTCCTGGAGATTTCAATTTTTAGGAAGGAAAATAATAAAAATAAAAAGATAAATAAAATAAATGTTTCCTAGCCCTTCCTCCTTTCTCTCTGCCCTAGTGTCTTTTTTTTTTTTTTACAACTCATGTAACTTTCCACTTCAAAATGAAATGGAAAATTACTCTTGGCTTTATTCCATTTTTTTTTTTTTTTACAAATAGTTTATTGTCAAGTTGTTTTCCATATAGCACCCAGTGCTCATCCCCACAAGTGCCCTCCTCCATGCACATCTCTCCCCTCCCCCCCACATCCATCAGTCCTCAGTTTGTTTCTCAGCATTCAAGAATCTCTTATGGTTTGCCTCTCTCCCTTTCCCCCACCATTTCCCCCCTTCTTCTCTCCCATGGTCCTCAGTTAAGTTCCTCATAATCTTCCTATACGTGCAAACATATGATATTTGTCCTTCTCTGCCTGACTTATTTTACTAAGCATAACACCCTCAAGGTCCATCCATGCCCTAATGTCTTTTTTAAGAGGTAATAAACGTTTGAAGAGCTTTGTATAGTAAAATTAAAAAGCGATAGCAGGTAGAATACAGAGAAGAAGTAGAAACTCACATTAACTTCCTTGTTTCTTCAGTTACTAAGTGGAACAAATTCCTTTTTAATCTTGAGTTTTTCACCTGTAAATCTGGAGTTACATCTTAAATTTGTTATAAAGATAAGTGTTATGCATATGAAGTGACAATACAGAGCCTGGCACATAATACATATTCAGAAAAGTCACATAAATACTCAGAAAATTGTGGTTGCTTTTGGATAAAATGAATTTCAAAAGCAGTAGTGGAGAAACTTTGTGAAGTGGATACTAGTAAAACCTGCTGTGGTTTGGTATTTAAAAGGAGGAAAAGGAAGTGTACTGTGCCGGTCAGTTACATTTTATTAAACCCTTTCCCCTCCTTCCTGTTTCCATGTGTCACTGTAGTTTGAACCACTGTGTATTCTAAACCCCCAGTCCAGGCATGTTCAGTAAGTTTCTGAACTCTAGATGATCCTGCTTTTGATGACATTAAGACATTAGTTCTTATTGTGAGCTGCCATATACATGTCCTGGCCAACCTCCAACACTCTCAAAAGTGTGGCATACAGTGACCTGTATGCCAGTTATTTTATAGAGGTATTTAATAGAGGTGCATTGGTCCTGATCCTGCCAAGAGCTGGGCAGCAAAGTAAAGACTGGAGAAAGCAAAAGTCAAAGGAAGAAAGAGTGAGGACAGAATCAAGTCTGGGTTAGGGGCAGCAGAAAAAGTTCAATACAAAGAGGCCAGTAAATAGATGAATAAAAAGGTAGGTAGGCGTCAAGGGCTTCAGACAGACAACCCAGGTTGTAAAATTCTGGGTAGAAAGGAAAGTACTATATGTAGGTCATAAGCCAGTGGCTGGAGAGACCGTAGCCCAGGCCAGGATCCATACAGCTCATGGCATCAGTCTAGAAAGTATGATTAAGTGAAATGGACCTTTAGCCCATATTGGCTTTTTATTTGGCGGAACTCCGTATTCACTTCTCTTAGTTTATGGGCATGCCATCTGGTCTTCTCTGTCTTAAAATGGTGCTTCTCATGCTTGAATGTAGGTAGAAATCCTCTATGCCATAATGCAGTTTTTAATTTAGCAGGTCTGGGGTCTGACTCAAGGTTCTGCATTTCTAACAGACTTCCAGCTTCTCATACTTCTGGTCTAATGACTGTGATTTGAGCGGCAAAGCCTTAAAAGACTGTTGCTGTTTGGTCTTGCTAAACCCATGGATCTTCTGTTCCGTTTCATGTCAGTGCTGCTTCCTTGTGGTAAAGCCCAGACGCTGGACTTTTGATCAGTCTGAAGCCTTGGCAACTCTTATCTTTATTCTTCTTGTGACAAAGAGGCTCACACTGAATTTAATATTGGTAGCAAAACCATACTGACAATTTAAAGAATTCAATGTTCTTCTGACACAGTTGGTTTTCTTGGGCAGAAATGTTGCCCCTGAATGTTAATTCATTGCTCTGACAGGAATTATGCTCTGCCTGGTCTGGGGCCTCATGAGAACCAAGGAAGGTCTTGACCTTAAATACATGCCTGATTTTTTTTTCAGGTAAAATATCAAATTTGCCAATTTATGTCTTTCCTCAAAAAGATTCTTTTTCCTGAAACCATTTTTTAAAAATTCTTTCATTACTTTCAAATGACATAAATAAGGATAAATCCCTGTTACTGAGAATAGGGGTCTGGTTGTAGAACTTTGAATATAATTATCAAACAAGGGTGGTAGCTTTCAGGGTATCCTGACATTTGTCATGAGAAAAAAGAAGCAGAGAAGGCAGAGGTAAATAGTATTCCTGGCTTTACCTCTTCCTGGCATTATATAGCATTTGGCTGATCCTTACAAGTCCTGTCCATCCATATTTCCTCTTGTAAATTGAAGGTGTTTTAGAGAGTTTTAAAGTGATTTGACATTGTGAATTATATCTGGTTCATCAGAATCCTGGCTCTAAAAGCTTTGGGACACTGACATGAAGTGAACAAGTTAGTGGGTTGGCTACTGAAGAGCTATACCATCACCATAATAGAGACTTGCTATTTTGTTTATATTTGAAATGGATAGGAATTAATCATTTATTCAACATTTTAGATCCAAGAACTGTTTGGAATGCTGAGAAAAAGCCACAGGTACGTAGTGTCAGTGAGCCTCCAACACCCCCTGCCTGGATGTCAATCTCAACAAGCTAGGGAACATCTTGAACCAGAGGTATGCTTAGAACACAGGCACAGCCCATCATATGATGCCTCGTATTCCTGTCGTCCTGGGATACCACCTAAACCCCAAGCACCTCCTGTCCCGTATCCTTCCCCCTTGTGTCACCCTCATTTTGCTATGGGTTTAGCCATGACTCAATCTTCCTGATCTTCTCACTTTTAAAATGTCCTTGGTGTCTTCTATTCTTATGCGAAACCGTTCCTTCAGCCCTCTACCTCTTCTGAAAATGTTTTCTTTGTCTTTCTGTCTTAATGGAAACCTGGTTTTCCGGGGTTTTCTGCTTCCCAGGTGCCTGCTCTAATACATACTGGTCACATACCACAGGGACTGAAGACTGGGCTACTATTTTCCTAGTAGTCACTGGAGGCCCCTTGAGATGTTAAGACCTGGTGTAAGATTGCTGATGTCTGGCTATACCACTCCTATACCCCTATTCATCATGCTCATTGGTGAAACTTCTGCTTTCTTCAGACTTTTCTACGAGATACAGGTCCTGCCTGTTATCTTCCTGGGAGATCTCAGTTTCCATGGGACTAACCCATTGAACATCCTTCGTGCACAGTTTCTTTTTCTTACTAGCCCTAGTGGCCAATAATACAATACCAATTCAGCCATCTACTTATGCCCAGGCAATACGTTAGACTTTTCATTACTCTGGACCGACTTATTCTCCCATCTTCCAATACGTTACAGCTTTCCCCTTTAACGAGTTTCCAATCCAACCTAAAAAAGAGGTTTAGTCATATTTGTATTATTACAATTGTGTATTATTACAAAGAGCTTCACTCTTCTCCCCCTGAATCAGCAGACAAAACCCCTACACTGTCCATGAAACTATCCTTCTTCAAAAGACTGCTGAGCAATGCTGGAGGAAGCTACATAGATATAACTATAAATCTGTGGTCTCCAGGCGCAGCTGCCCCATACAACTGTCTCCACATGTTCCCTCATCTGGTACTCTTAAAGACTAGCTCAGAACTCCACTTTTCTTCTTCAACCTCCTACCCAACTTCCTCCGCATTTCCTCACAACACATGACTTTGCCTTTTTGGTTAATTAGATTTATAATGAGTGTTTAGGATGGACCAAAGGTATAATGAAAAATATAGAAGACAGTGTGTACTTATTCAGTTTAATGAACAAAACCTTCTTGGTACATTTGAAGTTTCTTATGTTCCCCTTCCTGATCACATCCCTCACACTTGTTCCGCAAATATCACAACTATCTGATTTTAGTGTTTATCATGCATTTCTCTGGAGTTGTACTTCATGTGCATGTACTCCTACACAATATAGAACTATAGTACAATTTTCCATGTTGTAAAATTTTCTGTAAGTGCCATTATATCCCTTCTTCTGTCTTCCTGCCCCTCCTCACTCTTTCTCCTCTTTTCTTTATGAAGTAATCAATGTTGATGTATCAAGATCCATTTTATATAGAATTAATAGGCTATAGTATATTTGGCTACTTTCCTATTGATGGACATTTAGCCTGTTTCAATCTTTCTTTTTTTTTTTTATTGAAGCTGAGTGATTATGAACATTTCTTCCATTGCCTTCTGGTATGCATTTTCAATAATTTTCCTAACATAGAACCTTAGAAATATAATTGCTTTTCAGCTTAAATCATGGATATGAGAACTCATATTCTAAATATAAACATTTAATAATATAACTTTCCCTCTAAGCTCATTTTGATATGTAGCATAGTGATTTTATTCTGATTTAAACATGCAAATACACACATTTTTATTTTAGTTTATTAAGGTTTGTTTTATAACCCAGGACATAATCTTAGTGAATAGTCCATTTGTACTTTGAAGCAAAATATGTATTTTGTTGCTGGATGAATTGTCTAATAAATGTCAATGAGGTTAAGTTGTTAGTGGTGTTATTTAAGCATTCAGTATCCTCACTGATGTTCTGTCTACTTGTTTGATCTCTTGCTGAGAAAGGAATGTTGAAGTCTCTAAGTGTATCACTGTGGATTTGTCTGTTTCTTTTTCAGGTCTTTAAGTTTTTGCTCCATGTATTATAAAGCTCTGTTGTTAGGTGCCTTTACCTTCAGCATGGTTACATTTTCTTTTCTTTCTCTCTCTCTTTTTTTTTTTACATATAGTTTATTGTCAAGTTGGTTTCCATATAACAACCACTGCTCATCCCTACAAGTCCCCCCTCCATGCTCATCTCTCCCCTCCCCCCCAACCCATCAGTCCTCAGTTTTTGTCAGCATTTAAGAGTCTCTAATGGTTTGCCTCTCTCCCTCTCCCCCATCATTTCCCCCTTTCTTCTCCCCAATGGTTCTCCATTAAGTTCCTCCTAATCCTCCTATACGTGCAAACATATGATATTTGTCCTTCTCTGCCTGACTTATTTCGCTCAGCATAACCCCCTCAAGGTCCATCCATGTTGCTACACATGGCCAGATTTCATTGTTTCTCATTGCCATATAGTATTCCATGGTATAGATAAACCACATCTTCTTGATCCATTCATCTGTTGATGGACACTTAGGCTCTTTCCATGTTTTAGCTATTGTGGAGAGTGCTGCTATGAACATTGGGGTACAGGTGCTCCTATGCATCAGCATTTCTGTATCCCTTGGGTAAATTCCTAGCAGTGCTATTGCTGGGTCATAGGGGAGTTCTATTGTTAATTTTTTGAGGAAGCTCCACACTGTTTTCCAGAGGGGCTGTACCAGCTTACATTCCCACCAACAGTGTAGGAGGGTGCCCGTTTCTCCATATCCTCATCAGCATCTAGAGTTCTCTGATTTGCTCATTTTAGCCACTCTGACTGGTGTGAGGTGGTATCTCAGTGTGGTTTTGATTTGTATTTCCCTGATGAGGAGGGATGCTGAGCATCGTTTCATATGTCTGTTGGCCATCTGGATGTCCTCTTTGGAGAAGTGTCTGTTCATATCTTCTGCCCATTTCTTCACTGGGTTGTTTGTTTTTCGGGTGTGGAGTTTGGTGAGCTTCTTATAGATTTTGGATATTAGCCCTTTATCTGATATGTCATTTGTAAGTATCTTTTCCCATTCCATTGGTTGCCTATTAGTCTTGTGGATTGTTTCCTTTGCCGTGCAGAAGCTTTTAATTTTGATGAGGTCCTAATAGTTTATTTTTGCTCTTGAATCCCTTGCTTTTGGGGATGTGTCAAGTAAGAAGTTGCTGCCGTGGAGGTCAAGGAGGTTGTTTCCTGTTTTCTCCTCTAGGGTTTTGATGGTTTCCTGTCTCACCAGCATGGTTACATTTTCTTGATGAGTTATAATTTTGTCCTTATATAATACTAATGTGCTTTATATGAAATCTATTTTATCTGATATTAATATCACTGCAATTTTCTTTTGATTAATGTTTCCATGATATATTTTTTAGTCTTTTTACTTTTAACTTATCTTTCATTATATTTAATTATAACTATAAAGCATATAGTTAGGTCTTTTTAATTCAACTGATAATCTTCTCTGTCTCTTAATTGGTGTGTGTGTGTGTGTGTGTGTGTGTGTGTGTGTGTGTGTGTGTGTAGCTTGTATTTAATGTGATTATTAACATGGTTGGGTTAAAAACATTTTGCTACTTCTGGTTATTCCATCTGTCTTGTTCTTTTCCTCTGCTTTAAAATTTATTTCGTATGTTTTGTTACTCCATTTTACCTTCACTACTGGGTTATTATTTATATTTGTCTTTAAAAGTTATTAGCAATTATGCTCCAAATTACCATAAACATTTTAATTAATTACAGTCTACCTTCAAGTATGTTAGTAATATAATTGTATACTATACTCTTAGTGTAAGAACCGGACAATAATAACTCCCCATTCATTCCCATCATCCTTCTTGCTATTGATGTTATATATTATGTTTTCTTATATGCTAGAAGCGTATAATACATCACTACTATTTTTATTTTAGGCCAGTGGTTGGCAAACTCTGGCCTGCAATCCAATCTTGAATATTAATTAGTTTTACAAATAGAATATTATTGTAACACATCCATGCCTATTTGTTTGTGTATTGTCAATGGTTGCTTTTACACTACCACAGCCGAGTTGAATGGTTGTGACAGAAACTGTATAATCCAAAAATCCTAAAATATTTATTATCTGTCTTTAATAGAAGTGTGCCAAACTCGGCCTTAGACAATTATCTTTTATAGTCACTACAAGCAAGAAAAGGTGAAATTAATATTTACTTTCCTTTTTATCATTTATAGCATTTTCCATTTCTCTTGTAGATCCTAGTATCTCTTTGTTATGTCATGCTTGATGAAATTCCTTTAATATTTCTTGCAGCGTAGGTCTGCTTATGATGGATTTGTCAGTTTTTAGTTGTCTAAATAAAAGTGTTTGTCTCTCTTAATTTTTACAAATTATTTCTACTTTGTATAAAATCCTAGGTTGATGTTTTCCTTGTTTCAGAGCTTTAAAGATATCGCTTACATACTTTTAAACAAGACGTGCAAAATATTTTCTTTTTTGTTTTACTTACTCTATATGTAATTTAATTTGCCTTTTTTAAAATTTTGCCTTGGTCACCTTAGAATATTTCTCCTTATCTTCATTTTCAGTAGCCTATGATATACATAATAGCTTATGGTTTGTTTGATTTGCTTATTTGTTTATGGGGTAGGTGTGTCTGTGTGTCATTTCTCTGATGTTTTCTGAGCTTCTTGGATTGGTGTTTTGAAATTTAATATTTTTGGAAAATCCTAGGCTATTGTCTCTTCAAATATCAATTATTTTTCTTCTGAGATTCCACTACTACATATGTTTAGTTTGGTATTGTTTCATGACTTTTGAATATTCTCTTATGCATTTTCTTCTTTGTTTGTGTCTTTTTTCTTTTTTTCTTTGTGTTTCAGTTTGGGTAATTTCTATGGGCATGTCTCAAATTCACTGATTATTTCCTTGATGGTATCATAACTATTAGTGATCTATTAATGATCTTGTCAAAGAGATTCTTCATCTGTTTTTTGTGTTTTACATTACTAGGATTTGCATTTTGTCATTTCCAACAGTTTCTATCTCTGCTAAAAATTTCCATCTGGTCATACAAGTTGTCCACCTTTTTCATTAGAGTCTTTAGTATATTCAGTTTCTAACAGGTCCAACATTTGGGACATATATTACCCTGGTTCTCTTGACTGCTTTTTTTCCATCTTTTTCTCTTAACTGATCATCCTATTCTTCATCTTCTTTGTGTGATGTATAAGATAGTGGAATAGTAAATAGTACCTATGTGTCAAAGTGGGCATTCCTCTTTTCCTACTAAGCCTTTAAATTGAGTCAGTCTAGTCAGTAACAGTTCCAGGTTTGTATTTTGTTGTTACTATGACTACCTTCGGTGCCTTCAGTGCATCACCAGTTTCAAATAACTCTAACATTCAGTTCTACTCAGAGTGGGGTTTGGGTGGCTGGAGGCTGTTCTTCACTCTCTGCTTAAGGCTTTTCTTGGGAGCTTCTACCAAAGAGAGGCTTACTGTTCATGTTTTTATGCCTCTCCCAGTGGTAGGGTGCTGTTAATAGCTTCCTAGTGTTTATTGGACTGGTAGTTAGGAATAGAGACATTTTCTGTTGTCCTATTTTAGCAAAATCTAAATTCTTAGGTCTTGAGGATGAGACTTTTCAGTGGTCCTGTCCTTCTCTTAGCAATAGAGGATCAGAGAATCTCTAATAATCTGATAACAGGAAACTTCTCTGTACCTCTCTTATTTCTATCTGCTAATTTCAGTGAGTTTCCATCTATGCCCTGATGTCAATAGACTCTGCAGTTTTTGTTCTATAGGGGAGAGGATCCGAGTGGTATGTCTTTAGTGATTGCTGCTCCCCTCCCATAGGGTTGAATCACCAAGGGACCCTTTCTCCAGATTCCCACTTTCTTCCCAATCTTCCTCATGAGCCTCTGATGAGGATGAAGAAAAGTCTGTTAGTGAATGCAGGCTACTCTTGAGCTTATGGCTTTCAGTAGCTCTGTGCTTTCATACTAGCCCACCTTCGATCTTCAGTAAGTCATTGACTATTTTGGCTGAATTCTTATTACCAGCTTATGTGAGGCCTGATATCTCTTCCTCCCTTGGAAGGAAGCTCTGTTCTGTGAAGGCATTTGCCTTTTCTCAGATTTCAGGCTAGTTGGTTCCTCTGAGACTTCTGCTCTCAGATTAGTTAAAGAAACAATATGATTTGATATATTCAGCATTTTCTTGAGTTTATAGTGGGAGTAATAGTCTTTACATTTTTGTATATCCTAAACTGAAGGTGAACATTTCTGTTACAAATATATTTCTAGTGTCTAATTTGCTACTTCACTTTTTAAGGTATCTTTTACTTACAAAATATGTTTTTTTTTTAATGTAGTCAAATTTATTAATATGTCCTTTTTGGACTGTGCTTTTAAAGTCAGATTGAGAAGTCTTTGGACTCCACGGTTCTTAAATATGTTTTTTTCTTGAATGGAGAAAAAAATGAGGCCATTGGACAGAATATCCTCAAGTTTCTGTTAATACCTTTCAGATCATACCTCATTTTCTCTTCACTCCCCACTTCCTCCCATTATAGCAGGTTATAGCATCTAGATTTTTCCCTTGCCCCATCAATCCTCTCTCTCTTTCTCCTTAATCTTTAAGATTGAAAATTTAACTAAAATGTAACTGAAAATTTTAAAAAAAAGTATTTTTCTTTCTTCTTTCTTTGTTTCTGAAGGATAACTTCATCAGATAGAATTCTTGGTTAACATTATTTCCTTTCAATATTTTGAATATGTCATCACATTCTCTCCTTGCCTAAAAAATTTCTGTTGAGAAATCTGCTCATAGTCTTGTGGAGGTTCCCTTGTATATTACTTTTCTCTTTTCTTTTGATGCTCTTAAAATTCTTTCATTGTTTTTGACTAATTATATTGTGTCTTAATGTAGCCCTGTTTAAAATCAGCCTCTTTAGGATCTTCTGGACCTCATAGATCTGGGTGTCCATTTATTTCCCCAGGTTCAGGAATTTTTTTCAGCCCTACTACTTTAAATATATTTTCAGTTCCCTTTTCTTTCTCTTCTCTTTATGGCATAATCATAATGCAAATATTATTTCTTTTTATTTTGGCCTAAGTTTCTGCAAGCTTTCTTCACTCTTTTTTATTCTTTTTTTCTTTTTCCTCCTCTGACTGGGTAATTTTCAATGTCTTATCATTCAGGTGTGTGATTCCCTCCCCCCATGGTAAAATCTTCTTTTAAAAACTCTCTATTGAGTTCTTCAGTTATTATATTTTTCAACTCTAAGATTTCTATTAATTGCTTTTTTGATATTTTTTATTTCCTTCTCAAACTTCTTGTTTTGTTCATGCTTTGTTTTTCTAATTTTATTTAGTTATATGTCTGTGTTTTCTTGTAACTCACTAAACTTCCTTAGATAATTCTGAATTCTTTGTTTGATAGGTCATACATCTCCATTTATTTAGTGTCAGTTATTAGAACTTTATTCATTTCCTTTGGTGTCATATTTACTTGATTTTTTTTTGTTGTTGGTGGTGGTGTGATCCTTGTGTCCTTATTAATTCTACCTGTTTTTTTGTTTTAAGTAATGACCTCCTTTTCTAGACTTCTAGAGTTTTCTTTGGCAGAGACAGCTCTTCAATAGTCAGCTAAGTTTGGGTTTCTGGGTGTATCTCTGGTAATGTCCTTGAGCAGGTGGGGCCTGTCATTATGGTCTATTTTTGAGCAAAGTGACTATCCCATCTCTAAAGTGATGGCTGGGAGGAGGAGTTGTGCCACTGGCTGAGAACAGTTGGATAGTTTTATGGGCCTGGTTCCCTACCCTACTGAAGCTATAGGATGGGGTCGTCCATGCTTGCCTGGATTCTCTGATGAAGCTTACTAGATGATCAGGACTGGGTATGATATTTGGTAGTAGATGGAGCTATGACTTAACTTCCCTGTCCTGGCAGAGCAGTAGGATGAGACTCAGGACCTGTACAGTTTATTTGGTGATTTTAATCAAACCAGAATGTGCACTGAATTCCCTGGTTGGATGAGATAACTGGTTTTGCTCTGCAGATAGTGGAAGCCACAGGCTGTGTTCTCTGTTCTGGTGCCAGCACCACTGAATGTAGGGTGGTTGAATGGGCTATGCAGCTTTCTATATGCTCTGGCTAGGTTGCTTGGTTGGAGAGGCTGAAAGTTGTATTCAGGGATGAGGAGGATACAAATTAAATCCCCTGCCCTGGAGTAGTGAGAGAAGAAGCTCTAAAGTCATAGTGCTTTTTGTTTGTTGTCTTCGCTCAAAACAACCCCCATTCTAAGTTTCCTCATTAAACAGGGCCTGCCCGTCATGGTTTGCCTGCCCACCTCTTAGCTTCCTGGAGTTGCCAGCCCATCAGGTGAGATGGAGCTGGAAAATACTCTCTACAGCATATCTTAGCTCCATTGCCTAGGTGGTAGGGGGAGGGGCTATTCTAGGCCACTTTAAGTTTCCCAAACAGGCTCTCCTGTGGAGGGGAACTGGAGCTACCCTCAGCCTTGTCTATGAATTAATCCTCTTGTCTGTGCTTCGCACTGGAACCCTCCACAGGTGATACTGGCTTTGTTCTGGGGGTGACCACCTCTGCCTCCCTGACTCTCAGCTTGAGTATCACAGGTCTGCAAAGCTTCCAGGCCTTGTCATCAGAAGACTCTCTTAGCTCCCTTGCCCGGGCAGGAGGGGAGGGTGCCACTGCAGGCTAACCTCAGTTTCTCAAACGAGCTCTCTTGTTGGGAAGGGCTGGGAGCTACTCAGCCGTGTAAAGTCATCTTTTAACTTCACGACCTTGTTTATTTGAGAAACACCCATTAAGTAGAGTGATGACATTGTTCCCTCAGTTGTTCTTCGCTGCTCCTCCTCCTATCACGGCTCCTGCCTTTACCAGCTGACTCCTCCTCCTGGTCCCCTGAATGGTTTTGTGCCTTAGGGTTCAGTCTTCAGTCATCCTTTTTTTCACTACATGCACTTACTTTCAATGACTTCATTTGACTTTGACTTCACCCTTAGCCAATGGTTTACAAAAACATACTTTTCCAGCCTTAATATCTCTCCTGAAATCTAGGCCCATGTGTTCAAATGTTTTCTGAATATTTGAAGACATTTCAAAAACCACATGGTTAAAGCTGAACTCGTCATCCTTGACTAAAATCCTTCCTTCTTTATACTCCAGATAGTTTAGTGGTCGATAATTTACTGACTTTCACCTGAAATTCCTGTCTTTCATTGTGTCAGTTCTAAATTGCAGCTAATTCCATCATTAAGGCTAGATAACTTCATTTAATAAATGATCCTTTACCCTATTTAATAATTTTTTTTTGGAATCCAGATTCTCTTCTCTAGTCATCTGCTTCTATTTTGACTTAGATCCTCTTTATGATTTTATTTTCCTTGAAAATTAAAATAACCTCCAAGCAAGTCAGTTTCTTTGTTAAGTTGCCAATTTCTAGTCCATTTTTTACTTTGACACCCAGTAAACTTCCTAAAAATCAGATATAATTATGTCACTCTCTTAAAATAGATACATTTAATGTGGCACCTTTCTGCTTGAGAATTAGATTTAGTATCTCTAGCTGACTTTTTAAAATCTATTTGGGTGTGTAAAAATTTAAAGCTATTCTTGTGCGTGATCTCTACACCAGAAAATTTCCAATCGGCCCAGAAAAGGAACTACTGTATTTAACCATAACCATGGGTAAATGCTGTATTTACCACCTAGAAAATGCAGTGGTTTTTTAGAGCTTTTCTATTAATATAACTGATACCTTCTGAGGAAATACCTTGTTAACAGATATCAAATCTGAAATTTGTTCTCAAATGAAATGTATAGAATCATAAGAAGTTGTTATATGATCCTTGTCTTATGTATTTGGCTTTATCCTCTGTGAAATTGAATTTATTTTTCAGTTTTGAATGGATTATATGCCTAAAATGGGACCATATTAGTAATGTTTGTAGGCATCTTTAGTCCTCTCCACTTATCCAAAAGTACACACTCACCCTCACTCAGGGTTGACAGTTATTTTCTTAAGTATTCACTGTTAGTGTGCCAAGTTGTTAGTATTTATCTACATTGCCTTATTGAGGTCTCCTTTTCAATTTGTAAGATAACTTTTCAAGATTAGAGGTTGAGTTTTTGGTGAAGAAGTATAGTGAAGTTAACAAAGTTCTTGTATCTAAGTCCCACATGCATGGTAGTCTTTTCACAGATATTACCCCAGTCACGCAAATGAAATTGTCATAGGTTCTTGATAGAATGTGGTTCAATGAATAGGTGTCTGTTCTTATCAGAACAGACATCTAAATTAAATAGTTAAAAAAATAAAAAACATTATCTTAATTCAAAATATTATTTTTAAGTTGAAGAATTTGGTCTAATTAATTGATAGAGCAATGGCCCTTTACCCTGGCCTTCATTCCTGGTTGTATCCTGAGGAGGAAATGCATATTTATCTGCAACTTTATTATAATATTTTCTAAAGATCCAAGATGCTTTTGGAATTTAATTTTTACCAGATGATCTTTAAAAACCAGAGCTGAATTACAAATGAAGCTCCTTTGTTAAAATAACAAAGACTAAAGCTATGGATTTGTGAAGTTGGAGACCAAATCATTATTCTAAACCAAACTTGATTGCCACTATCTCTTTAAACAACAGTGGGCAGACATTTAAAGACTTTTTATACATTTTAATTCAGGTGGTAACTTGACTTAAAACAACATTGATTTTTTTTTTTCTAATTCATTCTTGGTCATATATATCAGGCTGAATATCAGAATGAATTTGAAGCTATTTGAAGCTGTCTGCATAACCGGGTATTAAATTCTTGAAGAGACTTTTTTTCCCCCATGCTGATTTTCATGATTTTGCTGTTACTTTAATTTCCCCTAGACCTTTAGCCGTTTAGAATTATTATTCATTATTTTTACCATAGAGCCTGATCATTAACCAATTAAAACTTTATCAGGCAGAGAAGTAAGACTATAGGTAATGATCAGGTTGGAAACTCCCTGTACTACTTGTTGGCTCATATTGGAAGAAGAGAGTCAGGCCAAATTATCTTTATGTCCTCATGAGTAATGTTCTAACAAGGGTGGATGGAGAGATGAGCATAAAGGGTAGATCTGATGGAAGGAATAATAGTAACCTTCACCTTGGCAAAACATGCTAATACTTTGACAAGATGCTATCTGCTCTTGCTGCTAAATTAAATGCATATTTAGTTAGCCACAGCCTCTATTGCTACCTACTGTTTTACAGAATGACCTAGAAGAGAAGAATATACCTTTCAGAATTTAGAAGTCCCTCTTACAATCATAAAATGATTGCATAGAGAATATCCATTTAACCTAGAGTTTATGATGCATAAATTAGGTGGATAGATCTTGAAAATAAAGGTGAGATAGGTAGGAAGTTGTCGTTTTGACCTACCTTTAGTTCTTAGCTTTATACTAAACTCTGAAATAACTAAGATTTTTACTGTTGCTGTTTCCTAAATACAGAGTTTCAGTGGATATCAGGCTTTTAGTGTGAAGATACATCTATATTAAACCAGGAATCACTGGCAGTGACATTTGGACGTGAAAATTTAGAAGATTAAACAACTGTGAACATTAATCATGGAAATCAAAGAGGAAGGAGCATCAGAAGAAGGCCAGCACTTTCTTCCCACACCCCAGGCAAATGATACTGGGGACTTCCAGTTCACAAGTAAGTTTGTGTGTTCCCCACAACATAGAAATGTTCCATAGAAATGTTCTCTTTAAAATCAAAGGCATTTAAGTTGAAAGCATTAGGACATAATTGTTACCCTAGACAGGTAGATTGTCACTGCTATCCTCTAGAGCATCACTAAGTCACATAAATAGAGCAAGCATGGAGATTTGGCCAAGATTTACATTTCGAAAGTAGAATTGTTTTCTTGTGCTACTCAAGTAATTAAAATCATTGGAAGAATTGTATGTTTTCTATCATGCTTCAAATCCTAGAGTTTAGGTTTTATTGTTTAGCATGGATTGTGTCTTTTCAAAAGATTCCTGTTGGCTGTTTATTTATTACTTTCAAATATCTGCTAAATTAAATGAGAGCATTTAATTTACACTATAAAAATAATTTTTAAAGGATAGCCTGGGTGGCTCAGTAAGTGAGGCATCTGACTCTTGAGTTTGGGCTCAGATCATGATCTCAAGGTTCCTAAGTTTGATCTCCACATTGGGCTCAGTGCTGACAGAGTAGAGCCTGCTTGGGGTTCTCTCTCTCCTTCTCTTTCTCTGCTCTTCCCCCACTGATGCATGTGCATGCACATGTGATCTCTCTCAAAAATGAATAATAAACATTCAAAAACAAAATAACCTATAGAAAATAGTATTGGTTGGATATGTTTTCTAAGAAATTTGGTTGTCAAAGCTTACAGCAGTTACTAATAATCTTTAAAAAAAATTTTTTTAAATCTACATTATTTGAAATGAATAGAGATCTACTTAGTGATTACCAGTCTCATCTCTCTTAAAAGTCTGATACTTTTAACCATATTTTGTGAAATGTCAACAGGAGAAAAAATAAATGCCTACTATGCAAAAACAAACAAACAAACAAACAAAAGTTAACCCTGTAAATAAAAAAGCAAATAGCTTTTATACAAAGAAATGGTTCTAACAATATTTAGTGACCCAATATTAGTAAATTTAAATTGTATTTGGTAAATGCACCAGTAGAAATATATAAGAAAATGATTTTTGTAATGTTTTTACATTTATTACCAAGTAGTTTCCTTTTTCACTAATTTTAGTTTTTCTTCCTTGGCCACCCATGAGTTGTAATAAGTGGTATCCAAGTCCTCATCCACTCTTGTGTAGGAAGACCCATGTTATCACATTTTACCACATTATCACTTAGCACAGTCTGATCGCGCTGCCTTCTAACCATTATAAGTTCCCATCTCTTTATTTGTTCTCAGACATTCTCTCCACTTCAGTCTAAGCCATTTTATTAGATTTCTTACAAATTATGAAAAAAGGAACAGAAACATTTATCAGAACATTGATTTGAGCTATCTATTAGTTGGCAGGATAATCACCACCATAATGTCCTTGACAACCTTACTAGAGATACCTCTTTCATTAATAATTCACTCTTCACAGCAGGCTGGAATGGTTTGAAAGAAAAATCTATATAGGAGAGTAATTTGGTGAGGTCATATTTTTTGAAGGCTTTGCCTCTGTCTACACTCATCTAAAAGAAACTAAAAATAGAAAAATATGTTTTAAATTTGCAAAGCTTACAAAAACCAGTATTTTTGAGTTTCTTTGGAGCTAACTTAGAGGTAAGGAGATCAGTCTTTAGTTACATTTAGTTCTGCTACAAATATTATGTTCTGCCCTGAGAACTGATGGCATATAAGTCTGGACAATTAACTGGGTTAATTCATTCTTCCAAATAATATATTTATATATCCTGGGTAGGGTGAAGCACAGTAGCATGTGTTGACATATCTTTGATAATGACTTAAATATCTTTAATCTGATTTTTTACCCATTTTTGATAGGTATTCAGAAGACTCCAAATGAACCACAGTTGGAATTCATCCTTGGTAAGGAATTCCATCTTACTTATACTGATAAATATAATAATAGTTTATATATACAGTATACAACCTTAGGTTGCTTATATCATTATATCATTGCTTATTATTATATAATTTACAAACTTTTATAAACATTTTTCTATAAAAATTCATTCTTGAAGGTGTTACTTGGAGGTAGGTAAAGATTAAAAGTACACTTATGATGGACACTGAGAAATGCTATGAAACTGTTGAATTATGTTCTACACGTGAAACTAATACAGCATTGTTTTTGTTGTACTTTAGTTTAAAAAGCAATAAAGCTGAGGGAAAAGAATTAATTCCATATCGTGTTACTTTCCCTAGTTTATGGGTAAATAATCTGAGCTTATGGTTCTGAAGTATTTTGAAAGCTCACTGATATCTTTATATTTTATTTGTAATGAGGTTTTATAGAATCATACATACATGTATTCAATTTCATATACAGAGACCAGATAGGCAAACCTTTAAATATTAATATACATGTTTTATAAAGTTACGGACAAATTGAAATATATACATTTATTATCTCCAGTAGTTTTTTAGTGGCTTGAAGTCTCACTTAATCCAGGATTATACATTTTCATTATACAATGGAATAGGTTTCAAATTTATATCCTTTGCTCAAAATATTACATTTTGTAATATAATTTACTGACATAAAAATTGTATGTAATTTTTAAAATTTCATTTGTTTTTTCTCTTTAATAGAATTTATTTTTAAAGCATTTTTAGGTTCACAGCAAAACTACAAACAAAAAGTACAGAGATTTTTCTATATATCCTCTGAACCCATAAATGTATAGTCTCTCTATTTTTAATATCCCCTGCAAGAGTGATACATTTGTTACAGTTGTTGAACTTATGTTGATAAATCATTATCACTCTAAGCCCATAGTTTACATTTGGGTTCATTCCTGGTGTTGTATATTCTATGAGTTTGGATAATATATAATGACATATATCTATCATTGAAGTATCATTTATAATATCCTCATTCCCCTAAAAATCCTATGTGCTCAGTCTATTCATCCTCTCTCCCTTAACCTTTGGCAACAGCTGATATTTTTTTACTGTCTCCCTAGTTTTATCTTTTCCAGAATGTCGTGTAGTTGGAATCATGCAGTATGCCACCCTTTCATATTAGCTTCTTTCACTTAGTAATATGCACTTAAGTTTCCTCTAGGTCTTTTCACGGCTTGATGGCTCTTTTTTTTTTTAATCACTGAATATTTTTCCAGTATTTGGATATACCACAGGTCATATGCCCACCCACCTACTAAGGGTATCTTGGTTACTTCTAAGTTTTGACAATTATGAATAAAGCTGTATGTAAGTTTTTGTGTAGACATAAGTTTTCACCACCTTTTGGTAAATATGAGGAAGCATATTGTTATGTGGCAAAAGTATGTTTAGTTTTATAAGAAATTGCCAAAATGTCTCGCAAAATGGCTGTACTATTGTGCATTCCCACCAGCAAAGCCTGAGTGTTTCTGTTGTGAGTGTTTCTCACAAGCATTTAGTGTTGTCAATGTTCTGGATTTTGGTATAATTTATTTTTTAAACAGTTTATTTTTGTTATAAATGTAGCTAAAATGTGCTGTAAGTTAAGGATTCTAGGGTTTTTTGTTTGTTTGTTTTTAATTTTCCCAGGTATTAAGAAACAAATGTGAAAACTCAAGAAACTTCTGTGGTAAAACCAAAAATACTATACTTATTTTTTTCTAGAGAATTCTCAGATGGTGTCAGATATAGAAAGAACTTGTTTCAGAAAAGAAGTTGAGTAGCAAAAGAACTCTGGGTACCTCTTGATTCACTGTAACTTTTGCTACTTGAGGTTTTGTCTATTCATCTTTCATTTTAAAAAAAGAAATTTATTTTTTTTTTACTTTTTTTAGTAGGATTTCAAAGAGTTAAGATTTGTTAGAATAACTTGGTGTGTTTATTTTTTTAGAAGTAATGTGGAGGCTATTACTTTTTTTAAGTTTATTTATTTATTTTGAGAGAAAGTGTGCATGCAGGCAAGTGCTCAGAAGTGGAGTAGGAGCAGAGAGAGAAAAGGTGAGAGAGAGAATCCCAAGCAGGCTCTTCAGTGTCAGCTCAGAGCCCAGTGTACGGCTTGAACCCACGAACTACAAGATCATGACCTGAGCTGATGCTGGAAATTTAACTGACTGGGCTACCCAGGCACCCCTAACTTAATGTGTTTATTGACACATATAAATCTTTCTTGTTTTCATCCTGGAGAACAATGTGAAATCCGAAGGAGGCAGAGACAATTGTAGGAGAGGCTGTTAGTCAAACATGGAAACCACCTTTCAAGAGACAGGGTGCCTGGGCCGAATATGTATCTTCTATTTCAAATAAAGTTATCTGTCTTGTTCAAATACCTAGGTATATATTTTTGTTTTGAAAGCCTGGTCAAATTCCTTAGTAATGCTGTCATCACCTATATTTCTGGCTTTGAATCAGAGATCTAAGAGATGATCAGCTGTGAGTATTTATTCAAATTAATATTCTTCCCATTAAAAAACTTCAATTTTCTTTTTTCATACTTTTTTAAAAGACACACAAGAATTCTTAACAGATAATTTGATCTTATCATGTGACAAAAAAAATGCCTTACAGGTAAACAAGGTTATTGAAAGTCTTCAGGAAATTGTGTTGTTGATCCTGAAAGATATATTCCCCAAACTATTTGTTATGCTTCTGAGCACATTAAAATCTTCAATTGTACTATTAAAAAAGAAAGGAAGAAAGAAAAAAATTAACTACTCTTTCAAGGACATTACATTTAAATTCATATAGGTTTTACTGTATATTTTTGATTTTTTTTAGTTTTTTATAATTCCACCAATACTTTAAGACGTCACCTCCTAACCTGTTAATTTCATAATTAATGAGAGAATAATCATTTCCTAAATATTTTTATCATTATTTAATAATGTATATTTGTTTAATAAAAAAGCAAGTCATCTTAATACAAAAATATTCTTTAAAAAATTGAAATAAAGTAGGAAGCTTTTTTTTTCCATCTATTTTTTCAACAAAATTTTTGGTATTTTACTTCTGATTCTTTGCCAAACTATTCAAATAAATTAAAGATTCCATGGCCTTGCTTTTAAATTGGGAAAATAACTGCACTAATTTTGCTAGGTGTCATATTGCTTATAAGTTATTTTCCACTGAGGATTGTTTCTGCCTTGTCTGTATGCCATTATAAAATCACTATATCTTGCTGAAGTTCCTCTTTACATCTTTATTTGAGTAAATGAGGTAGGAGATGCTTAGTCAATTGAGCAAGCTAATTGGTTAAAAATGTCTTGAGAGCACAAGATCAGCATTTGCTGAAAAAAAATGAGTATCTCAAGACCATTACCAACTATTCTTCTCGTGGTTTACTGAATCTAAATTATATTAACTCGCTCTTACAAATGCAACTCTGCATCCATATTTTTATCATCGTTTCATTTAAGTGTGTTGATACCCTTTTTATTTCCACAAAGAGACAATAATGAAAAACCGAAGAGAGCATAGATTTTCTTACAGTTTAATAATTTTTTTCATTTTTAAAAAAAGTTAGCACTTAAGAAGAGAGATCATTTCTTAAACTCTGGGTGCATTTCTTTTGAAACCATTGTGGAAAATACACAGAGCAGGCTAATCTTGACTAAGATATAAAAAAAAACTTTCAATTAACCATTCCTTAATTTTATCCTCTTAATTATGCTTATTTTGCTCATTTCTCCATTTACTAGATCCAAGGTCAATAGAATACTTATATAGCAGCCGCATAATAATATGAAAACATACTGATGTCATAAATCCAAAGCAGTGGGCACTAATGTATATTAAATACATAGGAGAGATGGCGTGTGTGTGTGTGTGTGTGTGTGTGTGTGCGCGCGTGCACGTGTAGTCCTTCCTTATTGACACTGTGAAGTTATATTCTTAAAATAGTTTATACCTTGATGGCTGATACCTAAAGGAAGCTAATGACCAGATATACGGCACATCAAAAGACACAGTTTAGGTGTGACAACAGCTTCAGTGTCAATTATGATAGGAATGTAAAGATACGGATGTTGGAGTGACAGCTCTAACCATACAAATTGGTATTTCATCCATTTTGTATTGGGAGCATAACAAACTTGTAAGTAAATAATTTCATGTAGTGTTAAGTTCTATGTATATAGTAAATAGAACAACTGTATGGAACATGTCTGGGGGAGAGGTAATTGACTGGGGGGTGGAGGGACTATTTTAGATATAGAAGTCAAAGAAGGCTTCTGTGTATCCAAAGGGACTTGGGATATAGATACTTATTTGGAAAGTGTCTATACTGAATGTAAGACCTAGGTGACTTTCTAAGCAGGAGGGTCTGGCTACAGTAAATATTTAAGCCGCAGGTAAAGGGTCACAAGAATGGGAATACTGAATTTCAGTGGTAGTGAATTGGGTTGCTGGTTTGATCGGGAATGAAACCAAGTTATGAGTTGATTTGGTCTTGAAGTAAACAGAGCCTCAGCAGAAAAGGCAGAATAATGAAGGACCACTTGGAATGCCGAGGTCAGAGTAGGACAGTTGTGAGACAGAAGAAATACTCACCCAGTGAGATCCTGGCCCCATAGCCTCTTCTAGTCTCCTTCACTCCATAGGTAATAGGATCAGTCACCATGATTCAGTGCTGCCGAGCCTCTAGTGAGCAAGAGACAGATCGAGATAGGATTTAAAGCTAACAGATTGTTAATCCTTTGCCTTTTGTGAAGCTGTTTTATCTTTTAAGAGCCCACATCTAAACCTATGGGATATTTTTTTTTTCCAGAGACTTTTTCCTCTTGAAAGAAAATGTATCACCTCTTCCCATGTAGGTTTTATTAGTGTATAAAATAAGACTAATCCAGGGCTCAAATTATTTAACACAGCCTTAATTTATTTTTTAGTTTTCTCTTAAGTTGAGAAGTCTTTAGCAACTGCTATAATTTGCATAGCAATATAGAGAAAATTAGCATAAATAAAAATCAATAATTGGCAATGTAGAAATACATCTGTTGTCTCTGCAATGTAGTCAAATTTCCTAATATATTTTCAGACACAGTTAACTCTCTTTATGTCCATTTTGTTATCTCATTTCTTGACTTTTCTCCTAATACCACGAAATCACGATAAATGAAGGAAAGTGCAAGCCATTGTATTTTATTCTCAACTCAGAGTCAATCAGCATGTGTTGTTTAATTTTTATAGTAAAACATATAATCTTAAGATGGAATACTATACAATCTTAAATATCATCTGTTAAAAGGATATTTCATCCAACAAGGGAATATAAATGCTGCAAAAACAGAATAACAAACTGCATATACAACATGACTCTTATTTAAACTCTCTTTGTATATATGAAATATATATGAAAGAATAATACTGGAAGAATAAGTGTGAGTAGATTCAATCCTGGTTATGACAAATTAGTAGGATTTTATTACTTTTGTTATATTTTATACTTATAGCTTCCCAAATCTCTACAGTGTGCTCATATAAGTGTCACAATCAGGTGTAATTTTTTAAAATGAACAACCTGAATAAACTGAGCAAGAAAAGGGTCATATCCGAAGTGGTAAAAATCTGCTCTTTGTCTTCAAAATTAGCTCATAGTATAATTAGAGAGGTCAAACTAAGGCTCCTGAAGTCTTTAAAAAAATCTTTAAAAGCTTAGCAATTCTGGGGGCACCTACGTGGCTCAGTTGGTTAAGCATCTGACTTCTGCTTAGGTCATGATCTTGTGGTCTGTGAATTCAAGCCCCGTGTTGGGCTCTGTGCTGGCAATTTAGATCCCGGAGCCTGCTTCATATTTTGTGTCTCCCTCTCTCTCTCTCTCTCTCTCTCTCTCTCTCTGCTCCTTCCGCACTCACACTTTGTCTGTCTCTCTCTTAAACATAAGATAAATATTAAAAAAATTAAAGCTTAGTGATTTTTTAGGATCTCTAAGAATATAAGTGATTGTGTAAAGGATCTAACAAGTGCAGGAAGGAGTAGTCAAAAAAGGCTTCCCAAGGAAGACTAACTAAATTCAATTTTTGAAGGAAGAAAATAGGATTAAGAATCGGAAGAGGAAAGGAGAATTCACATTGTAAACCAGGAGAGCACCATAAGCATACACTTGGTGCTTGGAACAAGTTAGACTTCAACTCCAGAAAAAACACACACAAAAAAACATGTAATAAGTATTCATTTGTCATTAGATACCAAGCTACACATAGAAAGGCCAGCCATCTTGTCTTCCTAGAATTAAAAATGGAAAATACGTTCTCAAATTGGGTTCTCCATTCCTCTACTACTTGGTCCTTTGGAATAGTGGTATGTATAGAAAAATCAGTGATTCCAAGTGTTTTAACTTCACATTCACCCTGGAAGTCATGCAAGTTCTGCCATACATAATGTGACTAAATAGACAAATTGAAGTTTACCAGTTGTAGAGACCATTGTTTTCCTACGGAAATAGAGGATTAAAGTAAAGACAGTCTTGTGGGTATGCAACCCACTATACTAGGTAAGTGAGGTATACCATTCTAGAATTCAGTAATTAAAATTCAGTTTTATGACGAGATTATATTATGGCACAATGACAAGATGTCCTTCGGTAGGTTACTTCAAATAGTAGAGTGGCTTCAAAAAGAGAGGGTTATCCTATTTTGTTGCTAAGAGTTTGTCAAAGGAGGGTATTGATTCAAATACTTTGTTCTTCTATTGGATCATACATTAAGTTGTGTGTACAGATTTTGGATTTTATATCTAAAGCCACTATATTTCTTTTTATGGGTGTATTTTTTCTTTTTTTAAAATTTTATTTAGTTGATATACATGACATGATTGGTTTCACGAGTAGAATTCATTGATTCATCACTTAAATACAACACTCAGAGCCACTATATTTCTAATAGCCTGGTTAGCAAAAGCAAAAAAACAAACAGCAAACAAAAAACACAAAGTCATGTAAGTTATGTGATCAGTTTTCTGTGTTCAGAATTTGAAATGTGTATTAAAATGTGCTCAGACTGACAAGCTGCACAAAAAACCAGTCTCGTCTTTTTATAGACACAGCTTTTATAGCTTGCTAGGGCCTTCATTAACCTGCATGTCAGGTCTATTCATACTTTATGAACTGCTATAAATCAAGAATTGTTTCATATGTTTCTCTAAAAGAAAAAAAAAATCTTAGGAAGCCAAACTTGCCAATTCTTCCCTGTGTTCACACTTCTACATTCCTGCTAGTCTTTGTTCTATAAATGATTATAAAGCTCTGACTCTTTTTTAAAGCTCCACAGGAAAAATGGAAGGTTTTAGTCTATCTTCTTTAGTACTTTTTACCCTCCACGTGGTATGCTGCTCCAGCTAAAGGGAATATTAAGCACAGAGGTATATTTCTGCATTTAATCTATTGATAAAAATATAACTTCTTATAAGCTGTAAGATCATCTTCAAGCAAAAAAAGAAACACCTGCTAAGAATTAGTTAACCCCTGTGCTTGTCCTTTTATGTTGCTTCATTAAACACAGATCTCCTTTACCTTGATTCTTCAATGTGATACTTCCCTTAAGAAACATTGCTCTCCATTGAACAATAATTTGGGGGGCACCCTCTGAAGACAAGGTATTATGCAAAGTGCTAGGATCACCATAGTAGCCCAGTGGAAGGTAGCATTTTTTGAGAATCCTTTCTTATGGTACCATGAAATGTACTTACCTCTTAATAAACAGGATGCCCTGTTTTCATCACCACAACTCTACAAGGTAACATTAAAAATAATAAACATTTGGGGCGCCTGGGTGGCTTAGTCGGTTAAGCGTCCGGCTTTTGCTTAGGTCATGATCTCGCGGTTTGTGGGTTCGAGCCCCGCGTCGGGCTCTGTGCTGACTGCCAGCTCAGAGCCTGGAGCCTGTTTCAGAGTCTGTGTCTCCCTCACTCTCTGACCTTCCCCTGTTCACGCTCCCTCTCTCTATCCTAGAAATAAAAAAAAATAAAAATAAAAAAAATAAAAAAATAAAATAATAAACATTTATTGAGTGCTTATCTGTTTACCATTCTTTGTCCTAAGTCATTTACATAAATTAATTCCTTTCATTTTCACAATTTATTTATTTTGAGAGACAGAGAGAGAGAGTAAGCAGTGTAGGAGCAGAGAATAGGGAGAGAGAAAATTACAAGCAGGCTCTGGGCTGTCAGCGCAGAGCCCGATGGATGCATGGCTCGATTTCACAAACTGTGAGATCATGACTTGAGCCGAAATGAAGAGTTGGATACTCACCTGACTGAGCCAACCAGGAACTCCCATTTTCAGAACATAATTACTCTCTTATTAGTCATTTTATTTCACAGGAAAGGAAACAGACATGAACCGGTCAAGCAATGGACCCAAGATTTGAACCCAGGAGTCTGAATGCAGAGCACGCTTACCCACATTATGTTCACTTAAGAGATAAAAAAATTAAAATTTCCAGGGGCACCTGGGTGGCTCAGTCGGTTAAGTGTCTGACTTCGGCTCAGATCATGATCTCACGGTTCTTGGGTTCAAGCCCCGCATCGGGCTCTGTGCTGACAGCTAGCTCAGAGCCTGGAGCCTGTTTCGGATTCTGTATATCCTTCTCTCTTTGAACCTCCTCTGCTCATGCAGTCTCTCTCTCTCTCCCAGAAATAAATAAAACATTTAAAAAATTTAAAAGAAAATTTAAAATTTCCAATGGTCAACTTTCCAAAGATCTTATAGAAGTTGAGTGACAGTGTCAGGATCCAAGTTGAGTTTTGTCTGATTCTGAAGCTCCTGCTTTTAATCATCAGGCTATATTCCTTTCTTATTAATTCCTGCTTCCCAAACTTTCTAGGAGGTGGTGGAAACAAACAACTATAATGCCAGGCAGACTATAATAAGGGCAAAGTAAAGGCAAACACCAACAACTATGGAAATACTAAACAAACAGTAATTAAATATAACTATGGCATCAGAAACAACATCTCAAAGGAAGAGGCATTTGGACCAGACCTGGAAGGATGAGCGGGATTTCAGTTGTTGTAGAAACAACACAAGAGACAATTCAGGCAAAGGGAGTAGCAAATTTCATGAAACAAAATCCTAAAGCTCATTTTCCAAGGTGATGGACTTAATGCTTATTTACATATGCCTCTCTATTCCTTATAAACCCACATTGAAAGTAATTAAGGTTCTAGAAATTTTCTTGCAGTATTTTACAATCGTTGCACACATATTTGGAACCTATTTTCAAATTCCAGATGAACACAAGTTTTTAAACATTGTCTATTGCTAGCAAATTGTATTTGAGCATCAGGAACCATTGAGCCTTAGTGGCTTTAGGGTTACGCTAGATGAAACTGAAGAAGTCTTAGCCATACTGAGCTGGACACAATGGACTCCGTGGCCATGCTGTGCTTCTGACAACTGCTTACCTATGCAGAGTTTGCATACCTGAGAACCTTCCCTTTCCTTAAGCTTTTGCAATCTTGACAGCATCAGGTAACTCTCAATACTTTTGAGGAGACCTTTTCAGAAACACAGAAACAAAAATAACAGACAACTAAGAGAAGTTGCTTTGCACATCAGTCTCAGATTCCAGTCTACAGTTTGAGTGGGGAGGCAATATCTCACCAGTTAAGAGACGGGAGTGTGAAGCCAACTGCGAGCATTTGAGTCCTATCATTATTACCATCTAGTCACTAGATCTTAGAAAAATTACATGGTGTCCCTGAATCTGTTTTCTTATCTGTAAAATGGGAGGGGTATCAGTATCTACCTTATAAGTTTCTTGTTAAGATTAAATAAGTTTATGTACATAAAGCACTTACGCTAGTATCTGACATACATTTACTGATTGATTAAGCTGTATTATTTTGAATATATCCTTGAGTGAATCACTTCCTGATAGCAAATTCTTCCTCGAGCAGCGGGTCTTAACACTACCTTTGTGTGCATAATGCTATCACTTATGGAACTCCTTCTACGTGCCAGGCATTAGGCTGAATACTTTTCTTAAAATTTTTTTTTGATGTTTATTTTTGAGAGAGAGACACACACACAGAGTGCAAGCAGGGGAGGGGCAGAGAAAGGGGACACAGAGTTGGAAGCAGGCTCCAGGCTCTAAGCTGTCAGCACAAAGCCCGATGGGGGGCTCGAACTCATAAATAACAAGACTGTGACCTGAGCTGAAGTCAGATGCTTAACCAACTTAGCCACGCAGGCACCCTTGCACACTTTTCAATTTTTATCTTTGCTTCTACAACTGACCCATTAGGTGCTTTCCATTATTCACATTTCACAGATGAATTCAGTCACTTGCCTAAGGGCATATGGCTAGGAAGTGGAGGAATATAGATTGTAACTCCAAAGGCCATATTCTTTGTGGTTGAAAGTGCAGGAGTGGGAAAGCAAAGACAGTGAAGGGTAATCTAAGATCTGGATTATGTTTTTGTACTGCTGAAATAATTAGAGGTTTAACTGAAAGAAGAGAGGAAATGAACCAATCAGAGCTTCTTAACTGTGTGAGTAGGGGTTTAGAGTCTCAAGATTTAATGTGTGCTGCAGTTAGAATGTGGCCTGTTCTTACTGACACTGGTCTACATTCTAGTTTGGTGCTCTTGAGGAAGTTGAGATATGAAACATCAGTAATAAATGAGAAATCAAACTTCTCTTCCCACTTCCTATCTGCTGCAACCGTATCATTTAACTGGATTGTGTTGTGACAAAGTAGGTCTATTCTTCTTGTCACATTTCTTTCTGAGCAATATACCATGGGAGCTCTCAGTTAAAGGGGGTCTTTAACCAGGTTAACTTCATAGACCAACTCAGATTGTTCCACATAGGTTTTGAAAACTATTTGTTAAATTAGGGGTTTTTTTAGAACAAAATATTTACTTTCTACCTTCTTTATTTTTGTCTTTTTTCCGTGAGCAACATACCTCATCTAGTTTATTACTCTTTCTGTGTGTTTTACCTAATGACTTTCTTCCCTCGATTGTCTAATTACTGAGAGCCCCTGGTCACTGGAACAGGTCTACCTTAGCAGCATCAGTTGCTGCTTATGGGTAACTGGGGAATCAGGACTACCTAAGGGCTTTGTTTATTAGGTGGTTTTGCTTTGCATAAAGTCGAAAGCCTTCGAGGTTGTGAGGGAGCAAGATCCCCTGATGCTGCTGTCTTTGAGGCTGAAATTTATCAGTCAGTCTTCTTGTTGAGCAGATGGTATCCAAATGTATCCCAGGCCACCTGGGAGCTGTGCTATGGGGAGGAGAAGAAACCAGTAGAGTGGAAAGTAGGATTAAAGAGAAGTTCCTTCATGTCTCCACTGTACAAAACAGTCTTTTCCCAAATGCTTCTAACTTGGACTTTGACCTTTTGAAGTTGACAAAGGTGGTGCTATGCCCATTTTAAAATGGAAGAAACTGACTCTCAGAGGTATTAAGTGACTTGCCTACAGTCATATGCCTGGTATGAGAAAGCTCAAAGCTTTTTGAGTGCTTTGCCACTTATTCTCATATTACTTCTACTTTATAATGGCAAGAGATTATTCTTGGCTGTTATCTATGGCAGTAAGGTCTCAGAAGTCAATTTAAGCAAAAGAGGTATCTCCAGGTCAGAACTTGTCCAAATTCAGAATAGCAGTTTTATCCCCAATATTCACAAAACTTAAACACCCTGTCACTCTAAGCACTTTCAAAGTCCATGACTTTAAACAACATTTTAGGTTTTCGTTTTCAAAACTTGTAACTCTTATCTTCACTTTCCCTTGGAGTTCTCTATTCCCATTTTCAACTGCCTGCTAGATATCCCCACTTGCTCATCTAAGAGGTATAACTTGATTGTTTTTATTCCTGTCCCTCCCAAAATGTTATTCCTTCATGATGGCCATCTCCATAAAAAGTATCACCATCCATTCAGTTATGCAAATCTTCAAATATAACTTTCTTAATTCCCTTTTTCTCTAAGTTCACATTAAATCCATCAAGTTCTATAATTTCTATGTTTAAAATATTTTCTAAATTTGACCAACTCCCTCCTTTGCCCCTGCTGTTGTTCAATTCTAAGCAGTTATCAGCTCTCATCGGGGCCAGTTAGGGGATTCCTCATGGGAAGCTGGTATCTTGCTCCTGCATAGTCTCCTCCTGACAGAAGAGAATAATCTTTTTATTTAAAAAAATTTTTTTTAATGTTTTATTTATTTCTAGGAGAGAGACAGCATGAGCAGGAGAGGGTCAGAAAGAGAGGGAGTCACAGACTGAAACAGGCTCCAGGCTCTGAGCTGGCAGCCAGCACAGAGCCCGACGTGGGTCTCGAACCCACGAACCGCGAGATCATGACCCAAGCGAAAGTCGGACGCTTAACCGACTAAGCCACGCAGGTGCCCCGAGAATAATCTTTTTAAAATATCAATGTGATTTCTTCACTTCCCTAGTTAAAATCTTTGAATGGCTTCCATTTTACTTAGAATAAAATTGAAATATCCAACCACTTTCTACAAGGATCTTGAGGAGTAGGCCATTCTCACCATACTTATGCTTATCCTTCTAGCTCATTCTTTGTCAGCTGTGGTCTTCTTTTGCTTTTCAAACAAGCCAAATATCTGGATCTTTGCATTTGTTGTTCCCCTTAACTGGCTTCTTGGTAAGTTTTAGGTCATAGCTCAAATGTCACCTTATCAGAGAAACTTTTCATGATCCCCCCGCACTCCTCAACTTTCAGCTTAACACCCTGTTTAAAATTCTCACAATATTATTATTTTAAACTTCATGCCCCACTAGCGTACAAGCTCCATAAGATAAGGAACTTCTTTTATTGTTCACTGCTGTGAAACTGTCACCTAGAATCATGCTGGGCACATTTAGACATTCGATAAATATCTGTGAACTGAATGCATACATCAACGCCATTGCTTTTTCCCCTCTCCTATTTCTTCATAACGTCAATGTATATTTTTAGATATGCCCTTGAAATGTTTTATAATTATTGATGACACAATTATTTGTAAAAAAGATATTCATATTAAAATTCTCAATAAATATTTTATTTAATCATTGGTACTTTGTTATTAGAAAATTATATATTAGGAAGGATAGAGCCTTACTGCCCTTGGAGTTCTTCTAGAAATAACTGACAGGAAGAATCAGTTATAGGCTGAGCTGAACAAGGGCTTTCTGTAACTAGACTGTATAGCTGGTGATTGCTTACCTGTTTAGAATTTTATGTCTAAAATTCTTCACAAACACACTTCATGATTCTGGTTTTATGACAGCATCATAAAACAAGCAATCTTCGTAAAGCTTATTTATTTATTTTGAGAGAGAGAGAGAGTGTGTGTGCGTGAGTGAGTGAAGGAGAGGCAGAGAGAGAGGGAGAGAGAGAATCCCAAGCAAGTTATGTACTGTTGGCACACAGCTTGAGATGGTGCTCCAACCATGAAATCATAACCTGAGCTGAGATCAAGAATCGGATGCTGGGGCACCCGAGTGGCTAAGTTGGTTGAGTGTCCAACTTCAGCTCAGGTCATGATCTCATGGTTCGTGGGTTTGAGCCTCAGTTCGGGCTCTGTGCTGACAGCTAGCTCAGAGCCTGGAACCTGTTTCAGATTCCATATCTTCCTCTCTCTCTGATCCTCCCCTGCTCACGCTGTCTCTCTCTCTCTCTCTCTGTCTCAGAAATAAATGAAACATAAAAAAAAAAAAAAAAGAATTGCATGCTTAAACAACTGAGCCACACAGAAGCCCTGAGGAAAGCAATCTTCTTATAGAGATGTTCTTAAGAGCATATGTAAACAAATAACAGGAAGCATAACACAGAGTTAGCATAGTGGAAATGGACTAGAATAGGTCTCAAAGATTTGAGCTTACATTTCAGCCTATACCATGGAACCCCGAGAGAATGCAATACAAGGACGGTGTTTGAAAGCATGGGCTGGGCTGCCATCCTGAGAGCATTTCAATCCTGATTCTGCCACTGGCTGCCTGTGTGACTCTGAACAATTCATCTTTATTGGAGAGTTTGGTGGATTAAGCTGAGGTAGCATAGTTAAAACACTAAGAATTATGCTAGATGTGTAAGTGATCACTTAATGGTATTAATCTCTATTGTCTTCGGTTAAGCCCTTACCCTCTCTAAAACTCTGATTCTTTATGTGTAAATTGGGGGTTATAATTCTTATTTTCACAGGGTGTATGAGCAAATATATATGAAAGTGAGAAATATGTTATTTATACATCGTTAGAAATTCAATCTTTTTTTCACATATTTAATTGGATCTTTACAAACCCTCAGTGAGAAGAACTACAGTTACTATCCCCATTTCAGGATGAGGATATGGAAACTCCATAACAAATCCATCACTGAGTCAGGACTGGGATCCATGACTGGGAAACTTAAGCAGTTTACTCCACACAGCAAGTAAGAACTTGAAGGAAACCCTCAAACAGAAGGTGTCTCATATTTTTATCTTACCTAGTGTAGCACATGCTCTGGAAGAGTAGAGAAGATGTCTTTTTTTTTTTTTTTTTTAATTTGGGTCATGTAAACTACTTCTTTGTTCTGAAACTGCCTTTATAGCTAGGGCCCTGAAGTGCTCCATTCAGCTAGCAGGAGCTCTGTTGAGCTTTAAGTTTGAGGTGTTCTTCCTGGAGATCCCCATTTTTCTAAGAACTATACTTTTTGTTTCCTTCAAACTCTGATTCTCCTAGAACCGCTGTCTGTTACTTTCAAACTGTCTGAGCTATGCTTTTTCCATGTGTGGTTGAACTTGTGGATCTTGCTCTGAATAATTAGACCCTTCCTGCCCTCAAGCTATCCCACATTTGCTTTCTCACCTACACAATCACTGTCTCCTTTCTCTTGTTCTTGTCCTGGATTGCTAGTCATTTCTGGTTTTAGCTTATCTGTATCTGTTTTATTTCCGGTGAGTCAACCATCTTGTGATGGGAGAATTGACACCCCTAAAGCTGCATATTCAACATGAATATTGAAAATTTTCTTTTGTCTACAGGAAAATCACACACATGATTGACTCAAGAGAGTCAAGAAAAGTAGGGAGTTACATTCTTCAAGCTCTTCAATACTGTCTTCCCCCAAATGATATGCTACATGGAGACAGTGAAACGAGACGCTATCCCCTCAGAACGATCTTTTCCTCCCATTCTCCCTTTGCCCCTCTTATTTTCTATTTATGTGAGGCTTTGATTTAATACTTTGAATCTACTTGCAAAAGATTTGACTTTAAAGTGAATTGATAGCAATTTCATTAACAAAAGTATTAATTCCACATATAAATACAACTGTGATACATTTATAAAAAATATTACTAAAGTTTTTAAAAAGTACCTTAATTTAAGCACCACCTTTTAAAATTTAAACCTCTAGATGTAATATATACAGTGTAATTCTTCTAAAATGTTTTGGTTTGGAAAAACATGTCTAAAAATTGCCTTTTTAAGGATCTGGTGAAAGCCAGACCATGAGTAAATGTGTTGTGTGGAGACCTCCAGATTGAACAACTGCTTTCCAGATCGCTTGCTATTTCCTGCCCAAACAAATGGATTCTTTCAGGAGACTGTCAACCCCTGAAGGCCACATTCCAGGCCCCAGTTTCCTTCATTTGTCCTCAGACTCCCAAATACCTCCTAGACATCAATCATTCTGAGTCGTTAGAGTTCAACAACTCTGAGTGCACTTCTCTTAGCCATCCATCTCTGGTGACTCAGGTTCTGACTTTTCTGCCACCGCTTCTGGACCTGTCTCCACCAGCCACCCTGGCCTCATCTTTTGGTTGAGAGGTAAAACAGGGAAGGTAAGCAGCCCCTCCTCACTAACCCACATGCTCTTCTGGATCCATTGAGGGCGTCTCTGGTTGTCCTGATAGGAATCCTATTGGCTCCCATGTCAAACTGATAGTACTGAGATAATGCTGTCATCCTGGCCTCTGGGCAGATAAAAGGCTTAAGGCTGTTCTCTGTGTTATTTCCTCTAACTTTTCTGATCCTAGTTCTAAGGCTACAGATTTCCATTAACTGACTCACGTTATTTCTTTTAGTATTCAGAGGGACCTGTTTCCATTCTTAGAATAGCGTTTTCATCCTTTCTTAAATAGCACATATGTTCCTGCTGAAAAGAGCAGCAGAAAGCTGCAAGCACTTGTTTCTGAAGTGGAACGTGGATTTGGAGCTTGCACACAGAAAGCCATGTCTGCACACAGTGTTAGGTGATGATGCCAGGCCAGTTTGGGGCTTTCAGCATATAGGGTGGGACACTGAGACTGGAATAGACATAAGTACAGACTTGTTTTTAATTCAGTTGCTTGAGGACGGAGTCTCAGTCATCTAGGTAGTATTCATGAAAACAAGAAAAAATAGTATTTTCTGAGAACTGACAGGAGAGAAGGTGAGGGAGATGGGGACAAGCTGGTGAATGAGTGTCTTCTGGAACTGACAACAGTGATTTGAACCAAATTTGTTCTTTTTATATGCAAATATGCTGTCTTCTGCACAGCTGGTATCTTCACTGCTCCAGAGCACAGATAATCAAAGAGCATTTCCCGAGAGCACCATTGTTCCAGGAAGAGGTTCTTTTTTTCTCTCTCTCTAGATTCTTCAATGATACTTAAATTCAAAATCGGTACTGAGTGGGTAGTTTATTTTCATATGTGTAACGTTCCACACTAACGAAGTGAATTTCATCTTTTCAGCCATTTTTTTTTAAAGGCCAACACGTTTATTTAACATACACAGAGGTACACATAGAATGCAGTGGCATATTTTCATATCATTTTGTTATAGAGAAAAGTAAAACATTTTATTTCAGGGCCTTTTTCCCAACAATGTGAATCTAGCTTTTTGCATGAAGGAAATCAATTTAATTTATAAATGAACCAGTTGTCATGAAATTTAGGAGCAGTGGTGCTCAAATCTCAGTGTAGCAAGAATTCTACAGCAGTGTTTCTACAACAAAATCTTTTAAATTCCCTCTTGAAGATTATTACTGATATTCTTCAATCACTCTGTCATCTGCTTCCTCCCCATAGCATTAGTCTCCTTGTTTCCTCATGTTTTATTTGGATTCTATTATTGGAATATTGAGAGTCTTAAAATTCTTGTTACAAAAGCGAAATCACCATTGAACAAGCAGAGGAACAGGCAGAGAAGAATGATGTTATTGGGGAAAAAAATCAGACTCCCAAATACTCTGCTATTGGTAAAAAACAAGTAAATAAATAACAGGCTTCATCCTTGAGCCACATGTTATGATCTACAAATCTGAGTGATTAGTAAAAAACACCATATAGATATGCAATTTAGTGGAACTGTGAAGCAGCAACAAGCTCAATATTGTTCTGGACATGTGCTAACACAAGCAAAGTTTATGCCCAATGCCACTTGACACATAGTATGTAATGCATTGTGCTTCCCCCCACCCCCATCTTCTTTGCACACTTCACATATTATCTTAAGTGAGAACAACCTTAAAATTTATATATTTATATTTTCTTATGGTAGTATAGAAGCCAAAAATACAACATTATTTGAGTATGTCTAAAAAATTCTTGCATTAGGAAGAATGCTTTTTTCCCTCTGTGTGTGTGTACACGTGTGCGCATGTGCGTGCATTGATTTGTTGGGTTTATTTTTTTATCTTTCAATCTTAAACACTGAACTGCTGTTTATCCCTGACCTTCAAACAATCTAAAATTAATACTGTTGGTTTATGTCATCCCTTGAAAAGTCAGGTCCTGATTTTGAATTTGGGACTTTTTTTTTTTTTAACACATTGCCTTAAAAGACAAAGTAAAACCAAAAAAGAAAAAAAATAGTGTCAAATTTTATACACTTTTTACTTTTCCAACAAATATTGCTTGTGTTGACAGTTATGCATGGTTCACATACTTTTTAGGGAAGTATGTGTTTATTAAAATCCCCCATACAATAGTTAAGGGGGAAACCACACATTTTTATTTTATCCCTATAAGGACTTAAAAACAGTTACTTAACTGAAGGAAGAGCTGTGGTGGGTTCACAGCAAGGTATTCCTGACCTTAATGTTCTAAGTCTTATAAATATGCAGTGATGACTTCAGTGACCTCACCTTGCAGAGTGATGGGAGAAACATATGTTAGAGGAAATGTGAGATGGCAGGAAAGAGAAAAAAGGAATAATAATAATTATTATTATTATAAAATAATAATAATTTTATAATCTATATAAAATTATAGATATTAGGCTTTATTAGGTGAAAATACACTAAAATGAACAGGGATGACAAGATGTGATGCTAGAGTCAATGAATTAAAGACTCTTAAAGATTTTACAAATATTGGATGCACATAGAATGTATACATTAATAGCCTTAAATCAATCAGTATGATATAGAGCCACATTTGCCTGAGGAGTAGCCTTAGGAAAATATAAGTGAATATAGAATTCCCAACTGTTCAGGAAATTCTCAATGTGTGGATATTAATCCAAATCAGGGACACTGTGCATTCTGCCATTTTCCTGTGCACAATCGAATTATCATGGAATGCAGTGCCCTGGGAACAACTCAGTGTTGTCTTCTGAATTCACTCAAGTAGTCTGAACTGTATCCTAAGCTTCAGTAAATTTCTTTCTTAAAATTCCAGAGAGAAAGGAAGAATAAAGAACAGAAAGGAAGAAGAGAGTAAAAACAGGAAAGTAGGTTATACATATTATACTGGCAAAGCAATAGAAAGAGGAGCTTTGAGGCTTTTTAAGTGTACATACATTTTTAAATGTATGTTATAAATTTATATAATCTAAATTTAGTCACTAGTATATAATGGTAACTGTGAAAACATATAATGCAGTACAGTAATTTTCTGGACTGGAAACATAACCTAAATTGGCACGTCCAGTGGATTAGTGGCATCTAATTTTCTGGAATGTGAGGAGAAAGATATGTATGTGACATTTTAAGAAACCTGACCAAACAAAAATTTGAGAAGTAAATAAAACACTGTATTCTGGGCTTCGAGAGTCTTTCCCACAGCCTTGGGGAAGTAGCTGATTCTCTTAGCCATAGTAAGATAAGAATGGTGCTATTGAGGGAGCCTAGAAGCCAGATGGTTATTTCTCTAAAGCCCTGTTTGTACAAGGGTGCCTTCTAGTCAAGATACCCCCATCCTGTGTGCCCTGGCCTTTTTTGCCCTTGAGTGGCATGGATTTATCTCCTCCATTTTCACTATGAAGAGTCTGTAGAGGGTACAAGAGGTAAGATTTCAACAGAGGAAAAGATAGGCTTCCATTAGGCTATATTGGGTTCTAACTATAACATTTACTTTTAATTGCAAGAAAAGGAAGACTTATTAGCATTAGCAGTCTTCCTTTTTTTTTTTTTAATGTTTTATTTATTTCTAGGAGAGAGAGAGAGACAGCACGAGCAGGGGAGAGTCAAAGAGAGAGGGAGTCACAGACTGAAACAGGCTCCAGGCTCTGAGCTGGCAGCCAGCACAGAGCTCGACGCGGGGCTCGAACCCACGAACCGTGAGATCATGACCCAAGCAAAAGTCGGACGCTTAACCGAATAAGCCACCGAGGCACCCCAGCAGTCTTCCTTTTTTGATGAAGGAAGTATACAGAGCAGAAGAGCAAGTCTTCCCATAATCCAGTGGGACATATCAGATATTAGATAATGCCTCCCTTGTGAGCTATCACTCTCTGTATAAAGGAACACTAACCTCCCAGCTAAATCCCTGCTTATAGGGTGAGTTGACTATTTATATGTAGCTCCTCTGCCCAGAAGACAAAAAATAAGGCTTTCTGTTATTTTTGCTTCTTATTTGGAAGTTCCTAGTCATAGGTAAAATGAATGAGTGTCAGTGTCCACGTCTGATTTCACAGAAGGAAACATTTTAATGATACCTATGATTTCTGAAATTAACAAATAATCCAGTAAAAGGATTTTAAACATTTTTATTTATATATATGAAAACAAGAAGGTACCAAAAAATCACAGCTATAAATTTAATAAAATTCTTTTACTGAAGAACCATAAGGTTATACCAAATTAGGGCCAATCTGGAATATCTCAAGCATATAACTACCATAAGAATATTGGATAGATAAAATCCAATTTTGCATCAATGCATAATTACATTCATATTAATGTTAGTAATAATAATTTAATGTGCCTACCATTCTACATACATTGTTTTATATAATATTTATAGCAAATCTATGAAATGTGTCCTTTTAAGTCCACTCTACAGATTAGGAAATAGAGACTCAAAGAAATAATTTATCCAAAGTAACATAACTCCTTAGACTAGATCCAGGTTTCAAATACAGCTTTATCTCAAGTGAAAAAGTTATTCCTCTGCATTCTATATGTTATACTGTGTGGTTTCTCCTCTAAGCTTAACTTTCTTTTTGTTAATGTAAGAACAGAAAATAGAGATGTGGAAATTCTTGTCAAAGTCTCCTGCCCCCATCTCCTTTGCTTGTGGTCATTGCTTTGTTCTGAAGGAGAGAGGATAAACTTTGTTCGATGCCAGTAATAGTGAATGACGAGAAAATAGATAAAATGGAGTGAAGCAAGAAAAATGACCTGACTTCAAAGAAGAAAGAGTTCTTAAGAGGAAAGGGGTAGATGCTTGAAGTTGACTGTGAATTCACACTGCCCTGTGGCTCATGCCGCTCCTCTTGTGAAATCCTGTGGCAGGCGCCTTTGCTTATCTGTGGACTCCATATCCAATGAGGGTCTTAGAACCTTAGGATTTGGCCAATGCTGTTGAATTCGAAGGCACTTAAACAAACAGTTGTGTTCTGTGTCAGATGGTTATTGCTGTCACTGAACTCTCTGATAGAAGAGTCAAGAGACAGTTTTAGTCTTCCAGCCAAAGTTAGCTAGAATGACGGAAAAAATCTATGGATTCAAGAGACTTGACATGATTTAGAAATGATGGCTGAATGAAACAAAAATAGATATTTTATGAAAATTATTTCTGGGTAGAGAAAATATTTAACTTAACAAGAACTCTGAAGACCACTGCCCCCCTTAACTCCTGGAACCTCAAATATTAGAACTACAGGAGCAAAAATGATTTGTGCTGTCTCAAGAATCCAACTAGTAGCTCTGAGCATCAAGACCATAGGTTAGAAACTTCTGGTCCTTAGGCCAAATCTAGTCACAGATATATTTGTTGTGTGATTCTTAGAGCATTAGCCTACACAGTGACTGGGATTTCAACCTCTGGACAAATCCTCAGATCAAGCCACAGTGGGCTTTCATTTCTTTGGGCAATGAATTTAAATAGAGTTTCCCTCTGCTAACACAGCATAGGCTTTCCAGTTTGCTCAGTGCCCAGCCCTCCCTTGAGATATTGATGCTCCATTATTTTTTATCCTTATACTTCTGAGGATTCCCTACCATAGAGTGAGGGCTGTCTGACTCCTGTACAAATCGGAGCAGAGGACGCCAGTTTCATTCAAATCACTGGCAATAGAAAGTAAACCCTCATGTTGCTAATTACTATAGCAAAGTTAGCAGAAACATAAAATAGTAGCTCAATGCTATTTTATTTTTATAAAGACAAGTTTCAAATTATAGGCTTTTTTCATTACTTCTATATTGCTATTTTTTCCCTTTTTGGTAAAAAAATAAAGCAGTCTATTCAGTGGACATAAGCACATTTGAATCCCAACCTAGTAACAGCTTGTGTATTTAAACTCTTCTGGACTTTGGGAATACTTTTAAATAGCTCAGTCTAAAACAAAACCAGTAAAAAGGAAGAAATAAAAAAAATATATACGTGTGTGTGTGTGTGTGTGTGTGTGTGTGTGTGTGTGTGTGTGAGTGAGTGATTGCAGAGAGACATTCATTAACTGCGCATTTGATTCAAGAAATTCTTAAAGAAATAGAACAATAGAAGCAAAACTTAACGCACTCTTTTAGTCTTACAGATAAAGTAAGGCCATGTATGCAGAGCAGAGTTTTGTTTGGGTAATGGGATGTGGCAAGTATGTCTGGAAGATTGACAAATAGAATTTTTAGGCTTCTTTATTGGCTATCAAATAACTCCTATGCAGGTTAAACTTTATAGTGGCCAAATGAGTAATATCTCCATGAAGCACTCCAATCATTCATCATTTATCACCCCTCCAGTGGGACAGTTTCAGGATATATAGATGCACGGTGTGTATGGGTTTCCCGATCTGAAATACAGTGACTCACCTACTGGCTTGGTATTTACAAGGAAATATTGGACCTGGTGACAGCCTTCAAGGAGCTATGTGAATAAGATTGAGTCAATAAAAAAACCATTTTACAGAATGAGAAAACACTAAATATTGGTAAATATTGATATGAATATTGGTAAATATTAGTATAATGATATTGATAAGTTTTACATAGAAAAATCCATTCATAAAAAGGCACTAATGCCTTTCTCAACTAGACCCCAAGAGATAGGTAAACATATGAAGAAATAAAGTTTCAAGAGTTTGTGACTTAATGTCACATAAATAGAAAACAAGGAATCTAGGAATACAGCTCAGGAATTCTGCCTGGTCTCCGGGTCTTTCCATGATATCTTACAGCATAAGTATTAGGGAACAGAAAATTCCCTGGACTTTTGGGAAGAAAAGAGATAGGTACTGCCCAAGGTATGACATTAGTAGTTGTTTTTTTTGTGCTTGTTTTTAGATATGGAATATAAAGGAATCAAAGTGCCATTACTGTTGTTTTTACTTCTTCGGTATTGGGGTATCTGCAAATTGGGCTGGAAAGAACACTTCAGTTTAATGAAGACTTTCTCTGTTTTTATTAGGAGTAAGTCTGAGTGTTTCTCTGATAAAACGGAGAATAGCTGCTCACTTCTGGGAAATAACCACAGCCCACAGTCAACTTGATAAGAAATCTGAAAAGGAGTAACTCATTTTGAACAAAGGTGTCAAAAGCTCATAAGGTAGAGATGAGGCTGCAGGCAGAAAGAGGGCAAGATGCATGTGTTTGAAGCAAACAAACTCCAGCTTTAAAATCCAAGGACAGGTGTAGTCAACATCAATCAGTAAATGGAGAGAAAGCTGGACACCCTGAACAGATAACCAAACAAATGAATGATGAAGTTAAATAGATTGTAAGGCAAGTAGAGGAAATGATCAAAGTAACCACTAAAGAACAAGAAAGTTTAAATCTAGCTTTTTTTTTTTTCCCCCTTCCGGAGATATGTTGACATTGAAACCTCACATCAGTATTTCCTAAAACTGCAGATCTCTTGGGTTGGACAGTAAAGAATTATGGTAGTGGGTCTTCCAAAGGTAGGTGTCATTGTACAGGAGAGGAATTCAGGATGCCAAGAAAAGAAATGGAACTGGGGTACCCGGGTGGCTCTGTTTGTTAGGCATCCAGCCTCAGCTTAGGTCATGATCTCACAGCCCGTGGGTTTGAGCCCCACATTGGGCTCTGCGCTGACAGCTCAGAGTCTGGAGCCTGCTTAGGATTCTGTGTCTCCCTCTCTCTCTGCCCCTTTCCCCCCTCAAGAATAAATAAACATTAAAATTTTTTTTTATTTCACTCAGCATAACACCCTCAAGGTCCATCCATATAGGATAAATACCATATGTTTGCACGCATAGGAGGATTAGGAGGAACCTAACAGAGGACCAAGGGGGAGAAGAAGGGGGGAAATGGTGGGGGGAAGGGAGAGAGGCAAACCATGAGAGACTTTTGAATGTTGAGAAACAAACTGAGGACTGATGGATGTGGGGGAGAGGGGGGTGATGGGCATGGAGGAGGGCACTTGTGGGGATGAGCACTGGGTGTTATGTGGAAACTAATTTGACAATAAACTATTTGTAAAAAAAACATAAATAAATAAAAATAAAAAAATTTTTTAAAAGAATGGAATGAATGGGGAATGATATAATGTCAATGTGAGCAATTAATATTTCTAAGCCTTTAGTTTTTAATATGTGATACTGAAATAATAAGTCCAAGTTCTGTTTTGAGAAATAAAAAGATAATGAACAAAATGCTTCAAAAACAGGGAGGTCTTAAATTGTAGCTATTACGTTTTCCACATATGCTTTCCTGACCTCTCCTGTATTGATAGAGGCATTTAAATAGAGGTGGTTTAAGTAAGGAAACATCATGACAAAATACCATACAGGAACAAAAGAATCTCAAAGTCTGGCAAGAAGAGTTAAGAAGGCAAATAATTTGCCCAGTACTGCTGTGCTGGTAGAATTGGGTAAAAATCAGTCCTGTTTGGTTCCAAAGCTCCTGCTTTTTCCTCTATCCCATTCTGCTTCTATAAATCAGATGATCAGTAAGCCACTGGAAGGTGATAATTACATTTATAATTTCCTCCGCTTTCAAGTTTCAGATTTAAACTGTAGTGCTTCTGTCCCAGTGGATGAAGGTCCTGTAAATTGCTGCAGTGACACAACATAGGTTAAATGCATCCGTCCTCCTGTGCCTTCCTGTACCAGTTAGCACCAGTCAGAAGTGTGGGGCAAGGATGGTATAGAGCCCAGCACACTGTCGTCATGGACCTGGAGCCCAGTTTCCCCCAGCTAGCCTTAGGCCTCCAACTGAGCATAACTTGAACCCCTTCTGGAGAGGACCCTCTGCATCATACTTAGCCATCCAGCCCCAGGTGGTGAAACTACCGTTTCAGAGCCAGGGGAGAAAGCACTGTGAGAGATGGTGGACATGCTGAAAAGGAATGTAGTTTTGATTCCAGCCCCCTCCCCATGTTGTGGGGATGATATGTGGGAGGAGAAGATATTCAGGTAAATATGGTATGGTGATGAGAGTCTGTAATCTGAGCCTGGTGTCTCAAGGGAAAGTTCTTAGTTTGCTGCCCCTGGGCAAGAATTAACCCATCCTTATTCCACATTTCTGCTTCCCAGACTTGGCTGGTATCCCAGCCAGAAGGTGTTTTTAACCCCTCCTCTGCCTCTGGCTTGTGGCTTGTGTGCTGATTTGGCAGTGTAGCACCTCTTCCCAGTTTCTATGGGAAACTGTGTATGATTGTAGGAGGCCACCTTTAGCCAATAGACAGGCAAGGACCCAGGGCGCATTGGTACATTTGAACCAATCCAGCCAACGTCAGTAAGGAACAGCGTAAGGTTTCCCGGATATAGCCCAGCTCAGCTTACTTTGTCCTGCAGTGTGATTTAAAGCCCAGGGTTTAATGACTAATTAAAGTCCCTAGAGTCCCTGAGCTGTGTGTGCATAGTCACACATTAGAGCTGCGATCCCAGGGCTGTCCAGACTAGCAGGAGCGGCAAATGTGGTCAGTGGAAATGAACTCTCAGTTCAGCTCTGCAACACGTGACTTCCTATTTCTGTAAGGTACTTCCAAGGGACTTCCTCTGTAAAAAAAAAAAAAAAAAATCAGCCTGCGTCCCAGGAGATTTCATTCAGCGCTGTCGCTAAGTTACTTCAACTCAGACAGAAGTTTGCCCTGAGACATGGTGTTAGTTTCTTTTCTTTCTCTTTTCTCTGTCATTGCCAGCATGCAAGGATCTTGTGGCTCCTGTTCATGATCGAAAGCTGAATACACTGGTGCAGATCTCAGTAATCCACCCCGCGGAGCAGGGTCTGACAAGATACTCAAGCACGGAAATCGTGGAGGTGAGTGAGCTCACTGTGTGCCTGCTTTTCTCTGCTCTGCTCTCGCTCTCTCAGCCTCTCTCTGGATTTGAGCAAACAGCTGAGATAAGTCAGCTTCTGGCCTCTAGATATGCTATGTTACTTACCCTCTGTCATTTAAGAAAACATACCTGAGGTTATTAAGCATGCATTGGTATCTTACCAGCATAAATAGATGAGAGAAGATCTTGCCTTTTTTCATAAAAGACCTTATGTCTCTTTAGTAAATAGAAAAAAGAATCCCACTTTGAATCCTTAAATAGAACACCAAGTAGGGAAAAAAGTAGATTTTTAAATTAAATTGAATGAATATTTACTTTTTGGGGGGAAAAAAGGAGGGTCATAAGGTACCCAGAGAAGTTAAGTGTTTTTGCCCTTTCTGTTTTTTCCTATGTTCTTCAGTCTGGCCATGGAAACTTTATATTCTCTGCTACTTGTGTGTGTGTTTTTAAAGTATGATGTTTTTCAAAGAAAGGTAGATGATTAATTTCATAAACTGTAAAGTTTCTAGCTAAAGGGTGTAAATATTACTCATCAGATGAGAGATTTCCTATTTACATTTATTGTTACTAATATACATTCAAAATGTGTCGAGAGGAAACTTGTTATTGTATTGGATTAGATTCAAAAGAGGAAGTCTTTCCCTTCTGATTATTTTGTTCTCATTACGCATATTTCATGAACTTAGTGAATAAGAGATACTTGAATATCTGGGACTAAAGAAAGTGTACTTTAAAGTCCTTAGCTCTGCATGATTTTTTTTTCAGACTTGTAAGCCCTGTCTGTTTTGAATGAGGAATTTCTCTCTAAGGAACTAAGGAGCCTATCCCAGACCGGGTTTTCTCAATGCTGACCCGTGCCTGGCTGCTGGAATAAATGATTCAGACTGAACTCTACTCATTTCTCTAATGGGAATGATCCAGATCCTGCACAAAACCTTGAATCTTCCCTTTGGAAACTTTAGGTTCCAATGCTGATATAATTCATAGTTAATGCTGTAGTTGAATTAACAAAAATAGCCTCATTCTTATAACAAAAACTTGACTTAAATTATAAAATTGTTCATTCTATGAAAAAAATTTAAGTATTGTTCCAATTTAATTATTTTTACAACATTGCCAAAACTTAAAAGAAAATTTTTGACACATTTCAGATGTTTATGTTTGAACATCCATAGCTATTTGGGGCTATGTTTTTCTAATGTGTCTAACGCAGAGCTTCTAACAAGAAGCAGTGTTTGTTGAATACAAGGAGAAAGAATGAATGAATAAGTGAATAACTTGAGCTTTTAGAAGCTCATAGACATCTGGTTTACAGAATCGTAGCAAACATCTCAATGATATTTGGCAATACACATACTTAAATATAGATGTCAAACTTAATGTTGGATGTCAGCTCTCTAAAAATGAATTCTGAGGCATTGAAATATATCCTGTGTGGTGTATCCTGAGCTAGTAATTTTATAGCCTCAAATTCACCATATGAGTTTCTTTCATTAGTTTTCAAATTGGTCTGAAAAAAAAAACCAGCTGAACATCTCAAAACAAATGGACATTATCAAAGCATGGCTTTCAGCTGAATCATTACAGAAAGGAAGTAAATGGTATTTTATGAGAAAATAGCTTCATTTTAATTTGATCAGTCAATATCTTAGATTTTTGTATAAAGTCCATGTTAAATCCATTAAATGTATTCCAGGTGGACTGACAACTGACCCTAAAGAAGGATTCTGCATATAATGAAAATAAATTGTTTTTCCAGACTATTAGCAGCTCTGACACTGATGTAGTACCGTTTACTATCAACTGCTATATCGGTATCTGGGGCTCTAGGCCTCCTGTCGCCCATGAGCATCATTTGGCAATCCAGATCTCTCTTCCAACAGAACTATTTCCTAGAAAAACAAATAGACTCAGACACACTTTCTGCACTCTCATGTGTCACTGCATGCTGCCGGCCGCAGTTGCTGCTTTATTGAATCAAAGTTGTCTGCTGCTGCTGTTACAGGGAACAAGAGACCCACTGTTTTTGACTGGTGTCACATTCCCATCGGAGTATCCCATTTATGAGGAGACCAAAATAAAGCTAACGGTCTATGATGTCAAGGATAAGTCTCATGACACTGTAAGTACTTATACTGCTTCTTCCTTTGGGAAAAGAAGTGTGCTCTTCCAAATTACTGGGTTTTGGATAAAACTGGGCATTTTTCAAAGTGGGTATTTATGTTGTGCTTATGCTCGCCTTATGTTTATAGTTTCCTGATGCTTCCCCCACTCCAGTTCACTTGGCTTAGTGCCAAACCGGCAATTGGTTAGGAGCAAAAGCTTTCAGGACAGACTTTTCTCTTTTTTGGGAAGGCTGGCTTGATCTCTTGGTTAACATCTCTGTTGTTGTTTTAAGGAATATCTAATTATTCTAAAGTATTTAATTATTCTAAAACAGGAGGTTGATAAAGCGCTCTAATTTCACAATTTCTTTTTATACATACTAAGTAGAGAGAAACTCCCTCCTATTTTCCTGAAGTTGTTCCTGGTGCTAAAATAACAAGAAGTATTAGGCAGATGGTTTAATAGGCCTATGTGTGTGAAGGTCAGGTAAAGTTCCAATGATCTTTTGTCCTAAATGCTTCAGTCTTCCCAAGGGTCTGACTTCTCTTCCCCTTGGTATCAGACTGCCAGGTTAGATAGTGAAGTACCCAGGCACTACCTCTAGAGGCCACTCTGAAAATTACCGGACAGAAGAGAATCCTGTTGGGGAAGAGATGGCTTCAGAGGAGCCCTCTTCTTTAAATCCCTCAGGTCAACATGAATTTTTGTCTGTTTTCAAGGCAGGGGAGCTATGGCAGTGTGATGATCAAGAGTGAAGCCCATGCCAGGGAACACTTGGAAGGCAGTGAGGCCTTTAGGGACCAGGAGAATTCCTGTTGAAGCTAAAGGGCACTGCTGGACCTTGGGAATCGCACTTACCTAGTCTGGGGAAAGCATCACTTTAAACTCAGCCCTCGCCTAGGTTATGGTTCAAGTAGATAGAGGGAGGAGGAGATACAGCTGTGCAGGAGAACAGTAAGTAGGCAAGTGATTAGGATGATGGGAAAGTAGGCAGCCACTATGGGATTTTATGTTCCTCCAGGCACATGATCAAATTCAGTCTTCCTGGAGTCCCAAGGCACAGACAGGAGAGAATATGGAAAGGACAGAGGGACAGCAACACAATGTTACAGAAATAAATGTTTTCCCTAAACTCTCGAGTTTGTGAAGTCTTAAGAAATATCAGAGTTAGAAATACTAAATACCTAAGGTGTTTCTGTCCCCTTCACTCTCCCTCATTTAAAATGTGCATGGATGTTAATGCTTTAGGAATAATCCGCTTACTCATTAATTATGCTTTTTGTTGGCTTCTGTTCTGGAAGCTAATTATTTAAGGTCTTTTAAAGACTTCCTTCCTTGATCAGAGGTGTCATCACATAAAAGTATTGGATGAACTGGAATCCTTGCTGTAAAATACGACTTGTGAAATTTGAACACACTTAGTAAATGAAAGCTGGTTGCATTTCTTAAGAGCTGTTAATTAAAGCATAACCTCTCCTTTAAAATAACTAACAATTGGTTCTGGATATGGAAGTGTAAATAGAAACACAGTTTATTAATATGCTAATAGTCCTCATGGACATATAGTCTTTATCCTGGAAGTTTTTTTTCCGCTCATTTCTTAAGATTTTCTTTGGGTTGGGGTGGGGGAGGGTGGGAAGAGGAAGCAGGAAGTGGTTTTTTTTTTTTAATTTTTTTTTTTAATGTTTTATTTATTTCCAGGAGAGAGAGACAGCGTGAGCAGGGGAGGGTCAGAGAGAGAGGGAGTCACAGACTAAAACAGGCTCCAGGCTCTGAGCTGGCAGTCAGCACAGAGCCCGACGCGGGGCTTGAACCCACGAACCGTGAGATCATGACCTAAGCGAAAGTCGGACGCTTAACCGACTAAGCCACCCAGGCGCCCCTAGCAGGAAGTGGTTTTAAAGTACAATTCATAATTATAAGCACTTAACTTAAAAAATTTAAGATCATAATACTTTGAAAACCTATGAAATGAGAAAATATGTTTGTGTTTTAGAAAATCAATGAATTATGTGCTTGTATTTAAAAGTAGTTTAAATATTTGATCTTAGCAAATCATTGATCATGTCAGGCTGACCCAGAACAGTGAGATCTTTTACCAACTGAATACTAATTAGTTGAGTTAGATGACTAAGGTGCTTGCCCTTTCCTATTGAGTTTATCATTACTTGGAGTTCATCAGTCAAATAAATTTGTTACTTTTCCATTTCATATTCATTGACATACCTATTAATATTAGATATTTTTAAAGAGAAATGATAATCTTTCATCTGTGCCCTTGATATGACTATTATCTAACTAGTCGTTGTTCTTGTATTCCTCTAAACATTGGACCTAAGATTGATTACCTTACTAAGAAACTTCAGCAGAAATGTAATTAATCATTATAATGAATGAGAAGAGTCTGTTGATTCAGAAAACTGTTGTTTCCTCCTGCTACATTCTTCATCCTCCCCATTCACTGCAGTAAATCTCTTCACTGTGGCAGATGGATGGATAATGCTTGGCAGGTAGGAAGGTAGGTTATGGTTGGATGATAGGGCCATTATTAAAATTAGAGTGACTGGAGCACCTGGATGGCTCAGTCACATCTGACTCTTGATCTTGTCTTAGGTTGTGACCTCAAGGTTGTGCGATCAAGCCTTGTGTTGGGCTCTGTGCTGAACATGGAGCCTGTTTGGGATTCTCTCTCTCCTTCTCTTTCTGCCCTTTCTCCACTCACACGCATGCTCTCTTTCTCTCTGTCTCTCTCAAAATAAATAAATAAGCCCGAATATAAAATTAGAATGAACTTTTTTATTACTTTCCTCACCATGAGGAAATTACCTTTTTTTCTCAGAATGGGCTCTCTAGTATCCAGCTGTTGGGTGGGGACTTCAAAGCTTAAAATTTGTCAAGTAGAGTAGAAGCCAAATTCTAATAGTGAAACTCATGTCTTCTGGATGTATGCTGGTTGTATGCTTTATTTTAAACTTCCTAGAAACTGAAACAACAGAGACAAAATTATTTTTAGCATGGTATTACAGTGTTTAGACCTAGGGAATCAGGCTGAGAATCTGGGTCTTTCGTATGTTACAGAAAAAACTCAGAAGAAGGTGACATTTACATAAGAAAACAACGTCACCAACAAACTTTGCCTTTTTCCTCTTCTTTCCAAAACTGGTGTTTTGAAGGGCACTGAACAAGGCTCTTTCAACATGGAGTTGAGGACAGCGATCAATTTGCAAACACATGATTAGGTCACAGAATTGGTTTTGCTCATGGTAGAAATGTGAATTTCTATGTATTTTGCTCATGGTAGAAATGTGAATTTCTATGTATTTTGCAAGAGTGCAAATTGCTTCATTCCTTTTGTTGTTAGAGTAAATGTTTGCTGTATCCCCCAACTTGTTAGATATTCAGTTTATAGGACAAAGTCCTGTGTCCATACTGAACATTTTTCTCAGGTAAGGATATATGCCCTAAGACATTTTTTACTGGCAGTTACTAACAACCCTTCATTTGTACCTTTCAGAAAAGGTGACCTTATCAAAATTAGATGTAAGTGTATTGCACTGTGTGAGTTCTACGTCCAAAGAAGTTCACTTCCAGTGCAGTTACCTATACAGAAGTGTCTAGTTAAGGTTTTTTTTGTGTGTGTGTTTTTCTATGGAAAAGAAAATAATTTACATTTAGCATACTTTGACTTGGCTTGATTTTCTACACTGACTTTTAGAAGGTTAGGCATAATTATACTTATTGAGATACAAATTCTATAAGCTGGCCTTCTCTATCTTCCATAGGAGATATAGTACAGCTGGTAAGGAAAAAGAAATTGATATTGATCACTAAGTACATACCAAACACTGTGGTTAATATGTATGGTTTCTTCTTTCATCTCCAAAAAATTCTTTGAGGGAAGTATCACTGCGTCCATTTTAAAGATGAAGAAATTGAGATTCTAAAAACTTAAGTAGGCCAAGTCAAAGGTCCTATCTTTTCTCAAGTGTACGTATGTTGTTAAGATTGCCCTCATTTTCACTCCCATGTGATGGTATTTTTACTTCAGCTGGTGCTTTAAAAGCATTCTTTATTTGGGTCTTCAAAATTGATTAATTGAGAAAAAAATGTTAATATGTCAATATAGGGGGTAAAATATCAAAATTTTTTAAGCACTTAGATTAAGCACGTATAACTAATTGCAGATGTATGAATAAATTTTATAATGAAGTGGCCAACTAATCATGAAAAACAGCTTTCATTACCTGTAGTGAAGTGACTAAGTTTATGTCTTAAACTTTTGCTTTTGTCCACCTGGCCTTATTCTCTCCTTTCTTTTGTGTGTGCTACAAGGTTCTCTGCACTTGCTGGTTCAGTCAGACTTCGACTTTTGCAAGGCTCCTGTCTCCATTGTAGCCTAATTTGCAAGGGGAGTTACTGATTCCGATTCCGTAATATACAGGTAGTTCAGGGTTCTAAAATATTTCTGTCCTTCGAATAAAACTTCACTTTCTTTCTACCCGTTGATAAATGGTACATATTTACGAAGAACATATTTATATTTTAATGAAGTATAATTTATATGTAATAAAATGGACAGCTACAAAGTGTTCAGTTCAATGACTTTGACAGTTGCATATGGCCACATAACCTATGCAAATGCAAGATACAGAGCATTTCCATCATTCCAAAAAGTCCTTTTGTGTCTCATTCTGGTCAACTACCACCTCACATACTCTGAGGCAACAACTTTTCCATATGTATCACCATATGTTTGTTTTGCTTGTTGAGATTTATGTGCATAAAATCATATAATATGTGTTATCGTGTGCCTGGTATCTTATGTTCAATGTGTTTTTGAGATTCATTTATGTTGCTGAGTGGTATTATTACTGAATGGCATTATGCTGTAGTGGTTCCCCAATCTGTTTGTTCATTCTCTTATTGATGGACATTTAATTACTTACAGCTTTTGACAACAATGAATAAAATGTCTATGAACATTTGAGTACAAGTATTTGTGTGGATTATTTGTTGTTATTTTGGGAGGTAAATACTGAGGAGTTAAAATTGTTAAATCATAGTGCAGATGCTTGTTTAACCTTTCTAGAAACTCCCAAATTGTTCTCCAAAGTTATTGTATGGCTTTATTCTCCTACTCTTAATTCTGTATGAGAGTTCCAGTTAACTCCACCAACAATGATGTTGTCAATCATTTTAATTTAGCCTACTAGGGAGTATGAAGTGGTATCTTAATGGGTATTAATTTGGGTTTTCCTGATGATTGATTCTTTAAGTACCTTTTCATTTGCTTATTGGCCATTCATCATTTCTGTTCAAGTCTTTTCCCTTTTTTAAAAACAAGGGCTTTCTTTTTATTGTTGATATATAAGAACTTTTCATATATGTAGATGTAAGTGGTTTTATTAATATAGGTGTTACAAGTGCCCTCTCCTCCCTTTGGCTTGCCTTATAATTTTCCTAATGATGTATTTTGTTATTCAGGGATTTTAAATTTTGAGTGAGTTCAGTTCATCAATCTTTTCATCCATAGTCAGTGTTTTTTGCACTTCCAAAGATTATTATACTTCAGGTCATGAGAATATTCTCCAGTGTTTTCCTTCAGAATGTTGTATCATTCTAACCTTTACACTGAGGAATGAGATAGGGATCAAAGTTATCTTCCCCATGAGGATATCTAGTTATTGAAGCAGTTTGTCAAAAATACTTTTGTATTCACTAAATTTAGTTGCTGTATCGACTAGAAGAAATTCAGTTGTCTACTGATAGATGTAGGTCTATTTTTCAATGATCTCCTTTCTTCCATTGATCTTTTTATCTAGCATCATGACAATAACACAAAGATTGTAGCTTTATCATAAGTCCTGCCAGATTTGTGCTTTTTATCAAGATTTTTGTTTTTGCTTTGCCTATTCTAGGGCCTTAGTTTTTACACATAAATTTGAAAACAACTTGTCAGTTTCTTCAGTGAGCCTGTTGGGACTTTGATTGGAATTGTGTTGAATCTACAAGGAATGGACATCTTAACAATATGGAGTTTATTAATCTTTAAATATGCTAGGTATATCACTTTATTTATTTAGGTATTTAAATTTTATCAGGAATACATTTGTGTTCAGATCATATTTGTGTGGTCATAATATATTTGAAGGCTTATTTCTAAGTACATTTAATCGTTTTTCATGATAACATATAAGGTATTTTTTTAAATACAGGTTTAGGGGTGCCTGGGTGGCTTAGTTGATTAAGCATCTGACTCTTGATTTCAGCTCAGGTCATGTTCTCATGGTATGTGGGATTGAGCCTGCATCAGGTTCTGTGCTGACAGTATGGAACCTGTTTGGGATTCATTCTCTCTCCCTCCCTCTCTTTCTGCCCCTCCTTCTCATTCTCTCTTAAAATAAATAAACATTGGGGTGCCTGGGTGGCTCAGTCAGTGAAGCATCTGACTTCAGCTCAGGTCATGTTCTCAAGTTCGTGGATTCAAGCCTCGCGTTGGACTCTGTGCTGACAGCTCAGAGCCTGGAGCCTGCTTCGGATTCTGTGTCTCCCGTCTCTCTGCTCCTCCCCCGCTCACACTCTGTCTCTCTCAAAAATAAAAACATTGGGAAAAAATTTTTAAATAAATAAACATTAAAAAATATATAGTTTTAAACTCTTGTTTGTTAGTAGGCAGAAAAACAATTGCTTTTTGCATATTGACCTTGTATCCTGCGGTCTTACTAAAATTCACATGTTAGTTCTACAGCATTTTTAAAAAATTCCATAGGGTTTTGTAAATATATAATCATGTTACCTGAGAATAATGAAAAACTTATGTTTCCTTTTCCAGCCAAAGTGCATTTTATCTTTCCTTATTGCACTAGCTAGGTGCCATAGGACTTTCAGTGGCATATCAATAGAAGTGGTGACAGTGGAAATCTTGGCTTTGTTTCCAAACTTAAGGAAGAAGTGTTCAGTATTTCATCGTTAAATATGATCTTAACTGTAGGCTCTTCATAGATGTCTTTTATCAGATTGAGGAATTTATCTCTATCAGTAGTTTTCTGTGAGTTTTTATCCTAAGTAGTGTTGAATTTAGTCACCTGGCTCTTTTGGTGTATATTGAGATGCTTGAATGTTTGTCTTACTTATTCTGTTAATGTAATGAAGACATTAATTCATTTCTTTAAGTTAAGCCAACCTTAGATTCCTGGAGGCAATTTTTTTCACTTGGCAGCAAACTCCCCTCTCTCAAGCTTCCACCTAGTGCATGGGGAAATCAGCCTCTGCTCTTCTGCCTCGCATTGGAAAAAGCCCTGTGCAGCCCCATGGTGAATCTCTCAGCTCTCCTATACATTGAAGTATCCTCCTAGTATGTGATGTCCCATGGGAAGGAGCAGGTGAGTGGGCAAGACTCATTCATGTGATGACCAGGGCTCCTCAGGGCTCACATCTCTCGTGCCAGGTACCCTGTGCTCATGAAAAGTTTATTACAAGTCCAGCTGGTTTCTACAGAAGGTGGTCCTCTTCCTGCTGCTCAGCCAGGAATAATACCAGCCATGGGTATGTCTTCCTCCAGGAAGGGTCTGTCATTCCCTGGATTTCATTCCATTTGGTTTATTTACACCCTCAGTTTTCTGATGGGTTTAACAGAAACTGATTTGGTAGTGTATCTGATTTCTGGATGTTACTATAGGAGTGACAGTCTCTTGCGAATTTTTGCATCTTAACCTGAAGCGTAAGTGCTACATACTTAGGTTCTTTTCTTTAGCATTTATGCCACTGTCTCTAAATTTCTATTTCCATCTCTTTTTTCCCCTCCTCTGTAGTTTACATATTCAGTGCATTACAGTCTATGAGGCGTTTTACCTTGTTTCTCCTTTCCTCTTTCATTCCTGTTCTTTCTCTGTGTTACTGGCTTCATTCACACAGTACTTGCTCTGTGTCATTTGTTCAGGGTTTTTGTTTGTTTTCTTGTTTTTGTTTTCGTTTGGGCTCCCACAAAAAGGAAAGGGTATTCAATACTTCCTTACTTTTCCTAAGAAAATAATGTTTTGCCTAGAGACAAACTAGCTATTTGACAGTCTTATTTGAAATAAGAAAATGAATTTGCTCATGAAGCAAAGCAAGTCTCTTACAAAACCTTTTGGCCTTAGTAGAGTTGGTGCTTGACTGTGAGGTGGCCACATCCTTATTTCATGGAGATCAGCAGAACTGTACTTTGAATATTTTCACTTAGCTGTCTACAAATATGTGTTGTAGAAACATTGTTTAACATAGCTTAACACACACACTCTCTCTCTCTCTCTCTCTCTCTCTCTCTCTCTCTAATGCCTAGAATTAATTTGCCTTTTTTTCAATTAAAATAGAAATGATGATGGGTTGCCTGGGTGGCTCAGTCGGTTAAGCTTCTGACTTCAGCTCAGGTCATGATGTAATTCATGAGTTCAGGCCCCAAGGCGGGTTTTGCACTGACAGCTCAGAGCCTGGAGCCTGCTTCAGATCCTATGTCTTCTTCTTTTTCTCTGCCCCTCTCCCACTTGTGCCCTTTCTCAAAAATAAATAAGTAAACATTTAAAAATAGAAATAATGATGTAAGGTCATTTCTCATTCTCTTTTCAAAGCTGGGAAACTTAATTAATGTTAATCACAAATGTAGAGGAGCATAATTTACCCTGTGTTTCCTAATGGACTCCTATTCTTATTCTTCCTGAACATTCGAGAATGGCTTTGAATTTTTTAGTCTCATAAGTTTTTGAATAGGGAACATTTTTCTTTTTAAGCATAATGAAATATCACTGGAAAGAGTGGTTGGGGGAGTCGCAGGGTAATTCTATTTTGAGCCTGTTGAGTCCGCAAACTGGAATTTAGTCATGTCAATATAAATCTAATTGGATGGGGGTTGCCCAGAAGTTTTAGGAAGCTCTCTGATTCCTAATTATAAGGTAACAAAAATGTAGACAGTGAGGTGTGGCCCAGGAATACAACCTATGTACATGTGGGACACCTTAACACCAAAACCTGATGAATGTTTAAAAAAATAAAAGCTGTACCCAAATTTTAATTAGAAATATAGGTACATAAATTATAATTGAAATAGTATTCAGCAGAATTCATCTGTGTGGAAAGAGAAACATACATTCTGGAAAGCAAAAGTGGCTCAATATCAGAACATCTATCAACATAATCCATTTTATTAACTAAAGGAGAAAACTTACTTGATTCTGTCAATGGATGCTAATGATGCATTTAATAAATCTTGTGCCCATGTCTAATAAAAATCAAATAGATTACATTATAGAATATAATAAAAATCTATCCAAATAAGATAATACAAATGTTCAAACAATGAAATGCTAAAATCATTTCGATGAGACACGTAATCAACCACTACCATCATTATTATTCAGCATCTTTTTGGAGACTGTAGAAAATACAATGAGAAAATGATATTATTCATGTAAAATTTGGAAGACAAGCAGCAAAACTATTTATCTATTGATTATTAAAATACCTAGAAAGCCCAAGAGACTTTAGTAAAGAAAGACCAAATATGATTTGGTAAGTTGGCTGGTTATGAGATCAAAATAAAAATCAGTAGCATCCTTATTTTATAGCTTAAGTTACATAGAAAAGTATAAAATCTTATAGAAGACTGTAAAATAAGCTCTTTACCAATAGGAAAACTTACTTGTGTTAGAAGATAATATAATTACCATAAAATAGAAATTGATCCAAATTCACCTTATAAATTCAATATAATCGCAAATAAAATATCAAGTATTTTTATGGAGAGGGATTTTGGGGATTGGATAAAATGATCTTAAAAGTTTCTTTACTAATCAATATCCAAGAATAGCCAAGGACATTTTTAAAAATGTAAGATTTGCCTGATGAGGCATTAAAACAAAACATAAAGCTACTGCAGTCAAATCTATGTGGTTTGATCATAGGAAAGGACAAATAGAGAAGTGAGACAGTATCAAATCCAAGGGCAGATTCCAGGAAAGTGATAATTAACTCTATGAGACAGATGGTTTAAGTCAGAAGGTAAAGAGTAGATTATTTAATACAAAACATATTGGTTAAATAACAGCCCATCTGGATGAAAATAATAGTACAGCCATATCATATTATATGTATAAAAATACATTTTTCTTAGATTAATGTAATTAAATATAGAAACTAAGCTGTATTGAAGCTCTTGCAAGATAGTGTAAAAGACTGTATAATCTAGAGGCAGGAAGTAGGGAAGGTTTTCTTAAGAATAGGAGTCCATAAACTTGACATTGGCTGTATGGAAATCCACTACACATTTTACATAAGGATATATGGCATAAACAAGACAGAAAAAGTAGATATGGGAAGCTATATGCAAGTCAGAGATTGGTGGATTAATCCCTATATTATTTTAAAAGTTCCTTCAAGTTTAGAAAAGCATATTTGAAGAGGTAGTCCTCAGAAGAATACATCCAAATGTCCAAGAAACATTTCAAAATGTTCTAATTGTATATTCTTGGAAACACAAAATTAGAATAGCAATGTGATCATCAATTTTTACTAATAAACTGGCCCAAATTATAAAGACCATTGCTGGCAGGGAGGTGGGAAAAAGTGTACTCTCATGCACTGCTGATTTAATGAGAAATTTTACAACTTAAAAAAAAAATCCGCCAGGATTTATGAAAGTGGAAAATAAGTGCACATTTTGATTTAGCAATGTTACTCCTGGCTATTAACCCCTTAGAGGTAAAACGCTTGTACTTGAGGATATATGGAAAAGGATGTTTGAGCACTGCTCAAATAATGAAAAATTATAAACCAGGTGAACGCCTATCAGTAGCGAAGTGTGTGAAAAAATTCTGGTGTTTCTAACTAATGGGAGCTCTAAAAACAGACTCCGAAGATTAAGGAGGGACTGCATAATTGAGAACAGTGAATGCCAAAATAGTATATAATATAATTTCATTAAAACCGAACTACTAATGAAAAATGCCTTTATATATGTATGTGTGTTCTTTTTGTATTTAAGAGAATATATAATTGTAGATGACTGTCATGAGTATGTATAAAAATATAGGAGGCTTAAGGCAATGGATCAAGTACAGGAGGAGGGGCATGGATGATGAGCGCGGAGTGAAAGAAGAGATAAAGGAGAGCATCAAATAAAATAAGAGTGATAAAATAGTATGTTAATGGATTTTCTGACAGATTCCCTTATTTTAATAAATTAAAATAAATGTAACTTTTAAAAATGGCTGCCATTCCCATTACTTTTACACAAAATATGTTGTCCTAAGAGGAGTGTTACTTTTGCATCTTGAAGATTCAATAGAGGAAGTCTGTCAGTGGTCCTGGAGGAAAGGGAACTGCAGTGAGCAAGTGGCAGCCTGAAGGAGTCCTGGTGGGCACAGTGCAGGGACATGTGAGGGTGTCTGGGGACATGTGAGGGACCCACTGTAGGGGATCACCTGTATGGAATGGAGGCAGCAGCTGAAAATGTCACCGAGCTCCATCAGAGCAGAAGAGGAAGAAAATGGCAATCATCTGCAATGTTTGATCAAGTCCCTGGGAATTCCCGGAAATAACTAGGGGGGTACTCGTAGGGGTCTCTAGGATCTGCAATCCCAGGAGGAAGCGTGATCTTCCCACATTACATTATAGTCATTAGACTGTGCAACGAATTTGTGGTTCAAAGTAGGCCTAGGAGCATTTATCTTTCTACCTGCTAACACCAGTCAAGTGATCTGATAACTGACTGCTGTGATTTGTGACTCTGACTTGGACTCTGAACTGAGTTATTTCTGCTTCAATTTACGTCCTTCGTCTCTGGGATATTTCACTCATTCCTACAGTTTTCAAGTATTCCCCAGCTGTTACCCTGTGTGCAGTGTCTTAGGCCATTCGTGCCTGGCTGGCCAGCCCTGTTTTGTTCATGCAGCAGCATTTTTGGCTCAGTTGATGTGCATGTGGAGGCTCACTGCACACCCTGCCTGATGAGGGTGATCCCGGAGACAGACCGACCGTGGGCACTGAGGACATGTTTTTTTGCTTTGGCTTCCCATTCTCTCTTGGTTTTGCAAAGCTGAAATGTGATGTGTTGCCAAAACATTTCTTCTGATCAGAAAGGAGCAGAAACTAGTGATTTAAAAGGTTAAACTGCCTCAGCTAGGAATAGCTTTTAATTATCATAAGTTTCTATACACTGCACAGCAGGAACAAAAGGAAAGTCTAAAACATAGGCTTTCCTTAGAGCCATCTGAATGGAATGATAATTAAAACTAAGTTCAGGCTGGTATTTAAATTCACGTGAAAATTATTTTTAAACCTACTGAGCAGAATTGCATACACCACGGCAGAAGGTGATGTCACATCCTGAAAAATGTTAAGGACATCTGTTTCCACATCCCAAAGATTTTCTTCTCATGTTGCCATGAGCCAGGTTACTCAGGTTTCATGGCATTAAGTCAAGCTGTCTTTTAAGATGTGCTCATTGAGGATGGAGTGAAATGTTAAGGTGGCAGCTGTTCCTTATATCATGTCCTAAGGAATTCAGTATGTGAATTCCTGAAAATATTGGTCTTACGTATAAACTTGGGTAATTGATTTTAACCATGATAGAGAAAACAGCCTCAGAAGACACTATGGAGATTTGTTTAATCACATATGGGGTCTATAGGGATATTTAAATTTTTATTTTGTATTTTTTTAATGTTTCTTTATTTTTGAGAGACAGAGACACAGAGTACGAGCAAGGAAAGGGCAGAAAGAGAGGGAGACACAGAATCTGAAACAGGCTCCAGGATCTGAGCTGTCAGCACAGAGCCCGACGCGGGGCTCAAGCTCACGAACCATGAGATCATGACCTGAGCCGATTCTGCAACTGAGCCACCCAGGTGCCCCACAGATATTTAAAATTTTAAATATTATTCTGCTACTTTTTTAAACTGCTTTTTTAGTTTTATGAAAAGGGAACTTATAGTCATACTAGTGGTTTCAAGTGTGTGAAAACAGTTTCCCAAGAAAATCTTAATTGGATAGGATTTAATATAAGCAAGAGCTCACCCACTGCAAACTCCAGCAAGCCTCCATTTGGGACATTTAAAGTATATGTTATAGCTACCATGTTTGCTTTTCATTCCTGAATTTAGAGAAATTCAGAGAAATTTCAGCTGGTGGAGGTTTAAAGGCAGACTTTGTCTCTCAGATTCTGCTTCACTGTCTTCTCCATTCTGCTTTCTCCAGCATACATGTGCAATAGTTGCTTTCCCTGGGTGTTCGGCCTTGAACTTGAAACCTAAACAACTATCTGACAAAAGGCAATACCAAACTGGAGATGAACTATTGTAATAGATGATGAGGCATCTGAAAACCCCACCAGTGGATATAATATTTCTGAATGCTATTATGGGAAAATGCAGTGCACATAGTGTTAGAAAGAACTGTAGCAAGAACTTTTTCAAACTCGGAATTGAGAATGCAATTCTTGGACCCTTCAAGGATTCCTTCTCAACTGTGATGCCTCATTGAGAGCACAGAACATAAAGTTAAAAACTGGAAGCTCTGGTTTCAGATCTACTAATTAGTTGTGTGACTTTCTGAGTCCCCTGCTCAGGGGCTTAGTGTCCCCAGTTCTAAAATGATCATAAATCCTGTACTGTCTACTACTGGAGTGAAAATAGACTGCAATATGTAAAAGTGCTCTGGAAACTGAAATGTAGTAGAAAGGCAAGTGTCATCATCATTTACTGCAAATATTATTCAGATATTATTCTGGCATTCCGGACATTCTTTCCTGAGTGACACTGGTATATTTCCAAGATCAGGATTGGTGCTTTCATGGTATCAGGCTCCTCAAGTTTAACCATGCTTCCAGTGAGCTGGTCAGTCTGGATACGTTGGATGTTTTTGCATGGTGATTTGTGGCTGGGTGCAGAGTCTATGCTATGCACCAGCCAAGTTTCCGATTGAGACATATGAACAGCAATGAATAAGAATCTAGTTTCTTTGTTGTTATTTTAGCATTTCTTTTATCTGATGCTCTGCAGTTTGATTCTTCAAAGTTCATTTCCTGTGAGTGTTTCTTTCCAAAGGGGAGAAAAACTGGAAAAGATGATTACTGCAAAAGCGTGCCCACATTTTCCATGGTAGTCATTTTAATACTGATTTCTCTTCTGACTTGGGTTACACATAGCAGTGCCCCTGTGGGTCTGTCTTCTTAAACCACCATGAAAAAGGAGTATGAGAGAGAGGGAGAAAAAAGCCTCTTCTTTATGATTCACTTTTCAAATCATACTTCTACCTGATGGGCTGACCAGCAAATCACCTTGTCCCTCATTTACATTCTTTCAACTCTGAGTCATTATCCAGTTTGATTTTTGAGATATCATTCAAACTGCCCAATGTGAAAGACTTCCTATAGGTTTCTTTGACCTTGGATGGAGCAGAAAGTAAAAGCAGCAAATAAAGAATTCTTTTTACCTTTCTCACAAACTTACTTCACTTTCCTTCTAATGACTTTTGTTAGACGAAAGATTAGCAGAATGTTTCTTCTCTAGCCTGACCTCATGAGATTCATGAATGCTTAACTAGATGAGACTGTTTGAAGAATTCCTGAGGCCACAGCCACCTAAAAATTGTGAAAAAGGGGTTCTTTTTCTAGAAGGAAAATGGTTTAACCGTTCATACTCTCAGAAACATCAAAGATAGAAGGAAAGGTTTGAATGTTATTAATTAACTAAACGTCAGACCAAACTACAAGTGGTGTTACTGGATGACAGATTAAAGAAGAGGATTTTCTTACTTTATATCAAATCATCCTTTAGAACAGTGCTAATTTTTTTTTTGGTGGGGGGGGAACATCACAGAAAGTAAGTAACTAATAAATGACAAAAAACTCCAATAATTACAAAGAATTCATCCATGCAGTATCACATTTGATCCTCCTAGGTACTCTGTTGTGTTATATAGGGCCCTGATGTGTCAGAGAGCTGGAAAGTAATTTTATTTATTTTTTATTAGTTTTTAAATATTTCTTTTTGAGAGAGAGAGCTGCTATGGAAAACAGTATGGAGGCTCCTCAAAAAATTAAAAAATAGAATTACCACATGATACATTATTTGTAACCCATTTCTGGACATATATCCAAAAAAATTGAAATCAGAATTTCTGAGAGATATATGTACATCCATGTTAAAAGCAGCACTGTTCGTAATAGCCAAGTGGTGAAAACAACCTAAATGTCCATCAGTGGATGAATGGATAAACAAAATGTGGCATATACATATGATAAAATATTATTCATCTTTGGAAAAAAAATCAAACACTATGATTGGAGAACCTTGATGCCATTATGTTACAGGAAATAATCCAGTCACAAAAAAACAAATTCTGTATGATACCACATATATGAGGTATCTAAAGCATTCAAATTCATAGAAACAGAAAGTAGAATAGTAGTTACTAAGGGCTGAGGAGAGAGGGAAAAGGGAAGCTGTTGTTTAATGAGAGTAGAGTTTCAGTTTTGCAGGATGAAGAAGGTTTGGAGATCTGTTTCACAACAATATGAATATACTTAACACTACTGACCTCTACACTTAAAAATGATACAGATGATAAATTTCTGCTATGTGTTTTTTTTACCGCAGTTAAAAAAATAAACTACCTCAGCTTTCTGCTTTGTTAGATTTGGGCTGGAGCCCACAAAGTTGAATTTCTAACAAGTCCCCAAATGATACTGATACTGCTGGTCCTCTGGTTATACCTGGGGACAGTACCCTAACATAAGACTTGTCACTGAATACCATAATCCTCTCTTTATAGATCTAGCTGTCCTTTACTGTGAACTCCTGGGACACGGACCATTTTGTTTGCCTATGTATCTCCAGTTCTAACCTACTGTTTGTTCCTGAAAAAAAATTGTGTGGAATAAATAAAAAAGGGAGAAAAAAGATAAAAAGCAATAAGGAAAAAAAAAAAAAAAAAAAAAAAAAGGAAACCAGATAGTGCAATGTCCTAGAAACTAAAGAAGGAAAGAGTTTTAAGATAGAGAGGAAGGTCATGTTGCCTAAATTTATAGAGATGTTGAGGAAGATGAGAAATACTACTGGATTTAGTGATTAGGAGGTCACTAGCCTGTCAGAAAAAGCTGAGAAAGAAACTAGAGTCCAAAGGACTAAGGACTAAGTGAGCACTAATGCTGTAAATACTGGGTAGATAAAACGAGGAAGCAAAAAGGAGTGTCAGTGAACATACAGGAAGGGATTTTATTTAGAGTGAGTTTGAACACACTTTTGAGAAGATAGAGGCCACCTAAGCAAACTGGGGGAGTCCCTACGAGTTCCTCAGTAGTGGGTGATGGGAGGCTCCAGAATAGAGAGCTGGAGATTGCTTGGTAATTGGTCTTGCCGTCACTGAAAATCCCTCAATTATTGTTATTTTTTAATCATAAAATTTCCTCCGTAGCAGCATATTTTTACACTTTCTTTCTTGGGTCAGTTTACCAAATGAGAAATAACAAAATGCTAGGCTCAATGGGGGAACAGGTAGACTCCAAACTATTATTTTTTATGTAGTTAGAGATTCTGGTGGGAAAGAAATTGTTATATGAAAATCACCAGTAATATGACTTCCTTAAGGGATGCGAGTGTTGTCTAATCATTTCTTAATGTTTATAGCAATATCAATAAGAAGTTCATTTTAACTAGTGTGACAAGATCCAGTTATCCAAAATAATTATAGTAAAAGAAAATGTTGTGGAAGAAAAAGAGCAAGAATATATATGATATTATATTCAGTTCTGTTTTATATGCTCTTTCCCCTACCATCTCAAAACTAGTACAAGTCTTTTTTTTTTTTAATGTTTATTTATTTTTGAAAGAGAGAGTGCAAGCAGGGGAGGGGCGAAGAGTGGGGAGCAGAGGATCTGAAGTGGGCTCTGAGCTGATAGCAGCTAGTCCAATATGAGGCTCAAACTCACAAACTGGGAGATCATGACCTGAGCCAAAGTCAGATGCTTAACTGCTGAGCCACCCAGGTGTCCCTCTTATTTTTTAAAAATCTTTAGTCTACATCTAAATGTTTTAACTTTCATTAAAAAAATTCTAGATCATTGAAAAAAATTATAAGAAAAAATATGTTAGCATAAAAAATGCATCTTTGTTTGGAACAATAGTCTTTAAGATTATGATTCAGGTTGTGAGCTATACTCATCTAAACCAGGGCTTAATTCCAGACTCCAAAACGTATTAATTCTGCAAGCAGGGACAGTTACTTAATCATTCTGGGTTTCAGTTCATTAAACAATAAAATGATGATAATGATAAATATTACATAGGGTGGTTATAAAGATAAAATGAGATGATTGTTGTAAATCTAGTATAGTGCCTGACATATAGAAACTGCACAGTGCATGCTAGTTGCTATTGCTTCTATTTTTAATCTTATCATCATGATAATGATATTTATATTTTAGAGCTATAATTAACTTGGAAAAGGTTTTGTTTTACTTTATTTTTGTTTGGTTGCTTTAACAATAACTGCAGAAAGATTCTCAACTGTGAATATGATAAAATATAGTATCTAAATGGCTCTTTACCTTATGTATTTATGTTTAAATGTATTTTATTTATATTTTGTAATTATATGTAATCATCATCATCCTCGTCATAACAGTAGCTTAATAGCACTCTCTATATGACACACTGTTCTCTACGGTTTATATATTGTTCATTTAATCTTCAGGGAATACAAAGGGATAGATACCATTAGTAATGTCTCCCATCTTCCAGGAGAGAAAACTGAGGCACAGAGTGATACAAAACCTAGAAGTAGATGTTCTCGGATATGAATTAGGACATTTAGCTCCAGAACCAGTGTTCTTCTTAATCATTACATTTTATTTTTTATTATTTTTTTTTAATGTTTTTTTTTAATTTATTTCTAGGAGAGAGAGAGAGACAGCGTGAGCAGGGGAGGGTCAGAGAAAGAGGGAGACACAGACTCTGAAACAGGCTCCAGGCTCCGAGCTGGCCGTCAGCACAGAGCCCGACGCGGGGCTCGAACCCATGAACCGCGAGATCATGACCCAAGCGAAAGTCGGACGCTTAACCGACTAAGCCACCCAGGCGCCCCATTAATCATTACATTTTAAATGACCATAAATAGTATGATAAATGATCTATTTATATCTATTTATGCTATCTATTATTATTTACCACAAGACTGTTTTTACTTGTATATTTTATATCCCAAAGGGAGCAATTCTAACAATTTCACTAAAAGGTATTTTTCTCTAAGTATTTGAGATTTATGATCTTAGGCTTTCAGAACCTGAAAAGGTCAAACGTTGTTACTCTATTCATCTTCTCAAATACTTTCTGCTTTATGAAAGGGCACCAATCTATTCAATATAGATGCAAAAATAGAATTTATGACACATACAGGTCTTGGCTGTTCAACCAGAGCTCTTTCCACTATGCCGCATAACATAGTGTCAGATTTTCAAAATAGTAATTGTTAAAGCCTGCAGCTATTTGAAACTGATCTCTGTTATGGCAAAGAAAATAAATGATTCAGTTTAAAGCCCTCTATATTTCAAGTCCAGAAGAGAAGTGCACTGCATGCCCTTGTATTTATTTATTTGTGGGCAGATACAGAGGGTAAGTCCTTGGTTTGGGGCCAAGATTCAGGTAAAATCTACATAAGCCATCTTGTGAGATCCTATCTGTGGTGCTCTCAAGGGAGCAGGACTTCGCATGGTAAAGATACTTGGGTTTTCACTTCCAGAAGATTGAGCTAATACTTTTTCCTGGAGAGGAAACACTTTTGCTGACAATTGGAATGAAAAGGATGTTGTCGACCTTATTTTTGTCCTCAAGAATATTGCAAGGTGCTCAGTCAGAGGCACACATCCCTACCAACTGTCAGAAGTCAGAAACAGAGTAAGGACTTGGGAAGGGAAACCTGCCCATCACTGAAATACCCCCCAGGCCTCTCTACACTTTTCCATTGAAGAACCAAATCCAGGTTATTTTTGCTACCTCTGTTATATATTTTTCCATCTTTCCTTTTTTCAATGCACAACATTATTATATAGATATAAGACTTAGGGAATCTATTCAGAGTCTGAACTACTTTTGTCAAGGTGATTTACTTTTAAGGAAAATCTGAAAGAGACTTTAGAACCCTAGGCAGACTCCACAGGGACTCATGCAGAGATTAGTGTGCTTCATGAGAGTGAATAATTTTTCAGAGCATACTGCTGGACACTGTCCCAGGCTGGTAATTGACTGTTATGAAGGCACTTATTTATATCTGGGACATGGACATTGGGGATGAACAGACTTAAGTTTGAGTATTGGCTGTCAGTGACCTTGAGCATTTAACCCTGGTGTCAGGTTTTCTCATTTATGAAAGGAGGTATAAATGAGAAAATGAATGTGAACTGCATATTGTCTAAGTAATCAATATGTCTATTGCTATTGATAGATTCCATCATGAGCTTTCTTGGCATATGACCTAAACCAGAGCAATGAGACATTACCTACATACCAGGATTGGGTTTTCCCTAGAAACATGGGAGGAAGAAGCCCTCCTTCTCAGGATGTGAGCTGAGGTTCTCAGCGGTTTTATTGTCTCTTGGAAAGAACCTGTTTGAGACTGTGGCCAAAAAGGGGAAAAATCAGAGTTCAGTTGATCCATAAGCACTGGGATCTAGGTATGCCTAAACAAGAGTAATCCCTGGAGACTTAAGGTGAGCTGACAAATTCCAACATCCTCTACTTTATCTTTCTCTCTTTTCTTTTCCCCCTTCTTTTCCTCCTTCCCTCCATCTTTTCTTCCTTTTGGGTGCTCTCCACCTCCTCTCCCTCTTCCACTATCACCTATGGAGAATAAGCTCCTTAGCCTGGCATACAATTTTCTTCTTGAAGTGATCCAGGATTATAATCTTAGTAAACGCACCCCCCCACCCTTTTTTTTTTTTTTTAACTCTCCTATGATCACCTGGAGTCCTGTATTTCCCTGCTGGGCTTGTTTTTCTTGGATACTGGACATCCTATCATGTCTCTACCCCTTTATAATCACTCTTTCCTTTTGCCAACTCTCTTCCTATGCTTACTTGCCTGCATTTCCTTTGTAAGTCTTGTGGGAAGCTTTCTTTGATGTCCTTTTCCATTAATTGGGTCATAAATTTTTCTGATCCAATAAGAACTTGTACAAGCATACACTCCAGGAATTATTTGTTTTTTGTTTTGTTTTTGTATATTATTTCATTCTAACTAGATTCTATGCCTTTTTTAAGTTTATTTATTTTGAGAGAGAGTGCATGTGCATGTGCACATGTGAAAGAGGGGGCAGGGCAGAGAGAGAGAGAATCTCAAGCAGCCTCTGGTCTGTCAGCACAGAGATAGACACGAGCTCGATCTCACAAATCATGAGATCATGGCCTGGGTTGAAATCAAGAGTCGGATGGTTAAGCGACTGAGCCGCCCAGGCAGCCCCGGATGCCTATTGAATTGCAGGTAATATCTTTTACCACTCTATAACTTCACTTTCTCAGATTATGGGGTTTTTGAATGAACAAATAAATATGAACAGCCTTTTTTAGTAAATGGTTACGTGCTATATAGGGACCAGTTGTTATTATATAGAACATGAAGAAAAAAGACATTACTTACTAATATTTTGTGACTTGAAGGAATGGTGATATCATTGTCCAAAATGTTGAGTATTAGAAATGAAAGAAATTATTATTTGGTTTTGGAGACACTAAAGTTGATAATGGTACTATTAAAAATACTAGAATTTAAGTCAATGTTTAGGATTAGAGATACAGAGGAGAATAGTCACTTGATACCAAATCATTTATTACTATGATTCAATTTTATGATGTTACTTGGAAGATATATGAGAATAAAATTAACTGTTTTAATTCCAGAAATAAGAACAGTGACCTTTGAATGGGTTATTTTTTATTTGTAAATTATTTCTATTGTTCGGTCGTATATAGTTGCAAAGTCCATATGGCTTAGTAGAGCTCCATGTGGTAAGATTTTTGTATGTTTGGGTATTTTGATATCGAGCGACAGAAAATACACTGTGTGGTGGGTTTCTCCTTGTTTGTGCATTCAATGGGGCCTGGCATGCAGTTATTTCCAACTCTCTTTTTTCTGTTGTAAGTTTACTGTCATTAGCCCTAGATTAAATTCATAGAGGATTCAAACCATAATCCCCCAGCCCAGCGAACTCATTGGGATCTGGCCAAATAGATAAACCACATAGAATTGCAGAACAGGAGTAGATCTTTAGCCCTATTGTAGTGGCAGAGCCATGAACTTGGCATAGCTTCTTAAACTTGGGGTGGAGCGTCTCTAGGGTAACTGGAGGAGATTTGTTACTATGTTTTAATCCGGGCCAGTAGAACATAAGGTTGAAAACACAAGCCCTGATGACAAGCAGGTCTGTGTTTGAGTCCTGACACTGCTAGTTACTAACCATGTGACCTTAGGCAAGTTAATTAGCATCACTAAAGCTTCAGTTTCCTCTTTTGTGAAATGGAGACCGGAATAGAACCATCCTCATAGGGTAAGGGCGTTACACTAGTTATATTGAGCCTTTAACAGAGTTCCTGGCTCACCAAGTTTCCACATATGTAATTATTTTTATTATTACCCTTCATTATTTGACAGTATCTATACGAAATTTTACATGAATGCTGAGTTGAGAATTAGGGGAAGTTCTAGGAGATTGTGTGCTAAAGAAAGTTCACTCCTCTGTCTTTATGCTACTTGAAACAAGGTAGGATAAATTATGCAATTAGTAATCATACAATAGCTATTGAGCTCTCATTTCTGGATAAAGATAGAAATAACTGAGGGAAAAAAAGAACATAAGGGAGTCAAACTAGACCTCCTTTAATGACTGCATGTACACATATAGATGTATCTATGAACAAACTAACCTAACATGTTAATCAATAAAAAGATATAAGACATTCATCCTAGAGAAGGAAATTATGAACATTTCAAATGTAGATAATTCTTTTATGATAAAGAAACAAAAAAAAGTAGGGGTACCTGGGTGGCTCAGTTGGTTGAGTATCTGACTTTTGATTTCAGCTTGGGTCATGATCTCAAAGTTGTGGGATCAAGCCTGGCATCAGCTCCGCACTGAGTGTGGAACCTGCTTGGGGTTCTCAATCTCTCTCTCTCTCTCCCTCTCTCTCCATCTCCCTCTCTGCTACTCTCCCCTTTTTGTGTGCTCTCCTTTTCTAAAAATTAAAATAAAAAAAGAAAAAGAAAGAAAAACCCTATACTTTATCTCCTCTTGGGTTCTCATGTGATACAAGAAGCAATTAAAAGCATTTTTGGAGACCAAAACCAGGGACCTTGGTGAAAGCATGGTGCAAACAGAATTTTCTCATAAATTCAGAGGAAAAGGTTGGTTGAGGAAAATTATCACTTATTCAATCAGCATTTTCCCTGAAAGAAAAGACATGAATTCTTGTGTTAACAAGAGTGTTGTTGGTTTAAGGTTGTTCTGAAGTATTTTTTTAAATTTAATTCACACTTATTACATTCATACCTCTGAATTAGGAATTCCAGGTAGTCCATCAATATTTTTTAGATAACATGACTTTGAATGATAATCTACCACAGCACAGGGATCCAGCAGGGGTCAAGGACATTATGCTTTATTCATAGCTATTTATGAAATTGTGCTGAACTAATTATTAGACCTTATTAATTATAAAGACCTATAATTGGCCAGTTATGGTTTGAATTTTGCATTTCTACAATGATTTCTATTTAGATTGAATCATCTAAAAGATAGAAATTTCTCTTATTTTCACATACCTAGATCATAATTAAGGGCTAATATTTGTAACCAGTATGAAGGTATCATAGTAATTATTTTATCTGCATCTCTCCAGAGAATCAAGCCTCATGACATAAACTGATGCAGTCAAAGAGCAAGGATGACCAGAATCCTTACAGAATTCCTGGGTGTGTGGGAGGGAGGGTGGTATTTATTCTGATTTATTCTGTCCTCCCTGTTCATCTGAGATAGAGGTGCAACTTGTGTACCCAGAGGGAAGTCCTATAACATGCTATGACCCTTTATTAACATTATCTACTCATTTATGGAAAGAACCATGGCCTTGCTCATTTTCCGCTGGCAAAAACTTTCACAATTTTTTCTTTACATAAAAATGCAGTCCCTCTTTGAATGGAATCATGAAAAATGAAGGAAACTATGGAAATCAGTTCCAAGGAATTCAATGATATCCTAGAAGTCAAGTATTATTGGGAAGGACCTCTTCATAGCCAAGTGTCAATATTCAAGAAAAATCTCCCAGGCTGGGGGTGCCTGGGTGGCTCAGAAGGTTAAACATTCATCTCTTGATTCTTCTTGAGTCATGATCTCACAGTTTGTGAGTACAAGCCCTGTGTCAGGCTCTGCACTGACAGCATGAAGCCTCCCGGGAATTTTTTCTCTCCCTCTCTCTCACAAAATAAATAAATAAGAAAAAAATGTTAAAAAAATGTTTCCCAGGTCTCTAATTAAACAGCTCTTAACATGTCATTCTCTCCATCAGATCTTCCTTAACAGAGCTGTGACAATGTAATTATTTGGGGTAAATCCCTCCATGCCTCAATAATTCACTCTCACTTCCCTAATCCTAAAATGCATTTAATAACTGTGTGTTCCTAATATAAATATTTCACTTATTCTGAATTATGCATTACATTTTCTACCACTCTGTATTTCCTTCTATACATTTTCTGAAGTACCAAAGTTATATAGAATAATTTGTCAGTTAAGTGCCCAACATGTAACAGATTTGTTCTGCAAAAACAAGGAAAGATGGAGGCAAGAATTTCAGCACTGAATTAAGGAAGATAGCATGCCTCTTGTACCAAAGAAATTTAGAGCTATTATCCTGTTCTGAGTAGCACCAGGCAGAAGGAAGCTTATGTCTGACATTTATTTCTTTAATTGATGATTAGTGAGGTAGACTGGCCATGTCACAATATCTTAAGCTTTAAAGCCTAGAGTATTTTAAATTTTTTTATTTAAACATTTTAAAAAATTATTTATTAAAAAATAAAAAGTTTTGAGAGAGAGAGAGACAGTGTGTGATGAGAGAGACAGAGTGTGAATGGGGGAGAAACAGAGAGAGAGGGAGACACAGAATCTGAAGCAGGCTCCAGGCTCTGACCCATCAACACAGAGCCTGATGCAGGGCTCAGACTCACAAACTATGAGATCATGATCTGAGCTGAAGTCAGAGGCTTAACTGAATGAGCCACCCAGGTGCCCCAGGACTAGAGTACTTTAAAATATTCTTCTCGGGGCACCTGGGTGGCTCAGTCAGTTACCTGTCTGTCTCTGGCACATGTCATGATCTCACAGCTCATGAGTTTGACTCCCACATCAGGAGCCCCATGTCAGGTTCTCTTCTGTCAGTGCAGAGCCTTCTTAGATCCTCTGTCCACCCCTCCCCTCTCCCAGTGCCTTTCCTGCTTGGGTGCTTGCTCTCTCTCAAAAATAAATTAACATTTAAAAATAAGTTCTTCCAAAACCTCTCAATTTTTCAATATTCAATGTTGTATCTCATTAAATGTCAAAACAGGTTTTTGAAATCTCAAATTATTGATTAGCAAAAGTGATTTACTGTATTCTAAAATCCATTTTAACAAATAAGCTGGCTGTTTTGTTTGCCCTGCCTCTGCTAGTCCACAATCATTCTCCACACTTTGTCCTGCTCTGGCCTCGCCTACCTTAGGACCTGCGCTCTCTTGCTTTCAGCTTTGCATGGAGTCCAGCCAATGTGAATCTCTCCTAGAGATCAGAGCACAGCAAGAGAGAGAAATCTGACCACATACAGCCCCCATTCCCTCTCCTATCCTTGCTCTGTTTTTGAGAATTGGCTGCTTTTCTCTCCTTCCTGAGTTCTTTTCCAATCTTCAGCAATACTCCTGGCTCTGCCTCTCAGCGGGTCTCAGTAAATGAAGTCCCTTCCTTTTCTTTTCTACTTGGGGGACACCAACTGCTTACCTTCTCTGGTGTTTCATGGGACATTCTTGTACTTCTTGAACCTCCTACACCTCTGTAAGAGGTTCCTTTGATTAATCCTTTTCAAATAGACCATTTTGAGTGTGCCATCTGTTTCTTAGTGGGCCTTGAGTGATGCAGCAAATGGTCCTCTCTCTCTATATATATATATATACATATTTTTTAAACCTAATATTATATATATATATATTTTATATTTATATACATAACATTTTTTATATATATATATATATATTTATTTATTTATTTTAACCTAACATTGTGTTGATGGTGATACCTTTAAACTTCAGGATGTTAACATTTATTCCACTCTTTCCTCCTTGTTGACTATGTTTTATTTATCTTTGCATTTCTGAGTCTATATCAGCCTCTCAGCACACTGTATCTCTCTTAGGATGTGTTAAAGAAACTCTTGCTCAGTTGAACTGAATTGAATTCACTCTGAATTCTCTTGTTTTTATTGCATCAGACATCATGATTAATAACGCTAAGCTGCACATAGATTATTGAGTGACACTCTGCCTACATAACATTAAAACGGTCATTTATATAATCATGTTGCACATTATTTCTCCTTTTTCATTTAGGTGATTTACTTTAGTTATTCTCATGCAGAAACTTAATTAATGACTCTTTTTGAATTAGAAATAGCTCCCTCTGATAATATTTTATAGAGCCATTGATTCTTTAATATTTATGCAAAAATTATAGTTGTCATTTTATAGTATGGAAAGATACTTTTAAAAATTATTGTTGAATTAAGGTAATTATAGGGTCAATTTATATAATCACGATGCAAGGTCAAGTGGAAGTTACTCTGAGTAGGTGAGGAAAATGATTATTTTGATGAGTATTAGTTAAGAGAAGAAAACCATTGTAAAAAATTAATAATTTTTTCTAAAAACAGTGATGTATGATCTATAATGATGCTTTGGGGTTTTATGCCTCACTGAATCTTGGCTGCTTTTGCAAGGCACATGCATTATAATGAGCTGCTCTGTGAAAATGACTAATGTTGTGAATACACATCGCATTTAATTGATGTAGCCGCATGTCTGAAATAAATGTTCCTCGTAGTGTCAAGTGTAAACCTCTCTAGATTCTTCAATGTGCACTGCCCACATCTTAGTGTAAAAGTAGGAATCTGAAAACTGCAGGTTGCACTGAAATGGAGAGCTGCAAATGTTCACTTCTTTGTATGTCTTCAGCCTATTACTTATGGGTTGTTTTTATTCTAGTAAATCATCTCTGTAGAGAAGCATAAATAACATTCTTCTTTCACTGTTAAAGCCTGCCCTTCCTCTGCATGGTCTCAGTTGATTTTTGCATCTGCATGTGTCTAGTTTATTGAGAAGACTAAGCTCAGTGGGGAACAAACATGAAATGGTTTTATTTTTTACCAGTCTTTGCTCCCCTATTGTGTTTGTCAAATTCCTCTTCCCAGCTGGGTAGCGGATCCCTTAATGGCATCCAAGGCAGATACAATAACTCTCAAGTCATTTCCCATTACTCAAATTCTGTCCTATTGAAATTTCCAATTGCATTTGTTATACAAAACTTTCCCTTCCAACATCATGAGCCAGACTCAGGGCTCCTGGATGCATGGGGAAGGGGGCATGTCTTGCCTCGCCACTTTTTCCAGTTCCTTACTTGGGAGCCCAGGGAGGGATTGGTTGATTTGCCTTTGGGCACTTTCTTCTTCACACGCTGAGGAGGGGAGAAAGATAAAGGAAAAAGAATAGTTGTCCCTTACCTGACTGGAGCTGTTGAAGCTTTCTCTTTGTTGATTATAACTACTTCCCAGCCAATGGCTCTCCTGTGGACGGCAGGCATGTATTTGTTGGAGGGCTGTGTTGAGGGGTCTCCCTTCTGCACGATCTCTAGAACCTAATCATGTTCATGTACACTGTAGCCTCCCGTTATCTGAGGCCCCTCGCTTGGCTCGCAGTCCTTTTCTGTGAGGTGCTGAGAAGGTGATTCCTGTCCAGCTCTCTTCACAGATACCCACTTAAATATGGGAACCAAATACTGGAAGTACGAGATGGAATACTGAAATCACCTCTCTCTGTCTTGGGTCTTTTGTCAATCTACTTTAGCTTTTCTTAAACAGATACAGGGAAAATCAGGAATACACTGCACTAAGGGAAACCAATGAGGTATAAGAATCCTAGTCTTTCTTAGGTATTCTCTCAGATCCTAATTATTTAGCTTGTTTATAAACAAGGGATGATTTTACTTCCCACGAGGCCAAGAACCCATTGCTCCTAATGACCTCTTTCCTCTCTCCTTTCCCTGTGTTTTTTAATAGGGAGGTAAGGGAAGTCAGGAAGCTAGAATGGTGTTTGCAGGTAGTAGAGAGCTACTTTACCTGGCTTAGAGACCTCTTAAGATAAAAAGCCTTTATTGTTTGAAGTTCTTCGTAGAATATGGGTACTCTGATTCCTTATATTGTTAGCATTACGCATTAATCATAATTTGGAGAAATATGAAAATTCCCATTTAAGTTCATGTTACCTATTCTCTCAGACTCCTGTGGGCAGAGGCACCCAAGAGAGATGTTAGAAAGAGTAACAGTGAAATAACTGAGCTATATCTCTTTCTGGAATCTCTCCAGCCTCACAACCTGTCCCATACTACATCTACTCAGGGGATAGTTAACCCCAGGGTTGCTGTTAACCAGATCAGTAGAAAGAGTGCTGGGAGAGAAACAGCCACTCAGATTCTAGTCTGATTGCTGCAGAGCTCAGCAGCTCCCTGTGACTTCCCCCTCCCCTGCCTCAGATAATCCATCTTGGGAAATGCAGACGAACCTGCCTGCCCTTACTTATCTTTCAGAGTTGTTGGAAGACAAATGAGATAATATCTGAAAACCCTTTGGAAGAAATGTGATGTATAAATCTAGGGCGGTGTTATATATGAGACACCACCTTAATCATTCTTCCACCCACTATAAGGCAAGATGTCTTCGTGATGTTCTAAATGTAACAGAAAGATCCCTGGACTCACTGAGTTTTGCAATCATAGTTCTGCTTGGCTTTGAGCACTATCTGACTCTATATCTTTAGGCAACGTATGTCATTTCTTTATGTTTACTTCCGTATCATAAAAATGTACAGCAGAATAATAATACTTACACCTCAGCAGTACTGTGAGGGTCAAGTACACAAGAAGTGAGAATAGTCTGTGAGACATATAACATACTTTGAAATAGTGCCTGAGTGTCTATGAATATATATGCATATAAAATAATAAAACTCTATGTAATTATATATAGTATATCCTTATATCTTTCTGTGTGTGCACGTACATGTCATGTATACTCCTTCCATTTTTGTTAACTACATGGTGCAACTGGAAGAGCTGCCCTTGAAGTTTCTTAGATTGATATACACAAGTGAAATAGACGATTCTCTGTAAATCATTTTCATAATGATTTGATTTTGTCACAGATGCCCGTGTGTTTACATGTACATGTAACACCAGACTGTCTCACAGGTTACTAACCTTGATTCTAAATCTGTACTTTTTCATTTCTCTCCTTTTGCCTTTATGATAAATATTTAATCATCTGTGTTCTCCCCCTTAGGACTGATTTTTTCTTTTCTATTGATTCCCAATAAGGACATGCATAATATTTACTTGTGTCAACTACTCCAATGCCCTTTCCTACTTCTACTGAAGATGTGAATTTGTGCCAGACACCATATCCGGTTTCCTCTCTCTTTCTTTCTTCTATATCTGTGGTTTGTTTTCTTAAATCAGCCTTATTAAAGCACAGTCACCCTTTTTCCTGTGTCCTCACTGGGTGCTGTCTCAAAATAAAGTGTTATATGAAGCAAACAAATGGAATGATATATATTTTTTCCTTTTTCTTTTCTTTTTTTCTTTTCTATTTTCCCTTTCCTTTCCTTTTCTATTTTTTATGAGCTACTAAAGTTTTTCATATACAACCTGCAATTCTGGAAGTACCTTTTTAGTTTCTTTAGCCTGGTCTGCTTTTCTCCAACTCACTCACTTTCATCTTCTACCTTCATTGAAATAATAATCTTCAACTTCATGGTCAACTTAGACGTGTTCCCAGGAGATCTTCCTACACTCCAGTCATTAGGGATTTCTCCTTCCTTTGAACTCCTGGAGTATCTAGTCCATGTTTATATCACCTGCTGCCTTTAGGGTTATTTGTGTACATGTTATTCTTTTGTACAAACCTGGTACTTTTTGAAGTCATGTTATATTTACTGTTATATTTCCCACATCACTGAGAGTGATACCTTAAACAAAATAAATAAAAGACCAAAGTCTGTTAACATAATGGATTTATAACATAGTTTATAATGTTGATAAATACCTACAAAATTAATTATTCATTCTCTTGCCCACTAATATTTATCTACTACTGTGGTAGATGACCATATATTGCGGTAAATAGGGCGTAAATGTTCATTGCTCTCACAGAACCTGCAGAGGAGACAGATAGATACAAACAAACAGATTAAAAACTGTAATCAATGCTAAGAAGAAATGGGATTTTGAGATATTAACAGGAGGAAATTTAATTTTATTGGGGAAAGTGTCTTTGAGAAAGTGGTACTCAGTTGGAAACTTGAGTTTCCAGCATATACATCCACTTACACCTCATCAATTGAAATCTGCTGGCCAAATCTAAGTGACAGAGAAAGCTGGGAAAATCTCCATGCCTAACAAAACTGGGGTTCTGGTTGTAAGGAAGAAGTGGCAAATTAACAGGAGATGAGCAAATGGCAGTGTCTCTTCCACCTACCAAAACTATCCATGCCTTTGTAGAGATTAGGCTGGCCATGCAGTAGGATAGGAGACTTGATGATATTTTAATTTAATTTTATCTGAGTTAGGGAACCACCAAATGACTTTAAGTAGAGAAGACACATAATTCTATAAGTATTTTCCAATGATCACTCTAGCTACTATGTGTCATATGGACTAAGGGAGGTTAAGAATGAGCAAATAGAGCAAATGGTGATGGCTGGACTGCGTAACAGCAGTGGAATGGAGAGAAGTGGTTGGATTTTAGATATCCTTAGGAGACAAAATTGATTAGACTTTGGAAACAATAGGATAAAATGGTTAGGTAAAGAGAAGATATCAAGGATGATATTCAAAGGTTGTACACAAAAAGTGACACATATACACCAATGAATGAAAAAACAACCACGTAAATGTATATGTATAAATATATACCCTTGGTGTAAATCAGCTTCTACAAGAAAAATACTAATATAGATTTTGAATTACTTTAGTAGGTTATTCAAACTATTTGCATGGGTATTGGATTTGGAGTCTACATTTTCCACCTCAAATTTTACAAATGATAATCCCTTTCTTTGAACTGACATAATTAAAAGATATTCCATCTCATTATAGTTACCATAATCATCATCTTCAACTGTTATCTAAAATTATGTTTTCCTTTCTTGCAGTATGTAGATCTCTGACCTGGATCCTGTGGGATTTGTAGAATTAACATAGATATTATCCCATCACCAAAATGACCTAAATTCTTTATAGCTTACAAAGGGATACCATTATTAATTATTTTCAATGTATCAGTAACTACACTTGGCATTGTAATATGAAGTAGTCATTGCAAATAAAAACGGCAGAGATGTATTTTCAGGGTACTTTTCTGTGAATTTCTCAGGTTTCAAACATGTTTGCTCCTGTAGTGATAATTTTTAACCCCCTTGACTATTGACACCTTTCTATCCAGCAAAAAAAGGCAGATGGCTTTAGATGACCAGCTGCTTCTCAGGAACAAGACAAAGTAGTAAATATTGTTAATAATGATAAGTGAGAAAATTTTATAATTGACCTGTTTTGTATCTGCTAGGCTGGCTGCTTATTCATCCTTCTAGATAGCAACTTTTGAAATTATTAGCTTAATTACTGGTAGGTGTGAAATATGTTTATTTTAACACCAGATCCAGAATTAATATACATGTTGCAAGAATCTTGATCTCACCATCTATGTTGAGAACCATTTTATGATTACAATTATGTGAAATAACATATCCTTTAGTATTTCTTGACACGCTCTTCATATAATATGAAATGTAACTAAAAAGAAAACATTCTAACATTCTAGAATGTTGTATAAAGATTCGAAGTTCTTTCTAAGGTAAATACTAAGTGATGATACTTATCACAAGTCCTATTTCTTTTAAATGGGCACAAAATCCAAACTTAGAGAAGATGGCATTAAAGTTCACCATGACTGAATAAACTTGGACATGGAAATGAATTTCTTGCCCCAAAGGGTTATTTTAGCTTCTACAACAAGTTATTACAGTAGGTTATGGGATACCAAGACCCAGATATCTTTGAAAATAAAAAAAGCTGAATCAGGATAGCTCAAAGTTTAAACTAGTAGATACAGCTGAGGTATTATTTTTGAATTAAGAACTCTCAACATTATTTACATGGTGATAAGAAAGGAGAGAAAGTTACTTATGATATTTTGGAAAACATACATAGCTAATTTGTTATCTGATAAAAGGTTTCATAATTTTGGTATTTTGGTATTTTTCCATTGCTACAATCAGTGAGAATAAAGGAATTTGTGTGGGTGAAAATGGGAAGAATTCTAGGTGATAAACATGAGAGAACACCTGGGTGAAGGGAGCACTGGGGAACGTAAACACGTAATCGTAATCCTAGTAAAACTTACCTCTGTCAGGACTTAAATTCTAGTCATTTTAATTATTTGTCAATTTAATCTTCATGACAACAATATGAGGGTAGATACTATCATCATTTTGATATTTTTACAAATGAGAGTGCCAAGGCATGGTTCTGTTGAGTGTGTGGCCCAGGGTTACACAGCTTAGTTGTGAGTGGAGACCAAAAACAATTAAAAAGACCCATTCCAGAGCCTGTTCTTTATCAGTCCTCTTTTCTACCTTTTCAACAAGGTAAAAAGGAATACCGTGGCTGGATCTCAAAGGCTGTTTCCCAGCACAATGGGCAATATGGCAGATGCACGTGGAGTGTGATATAACAATGCCAGCAACAGCTATTTTATGATGCCCCTCAGAAGGCTAATGACACTCAACTGGGATCCTTCTTTGAGGGATCTGAGCTGATTTTTCCAATTCTAGGTAGGCTGATCACTGGAGTCAATAGGTCAGAACAGCCACTTAGACAAAGATGTTATTTGGAAAGGCAAGATTACTTTCTTGGATTGATTGTTCCAGAAAATACGGGCTTTTAAGTGACTCTACAGTAGCCTTCTTGTCACTGTTCAGCTGAGACACAGCTATTCTATTTCAAGGCATGTACCTGAGGCATTTTCAGGCATCATACAGCATCCCAGACTTGCCTTTCAAGAGTTTGGGCCTTATCACAGATGTTCCAGGTGATAATCAGGAGAGTTTGCTCAGTATGGTTCTCAGCCTTGGCTGCATGTTGGAGTCAGCTGGGAGATTTGAAAAGTGCTAATATCTTGATCTGACTGCTCAGTGTTCTAACTTAATTGGCCATGGTATAGTTTGGACATAAGCGGATTTTTTTGAAGCTCTCCAGCAGACTCTAATGTACAGCAAAATTTGAGAGTCTTTGCTCTAGAGCAAAGCTGCTCAGCCACTATTACCTACACATTCTTGTGCTAGAAATTGGGAAAGGTTTTCAGTCCATTGGGATTTGACTCTTCTCAGCCCTCAGAGTGGCCAGGTGTGTTTGGTGAGGCAAAAGTGCCTGCTGCACTTTGACTATCTATGAGTAATCCCTTCTGTTTACTCTGTTGCACTCTCTAAATATGATCATTTTCTAGGGTTGTCATGATCTAAAACAGAATGGCTTGCATAGCCCTAGATCTGGATTTTGAACTCTCCAGATAATTATAATGTTCAGGCAGGGTTGCCACACAGTCTCCTAAAATTTCTTTGCAGCATTTTTGTTCTGTATTAGTATAAAATTACAAGAGATCTAAATGTCTGTAAACATAAAACAAATAAATAAATTGTATAGTAGTATTAGGGCAGTTAAAAATGAATGAACTTTTTAAATACATTGTAAAATGCAAGACATCTAAAATAAAAACTTACAGATGCCCACATATTTAATAAAGATGTAAAACAAGCATGGGAGTAATAAAAACTAAGTTGAGGATAGTCACTGTTTTTGGAATTGGAGGAAGAGGAAGGGGATCAAGGAAGGAAACACAAAAAATGTGATGTGTTTCTTTATCTATATCTTTCTTTAAAAGTAGGACCAAATCGAATATGGCAAAATGTTATCAGATTAATGGTAAGTTTATGGATATTTGTCATATTATGTCTTTTTATCCTCTGTAGTTGTCGATGTGTTTGAAATTAATTACAAATTAGAGGTCAGGAAATAAACATTACTATAGACTAAAGCACAAAATCATATGATGCTAATGCCAGAAAGGACAGCAAAATACCCATATTATGTTCATGTATATGAGGGCTTTCCTGTAGAAAGGTGAGGTATTTTTTCCCACTGCCAGTAGATGACATTTGCCTGAGTAGAAAGAGGAGTCTTGAGCACTGTCTGACTCCACTTGTGCATCGCCCGTGAGAGAAGTGATGATTGCCTCAGCCTCTTCTCCTCCAGCTCCTCATCAGGGCTACAGAGCCTGGTCTTTGCTTGCCTGTTGACCAGGATCCACAGCCTGTCCACCCACTCCCACTTGCCTGCTCAGTCCACCCTCTCAATCTGACTTCCTATGTCTCCTTTCTCAGCCACAACTATAGAATAAGAGTTTTCAATCATATACTCAGCAAAACCCTAAATTCTCTTGCCTCCTTTACTTGATTCATTCTGGTGTCCACCCTGGATAATTTGCATTGTTTAGGTACTTTCATCTTCCTAGACTATTGAATATGTCTGGAGAAATTTGCAAAATCATGCTGACTGGATTCTCCCACGAAGTCGTACGTCTCATCTCGGCTGCTCCAACACTGCTGTTTGCTTTCCTTTCCATGCCTTGTCCCTGTTCTCATGTACTGATCACAGAGAAGTCTCCAGACTCATCAGGTGACCCATCAAAGCATAACATCATTCTCTAGGAACTAGAGTCTAGATAACTGAAAATAGTGAAACTGTCTACGTTTTCCTCACATTGTCTCCTCCTCATTTCAAACATTAATGTAAGATTTATATTCTTTCCTTAGGTGACCCCTGTCTCAGAGATCGTATGTCATCTTACACATGTAAATTGTCCATTGGTGCTCTTGATCTTTTTTCCTCATGTTGTTGCCTTTAGAATCCTCATCTAGTTTGTTGTAGTAGATGCCTAATCTCTCTTCCTAACCATTCATTTCTCTGTAATCAACCATATTCATTGCTATCAGAATGATTTTCCTAAAAATACCACTCTAGTTATTTTATTTCCATCTCTCCCTTACCTTCTAAAGTAAGGTAAATTCTTTTATAATCTGGCTCCAAGCCACATTTATACTCCTGTTTGTCATGATTTTTTTTCTTTTAAGACCTTACATCCTCATGAAACTGAGCACACATTTGTGTTTGTTTGTTTAATTAACTCACTGGTCTCCCCCTCTCCCTTCTATCTAGACTGTCTTCCTCCTCATCTGTCCTGGCAAAAATCTTACCCTATATATAAAGATGTAGTGCAAATATCACCACCTTTATACATTTTTAGATCCCTTAATGCAATATCTTCTTCCCTTGAACTTGGGTTGTACTTTTTCCCTTTTCTCCAGCACTCTATCATTTCATGTATGTTCAACTAATTGTTTGAAGAGTCCTATTTTTTTTTTTTGCCCTTACAATATTAAACATTCTGGAGAATAAAACTGCATAGTTCTCATATTTGTAGCCCTAAAGCACCTGTGAGAATAGATGCATTTTAAAGAGTATTCATCTTATTGGATAATACTGTTCGTTTCTCTTGAGGCTAAGAAAGGATCAGTAGTAGTAGGATTGATCAAGTCTGTCTTTATATTAAAAGGGGTTCTGTCAATGAAATTAATTGGCCAATCTGAGGATCAAACCTTTGATTTCCCTAGCCCCACGTTCTGATAAGCTGAATGGTGTCATAAAGTTTGCATGATTAGACACTGCCTGCCTTGGAAGACTTAGTCTTGCCAGAAACCTTAGATTCCCTTTTGTGTTGTAATATAAAGATTCTCTGTGCAAAACTGTAATTGCTTTCCTCAGCTGAGAAGGTCATAACTTTTCACAACAGATAAGAATATGTGTTTAATAAATAAGCTTACCAAATCTATTTTATTTTTGGTGAAACATGCCTGTGTACACTTCAGTCCCCATTGTTATGATTATGTGTTTAATGAGTGCCAGTTATGATGTAGACATTGGACAGAAGCATAATATTGACATGGTTTTTTGTTTGTTAGAATTCAAACTAATGAATGATCTGAAAGCATGAATCAATGACCTCTGTCCCTAAGGATGTATTCTATTGAAAACAAAAGAAATAAAATTTGCATCTAATTTAACCTCTTCTGCCTGGGTTGGTAGATTATATAGGACACAGAATCTTTGCATCCCCACCTAAAAAGAGGCAGATCCTGTTTTCTCACCCTTGGAATCTGCCTGTCCTTGTGACTTACTTTGTCCAGCAGAATCCAGCAAGAGTGACTTAATGGGCTTTCTGAACCTGTTTCTAGAGGCCTTGCAACTTCTACTTTTGCCCTTTCGGAACACTTCCCGTGTCATGTAAAAAGCCCAGATGAAAGATCACATGGAGAGAGAGTCCTAGATTTTACAGCTGTGGCAGCCATTCTAGCTGTGGCCCCAGGCACATGAGCGAGGGCATTTTAGAGCATCAAGCCCCTGCCAAGTGACCAGCTAACCGGGCTTCATTTGTGAGCCCAGATGAGATGAACAAAACTGTAAAGTCCACTCACAGAATCACAAAATCATGAGAAATAATATATCATTAATGTTATAAGGAGCTAAATATAAAGATTTTTTTAATCTTTATTTATTTTTGAGAGTGAGACAGAAAGAGACAGAGTGTGAGCAGGGGAGAGGCAGACACAGAATCTGAAACAGACTCCAGGCTCTAAGCTGTCGGCACAGAGCCTGATGCGGGGCTCAAACCCATGAACTATGAGATCGTGACCTGAGCTGAAGTCGGATGCTTAACCGACTGAGCCACCCAGGCACCCTAAAGATTTTTTTTATGTGTAAATAGGTAACTGATATACCAGGCTTATGTAGTTGGATCTATTTAGCTTGATGCTTTTGTTTTTAATGTTTATTTATTTTTGAGAGAGAGAGAGAGACAGAGAGACAGAACATGAGCAGGACAGGGGCAGAGAGATGGGGAGAAACAGAATCTCAAGCAAGTTCCAGGCTCTGAGCTGTCAGCACAGAGCCCACTGTGGATCTTGAACCCACAGACCATGAGATCATGACCTGACCCAAAGCTGGATGCTTATTCAGTTGAGCCACCCTGGTGCCCCTAGCTTGATACTTTAAACTCCAGAGTGTGCTCAAGCAGAATTTTCCATTCACCTAATAGCATCTAAGGTAAACCCAAAATAAATATTGTTTTAGTGAAGACTTGGATCTCTTTGAGTTACAGTTTCCTAATTAGTAATGTGAGGGCATTGGATTTAATGCTTTGAGATTATTCTTTGCTCTGTATTTCATAATGCCTGTTCATTTTGATAGTTGGATTTTCTGAAAGAATTGAAATTCATGATTCTAATTTTCTTCTTTTTCCTTTCCCTGAATTATTCTGGCAAGTTTATTACTTGAGTGTCCAGGATAGATAAAAGATACAAAATGGAAATGAGTAAGAGTTCTAAGTATATGGGGTAACAAGAATCCTCCTCTGCTTTTCCTGTGAAAAGCTTATATCTCCTACATATAGATGGGCTGTTCTCATCCAAACCTGTTCTGAGTTGCCCTGTGCTTATGGATGAAAAGCTGCTGGCACAGTCAGGAAGGTGATTTGTGCAAAGTACCTGTGAATTCCACAACATTTTTAGGTGTAAGAGTCAGCATGCACATTTGCGGAGCCCACGTCCCCAGGCTCTAAGAGGGCCTGTCACACATTATACAATATGCTGGTAAAGGCATATGGCTTTGCTCTTGAGATTTGTCAGTTTAGGTTGGTTTTGGCTGTTGTTTTCCAGGTCTCTGCAGCTGGCAAGTCACATGCACCTTACTTGAGTTCTAATGTGTTTACTGGATGTTTTGGGTTTTGCTGCACGACCTTGAGTGGTATAAGGTCAGTGAAATCACCCAGTGGGGAAATGACTTAAATGGCCAAGAGTTGTTGAACAACATTTCACTTAGCATTGGAAGTAATTTGATAAAGATAAAAATGCATAGAATGTTCGTGCCAGAAGGTACTTTACAAACCATTTAGCGAGGAAAGTGGAACTCGTAGAGCAAGAAGATATGCCCACATTCACAAAACTAGTTAGTGGTAATCAGTGCAGCTTAAAAATAAGCACCTTATACTATTCCTGCATACTCTTAGAAATCAGTAAAAGATCTGCAGTGTTATGATATTATGGCCAGGGCAGCAAGAGTGCTGAATATTTCTTTGCACAGTTTTCCCTCAAGAAACTGGAAATGGATAGCTGAGCAAAGGCAATAATCAAATAATCCCAGGTTCACCTAAATATGCATGTGTATGTATGTATATGTGTGTATGTATATGTATATGTATATATATAGACACATACAGGGGCAGGGGTGGAGGTGGGGGCTGGAGTTTTCCAGGGCAGTGATTCAGCCTGCTCGCCATAGAAAAGGAAGAGAGAGCATGAAGAGAGAAGTAACCACTTATGCTGACTTAGAAACCCTCTGAAAGCTCCAGTCATACAAAACATGGTCCCATCAATGTCCTGGAATCTGACCAGCCAGATCATTTCCTCTTAGGGAAATGGTGATTCTCCTCTTTTCCTGATTTAGCCTTTGGGGAAAGCAAGGTGAAGAGCCTAGAGTTCCCCCTAGAGGCTAATATTTATACACACAATTAAAAAAACAACAACACTGCAGTATATGTCTTAGGTCTTTATAATTTTTTATAGGATTTTTTAAGGTCTTGATAATTCCCTGATGAAAATATTAGCATGATATCTATTCATTACCTTTACAGATTTTAACAGGAAGGTAGAATATTCACAGCTGCATCTCATCAGTTAAAGATTGAAGACATAGATACTGTTTCTTTTTCTGATGAACATTAAAAAAATACATTTAGTGACTTGTAACTGTTTAATGTGTGCTCAGTAGTAGCACATTTGGGTTCTGTGGTCTAAGGTATCTGATAATCTCCAAAGGCAAGTAACTGGGGGTTTGGTTATCTACAGAGCAGTGAACTGGGAGCTATATTATCAAGTTACTCTGTTCATAATCGATTGGGCTACTTATCATCAGCTGAAGTTTCCATGGATAACTTGGCACATCACTGTTGTAGGATGTTGCCTGTTGTGCAGTGGGCTGTAGCCAGCAACACGCACAGGCAACTCAGATGCTGTCATTTAACATCAGTTTCTCAATGGCAAATCCTGATAAGGTTGGGGCTATAAATGAGGGAGGGGTTCTTTCATAGGTATGTAATTAATTGACAGCAATTAAGAGAGGTAGAAGGGTTTCTTTTGTTTGTTTTCTCATTTTTTACATTGTTCTCTGGTAGTGATGTGCTGTAAGCCACCAAAAGAGAAGTAAAGTCTGATCATGCTAAATTAGCAGATGAATTTGTTAAATTCCTGGTAAGACATATGAACATACAGCTTGGGAATGTTTTCTAGTATAGAAAGTAATATCTATATTTATCTGTCTCTCTATATGTTTAAAGTATATTTATGTATTTTGAGAAAGAAAGAGACACACAGAGAGAGAGAGAGAAGCAGAGAGAGGACGAGAGAGAATTCCAAACAGGCTCTGCACAGTCATCTTGGAGCCCGACATGGGGCTCAGTCTCTCGAACTCAGGAATTGTGAGATAATGACCTGAGGCAAAATAAAGAGCCAGACATTTAACTGACTGAGCCACCCAGGCACCCCTCTATATCTTTAATAGAAAGAATTTCAGCTCATATAGAATATTTTAATATATATATGTAGCATAGTACTACAGATGCAATGGGACTTTTAATCTTTTTTTTCCTTGATTTTCAGTCCTGAGGACCTAGAAAGAAATGAGGGAAGAACAAAAGTTGACTATTTGCTTTTGTAGTTTCTGTTTTCACATTTTTGCTGCTGTTTCAATGCTGCCAATTTTGGAAGAAGGCCACTTGGGAAGTATTTGTGGTGCTTTCTTCAACTTGATTAGGCTTTGCTGCCAGGGCCTATGGTAAAGGAATTCCTATAATTTACAGGAACACAAAGCAGCTTTTAGAAGCACATTCACTGAACAGGCAGGAGGAAAAAATACACCACTTGGCCAAAAGAAGTAAGGAAGCCCCTGTCTGGAAAATCTTGCTGAACGCCCCATCAGGAAATATTCATTACTTTCATTTTAACAGCAGCTTCCAGGATCTGTTTTTATATTTATAGAATATTTGGCAGCAAGCAAATGTAATACTAGAGCTACGTTTTATTTAGTATTTTGCTTTTGCTTTTGAAATTCCACTGTTAAAGCTGCATACAAAATAATGAGCTCACAAGTATGGTTTTGACATTCTTCAGTGGGCTCAAATTGAATGGATCGTGCTGTTTGTTATACTATGAGAATAGGAATACATCTGAGCCCAGACTCTCAAAATTATTTATAATGGGTTGAAATTAAAAAACTTTATGTAAAAGTCAACCTGGGGCTTTGCATAAAAATATAACTTTATATAGCCATGTTCATCTGGGTCACCTTTCTACGTATGTTGCTTCATTGTATATGCAGAATATCTGTGAGAAATACTGGATTCAGCTTATACCCAGAAGCATTATTGATGGAAAGAATGCCAAGATTGGAGTTTGAAGACAGAATTCAAATTCCAGGCTTTTCTTTCCCAGAGTTAAAATGTTATTTTGTGAAGTGAGGACAGTATAGCTCTCCTTGCCCACGTAGGGTCATTGAATCAATCAGGGCCCAGTCCGGTGACAGAGACCACTTGTTATTTGACCACAGAGAGTGAATACAGATTGAGCACTGAATATAAGTGATTAAGTAGGCATAAGGTTTTTATGGGATAAAACTATCACAGAGGTGGCAACTACAGGAGATGGCAACCACCTCAAGAGCTGGAAGAACAAAGGAAAACGTTTAGAATTATTAAAATGTAGAACTTTGGAGTAAAGGATCAGGAGAGCTAAAATGAGATTGGACCAAAACATCCCAAAGGCCTGATGCCCAATCGATTGATTGGCAGGGTGGGCAGGCTGGCGCTCACATCTCTGGGAGGGCTCAGTAGGGCTGCAGATGTTGCATGTGTTGCACACTTCTGGCTTTGCTGCAGAGAGGAACAGTTGCGCCCTGTGTGAAGAAGTATAGGTTACGTGATGCTGTCTGGAACTGCAAGAAGACTGGCCTGTGGGAGAACAGGCTTGCTCCTCTAGCCTTCTCCGCCTCTGTCTAGCATTTCCTCATGGAAGAGCCTAGCATAGAGCCGGTTGGAAAAGCAAGACTGTGGTTTTGAGAGACTCAGCCCTGGCATCACAAGGTAGAGACAGTGGATTCGGAGCTGAGAGATAATCATTGGCATGGTAGTATATAAAACTGCATTGAAAATTGAGATACAGAAAATTGAGATACAGAATATAACTTTGCTATTTAGGAATACTTTTATTATTGTTAACGTTTTGCTCTTTTAAATCTTGGAAAAGAATTGTGGCTTAGTTATCCTTAACTGACTTCTGTGTTATCAAATGTCTTACCAATAGCAGAAGACTTCATATTGATTCCACCTGAGGATACTCTTATGATTGAGGCTCGATGGCTTATGAATAATATGCTTATTTTGCTCTCATAAAGTAAGAGTTAGACCATTAATGTAGAATGAGGTTAATCTGGGATAAGGGGCAACTGGGTGAGAATTTCAATTACATTAATACTGGTGATGTGTAAGAGAAACTGGTTTAGGCTTTTTGGTTCATTTTCCAAAGAAAATACTCAAAAGAATGGTCAAGAAGAGCAAGACTACATGTTACATGTTATGTGCTCTGATCGATCTTTAAATTATCTTAGAGTAATAGTAATTGAAACATGGATACTAATCATTGAACATAAAGTGTGATAATGATTCCACTTTTATTATTTTGCTTCAATAAATCAAGGGCATAACATGTTCTTGATGATGTAACTTATCCCTGAATGCTCATCAAAAGTCTAATAGAGTAGGTTGTTCTTAACAGTGGAAAGCAATATCCAACCCTAGTTTTTTTAGCCTCACATTCCATGGTAATTGTTTTCTGTGGCTTACTGCATTTAAGAGCATAAGAAGTAACTTTGATTGTGGCAATAACAATCCGGGTCCTTCACATAATTATTTTTAGAGTGCATTGAGCATCTTAAAAAGCCACTTATTTCTGTTATACATTAAAGAGAATAAGCATACTCTGGTCAGAAAGTGATGATGATTGCTTTTTTAAAAATTTTTTAAATCAATTATTTATTTATATTTTTATTTCTGAGAGCAAGAAAGATACAGAGTGAGCAGGGGAGGATCAGAGAGAGGGAGATACAGAATCTGAAGCAGGCTCCAGGCTCTGAGCTAGCTGTCAGCACAGAGCCTGATGCAGGGCTTGAACCCACGAACCATGAGATCATGACCTGAGCCGAAGTCAGACACTTATCCAACTCAGCCACCCAGGTGCCCCAATCATTGCTTTTAAAAAACAACTTCTCTGACAATACTGATTTCAGGATGATCTAGAATTATTTGAGCATAAAATTCTTCATTTGTCTATTTTTAAATCTGAAAAATAAAGAAGTGATGTGTGATTCCTTGATTATTTGACAATGGGTGGTGGAGGGGGATATAAAGATGTGATTCTTGGGTGCCTAAGTGGCTCAGTTGGCTGGGCATTCAACTCTTGATCTCAGCTCAGGTCATTATCTGGCGGTTTGTGGGTTTGAGCACCGTGTCTGGCTCTACACTGCCAGTGCAGAGCCTGCTTGGGATTGTCTTTCTCCCTATCTCTCTCTCTGCTCCTTCCCTGCTTACGTGCCCTCTCTCTCTCTCTCTCTCAAAAAAAAAATAAACTTAAAAAAGGTGCAATTTTTATAAAGGACAATTTTCGGTATTACATTCAGATAGAGCTATTATCATTTGTCATTTATTGCTCACAAAATCTTCCACTTCAAAGAGTACTTTGTCAAGTACTTTGTCAATATACAATAAATCTTTATGAAATACTTTATTTTCATAAATTATTGATGTTGAAAAAGTCTATATTTTATATTTTCAGTGAAATATAATATTCTTGTGCCTCCTCAAGAAAATGGAAAAGCTGATCCATGATATTCTCTTGATGTCTAAATGTCTCTTTGTTTTTTATCTATTTGGTAAGGGAGTAGTTTGACTTTCATTCTCCTGGAGGATCAATTAGTGCTAAGCTACCATATGAAAGTAGATTTTTCTCCCCAAGAATCCAACTTACAAAAAGAGTACAACAAACAATAGAAAAAAAAAAAGCATCCTTTTTATGTCATCTTTCTTCCCCCCAACCTTCATTTGGAAATTGATTCACAAATCTTGCTTTTCTCTCTTGTTTATGAGTTGTTCTTATTCTCTGAGGGGAAATAATAAGAGGTATGTAAAGGATGAGGTATCTTCTATGATGTCAGAATTATATCTAAATAAAGATAGATTGCTGATCATTGACCCAAGTTAATGTATTTTAACTCACATTGTGAATAAAGGTCTATCACCATAATAATCTTGGCTACTAGACAGAATATGTAGCAATAGCTAATACAGAGCCAAATATGGTAGAAGTTTGGAAGAGGAACTGAAAAATCTTTCTTTCCAAAGGAGTGTAAAAACATGGGGAAAATAACATCTGCTGTGCGTACCTCATTGGTGCTGGCAAGGCTGAGCTGTAAATACCAGCTTCTCAGAGCATCAGCCTCCAGCTCCCTGCATTGAGTTGGCTGTGAAGTGCATGACATCACTTTTCTCTGCAGCAGAGCAGCCCCAGGGAGTAGGCATTCACTGAAGTTGACATGGGAATTCTCACGACAGATAAAGCTTTGCTCTGCTAACCTGCTGTGTCTTAGAGGGAACGACCCTTACTTCAAACTAGTCACTAGGGATGTTTTAGAAAACCATTGCCCTGGGTTGAGCCAGTTCTGGTTTGCTACCCTGGGGCCATATTACTTTAGATGAGTGTGTCACCATGCTCATATTAAGAAAGAGGTTCTTTTATTTCCTTATATCCCAGATTTACACTTGTTAAGTGTAAGACGGGGAAAAAAAAAGAGAAAGAATAGACAAAAGGGCTTCCACATGTGGATGATTTCCAGTGACTCCTTAATCATCTGTATTGACAAAGAATTAGAAGGTGGGGCAGGTAGCTGGTACTGGAGCTCCAGAATTAATCTGATTTCGGTCCACAATGGACTGCTTAATGATACTTCCTTTAAGGTAAAATATTCTCAAAATGAAATATTTTTCTTAAACAAGACCAAGCACTGAAGTGACTGGGTGATGGGTGCCTTAACTTCATTCAAACAGCAAAAGTCAACTCATTTCTCATCCTCTGCCTAGAGAATTAATGATGTAGAAATTGATTCAGGGGCTGATGGAAATAAAGTCTCCTCCTTGTGACTCTTTGGCAGGTTGGGGATAGAGCTCTTTACAATGCCCCCTCCTCAGATTTAATTCCTTTGCCTCACCCAACCTATGTCATAAGTAAAGGTTTCGAGAGGGAAGAAAATTATTCATCAGATGAAGTTCATAGTTTATCTTTGTTATTGGTGTGCACTTTGCCTAAATATGCAGATGTGTATGCAGTCTGTGATTTTGTTTTATAATTATATAGCAAAAATTATGGATTATTGTGTTTAAATATTCTCTCATGTTTTTGATAATTAGAGTTCCCTATCTTCTCCTTTAATTCCCTCAGATGATCAGGAAATTGTGATTTAAGATGGGGATATTTAACCTCCAGGTGGGAGTACTGTAACCTATTGCTACATTAAAGGAGATTGTTCCCTTTTGCTTAACCATCTTTGCTATTATACATGGACCTAAATCTAGAAGAAAATGTTCATATAGTGAATTCTCTTCCTGTCTCATAAATACTTTCATATTTCATTTTCAGTCTTTTTTATATTATGCTATCAGAGAGGTCTCAGAAGAAAAGTTCACATGGAAATTATTTGTTCAGTTATTTTAATTAATAGATTATTTTAAATGATGTCTTTATTTTGTTAAAAAATTAATGTTCATTTTTTTTGAGAGAGAGAGGGAGGGAGGGAGACAGCAAGTGGGGGAGGAGCAGAGAGAAAGGAAGACACAGAATTGGAAGCAGGCTCCAGGCTCTGAGCTGTCAGCACAGAGCCCTATGCAGGGCTCAAACCCATGAACCATGAGATCATGACCTGAGCCAAAGTCAGACACTTAACTGACTCAGCCACCCAGGTGCCCCTACATCATGTTTTTATTGAATTTTAATATTTTCACTTTGATTTGTCCAATAAAAGGTAAATGAAAATAATAGCATTGTTGCTAATTCAACTAAGAGTGAATACATTAATTTCATTGTGAATTTTTTGACCCTGAGGCAGATGCTCAGATAAGTATTGACGTGGCTACAACCTTCACTTTGTGTGTTATCCATGGATCAGTACTTTGAGTGCTTCACAGTATAAAGGGCTATCCTTCCCACTCAGAGCACTGGCCAAGTGATAATCAGGTAATAGGAATGTGTGTAGTACTTTCATCTGAAAAGTAATGCATACTACCCCTGACTCTTTAAGACTCTCCTTATGGAGGAAACTTGGTGGCTCAGTTAAGCATCTGACTCTTGGTTTTGGCTCAGGTTATGATCTTGTGGTTCCTTGGATCAAGCCCTGCATTGCGCTCTATGCTAGCAAAGCACTCTCTGCCTCCACCCCTCTCTTTCTCTTTCTCTCTCTCAAAATCAATAAGTAAACATTAAAAAAAAAAAAAAGACTCTCCTTATGTTATTCCTATTAAACAGTTAGGTGAAGAATTTTAGTTCTATTGGCTGGCACACAGTAGATAATCAATAGATATTCTACAAATATCTGTTAACATTGAAAATAAAATGACATCATTCTTTTATTTAAGCACTCACTTGACTGACTTGAAAAATATGTTACTTACCATATGGACTTACAATGGAATAGCATTGAATTAATGAACTCAAGTGAAATAAAATATCAAATGTGGTTGTTTATCTAAGCATTTCAAGACCACACATTAGTCAGCAGAGTGGTGGTTTCAACGTTCTTGTAAGGACTTGGCACAAAATAAAATGAAAAATTAAAGCAACTGTAGAACTTAGTGAAGCTTGTATCCTTATACCTATTACATCTGGACCAGTCATGAAACCGGACCTGGCCGTTGTAGGGTGGCCAGCACTCCAAGGCCTTAGCTTCTGTGTGCTGTCAAGTGGGGAGGATTCCATTTGTGGTACTTTCTCTGCTTCTTAGCATGTTGTGATACAGCACTTACGTGGTACTGCGACTCAACATTTCACCTTTATTTTTACTTTTTGAAGTTTATTTCTTTGAGAGAGAGAAAGAGAGAGAGAGAGACAGACAGAACATGAGATAGGGGTGGAGAGAGAGGGAGAGAGAATTCTAAGCAGGCTACATACTAACAGCACAGAGCCCAATGCGGGGCTTGAACTCAACAAACTGTGAGATCATGACCTGAGCTGACATCAAGAATTGGATGCTTAACTGACTGAGCCACCCAGGCACCCCACAACATTTTACCTTTAAATAAAAGTATTGGAAGATTCCAATTTAAGCCAAGCAGTTCAATTATATACATAGTGTAGGCTTGAATTATTTAGTGTTTGTCTTAATTTGGTCTTTCTTGCTGAATCGCTAGAGCCATAATTCTGTTGAGAAAAAAAAAATTGTTAAACAGCTCCCATGCCCTCTATTATAATGCTTTTTTTCAATATTCTTCATTCCTCTTCTGTTCTTGACTTTAATTCACACCATTTGATTATTTGCTCATGCAAACAGTACCTTTTACCTTCTTCGTTTATCTGGTTTGGTTTATGAAAGAGACTTTTATCCTTTTCCACATCATCCATGTGTCTGTTTTTCTAGTCTCATCTCAGCTTCCATTATTTTATGTTACTTACTGTTTGAGGACATTTGCCTTTTTGATACCTTCTATAAGCCTTCTCATTCCCAAAGTCTTCTTATATTATTGAGTGATAATAGGGCAAGAGTCAAAAAGAAAAGTGATAGGAATAAGGCTAATGATCAGTTTATCCTACAATCCTAATGCTTAGATTTAATTAGGAAGCCCACAGGGAAGATCTGTCCTTCTCCTCTTAGAATAGAACCGGGGCATGTTATTTATTTTTTATTTCATAAATTCCTAGGTTGCAGAGACGACATCTATTTAAGTTAAGTGCCTAGCTCAGCACTATATAAGATGATGATAATGATGTCTGACAAATTAGAGCTATTTCTACTGTTTGTTTCTTTCTACAGTTCCTATTTATTGTTTTTGTGACTGTGTATACATGACTTAATGAGGTATAACTGTATGTTTACATAAGCAAACTGAGGTGGACAGCTGAGGTGAGAAACAGTTTGCTCAAGCTGCTGCAACCACAAAAAAGAAAAAGAAAGATCAAGAAGCCATTTACCCAAAAATTCACTTACTAGGCTAGGTATACACTGAAGAAGAAGCATTAGCAATTGTAGAGAAAATGGGCAATTGTAAATCCCAGGTCTGTGTAAGCATAAACCCTCTATTTTCTTTGGTTATTCTGGTTTTTTTGATCATTGTTAAATTAACTCATGTGATTCACTGTAAATGTTTCCTTATGAAGACAATTGGAATTTATGGAAACTGAACTATTTAAGTTTGACTTGAATTAAATGGATTATCTACCTCTGTTCAAATTCTACGCTTTCTAACTAATGGGGCTGTGATTCATGTTTCAGTGTTCCACCAAGTAGTTACTTGTATGCATGTGTACCATTTCCAGTCATGTGCACTGAGTGATGTAACCACAACTCTTTAGCCATAGCTAGCATTTGAGAGCCTCCTATCACACTCTTATGAATGTAGAGTATATATACATTTTTCTCTGAACTTTTTCTTGTCACTATTTTTCAAATGCTTAATTTTTCAACATTATTTCCCCTCACTATGGCTTTTTTTTTTTAAATCAGAAGAGAATTCTCTCATAGTCACTATAGATCCTTCTCATCAAGAAATGTCTTCTTTTTCTAGAGATCTATCACCTTTAGAGTGTTTTATAATAGAGTCTAATTAGTTATAAGTACATCTACTACTATACAATGTCTTTTCTTCTACTGAAGAATAATATTATGACTTTGTAATGCATAGATGTCTCCATAAAGATTTTTTTATTGTGCATATTTCCCCAAATAAAAATGAGTTAGGTGCACTTCAGTGTTATTAAGTTGTGAATTTAAGACTGCATGGAAATAAGTGGAAATAAGCAAAGTTAGCTTGGAATAATTTAAGGAGAGCTTATAAAGCACTCTACAAATCAAATGAGGTGATAGACACCAAGAGAACAGTGTTTTATTTTAAAGTACTCAAGCTAGAGAAAATATTGTTGTGTGCTAACTGAATGACACAAAATGATAAAAGAAATGTGGAAATTAAAGATTATTTCATATCTTTATATTTTAAAGAAAAACTATTTAGTGATGTGTTTATCACATTGCCAAACAAAGTTATGTTCTTGTTTCTTAGATGACTGATGAGTGTATTACTGGAAAAGGAGTTCATTTTTTTTGCTTTATCTGGTATCTTTTTCCATTCATGTAAATTTGTTTGTAGATGCTTATGATTGTGAACTCTATGATTATGCTGAACAGACATGATGGAAATAGGAAAACTTGCCACATTTACATTTCCCATTTTGATGCCGTTCTTGGCGTTGCTAAACTCTGTAGTTTGGGTAAAGGGCCTCTAAAACATGTTAGATAGAAATATAGACTATAGATCATTTGTATATATATATATATTTGTAATACATATATAATGTAAATATAATATAAATTATATATAATGTAAATATATATAGACATATATATGCATACACACACACACACACACACACACACACACACATATATATATATATATATATTTTTTTTTGTAATTTGTATCCTTCCCTCTTAGCTTCCCTGTTCGATAACCTGGATCTTGCTAGAGTATCTTAGTGGTAAGGAGACTAAGGCTCTCTTTTCAACCTGCAAAGGTTTTTCTTATTGATGTGGTTATTTCTCTTTAAATGCATGTTACTCTTCACAAGAGAGAGGGACTATTTTAGGAAGTGTTAATGGATTAGAACTAAATTATAGCCATTATTAGAAAGATAACCAAAGTACACTCAATATTAAAAATGGCTAACTGGTGACATCTTGAAAGCATAGGAAATCTCGTTGTTAATAAATGTAATTAAGGTGTAGCTTATTACTTAGCAAAAGTGATACTCAGTGAGCTATCTATGGATCAGAAATGTAATATTAATATTTACAGTAATGTTAAATTTGTATAATGTCTTACTGTCTTCACACATGTATTATTGCTTCTGATCCCCTAAAAAAAAGGACATGAGTAAAGGAAATGGTTCCTCTCTTACTACAGACAAACAAAGGGTCAAAGAGATTAAGTGGTTTGACCAAATCTGCAATTAATTAGTGGCTGAGCAATCACTAATAGCTAACTATTGGACTTCATCAGCATACCAATTGATAAGGTAAATGCCTCAGAATATAGGGTAAATAAAAGGAAGCATAAAAGATATTTAGGGTGGTTTAGAGCTGTTAGTCATTCTTCCCAGTGAGCTAGGAGCTCTGATTATGGAATTCATATTTAAAAGCCAGGCAAAACTCCAGTTCCCCAGTTTACTGAAAGGCCAGTTTACAGGAGTTTGATTTATTATAAACTTTAAGGTATTTTTCAAGCCTTCACAGGTATAGGGATTTATGTGAGCTCAGAAGCAAAGATATTCTTATAATCCATTAAATAAGTGCCTATCACTTCATCTCTAGAGTACCAGTATCTTTGTGATAACAGAATATGAAATGTATCCCTTGAAATGGGCTATGTAGTCTACTTAGTTCTTGAGATCCTGGTTAATATGCCAATAAAGATACCAATTTTAGGGTTCCTGTGTGAGCAGTTATACTGGAAAACATCCTGTTTGCTGTATAAGAATGAATTGAGACCACAAAATTGTTTCCCATATCCTGCCAATGTTCAAATTTCTGTTTCATTGTTTGAAGTGACAGAATAGAAATGAAATCCTTCATCTTTTCACTGATAATTTCTCTTCTAATGAAATTGAGGATGGATGAAATATTACATATTTAAGTTAATGAGGTTGATTTGTACTTGACACACTTAAAGTACTAGTCATTCTTTGCTTTGCTTTTCTCCAACTTATAACAGGGTTTCTTTCCAAATTTCTTTATGATAGCATTCACTTATAAAAATGCTTTATAGAACCTTTGGAATGAGACCACTAACTATTCTAGCTTTAAATGCATCCACATAAGTAATAATCCATTCAGTGTTGCTACTAGCTTTTTATTGGTAATTAAAATGATCTGAAATCAAAATGAGAGTAATAAATAAAGCTCAGTTTCAAGATCAAGGCAGTAAGCAAGATAGTTCAGACTGCTATTAAAGAACATGAAGGCTTTTCCAGGGAAATTTCTCTGTACAAAATGTATGAAGTCTGTTTGAAATTGTTATATATTATGAAAATGTTCATATTCTTATATGCATTTCCCAGTAATTTTAATTTAACCCTTTGTGCAAATATGCAGCAATTCGTATATTCTGACAGAAGAAGCAGTTATGTTTTGGTATGGCTCAAGCTTTTATAAGATTTCTTATCTTGAGATAGATTCTTTGATCCTCCACATACACAGCAGCTAAGAAAAACTGATCATGTAAGAGCTGAAAGAGTGGGGTGGGGGGGGGGGAAGGCTTGAAAACATGAAGGAAGGAGGCTCAAGACCAATTTCTTCCACTTCTCAATTTTGTTTACTGCTCCAAAAATCAGATGTAATAAAATTGAGTTTGTCAAGTTCTTGGTCAATCAGTACTTTATCCGATTGCATCTTCACTATGGACATCAGTAGAACACATCTCCTCTTAAGGCCTTATGTTGTATTCACTCTTCTGAGATTTAACTTTCTTGTATGCTAGCAGTAATAATATTACTACTTATTTTTGAGAGCTGTCCATGAGTAAGATCCTAGATGGATGGGTTTAAAAAAGTATTACATTTAATGTTTATGACTATTCTGGGAGGTTCTACTATCTCTGTTTTACATGTAAGGAATCTGAGGATTAGATACACGTATAACAAATCATCACAAATTTATCATCCTAAAACAATACATATTTATATCACACTGTTTCTTTGGATCAGGACTTGGGCTTAACTGTGTCCTCTGCCCAGGGTCTGCAGTCGAGATGTTAGCCAGGGTATGATCTCATCAGGGGGCTCAACGAGAGAAGCATCTGTTTCTTTACTTACTCTGATCCTCGGCAGAACTCAGTTACCTTTGGCAGTACAACTGTGACCCCTAGATTTTTGCCATACGAGCTTCTTCAACATGAACATTGACTTCATCAAGTCTATAAGGAGGGTCTCTGGCACCAGTCTGCTAAAAAAAAAAAAAAATGGGGAGGGGGTCTTATGTAACATAATATAATGTAATCACAAGGTGATATGTGATCATCTTTGCCATGTAATAAAACCATCGTAAGACTAACCTTCTGTCACGTGTGTTGTATTCTAGATTAGAAGCAAGGCACAGGTCTTGTCCACACTCAAGGCAGGGGGAGCACACAGGACAGGAACCCCAGGAGACAGGGATCCTGAAGCCACCCTGATGTTTGCCAATCGCATTAAGTCTAAATTAACCAAGGTCACACAGCTGCTGGGATTCATAGCTAGATGTTACTAACTTAAATACCCATGTATTAACCACTATATTCCCTATCTACATAAAATACAAATAACATGAAATACAACTATATAGACTTGACTGCATGTGGTTCAATAACTTTATAAAGGGTAACTTCAGTGATGTAATGTCTACATTTGGGGACTCTCGTATTTTTATGTTTTTATTTATTTTTGAGGGAGAGAAACAGAGCATAAGTGGAGGAGAGTCAGAGAGACGGAGACAGAATCCAAAGCAGGCTCTCGGCTCTGAGCTGTCACCACAGAGCCCAATGCCTGGCTCAAACCCATGAGACATGAAATTGTTACCTGAGCCAAAGTTGGATGCTTGACCCACTGAGCCATCCATGCATCCCATGGGACTTTCTTAATCCTCATTCACCCCTTATGTTTATGTTTTATTACATTTGCTTAGAAACATAAATAAGTATAGTATTGAATTAGACACCAAATAACACTGACTCCTTTTTGCTTTCAGTAAAGTAATGGATGGGGTCAAGGGAGCGAGGAAAGTGGCTTTCCCTCAAATAAGCATATTTATATATTTACTAGTAAGCCCACTAGAACCTGTGTAGTGTTGATCTGTTCAAAAAGCAGATCTTAACTTTCATCATCAGAATGTCTATAAAGTAATGGCAAATGCATTACAAACTACACTTTAACTTCCTGGAGTATGATGCTGCAGCTCGGAGATTTTAGGACGTATTATTTAGGAAAGGAGATGAAAAAACAAACGATCTACAATTCTGTTTTTCTCCAAATGGTAAAGACCAATTAGGAAAAGCTCCTCTATGATTTCATGCCTGCTTTGGGGACCTTTGGATCACCTCCTATTTAGTCATATGATTGATTGCTAACAGAGGGGAAGCATAAACGAGAGGCTTCTCTGCGCTGGCAGGCTAAAGATGAGGACCCTGTATGGAGTCCTGTTTTTTAAAGAAGGGGAACATCCTTACTCAGAAGAAGGAGAGTGACTGCCTCTCATATCTGCTCTTGCCTCTGCTACCTGCTACAGCACCTAGGAACTTAGGGAGCAAGAGATTCTCAATTTAAGCCTTCCTGTCTTTTTCCTATGAAAATTAGGCTGCTTTTCCTGTAGGTGAACAGGAAAAGCTTCTACTGCTATTTCCTTCAGCAGATACACCTTATGTATTTTCAGGTAGTAATTTCAGTTTAATAAGATCTCGCTGTTTGATGTGATTTCTGTGGTATTAAACATACCCTAGCTTGGAGGGGCTTTCATTTCTGTGGTATATAAATAATAAGGCTTTGCAGTAAGAAGACAGTCTTGTAGCTGAGAAATAAAAATATTTCTTTGTAGCACCCTGAGGTTTTCATGTAGCTAATTTTAATTTGTTCCTTTGCTTAATAATTGCTTTTCAGTTTTGCATGAACTACAAATAAGAGGGAAAGAGGGACCGTTGTGTTATTTAATACTGTATCGAAGCATGAGAAAATAAGAGATCTATACAATGTGGAATAGATAAATAAGCACCAACTGAACTGCTTTTTTTCTTTAGGGAAAGAGAAAAAATATAAAGAAAAAAAACTGAATGAAGTTCAGAGCCAGGATTTATGGGGTCATATGAAACATAGTTCACTTTCCTACACTAAATAATATCCCTTTCAGTTGCAAAATATGGTAGTGAGAAAGAATGAATAAAGCAAGAAGGTGTGAAGAATTGTGGGAAGGAAGTGCTTTCCGCCACCCCTCTGAAGAACATCCGGTAGGCAGATAACTGGGTTCTACCATCTAGTACGGGTCAAAGGAACCCATTTTTCCAAGGGGAGGAATAATTTGTCCTTAATTATGTATTATATTCCCAGGACCCAATGTAATTTTTGTTCTCTTTTATTAGTCCGTTTGCCGCTTGTACTTCTATGTGCTTTATGTATGAGCCCAGGAAAGCAGCACTTCTGGTAATCTACCTTAATGCTTTGTTGGGCTTCTCTTTTTGCACACAATCTTGGCTATTAAGTCTGTATCAGTCACAGTCCCAAAAGGAAACAGATGATGCTTGCAAATTAGGTTAATTCCTAGAGGGTTTATTTACAAAGGGACTATTTGCAAAGTAGAATCACAAGAAGTAGTGTAGTAACCTGGTTTAATAATGGTAGAGATATTATCACTCCTAGGTCTGAAAGAAAGAAGCTTCCAGAAAATGCACTTGAGTGGAGGCCAGCTTGATCCAGGGGCATGGCTGGCCATAAGCTACCTTGCAGGAAGGGAGCCAAGGGTTAATATATTCTGACTCCCCTTTCCCCTCTGGGACCTTGAAACTGTTGCCAGGGCTTACACCATCAGAACCCAACTGAAAGCCAGAGGACAAGGAAGCCCCTTGATGTATTCTACAGAGCTTAGCCTCCAGGATAAGAACTAGGGTGGAATAGAACAGGATAGAAAAGGGTGGAATGTGGGATCTAGAGCAGCAAAATGGGATCTGGCACATTTGGTAAAAATTCCAACATATGGAAATTAGAACCTTGAAATGCAAGTTGTTTTTATGGCTTGTGGTAATCAAAATGGATTAATAGAAATATATAATACCAATGAGGCCTTTAGGCTTTGATAGCCTTACTTTGTTTAGTTTAAAAGGTAGGAAAAATAAAAAAAAAACCTGCTCATTAGTTGGGCTGATATGAAGGCAAATGAGCAGATCTCTCTATGCATGCTATGTTGTATTCTTTCTAGGTTGCCAATAATTATAAACTACTAGGACCATTGGATGGCTAGTCCCTCATGTGACACTTAATCAACTGAATTTTTTTGTTGTTGTTAGAATATTTGTTAGGTATCAGTATTGAGGTATTAGGATTCTATGGAAGACAAGGCTTCAGACACATGTGGAGAGTTTTAAAAGCATTTACAAAGCAATACATTGACAGTTTGGGGATGAAATAGTTGAAAGCAGGTATGTAAGTGCTGACAGATCACTTCTAGAATGCAAAATTAGAGATAATGATATCAGAAACATTCTTTGAAAGGTGTATGATTATATACTACTTTTTCCTCACCTTATCCTAATGCTTTCAAATATGAACATTTAACCAAGTCAGGTAAGAAAGACACCGTAAAAAGTGAAAAGACAGGTTACAGAAACATTTTTAACACATATAAGTTACAAAAGACTATGATCCACTGTGTATATAAAATGTGTAAAGGACACCTATAAATAAGACAAATATGAAAAATAAGAAAAATAAGACAAATGCCTACAGAACAAAAAAGCAAAAGGTTTGAATCAGCACTTCATTTAAATGACCAATAAACATCTGGAAATCAGTCTTATTAGTAATCAGAGAAATGTTACTTTAAACTACAAAAAGGTACAATTACATATCAATAGTTGGCAAAAAAATTTAAAAGTCTAATAATTTCAAGTATTGATAAAGATGTAAGAGTCCTATATGGTTGGTGGTAAATGATATAAGAATTTTAGAAAACAATTTAGCATTCTAGTCAAGTTGAAGATGAGATCTCTAAAGGCCTAATAATTCTTCTCTTGGGTAATTACTCTAGAAAATGATTCATATGTGTGCCCCAGATACACATGCAAGAATTTCATAGCAACAGTTCATTCTTCAATATATGGAAGTAGTCTACATAGCCATCAACAATAAGAGGGGTAAATAAAATATGGTAGAGTCACAAAATAAATTACTATCAGGAAATGAGAATAAATGAACCTGAGCTATATGCCATAACTTGGACAAGTCTCAAAAAAAGTATTAACAAAGCAAGACAACAAACTACATATGGTATTTATGTGTTTTATATAAAGTGAAAAGGTAGACAATGGGAAAGCCCACATTCTTTTCTTTGGGGATGCATTTTTGTTGCTAATGCTCTAAGGAAAAGAAAAGAAGTCATCAGAAAAAGACAGTGATTATCTGTGGTGGAGAAGGTTGTGGTTGTGTTGGGAAAAAGTCTCAGGAAGAAGGTTGCTGGCTAAGTTGGATTTCTTCCACATGTGTGGTTATTCTGGTGTTAATTTGTACTTTTTAAACTCTGTATATATGGTTATGCAGTTTTCTTTCTGATAAAAATTGGGGCCCCTAGGTGGCTTGGTCAGTTAAGCATCTGACTCTTGACTTCAGCCCAAGTCATGATCTTGTAGTCATGAGATCAAACTCCACATCAGGCTCCATGCTAAGTGTGAAGCCTGCTTGGGATTCTCTCTCACTCTCTCTCTCTACCCCTCCCCTATTCACATTTGCATACTCACTCGCTCTCTCAAAAATAAACATTTAAAAAGGGAAAAAAAACTAGATTAACAACTTTTTAAAAGTCAGTTGACTCTTCCTTCTTCATATTCTTCATCGTGATGACTGATATTGCCTGTCTCCTCAGGGTGTTTAAAGGTACTACTCTTAAATTTCACCTAGCATTTAGGTGTTGAGAATTTAAACATGAATAGCATAACAGGAAATCTGAATATATAGTAAATAAACATTAGATTTGCACCAATATTGCTTTCCTTCTGGTATATGGAAAGCAAATCATCCTTAAGGTATGCTCAGTAGCTTGGGGTTAAGGAAAGAACAGCTAAATTCTAAAGAATACCATAATTGACAAAGCAGGGTGAAAAATTAACACAAGGTTACTTGGACTAGAAAAGTAAGAGCCTGAGCTGAAACCGGGGAAGAGAAGCATCTTGGCCCCAAGCAGACCTTAGGAGCCAGTTCACTAGAGGTTTTGTTTTTGTTGTTGACAGGTTTGATCTGAGTTACTATTAATAAAGAACATGGGCGAAGTGAAGATGCTCCCATGGAAATAGTCAAATGCCATTCTTTTTATAACTCCTCCAGTTGCTTTGGGAATTCTTGGATCCTTGGAGAGACATTGCTTTTTTTTCTACATTTTTCCCAGGAAGTAGCAGACAGACTCGTAGCCAGTCTGCTTGAATTATCCGCATCATCTTTGGGAGATGTGAGGAGGCCAAAATTTCAGCAGGGTGTGTGCCAAAGGTGTGGTTGCTCCTTAAAGAATCCATTGTCAGGGCGCCTGGGTGGCTCAGTCGGATAAGCATCTGACTTTGGCTCAGGTCATGATCTCATGGTTTGTGGGTTCAAGCCCCACAGCGGGTCTGTGCTGACAGCTCAGAGCCTGGAGCCTGCTTCAGATTCTGTGTCTCCCTCCCTTTCTGCCTCTCCCCTGCTCATACTTGTTCTCCCTGTGTCTTTCAAAAATAAACAAGCATTAAAAAAATTTTTTTTTAAAGAATCAATTATCTATTCAGTATTCACAGGTAGTTCCCCAACTGCCTAAATGCAGTATGTGTTAAAAACAAACAAACAAACACCAGGAACAAACAAACAAAAAAAGTAAATTTAGCCATGTAATAATGACAAGATCATGTAGTTAACTTATGCTTTGAATTATATGGCATTTAGGTACAAGTTCTTCCTTCTCATATATGGGAGCCTTATAATGATGTAACACCACAAAATGTACCTTTATATGTATTTAATTAATGAGCTCTTCTTTTCCAATTTCCCTAATTTCTGCAAAACAGATTATGAAAAATAAAGGATAGAAAGGAAAAATATGGTATTTTTTGCAAGCTGTCCTCCATTTTGAAGGAATGCATCCTTTGCTCCAGGATTTCTCAAACTTTAATGCCTTTAGTGCCACCTGAGGAGCTTGTGAAATGTAGGTTCAAATTCAGCAGTCTGGGGCAGGCCCTAAAATTCTGCATTTATAACAAGCTCTCAAGTGATTCCAATGCCTGACTTTGAGTGACCTAACACCTGTCTTTGAAGAACAAGAGCACCGACAGTAGATTATGGCCTTAGCAAGTCCGTGTGGACAGGACCATGTGCCCTCCGCACACCTATGATCAGCATGCGGCACAGATGAGTTCTCCCAGGTAATTTGTCTTCTGTGTTTCCAGCTTTCCATTGTGGATACATGTACAGTTTTTGAAGTTTTTAAAGGGAAGCTTCTGAGGGTGGCTCAGAGTTAAGCTTCAGACTCCTGATCTTGACTCAGGTCATGATCTTACAGTTTGTGGGATCCAGCCCTGCCTTAGGGTCTGTGCTAACAGCGTGGAGCCTCCCTGGAATTCTCTCTTTGCTCTCTCTCTCTCTTAGCTCTCTCTGTCTCTCAAAATAAGTAAATAAGCATTAAAAAAATCCTTTAAAGTTTTTAAAGGAAAAATGAAATTTTTTCCTTGAGTTTAGGCGTTATTCTGTTCTGAGCTAATTGTGAGACCAAGGAGATGTTGGTCAAAGGAAACCCACTTCCGGCTATAAGATGAAGTTCTGAGAATGTAATGTCTAGTGTGGTGACTATAATTAACATACTGTATCATATACTTGGAAGTTGCTAAGATCTTAAGTGCTCTTACCACCCATAAAAAAAGGTAGCTAATGTGATGAGGTGATTGATGTGTTAATTAGCTTGATTGTGGTAATTATTTTACCATGCATAGAGAGATCAAATCATCACATTTTATACCTTAAATACTTAAAATATTTATTTGTCAAATATATCTCCATAAAGCTAGAACAAAATAAAATTTTTATTTTGCAAATTTTTTAAGTTTACTTATTTTGAGGGGGGGGGCAGAAAGAGGGAGAGAGAGAATCCCAGGCAGGCTCCACACTGTCAGCAGAGCCCCCAGTGAGGCCTGGATTCATGAACCCTGAAGTCATGACCTGAGCCAAAGTCAGATGCTTAACTGACAGAACCACATGGGAGCCCCAGTTTTGCAAAACTCTTTTAAGTTGTTGATTTAAATTGCTGTAACACTTTTTGTAGTCCTGACACTCCTTAGCTCATAAATTAATAAAGGCTCTGATAAGGGTTTTCATGATGATGAAAGTGATCCTCTTTTTCCCCTTCTATTTCTTTTATACTTCCTTAGTATATGTGCATTTCTATTTCTCCTTCTTTAATAAATTTACCTATTCATGTCCCAAGGTCATTGAAAACTATTTCTTTTTTAATTTAAGAATAGCATTTAATGTTCTTCTGTTCCATTGCTCTTTTTATAAATATTGATGTGTCTGTGAAGGCTAGCAATCTATTATTACAAAACCTGTACTAAATGTCAAGCCATGTTTACCCCACTTATGTTTTATTTTAAAGAAAGGAATAAAGTCTCATTATAGTATCATAAATTTCTTTTTTTAAATTATAAAATTGATGTTTCTGAAACGTGGTACTATAATACCACATCATATTATACAGCTTGGTTTGGAATAAACCGTGAAATAAAACTTGTACAAGACAGCTGTTCTAAAAGTTAGCTTTTTTAAGAAGGTAACATTATTGGCAGGGTTAATTCACTTAAAGAAATGTCTGTTTGCTTCATAGGAACAAATTTTTAAAATTCCTTAGTGGAAGATTTCCATAAGAGTTTAGAGTCTAATCTAGACCTCCTGGTAATGCATGTCTATTTATGGACCAGGGGATTTACTGACAACCTCAGTTTTTATTTCAGCTTTGTGGTACATTTAGTGAACATGCTTTTCTAAACATCGATGCATAACATAGTCTGTGGCCTGTAGAGACCACAGTCAAAGACTCCAAAGATAGAGAAAACTTTGAAGCATCCAGTACTGGCTGCCAGGGCACTTAATATTGACCCTGGAGCCCAGACATGTCATGAGACTGATTGTCATCAGCCACATTCTTTGTGTGCCTCTGTATCTTTCCCATGGCCAAAGTTTCCATTGATTTTAAAAAGAATTTCTCAGCAGCTCCTGGGACTCTGATTGAATAGATAGTGCCGGTCACCTCTCAGACAGACATTCGAATTCTGCTGAGTTTAAAATTAATTAAAATCATTGGTTTCTGAGACACGGTCTTACCCCTGAGATGTGCAACTGAAGATGGTTTTATTTTCAAATTGCTGATGGAAGTAGAGTTATGTTATACTGAGTTCTTTCTGAAACAGATGGCTGAGCTCACCACAGCCGGGCTCTCGGTGTGTTGGGTGATCCCTTGTACCTCTGTAGTGCTCACTTCTCCCCAGTGACCTCTGGCATTGGGCCGGGACAGGTCCTCTAGGCCATGGCTTGCAAAATCTCTTCCTAAGGCCAATAGTCGTTGCTTCTAGTCAGTAGCTTGAAACAGGCCAGGGTGTGTGTATTTACAGAAATTGGCACACTCTATAAATAATAGCTTCCCCTCCCATCCCCACTCCATAAAAACCAGTTATTAAACATTTACTTGCACACTACTATCCTTAAAGGCAGAATCCCATTCTGCATGATTAGATTAAAGCTCCTGAATTTTCTTGCCTGTGACCCCATCTAGTCTGTGCAATCATGAACACCCTTATCTGAGAACGTTTGAAAGTTTCTTCTTGACATCAACGGAAAATTCTACAAAGTGGAAAAGGTAAAAGTACAACTTCTGATAAGAAGAATTTATGAAAATGCCCCTTGTGTCTCTTGTCACTGTGAATGGACTTTGTTTAGTGTACTTCATTTTAAATAGTTTTCTCTCAAAGCTGTTGGAATTAGCTCAAATTTAGCCTGCCTCTTTGACACTGGGGCAGCAAGAATATTAAGTATAAATTTACTTTAAGCACAAAATGTGCATTACAACTGACAAAGATACTCCAGTTGGTTGGGTTTTTTTTTTTTTTTTAATTTTTAAATGTTTACTTATATTTCAAGAGAGAGAAAGACTGTGAGCAGGGAAGAGGCAGAAAGAGAGGGAAACACAGAATCCAAAGCAGGATCCAGTATCTGAGCTGTCAGCACAGAGCCTGACACGGGGCTCAAACTCACAAACCATGAGATCATGACCTGAGCCCAAGTCAGACGCTCAACTGACTGAGCTACCCAGGCACCCCAAAGATAGTCCAGTTGTTAAGAATCTTAAGTGTTGGGGCGCCTGGGTGGCTTAGTCGGTTAAGCATCCGACTTTCACTTAGGTCATGATATCGCGGTTCGTAGTTCGAGCCCCGCATCGGGCTCTGTGCTGACTGCCAGCTCAGAGCCTGGAGCTTATTTCAGAGTCTGTGACTCCCTCTCTCTCTGGCCCTCCCCTGTTCACGCTGTCTCTCTCTCTCTCCTAGAAATAAATAAAAATATTTAAAAAAATAATCTTAAGTGTTAAGATGCTACATTTCAGGGGTTTCCTCGAGACAGTAAGGTTCTTAGACATCTGAGAAGATATATTTTAAAGCTGTGAATGCTTAGAAAGAATAGGAATACTTTGGTATTTGTTGAATAGTTATAGTTTAATGAAATTGAATTGCTTTACTGAATACTCCTGTGTGTGTGTGATGTGTGTGTGTGTGTGTGTGTGTGTGTGTGTTTGTACTTAGTTCTGGCTGCCAGTTCATGTTGTAAAACAGACCAAAAAAACTGTGATTAGGAAGTGGAAAAGCCATTTTGCAGACAGCTGCTGCTCCAGTGCAGATGTAGAATGTTCTACAACTTTTAGCTTAAAATACCCAGGGATAGATTTCCAACATACACCTTAAGTAAGGCCCAGGGATGTGCACAGTTGTGTCCAAGTAGAAAGATGCTTTTCAGGAGTTCTGTTAATAGGTCTTTTGTGAAAAAAGGAGAGATTGGGCTTTGAAATTAAAGGTGCTGTTCTTCTCTCTTAGATGCTTCCATATAAGTATCATTATTTGCCATTGGGCCTTTGAATCACTGCTTGCTGATACAGTTCAAATGCAAAGTTATTTTCCAAATTACTACTGTCACAGGTACTTTTCAGGTGTGCTGAATCCATCCATAAGCCGTCTTATTCGTAGGTGTTTCTTCAGTAACTATAATTCTATTATCTTCATTCAGTTTGTTCATAACTTTTTTCAGGGAATTGAGTTCCATTAGACATTCAGGTACCAAGCTTCTTCTGAACATTCTTGTATTTCAAGAGCTGTGCTATTCTTTAATATCCATAATGTAAATAGGATGTAACTATTACAGTATTTATTATTTAGCAATAAATTTATTTAAATAATTATTCACCCACAAATATTCTTATGATTAGTTGAGCATTATTATTCTCACAGATGCATATAATTATATATACAGGAAATTTATATACCAACTTTATTTCTCTGTCAGTAACAAAGTGCTTTCTATAAATATTTGTAACAAAATAACTTGAGGCCAGCCAATGATTATCCTTAGAATCCTTAAATACCTAGCTTGGCCTGTACCCCTGAAAAAGTAGAATAATAGTAATAAAATTCTAATTTAGAAGTGACTCCTAATTGTTCATCCTTTCTATTTTGACCTTCTGCAGTTTATTTTCCATATAGAATCAGCACAATATTATTTCTTTTTAAAAGTTTTATTCATGTATTGTGAGAGACAGAATGAGAAAGAGAATGCTAGAGAAAGATCAGGGGAGGGGCAGAAAGACAGAGATGGGCAGAGAATCCCAAGCAGGCTCTGCGCTGACAGCTCAATGTTGGGCTCAGACCCACAAACCATGAGATCATGACCTGAGCAGAAATCAAGAGTCAGATGCTTAACTGACTGAGTCCTCTAGGTACCCAAAGCACAATGTTCTTAAAGGATGAAAAAGATCACATCAGTTCTTGACTCAAAGAACTTCCATCTAGATTCTAGATTTCCTTCTAGAACTTCCTTCTAGATTTCCATTATAATTATGTTATAGAGTTATAGACCTTATGTTACTAGAGTCCTGCATTTCCTTGACTCTTCAGACCGTTTCTTTCCCTTTTATTCAGCCACGTTTTTTAGTCAGTCTGACCCCAAAGCCTTTGCCCGTAATATTGTCTTGGCCTGGAATACTATTCCCTGACTTTTCATTGAGCTGGTTGCCCTTTTTCATGTGGTCTTAATAAAAGTCACCTGTGCAGAGAAACCCACTCTCACTACCACAGGTAAAGTTTCTCCATCCAGCTATCACTTGATTCCATCACCCTAATTTGCATTCATGCATACTTACTACTTTATCTAATTTGGTATTTTGTCTTTCTTGTTGATGCTAGACTATAAGTCCATGAAGTGATTATTCTGTGTTCACAATCATATTCCTCAAACTTAATGATGACAGAAGACCAGCATAAGCAAAGGTGTGGTGGGAGATAGGAACAAGGCAAGTTCAAGGAAGCATAGTGACTCAGAGTGGCTGGATTAGGGAGTCATTGTGTAGCAAATATCACAGCCATTTCTGAAAGAGACTCTGCAGCAATAATCTGTCTAAAAATGGTAAGACTGATTAGTAACCATGAAAGACAAATCCCAAATGTTGAGGATCACCAGTCACACTGTTTCTCAAACTTTTGGCTTCAAGACCTTTTCATACTCTTCAATATCAATAATCTCAAAGGGCTTTGGGGTACCTGGGTGGCTCAGTCAGTTGAGCATCTGACTTTGGCTAAAGTCATGATCTCATAGTTGGGAGTTTGAGCCTGGCATTGGGCTCTCTACTGTCAGCGCAGAACCTGGCTCTGATCCCCTGTCCTTTTCTTTTTCTGCCTCTTACCACTCATGTGCTCACGCTCTCTCTCTCTCTCTCAAAAATAAATATTTTAAAAAATAAAATAAGAGTCTCAAAGGACTTTTATGTGGGTTAATAACTATGGATGTTGTTGAATCACTATGTTTTACACTATAATATAATATTGTATGTCAACTGTACTCAAATGAAAAAAAATTAAATAATAAAACAAATGTACCAGCTTTAACTAAGGTAATTATGGATGCTTACCACATTAGAAATTAAAGCTCAGAAAAGAAAGGTAGTAAGGAAAATACCATCTTAGAATTATTATGAAAATAATTTGACCTTGTAGATTCTCTGATTGTACCCACTAGAGGACAGCTGATCTATAGTTTGAATAAGATATAAGATGCAAGCATTTTATGTCTTAGCTACAACTCAGATGTCACAGGATTCAATGTACACCTGGTTTATAGAGTAAAATGAGCCCTCAGCTTAATGAGATTGTGTTCCCAATTTTGTAAATCAATCTTTTGAACCCTCAAATGTGTTTTTTTTTTCTTTTGGGAACATTGTTATGTACTGTTATTACTTTGCTGGCAAGAGTTTACAATGTTGAATTGAACACCTTTGCTCTTTTAAGACAAGACTGGGTGAGCCCTGCAGTAGACTCTGGCCACTTCATAACAGTGCTTCTTTGAAAAGAGTCATCCCTACTTCCTGTTTGAGACACCACACTCACTTTGCCCTCTGCTACAGGGAAACCAAGAATGTTGCTTCGATTCTCTTTCATTGTTTTTTGTGTAGATGTGTAGTATGATTTCAGTTCAAGCTGCAGACAATACAGTGAGGGGCTGAAAATGTTGGCTTTGGGAAGCTGCAGATTCAAGTTGAAATATTAGCTTCTCTACTTACAGGTTGCAAGTTACTTAAAGCTGGAGCCTCGGTTTTCTCATATGGCTGTTTTGAAGATTAAATAGTAAGGGAAAGCAGTGAAAGAAAATTCTGAGAGAGTTGGACACAGATCAATTGCAGGAGGATAAGCAAATGGGGCCCTGGCATCAGTATTTTTAAAGCTTCTCCATGTGATTTGTCATCTACAGTTCATGCTGAGACACACTGATCAAATTCTTAAATACTTTGATAGAATTCTACAGAGAAGAAACTAGTGGAATAGTAGAATAGAGTTATTGCAGCTCTCCCATTTTTGCCTGGGGATGAAAATACCTCATTGGATAACTACTACAGTGAAAGCCGCTCCCCTCTGTGCCTGTACACACCATCTGATTTTATGAATCAATTGGTCTGTCCCCAAGGCTCGGTGATCTTCTTTGGACTGGGGTTAGAAAAGCCTGGGTTGTAAATGATCTTTTAAAATACTGAGTGATATCACAACAATTTTGTTTTAAAGCTACCTAGAAATTATTTAGCCTCATAGTGTGGGGACTAATGACTTTTCTGTGCAACAGATTAATAGACATGTGCCTGTGTTGATATTACTGTTCTCTCTCTAATGCCTTATTCATTAACTCATGACTGTGGTCTTAATTGGGGGCTGTTAATACGTAAGGATGGTGTTTTTGAGTCTGGCAATGTGATAAATTGTGTCTGTTTCTATTCCCTGAAGCTAATAGATTTTTGGTTTTTAAAACTCTCATTAAGCAGCCCTAGGGAAGACAATTAAAGTCACCATCAGTCTGGGTGCAGAAGAGGCACACTGCCATGGAAGGGGCACAGACTTTGGAAGCAGACTGCTTAATGTCTGATCTGCAACTTGCTGTTGAAGTGACTTTAGGCAAATTAATCCAGTTTTCTGAAACTAAGTTTTCTTACCTGTAAAATGGGCAAAGTAATAATACAACATCAGAACTATAGGAATTAAATGAGATAATACAAGTAAAGAAAATGCATGTACCTCTGAAATAATTACCCTATAGGTCCAAGTATAGTATAGTTGTTATTTCCTTTGATTCTATTATCCTTATTTATCAACTATAAGCTTTATATTATTTATTTATGGGGTAGAAAATGTCTAGGGTAGCACATTCTCAACGTAGGTCTAATTCTGGGATCAAAGGATCAGCTCTAATGACTATTTCCACTTTTCAAAATAATGGCACAATTATTTTTCTATATTGGGGTAGAGAAGAAGAGGAAGGGCGAGGGCAGGAGGAAGCAGTAGTAGAGATTTGATCTGGAAAAACCTATTAATATAGATACATGGTATTTGAACTGAGCACTATATATACTGATGTGTCCACACTATTCTCCTGTGGGATATCAGGAATAGAGGTCTCAACTATAGCAATTATTGGGGCGCCAGGGTGGCTCAGTCAGTTAAGTGTCAGACTGGCTCAGGTCATGTTCCCACAGCTTGTGAGCTTGAGTCCCAGGTCACGCTCTCTGCTGACAGCTCTGAACCTGGAGCCTCTTTGGATTCTGTGTTTCCCTATCTCTCTGGCCCTCCCTCACTTGTGAGCACATGAGTGCACTTGTTCTCTCTCTTTCTCTCCCAAAAATAAACATTTAAAAAACTTTAAAAAAAGAATGAACAATTATTTACTGAATCATCACTTAAAGTCTTCTGTGCCCATAACATATTTTAACACTGTATTTATTTTTTTTTTGCAGTGCAAAGAGTTCTTTATTCTTTATTTCTATTTTTAAAATATCCAGGGGCACCTGGGTGGCTCAGTCGGTTAAGCATCCGACTTCAGCTCAGGTCAGGATCTTACGGTTTGTGGGTTTGAGCCCCGCGTCGGGCTCTGTGCTGCTGGCTAGCTCAGAGCCTGGAGCCTACTTCGGATTCTGTGTTTCCTTCTCTCACTGACCCTCCCCTGTTCATGCTGTCTCCCTCTGTCTCAGAAATAAATAAAAAACGTTAAAATATCCAAACATCTTAACACTTAAACAAAAAAAATAAAGTCTGTGTCTTTAATTGTGCATCTCTTTGGAGATTTGTCCTTATTGCTTTAGGTAAGTACCCAGGATCAGACTTGGCTCATAGGTTCAGTAAAAGAAACCTGACTGGGTCCAAACAGCACTGCCTATCAGAGCTTTGTGTCCCTTTCAGGAAAATCCAGAAGTAAAGAGTATGAGAGACAAGAGAGTCTCACTTTCAGAACAATAGTAGAGAGACCTCTTTGACTTCTCTGAAACTTCCCTGATCTAAGTTTCAGCATCTCTTATTTTCAGCAGAGCCTGTATACTTTGGAGAGATTCTCTGGCAAAGAAAGGGAATGTCTAAAGGTATTTTTGCTCTTCACTATTTTTTCACATGCCTGTAATAGATCTCTGTAATAGTTGGAGAGGGAAATGGAATAAAATGTGGGTAATGGCTGGGATACTCAGAGTTATGTGACTCCAGAGCCACATTTGCAGTCACCATTAACCCAAAGAACCACATGACTCTTGTATGACTGGTAGAATTTAGTATAGTGGCACATTCATACAGTGAAATTAGAAGTTTGAAAGAGCCACCAATTAAACATAAAGGGACCCATGCGACTAGAGAGCTGTGGAATGAACATCAGTGCGCTAGAGAACTCTAAGACTAGATGCATCCAAACTAAAAGAGTGCTTATATCTGTCTTACTATTATTTCTTTTAGGCTTAGAAGACAATAGATTATTCTCATGTACATAGTTTTGTATAATGTTTTGACATGTGAAAGAGGATCGCATATACCTAGTGAAGACAGAGACAACATTTCACACTCAATAATTATTGGATAGTTTTTGGATAGTGCTCAGGCTTCAGGATAAACTCTGTTTTTAGTAGGAGAGTTACCTGCAATTATGCATTTGCAACTAGTTTACTGAAGACTTTAACTAGACAGACCAGCATGTAATGGCATTTCCCCATCTCCAATCATTTAACTATGCTCTGCTGAAAATCACTTTTCATCTTTAAACTGCATGTTTGGAAGATTCCTTAAACTTCTAGTAACTTTCAGATGTTAAAAAGTTCAGTTTGGGTTGTATGTGGTAGGGAGGCAAGCCATGATCTCTCTGACAGCACCCAGAAGCAAGCCACACATTTTACAAAAATCACATTCGAATGCATCATCAAGTAAGCCATGAAAGTAATAATGAAATAAACTAAAATTCCAGAGAAAGGGGGATCTTTTGGAGTTGAGCTATAAGGAGCTTATGATTTCTCCTCTTTGGGCATTTGCTGGTTCTGAGAGTGAGCTGAAGAACATGCCTTTGCCTGGACACCGAGATGAGGCTGCTCAGAGAAAGAAAAATCAGCCAAACTCTCAGCGCGTGTGTTGGAAGAAGTTAGAAACTGAGACTTCATCAGCTTCAAGTCAATGAACTTTTCTTTTTTTCCTCAGAAGAGACTTGCTGAATTCTGAGCTTTGCAGGAGTCTAGAGAATCAAGCCAAAGCCTTTTAAAGACAGAAGTGAAACCTCGCACAGATTCACAGTGCTTAGGAAACAGGGAGAGTCACAGGCAAGGGAGAAAGCTCAAGAGGCTATGGTGGTGATTTGACACTGAGGGACTAAAAAGCTTGTTTTCACCTGCGAGCATTTACAGATTATTCCCACAGCTTGAAATCTCAGCATCAAGGCTTTGCCTAACACAGGGTGGCAGCTGGCAGACAGGGAGCCCAGCAGAGATTTTGGGTTTTATGCGTAGCTGAAATGACAAATTTGGAGATCAGAGGGGACTCAAACTCATGGCTGTTCTACCTCTAAAGACATTTGCCAAATTTTGAAGCTGAGTGGGACACAGTGTGAAACAGGTATGTGGAGACTTCCAAGAATCTCTAGGATTCTTTTAGGGTTGAGGGGCAAAGACTCCTCAATGCAAGGTTCTTGGTTGAAATTCCTGGGGGGGAGGATCATAGCCTTCGACACGGGTAGAATGATTGTCTTAGTTCACTAGAGCTGCCTAACAAATGGCCACAGACTGTGTAGCTTAAACAACAGAAATTTATTTTCTTGAAATACTGGAATCTAGAAGTCCAATGTCAAGGTATTTGCAGGGATAAATTCTCCCTGGCTTGCAGATGGCCACCCTTTTGCTGCCTCTTCCCATGGTCACACTTTGTGTCACACCCCTGATGCCTCTTCCTCTTCTTATCAGGATATCAACCATATGGTGTTAGGGTCTACTCTAATGGTTTCATTTTAACTTAATTACCCTTATCTCCAAATACAGTCACATTCTGAGGTCTTACTGGTTAGGGCTTCAACATGTGATTTTGAGATTGAGGGTTTGAAGGAGATGAAGGGGTTAGAGAAGTAGAGATTCAGCCCACAACACTGAGTCTGACAGAAATTCCAGCTAAGTTCTGTCCCAAATCAGTCCTTGATTTGATGATTGATGAGAGCAACCCTTTCCCATTTACATAAGAAAGGAAAGGGAATCTCTGATAGAAAATATTATCTGGAGCTTTTACAGAAGCTTGACATTTAATAAAATTACTAAACACCTTCAAAACCAGAAGAATAAACCCCATCCCTTGTGTCAAATATGTTTATGTGCAAGTGAATGTCTACCATTTCCATTTTACTCATAAGCACTCCCCTAGACCAGACGTCCTCACGGTTGAATGTGCATATGAATTACTTGGGGACTTTATTGAAATGAAGACTCTGATTCAGTTTGAGTGAGGCTGAGATTCTGCATTTCCATAACAAGCTTGCAAGGGACAGTCCTCAGACCATCCCCCACAACCAGCTGCAGACCAGTAGGTAATGAGTATGCACACTGGAATTTAGGAAACATGACCTAATGATGTCTAAGACCTCTTCCATCTCTGAGAATTCATTAATATAGTCTTTTAATTTTTTTTTGTTTTCCAAGAGAGCCTTTTCTGTCACTTGATCATTGCCTGATATATTTTTTACCAACTTTCCTAGGATTTGGAGCTAGTTTTGAGGCTCACACTCAAAATGATCTCATTTATTTTACAGCAGTAGTTCTTAACTTTTACTGTGCTTTGAAAGCATGTGTGGAGCCAACCTTAAAAAGCAGTGATGCCTGGATTCTTCCCTCAGAGATTCTGATGTAATTATTTTAGAATGTGGCCTGGAAACTGGTATTAAAAAATATTCCAATTTCTAATGTGTTGTCAAGATTCAGAACAATTGCTTTAGAATAACACTTTTTTTCTCACTAAAAATAGTATTGGGCATATTTTGACCTTTTTTTTTTATCAAGCTGTTTTCCAGCAAAAATAATTAAATACTAATAATGGCCTACCTGCAAAAGAGTTAGGATTTATCCATTGTTGATAATTGAAGAAAGTTTTTCTCAGGAACTTTTTAATTACTTGGATCTGGATAGTTGCTCTTCATTGACTAGGAATGTGATTTCCATTTTTGGCAGACTCCTCTCCCCTCCCTATTGTCTCTCACCCTCAGCCCACTTCTTTCATTAACTTAACCTGTTCAGAGCCTTTGGGTAGGTGAGCAATACTACGTCTATAGCACTAATTAGAAAGATAATAACCTAGAGATTAAACATGTCCAAGGAGAAAATTTAAATGTAACCTCCAGGGATATTTCATGTACAATTTTCACATCACAGAAGTGGTTTTTCGAGGTTCACCCTAAGATATGTCCCATGTCTAAGGTTCTGTGATATGAATCATTGGAGTTTGTACGTGAATCATTTTCTCCATTCACAACAGAAATTAAATAGTTGGAAAATTGATATCTAATACTGGCTAATAAATTTTACACAATTGAAGATGCTTAACAATGACATGTTTTGGCTCTTACAATGTTATATCATTATTACCTGTGGGTGAGAAATACCTTGTCTTCTTAGTCTCTGAGATTGCCAGTGTTTATGATGGTCACTGGATCATAATAAGCAGTTAATACAAATCTGTTGACATTAAAATAGTGATTTAGGATTTAATATTAGCTATTTTGCTTTATTTCATCTTAGACATAAATGGAATCCAAACTTTTATTTAAAATAAACAGGGGGTCATATTATGCTAGCTACTGAAACAAATGTAAACATCCACATTCCAGTGTTTTATCACAGTGAAAGTTTATTCATCATTGTGGTGGCCAGAATTCTCCTACAATGGCCCCAGGATTACTACCCCATTGTTGTACACATTCTGCATGGTCCCTGGGACATACTCTTGTAATTAGGTCATGTTACATGGCAAAATTGCCTAAGAAAGGGAGATTATCTGGGGCAAGTCTGACCTAATGAGGTAAGCCTTTAAAAGAGAATGGATTCCAATGACAGATATTTGAAGTGCAAGAAAGATTTGGTGCAAAGTAGATTCTCTGTTGCTGGATTTGAAGATGGAAGCAGCCACATGGTATGGAAGAAAGGTGGGCTCCAGGAGTTTATAGCTTCCAGATGACATTCATCAAGAAAATGGGGACCTTGGTCCTAGAGCTACAAAGAACTGAATTCTGCTAATAGCCTGTGGAAGCTGAAAGCAGACCTTTGCCTAGACAAACCTCCAAGGAAGGTTGCAGCCTTTTATAAGACCAGAGTAGAGAAATCAACCACATGAAGACTGGATTTCTGACCTACAGACCATGAATTAATAAGTGTATGTTGTTTTAAGCTGCTGAGTTTGTGGCAATTTGTTACACAGCAATAGAAAACTGATACCATGATTTAATAATCTAATTCTGGTAGGGATGCGTGACAAATGGCTTTCTTTCATGTGTGACTCTGCAGTCACCTAAGGGCTGGACTCTTTGGAAGGAGAAAAAGACAGTAAAGAGGGCCTACACTACCCACTTCTGAGAATTCCTATTTGGATGCAGAAAACATCACTTACACATAATTTTCTTGGTGAGAGCTTGTTATGTGGCTAGCTTTCAAAACAAGGCATCCTAGGAAATATTGTCCTAACCGAGCAACTTCCTCCCCAAAAATAATACCATGGAAGGGGGCTGAACATTTCTCTACCAGTCAGCATTTTGGGTATTTGAGTAGGAAGGCAGTTTGGTGTTTCATTCCAAGTGGAACGTGTCAATGTGCTGAAATTTATATTCTAACTTGAGATTTGTGGAGAATTAGAATAACATTTTTATTAGAAAAAAACACAGAAGGATGTGTTTCAATGACACATTCATTGTCAGAGACTTTACCAGATGTGAAGGTAGATCTGGGCCTTTTCCCTGCCCTGAGGGTGTTCCAGCACCATCATACCATCCAGCTGAGCCCATCTAGGGAAAAGTTGCACTGGCTCTTGAGGAGATGCACTTGCCCGACAAGTGCACATCCGAGGGTACAGTTGCAGCAGCATTAACTGCCTCTTCTCTATATCTGGAGAGTGAACAGTGTCTACAGTTGAGGCGGTCCTATTGCCTCGTTCTTAGCTACTCACCCATGAGTAGTACCCACCACCCTCACACCCTCAGTTTCTCTTTTTTTCAAGGTAAATTTAGTATATGGAAGTTTCAGTCTATGAAAAAATAAATGAGTTTGCTTTACATGAAACTTGAGACTGATCCAAGGTGGAATATATAGTCTACACAATCACTTCTATTAAGTGATCTTTCTTTATTTGATACCATAAAAGTGTAGACAAGAGGAAGTTATAATAACTTTAAATGTGTAGTCAGGTCAGACATTCTTGTGTTCCAGGAAGGACAGGGAGTGGAATGGTAAAGAAAACTGGGAAGAAGAACTGCTAATAAGACCAAAAAAGGGAAAATGAATTCTGACAGAAGACCAGTTAAGTCTCAGGAGGCATGACATTGCCTGTGAACTGGAATATTCCAAATGTTGCAGTGACAGCCATTGCTTCATCCCTTCCTCATCAAGAGGCCTCATCTAAATCTGTCCAGGTTTTTTTTTTTTCTTCAGTGACATATTGCTCCTGCCTTCTCTACTCTCCCCATCTCTGTCTTATTCTTTCTCCTCTGTCTCCTCCTCCCTCTTCCTTTCTCCTTTCTTTTTCTCTTTCCCTCCTCATTTCCTCTTTCTTCTTCCCTTTCTTTTCTTTCCTCACTCTCTCCCTTCTTCCCTCTCAGTGTCAGATACTGTTCTGGGCACAGAAAAGATGCACTGGAATAACCTATGAGGTCTCTTTGTCACCCTGTGTTAAAAAAGCCAAAAGGCAACTGGCATAAAGAGGTTAAATTATTCTCCCAATATGACTCAGGGCATAGTAGGTATGCTTCAAGGTCCTCTGAAAACATCACTTTTCTACTTGATTGTCTTATCTGATATCCTATTGCCTATAAATCACATAAATCTCAACTTACACAACATGATAGATATCAAATGCCCCCTATCTCACTCCCCAAACATATTACCAAACATCTCCCCAACTCTTCCCATTCCCCTGAAGGCCCCATGTTATGGTATTATCAGAATACTCTTTCCCAAACACAAATGGCCTTTTTCTTTTTTTTAAAGTTTATCTATTTATTGAGAGAGAGCGCATGTAGGGGAGGGCAGAAAGAGCAGGAGAGAGAATCCCAAGCAGGCTCACACTGTCAGCATGGAGCCTAACACGGGGGTCAGTCCCATGAAATGTGAGGTCATGACCTGAGCCAAAACCAAGAGTCAGATGCTTAACTGCCTGAGTCACCCAGGTGCCCTAACAAATGGCCTTTTTCAACTCTCTGACACATGCTTATGATGTAACACCCTGTTTGCTTTGTCCTATTCTTCATTGCCTAAAACTCCCACTCATCCTTCAACACCCAGACTAGTTCTGTGAAACCTCTCCTGACATTCACGGTTTGAATTAATTAGTCCTTACTCTGAATGCCCACAGAAAAATGCTCACATTTCCATTATACCATGTATTACATTGTACTGGCATTATTTATTATATATTTGTCCTACCCACTGGTAGGACAAACCCACTGGTTTCTGAAGTCCCAAGGAGAAGAAATGGGGCACTATTTACTGGCAAACCCAGTGCTTGCCTCCTAGCATGTGTTTGGTGTAATGAGGGATGTGTATTATGCAAAAAAAAGCATCATCAGTGTGCGAGCTGTATACCATGACATCTGTAGCATTGACCTTCAATACAAAAGATTTAGAACTATATATATTTACTGTCTTAAACAAATGCTTCATATGAAAATCTGCCTTTATACAATTTTAAATTGGTTTACAAAAGTTTTGCTTTTCAATTCCTCTAAATCAGGAGCTCTGCTAGTGTTTTAAACATGCCTTGATTTAGGAAAATGTGACATGCATGTACTTTTCAAAAATACTTTTATTATGTAAAGGGAAATTCATTCTCTATCTCTCCTTCACACACATAGACACATTGGAATGGCAAACTAGTCCATGATTATCTTTGAAAAATTGTTATAGTATACAACTTTGGGTTAATTTTTTTTGGTAGTTTATTTATATTTATAAAAAGCAAGTGTCCTTAATCAATATAAATTCAATGACTATATTGCAGGAATTGTCAATATTATTCTACCTTATCTAATATTATATCATATAGTGTATGTGTGTATGAAATATACATATAGTAATTTTACATATATTGACCTCTACCAATATCTGACTTCTTTCACTTTATTTCTAAATTCAAGCATATTTCTTTGGATAATGTTATTCCGATGTCAAATATTTTCTTAAAATGATGCATAAACATACACATATATATGTGTTGTAAGGGTTGCATATGCGTGAATATATATTCACTCTATATATAGTCCATTCTAATATATATTAGACATGTATTTACATATATATTTATAATATGTGCACCACATATACATCCACAAATATGTATATATGTATACTTTATATATCACATGTGTATATATATATTTATGTACACACACACACACACACACACACAGTGTATACAGTTGTCTCCCCTAATCCAGAGGGGCTACTTCCAAGACTCCCAGTGGGTGCCTGAAGCCACAGATAATGCCAAACCCTACATATACTGTTTTTTCCTATACATATATACATATGATAAAGTTTAACTTATAAATTAGGGGCAATAAGAAATTAATAATAAATAAAATAGAACAATTATTACAATATACTCTAATAAAAGTTCTGTGCATGTGGTCTCTCTCTCTCTCTCTCTGAAAATACCTTACTGTACTATACTCACCCTTCTTTTGATGATGTGAGATGATAAAATGCCTATGTGCTGAGATGAAGTGAGGTGAATGACATTGACATTGTGATGTAGCGTTAGTCTGCTATTGACCTTCTGATGATATATAAGGAGAATCCTCTGCTTCCAGAGAATGGTTGATTGAGGGTAACACTGAAACCATGGCAAGTGAAACTATGGATAAGGGGGAAACTAGTCTCTCACAGAGAGTGAGACAGAGTATATACTGTGTGTGTGTATGTGAGAGACGGAGAGGGAGAGAGATCATACACATACACATTATATGGTCCATTATAGTCCACTGTTAATATACAGATTCCGTATCCTTTGAGGCCAGCTAATGATTTTCAGATAATGAGACTGAATGGTACCTCTGAATATTCTGGACCGAAGAGTGTTAATGCAGCCACCATACTGCAAATGCTCTTAGCCAGTGGAACGCTCTGTCATGAAATCCTGAGTGCAGTATGTTCTGCAAATTGTGTTGTTTACTCTGTTGGGATCTCTCCTGTCATTTATTTTGTGCTCTGGTGAACAATTTTGAGTCATAATGACTGACAAATTGTGCAAGCGATAGTGCTGGGTCTGTCATAAAGAAACAAAGAAGGAGCATTAAGCTGGAAGTTAAAATGCACTGTTTTACCATGGCTTGAGGCTTCTTTGAAGAAAATGGAAACCGTGTTAAAGATTAGTAGGCCCATGGGAGCTAGTTCAAGTCTTTTGACATTAGGAGAGATATTATAGGTATCCCTTCAACCTGGGAGAATTGACCGGGTATGGTCAGGTATGTCAGGACTTAAAGGATTTCAAGAGAATTATGATTGGCAGCACAGTACCTCCAAAGAGATTTTGTTAAAATGAACCCTAAAATATTGATCCATCATGTGTTTCTAAGGTCCTTCTCTCCCATCCATCCCCCCCTTCCCTCTGCTCTCCACTTAAATGGAGTATGCTTGTCTATTGCTTTGTATTCATTTAATTTTATTATCCAATCCTTACTTCAAATTAAGATATACTAGATTTAGGTTTTATGTGTTTCTTGCTTTCACTAGTTTTTTCTTAAGTGAGAAAGATAGTCATGATTTTATTTTCATTTGAAACATTTTTTTCCTTAAATAGAGAAACATTGACTCAGCTGTACATTAGAATCAATATCCAGGGGCAGGAAAGAGCAACAGCCATTTGAAAGGTCCCCAGGTAACTCTAATGCACAGCCAGGTTTAAGGATCACTACTCAGTAGAAGATATATGTCTACTTATCATCTAAGGGGTTGATATTTCACTTGGAACACTTTCAAACATATGAAAACCTTCCCCAGATGACTGATTATTTTACACTATTTCCCTCTTCCCCAGTCGAGAATTAGTTTTCAAATGAATTTAGATAATGGCATCTGACAGTTTGGCCCAGAACTCTCCAGTGGGAGGGATATCCTATAAAGACTGTGGGTTTTGGTGCTCATTTAGAGAATAAATATTTATTGAGTTTGCATGGAATGACTTTCTCTACACCAACTCTGTCCTTTCCCTTGAATGTTGAATTAGGCTTGCTTTTTGAGGAGATTAAAGTGGATTTGCCTAAAGCCCAGATATCTCTATAGTTGACAAGGGATGATGGGGTAAAGATCCAGAAGTTCTGTCTACTTAGGAAAAGCAGGAAGCTTAGCAACTATCAGAGGGAAGCTTTATGGCACTGCAGCGGGTGAAGCACACAGGTGCCTTCAGTAATGATTAACTTGAGTCTGAGTTGATGCTCCATGATGGAAAATGACACACAGCACCCATATGAAGCTTCGGCACTGCTTTCTACTCTGAAATCATACAGAAAATGCTTGTTTTTCTCTATAGGTTCGAACCAGTGCCCTACCTGAACACAAGGATCCACTGCCAGAGGTTGGGGTAAGTGTTTCTTATTTTTCCAAAAGGCACACATCACTTCTAAGTTAAATCATTTGGATTCTCGCTGGCCTTCTGCCGTCCGATGGCTGACAAATGAAATTGCATTAAATTAAGAGTGCCACCCTGTAAGGGGGTACTATCGTGTATTTGGCCAATTGTGTAGAGTTCATTTCTTGTCTCTCGAAAATCATCCTCAGATGAACTCATAATTAGTTTCACCAGCTAGAGATGAATCTAGAAATTGACCTGCAGGGAGCTGGGATGCAATTTGGAGGCAACATTCCCGGGTCAGCAGAAGGCTGGGCAGATTGCTGATGCGGGCTCTAAGGTTTCGGGAAGGAGGCATGGAACTAACTAGCCAAAAGACTGGTGTTTTCTGCTTTCTGCTGCTTGAACACTGTAATGCAGGTCAAAACAGTAGCTGCCACCAAAGTGCAGACCAGTGTTACAGAATTCCTGCTGCATCGGAGCCATCGCATCTGCAGCTTTCAAAAATTGGAAGAGTGGAGAGATAATAGGTCCTTTTTGCTTAGACAAGCCTAGGGTAGGTGATGGCAACTCCTGAAAAGAGAGCCCAGCAGGCCGAGTCCCTGGCATCTGTGCAGAGAGGATGAAAAAGCCTCAAAATAAGTTGAGTCTAAAGAGGCCATGGGACTGAGTCAACTGAAAGGCCTATTTGAAATTCCCAGAAATCCTACAGGCAATTGACAACCTTCTTCCAGTTGATGTGTGGCACAGTGTACTATATATATCCCGATCATTTCCTCACTGGCAAGAGCCACTATCTGAACCTGCCAAGGAAGCCCTCGAAATATGTGCACCAAAGAGTGAGTTGAATTGGTAGAGAAGAATGTCACTCATGTCTGACATTCTGATCTTGAAGGAGAAGGAAGCAGGCACTGTGTGCTCTCTCATGCCTAACACAAGCTTCTGGTTTCTTCCTGGGATAGACTGTTCTCTTTGACTCAAGTGCATCTTCATGCTTTGTTTTCTGCCTGTTTCTTCAAACATCCTGTGCTGCTTAGACTATGCGTTTAGTTTCTCAAGAGTGATTAGCCAGTTCTTCCCAGCCTGAGGCCCTTCACTGCTGCAGGCCCCGGGACCCTTGCCCTGCCTGGTGCTGTTTTTCCCCTGCTTAGGGCTTAGGACTCAGTTCACAGCCTTTGGCCTCGGACCAGCCCAGGTGCACTCCTTTTAACCGCAATCTCCATTGCAAGCCGTCATCACACCCTTCATACCGCCTTCATAGAATATGACCTTTTGAAGTTTTAACTATTAACTGAATGCATTATTGTATAAGTAATTTTATTTATCTTTTGAGATTCAAGAAAGATGAGCTAGTTTAGTTTACTTTTCCTTCTCTAACTGTTCATCCATCCCCACAACTGCTCAGTGTTAAATCCCCCTTGCTTGAAGCTTTAATGACATCGTGGCCTAATTATGTAAATTTCTCTGTTTTTTCTCTCATTCAAGTTCTTGAAATACATCATATTCATTTTAAAACTTGAATTCCTTCTCTGATTTTGGTTGTTTTCTCCTCCCCCCTCCGCCCATCATTTCCCACTGTGGGGTAGACATCTCTGTGCTTCTGGCAACTTGTAGTAGAGAGGGAGCAAGTCTGATTCTCACACAGGTCCTGCCCTTTCCTCCTCTTACTGCTCAGCGCTGTGGCAAGGGGAAAGGGATGGGGAGAGGTTCCTTCTGTGCTTGCCCATGGTGAGGTTGTGGTTCCCTTTCTGCTGATTTTGATATTTCTCAGGCTAGTGCTGCCCATTAGCATGTGGCAGACATTGAAGTACTGTCTCATAAGCACAACTCTAGGTATTTCTGGAGGCCCTGGAGGTCCCTTCCCGTTGCATAGTTCCCTCCTATGGGAAGTCTGGCTCTGGCTCAAACTTCTCCACTGCCCAGGCTCACCCTGTATGCTCTTGCTGCCGAGAGCTACTTTTCTAGCATGTAATGTGTACTCAGCTCCTTACAGTGCTCTTTGGCCCAGATGAAACACACATATATTTTCCATGCCACACAGAAGGGGTGTAGCCTACCTGACTGAGGTGTTCTCGGCTCAGCCATCTCTCTCCTGACTCTTTCTATAAGCCCTACAGTCATCAGATGCTAGACAGTCCATGATTTTCAAAAGAGAGACAATCTCCAATTCCTGATATAGTGGAACGAAAGATGGTTTGGACACCCACAAGCTTGATAGTTGATTTTTCGGGACCAGACTCTGTTACTTTTTTTTTTTTTTTTTTTTTTACTGTTTATTTATTTTTGAGAGAAGAGAGTGCAAGCAGGGGAGGGGCAGAGAGAGAGACAGAATCCGAAGCAGGATCCAAGCTCTGAGCTGTCAGCACAGAGCCTGACACAGGGCTTGAACTCATGAACCACAAGATCATGATCTGAGCTGTAGGCAAATCTTAACTGACTGAGTCACTCAGGCACTCCTCCCTTGACTTTATGATGTCTTCCTGAGTATGATATAACAAAGATATTAGGCTCATTTCTTAAATAGTACACCTTCTGAAATGCTCACCTTCCCTCTCTGCTAATACTACCTTTATATCAGCTGAGTGTGTTATGGTTACTAATAGGCCAGTTTCTGTAAACTGGCTTATTTTTAAGCATTGAGAGGAGATTGCTAGCTCAGACCACAAGAAATTCTCTGAACTGATACTACGGTGCATTTGGTATAACGTCTCTGTCAAAGACTCATCTATAATTCCTGGGTCAAAATAAAATTCTCAATTGACATTCTGTGACATGCTTATTATATTCATTAGGCATACATTCAGAAGCAAGTAACCTGACCAACAGTGGCTTAAAAGTAACAGACTCATTTTTCTCATGGTAGAAAAAGTTTTGGGGAAATTACCCAGGACTGCAGCTACTCAAAAATGACTTCGAGCAACCACATTCTATCTACCTTGCTGCTCCTCCTTTGTTAGAGTATTGTCCAGTTTAACCATTGCGCCTCCAGTAATCACAGTCCAGATGGGGAGAAGACTGAAGGACAGAAAGCAGTGGATCCTGTTGCTTCAATTCTGGGAAACAATCACTTTTGGGGGAATTTCAATTAGAATACTGATTCATACTTATCGGTGAGAAGAGAGGAGTCCCTAAGCAGAAGAGAACCTCAGTACAATTCCCATTTAAACAAAATCAAGGTACTATTAGTAATGAAAAATGAGCAGAATAGGTATTACATATTAGTAATGTCTTCCCTCTCCCCTACGTGTTAAAGTCCATGATAGCAAAGAGCCTATTTATTTTGTTCACTTGAATAGTCCTACCTTTGTGCCTGGAAGCTAGTAACTTATGATATATATGTTGAATGAATTAGAAAGTATACTATGATTTTGTTTTGCCAACCATCTTAAGTTTTTTAGAACCACCAGAATAAAAGGAGGGAGACATCTAAAAATAATTCCAATAATATGTAAATTGTAATAATATGTGAAAATCTAGTATACTTTATGACACATCAGAACTCAATAAAATGGCATTATATTATAGAACTAAATCTCAAGCATAGTGAGAATGAGCCTAAATAAAAAAACAAGTTAGCATGCTGTGCCATTTCTAATACCCTCAGAGTACACGATATACCAGATAAAGAAGAATTACATCTTGAGCACCTATGAGGTACCCTTGGGTAATATATATCTTGTCAATTAATCCTCAGAATATTGCTTTGGACACTGCAAAACGTGTCTGAGAGTTTTAGCTCCTGTCCAAGACTCGGTTCTGCCATTACAATGTACTAAGGACTCTAACCATTGACTACTCTGGTTAAAAAATGAGCTGAAATCTATTATAAATAGTCCAAATATGTTCTATTCATTTCTTTGCATTCTTAAGCAGCATCTTTTGGATGCACCCAGATCTTTTGTTGCTATCTTAGTGAACCAGATGCCAATCTGTGCTAAGACCTTTTGAGTTATATTCATAGTGAAGATGGTAATTTTTAAATGTATGATCGCTCTTACCCTAAAGTGCTTTTTTAAAAAATTTTTAAATGCTTATTTTTGAGAGAGAGAGCACAAGGAAGGGAGGGGCAGAGAGAGAGGGAAACACGAATCTGAAGCAGGCCCCAGGATCTGAGCTATCAGCACTGAACCCAACATGGGGCTCCAACTCACAAACTGTGAGATCGTGACCTGAGCCTAAGTCAGAAGCTTAACCGACTGAGCCACCCACGTGCCCTTAAAATCCTTTTTAAAGTTTTCTTTGGACTGTTTATCAACTATTAATAAACTTCCTTCCAAGTTTTATTTTTCTTTCTAATGTCTTATTTTTAGTGTGAATAGTTCATGTATCCTCTTTCCCTTTCTATTTGATGGGAGCCCACGTAACCATATCTGTTAGGGTGACAGTGAAGAAAAAGTACATGGAATATGAAAAAGGGCCTGTACTGTAAGTTATGTCTGGGAGATGTTGTGCATTGGCCTCATGATGTCAACTTCAAAGACCCTTTAAATCTTGTACCACAGTTTTTACATATAGTTTTATAAGAATAGGCCAAAGTATTATTGATTCTTATTATTGATATATTCATTTAACTTCTAAACAATCCCTTTTTAATGGAAATACTATATGTGTTCATATGTGTGCCACATAAATCATTCTGAATTTTCTGGTAGACCATGCTCTTAAAAAAGTAAAAAGAAATGGGCAAAACTAATTTTAATATTTTATCGAACCCAATATATGCAAAGTATAATCAATACCTGAAATTATCAATGCTGTATTTCAGTTTCTTTTTTCATACTATGTTGCATAAATTTGATGTATATTTTACACTTAACAGCACATCTCAATTCTGAGTAGTCACAAGCCTAATGCTACCCATTGGATAGTATTTGGAACAACTTGGGGAGACCTTATGAATTGTAGTGTAAAGAAAACCTATACTTCGAGTAAAGACTTTGCGAGATGAACATAGGTGACGGAGGTGTGGCCAGCTCACGGCAAGGTGTATGAGGGGGTACATCTTCTGGCTCTTTATATAGGACAACCGGAGTCCCTGCAAGGGCTGGTAGGATAAACTGTTGATTTGTACACTCTCTGTGGAGAGCAACCAGGGATTGAGGCAGATGCCCCACTTGTTCCCACCCTGCTTAATATCACTCTCCAGCCAGGTGAGTGGTTGAAATTGTGCATCAAGCAATTTAATGATTATCTGCTTTCGGTGCTTGCACCAGAATGATCATTGTGAGTGTTACACTCTCGTGAGTAGGCAGAAAAGGTCAGAGCCACATATTGTGCAGGCAGAGAGCCTGGCAGAGGGAGAGGGAATTGCCACCTGTCCTGGAAATAAGGGACAGCATGATGGGGATAAAAGAATGATGGACTGAAAAGAAAGAAACCTAGATTATAACTTGGCCTCTGTATGTTAACTAGTTCTGGGACCATGTAGAAGCCCGGGAACTTCCTTAAATTCCTATTTTCCCAGCAATGTACTAAGTGCTTTTCCTGGATTACTTTTATTCTTATTACAATAGCTATGAGAAAGATTTATCATATGCAACTTTTTCATACAGCCATTAAGGCTGTGAGTGGTGGAGTAACTCATTTGAGACCACAAATTAGTAAGAGAGAAGACAGAATAACAAAGCCAGACAATACCCATTAGTGAATAGCCAGTCTAGCAGCTGGGAGAAGTGACTTAATTGCCCAGATTTCCATTTCGGGGCAGAGTAACTGATTTAATATGACATTTTAGACCTCTGAGCTCCAACTCCAGTGAGACTTAAAGTTTTTTGTTTGTCTTTCAGATTTTTCCACTGATATTAGAGCTCTAAGTTTAAAACCTTTAAGATGAGAATTTTAGAAACAGCACTGAAGAAGAGGTGGAAAAGCTTGTTCCTTAAGTTATATTTGAAATATAAAAGTTTTTAAAGAACTTTCTCGCTAAGCAAATTAAGCCAGAGAAAAAGAACTGCCGTATGATTTCACTCATGTGTAGAATTTAAGAAACAAAACAGATGAACATAGAGGAGGGGGAGGGTGAAAGAGAGGGAGGCAAATCATAAGACAGCCTTAAGTCTAAAGAATAAAGTGATGGCTGATGAGGGGAAGTAGGTGGGGGATGGCCTGGATGGGTGATGGGCGTTAAGAGTTGTGTTGAACACTGGGTGTTGTAAGTGATGAATCACTAAATTCTACTCCTGAAATCAACATTACACTATATGTTAACTAGCTAGAATTTAAAAAACTTGAAAAAATAAAATAAAGAATTCTCTAAAATTCTATAGTTATGATTACAGTGACAGCAAAGATAAAATAGCTTTATACTACGTTATTTTTTTAAATTAGCTATTTTAAACAGAGAAGACTATTTTCCTCTACTCTACTCTAGATGTTTTTTTTTTATATTGATGTGAAGCAAATACATACAAACCTGCTAGAAACTAAATATATAGGCAATTCCATTGTTAGCATTGCAGTACAGAACAGTTATACACTGTCTTCAAGAATTTCATTAATGTAGTCCCCATATACAGTGATTTGTAGAATAAATAAGATATTTATACCTAAATAATACCTCCTCTGGTTTGACTTGTTTTCATAACACAGTACTATAATGTCATTACCTAAATTAGTTTTTAATAAGTTGTAGGATTTTTATAAAATCCCGTATCCTTTGAGAAGAAGCATGTGGCAGCCAGTTATGATGGGAAAGTTTGACTCATGGGCATTTTTCCTGGCCCACTTCAAGCACTTACAGTGAAGCAGGAGGCATACCAGGCAGCCCTCTGTTCTGGGCACTGGGCGTGGCTCAAAGATGAACTCGCCAAAGTCTTCCTTCCACAGGATCTCCTGATCTGTGGACAGATAAGACATTCAGTGGCTGCGGTCACAAACTTTACTTGCAGCTGTGGCTCATGGTGTGTGTTGTAGCTCTTGTCTGAAAATAGCTACTCCACCTGTCTCTCATTGCTACATTCCAGTCTGGAGCATTTGCTCCTTTAATTGATGAAGAGGCCACGGTAACATTCATGACACGTGAAGTTTGTGTTTTTAATTCCAAAAACATCCTATACCTTCAAAATCTCAAAAGGTAGAGAGAAAATAATTTGAAATTTTGAGGGATCATGAAATCTGTCATCAGATTAAGAGTTTTCTTGGGGTGAAGAAGGAGTGAGGAATAGGAATTTAAACACCCTGATAATCAGGGAAAGAGGAAGTGAGATAGACATCTGTTTAAATACAAAAGGCTGGAATGAAATTCACTACAACAATATATAATCAGCACACTAAAACTGTTTTGATTTCCCACATTTCAGTGAATTACAGTACTTTGTAAATATCTGCAGAAAGAACATTCTAATAGCCATATCTAATAGAGTGACTAACTTGAAAAGCTAGTTTTTAAGTCAGCCATTCATTCGTTTATTGTCAGTAAATATTCATCACATGCCCACAGTGCACTAGTCAGGACCAGTTTGTCTGAAAACAAAATAAAGCTCCTTGAGGAGCTTCAAACATATATATATGAACACACACACACACACACACACACACACACACATCTTAAACTTCCTTTTCTGCTTTGACTCACTCTCATTTCATTACCCATTGATGTATCATCAGACCTTCTTTCCACAAATACTCTATTTTAATGTTTATTTATTGTATATGTGTGTGTATGTGAGGGAGAGACAAAGAGAGACACAGAGAGAGAGGGAGGGAGGGAGAGAGGGAACTCCAAGCAGGCTCCATACTGTTGGCATGGAGCGTGACGTGGGCCTCAATCTCTATTTTCACCTGATGTCCTTCACCTAATGATGTAGTCTTGTATTCTTCTGGGTTTGGTGACTTGGTGTCTAAGCCAGCTCTCTGAGTTTCAAGTTAAGTAATTGGGTTTATTGTTGCTAATATAGAGGCATCTGCAACTTTAGAGCTGAGTTGTATTACAAATGTTTGTTTGCATTTGAGTGTTTTGAAAGAATTCTAAGTTAGAGCTTTGAAAAAAGGGAGAAAAATTCTGACCTGAAGCTTTTCTTTCTTATTATGAACAGTAGCTAAATGTGGATGTAGCCCTCTGTGTATGAAATAACCACACACTTTACTCAGAAAAGACCCAATTGTCCTCAGACTACTTAAGTCCAGGCTTTCATTCTAGCTCAGCCTGGCAACAGACATATGAAGAGAGAATGCTCTGGAAGACGCAGTTTTGACGTTTTGTAGAGTGTTACAATGTGTGAGGCAGCAATGGGCTAGATAATACTATGGATTTGATGTTTTCATGTTTACTTCTTGACCTTGAGGGGAGAATGAGAAATACTATTTATGGTATACTGTAATATTGTGACTTTTAAATCAGAAGTAGCCAGAAATATTAAAAAGAGATGAGAGATTTTTATCCTGGAAAAGAGAAACCAATTTAGAGTTTTATTCTTTGCATTATAAGCCAAAGAGTGTAGAAAGTAGATATTCATAGATAGTCAACAGCCAGTATGATAGGTTAAAAAAGCAATTTTAGAAAATGTAACTGAATAAGTACCTTTCTTTTTGGTGTATGGGAATGAAATTGTCCTATGCTAGTATAGAAATAACAAACGAAACAAATGCTTTTAAACATTGCTGTGATGGGGAAGAAATGTAGCATTTCTATTTATAACTTGTACAGAGTCCCACATAAAAATAGCTCCAACGACCAGATTTGCTCATATCTGGAATACAAAGTTGTTGCTGCCAGTGACTTGAGGAATTCTAATAAGAACGAGGACGGCATTGGTAAATATTGAAAGTTTATCATTTTTTCTTCTACCCTCAGTTTTCCCAGAGGAAAATTAGTGCCTAGAAAAGTCGCATTATACATTTTGTTATGTCCCAGGCTATTGGTCTCTTTGTTTTTAATGAAAAGGATACATTTGCACCCTGGACTTCACCCCCGAGTAGGATATATTGTTGTATCTGTCAGTGAGGACTGAATCTCTGCAAATGAAATATTTGTCAGGCAAATGGATTTAACATTTCATTCTTTTGAAGACTAGGTTTGTATGATTGGTGTGCTAGTAAAAATATTGAGGACTTCTGAAGTTAATGTGAACTATTCTTTCTTATTTTCAGCGAAGTTTCCTGGGCTATGCCAGTTTTAAAGTGGGAGAGCTACTGAAGTCCAAAGAGCAACTGCTAGCCCTGAGTCTGAGGTGAGTCCTTTGTCTGCAGAAATGCTATAAAGCAAATAGCCTATGGTATTTATTGAAGGGTGGTTGATTTTGAAAGTCCCAATTCTTACAAATGTTTAGATGTCAGCTGTTAAATGGCTTACATTCTCCACAGCAGCAAGTTATAGATTAACAGCAATTATTCAAGTTCACACTTAGGTTCATGGTTCATATTGTCCAAGATTTTCAGCCCTTATAGGGAAAAAATTTTTATATGATCATTAAAGTGATCAAATTCATTGATAGTAAGAATAGAAATGATGAGCACGTTATTAAGTAATGTTTCTATTACTTATTAAAGTGTTCCTCTTTAGGTCAAGTAGGTTTGAAATGTGTTTGTTAGTGACCACATTGTAAATTTAGGATAATAGAGGAAACATTCATTATTCTCTTTTTTTGATCTTATTTTGTTGTTATGCTGTTAAATATAAAACATAAGTTAAAACAGATTCATACTGAAATAGACAGTAGATCAGAGCTAATTTTGAGTATGAGTACAATTTGTTTTGATATAGAAGTTACATAGTATTTTAAGAAGTTACATAGTATTTTAATGTTAAGAAGAGTATCAAATAGAATAAACATTTTTAAACTTCATTATAAATTCTAAACAATATGCTGTTTTCTAACTGTATAACTTCTATAATTATGAAAAATATCACCTTAAAATATTTGCATAGTATAAACAAATATAAAAATTGTATATAACATTATTTGTAAATCAGAAAATGCTCTCCTTTTGATGAAACATAGAGGCCACTCTGAGGGAAGTGGCTCCCCAAGGACCCACTCGTAACCAATTTATTTCAGTAAAGATGCTGTGGCTTATGCTGGAATCTGTACCGCTGGCAGTCTCCTTTTCTGATTTTTCCTGATCCTCACAGTCTTCTATTTTGACTTCAGAGAGTATAAAGTAATATAAAGTAAATCATACTCAGAAAAATAAGTGTTAATGGGTTCTGATGAGCCCATTCCTCTTCGTCCTCAGTGATGTCCCTTAAACATCCATGGTTTTGTTGTTGTATTTATTTGGGAACACATTTTAAAATCTTCATAGTTTTGTGGTGTTATTCCAAATAAAATTTTGCTGTGATTATTTTCAGTTTGAAGTTCGTATGGGTCAGCTAAAAAGTCTAGCTATCAATGTCACCGACAATTTTCTAGAAAATCTGTTGGTGCCCTAGCACGGTGGTGAGATCTCACCTGAGCACTACTGGATTCATGGCATGTGAAGTCAGGCATCAAACAAATTTAGAAATACTGGCAGGCCATATGTTTTTTGAGTAAGACGCATAGCACTTTATTCCTCCTCGTGCTGACTTACAAGCTGTAGTATTGATTATATCATTAACATCAGCACCATACTACACATTTAGACACTGCTCTTGAAACAGAAATGGGGGTCACAAATTCTTAAATGAAAATTAATAAACACATACAATACCTTAGTGGTAGGATAGGAACTGAAGGGTCAAGTTCAGAATATAACCATTTTAAGAAAAAAGAAATTAGAATGATTTCAGATTTAGAAGAAATCAGTACAAATTTCCAGTTTTGGTTTTAATATGTCTGCTTAATACTCATTTGGTTTTGATTGTATGAAAGGAAAAAAATTAACAATAAAGGATTGAGTTTTCTAGAAAAACAATTTTTCAAAAATAGTTTTGAAATGGCTAGGTTATTGTTCTTTCCCTTTTCATGCTTTGCCAATTTGTGAATTTCTCTCCCTATGAACTAAATACGTTATAAACTTATCATAGCCTTTTGATTTCTGACACTTCCTCTTTTTTTACTTTGGAGGTAATTCATCTTCTTTCCCCTGGCTCAGGATTCTCTGAGGTACTATGCTGAAAGAACATTAGGTGAAGGATAAGAAGCATTGTTTTTCTGGTTATTTGTTTTGTTTTGTTTTTAATAATTCCTTTGCACTGACAGTATCTGAATTTTTTTGCTTTTTGATTCCAGTCATTACTTTTAAAGCAATAGAATTCTCAGATTTCTGTGAAACAAATTCACAGAAATATGCATACATTTATAGGAAACATTCTTTGATGATAAGCTTCCAAAAAATCTGTGTAGTTTTTTTTCATTTTTCACTGTCCCTTTGAGTTGTTTCTTATCAGATACTTCTGATTCCAGAACTCTCAAACTAGCTCCACAGAGCACCATAGTTTAATGTGGTTACTATGCCACTTGCACTTTGAACGAGAATTTTTTAACTGAATTTTGAAATGAGTTCTTTTTTCCCACAGAAACTTCAAGGAGCAAGTAGTCTGTGTCTTATTTATAGATTTAGACCCAAATTTCATGAAATATCATAGAGCCCATTTTTGAAGTTGTAGAATGAAATGTATTTGCATGTATTGGGGGAAATGCCTCCAATATGTAAAGCGGTTCCCACTCCTACAACTCATCCTCATTTAAATACACAGTTACTTTTTTTTTTTTTTTTACAAATAGTTTATTGTCAAATTAGTTTCCACATAACACCCAGTGCTCATCCCCACAAGTGTCCTCCTCCATGCCCATCCCTCCTCCCCCCCACATCCATCAGTCCTCAGTTTTTGTCAGCATTCAAGAGTCTCTCATGGTTTGCCTCTCTCCCTTTCCCCCACCATTTCCCCCTTCTTCTCCCCCTTGTTCCTCCATCAAGTTCCTCCTAATCCTCCTATACGTGCACACATATGATATTTGTCCTTCTCTGCCTGACTTATTTCGCTCAGCAGAACACCCTCAAGGTCCATCCATGTTGCTACACATGGCCAGATTTCATTGTTTCTCATTGCCATGTAGTATTCCATGGTATAGATAAACCACATCTTCTTGATCCATTCGTCCCTTGATGGACACTTAGGCTCTTTCCATGTTTTAGCTATTGTGGAGAGTGCTGCTATGAACATTGGGGTACATGTGCTCCTATGCCTCAGCATTTCTGTATCCCTTGGGTAAATTCCTAGCAGTGCTATTGCTGGGTCATAGGGGAGTTCTATTGTTAGTTTCCTTAGGAACCTCCACACTGTTTTAAATACATAGTTACTAAATTACTGCCTGAGTTTTCTAGCATCCCTTTTGGATTTGGTATCTTTATTCAGGGCTAACCCTTTTACTTTTGTATTATATCTCCTTTGTTTTGCTAGTGTACATTTGGTAGTTCCTGTCTCTTCTAATTTCTTTTTGATCTGAATTGTTTTTTCTCTCTTTATTCTCCAGTTCGTTGCCATATATCCTTGAGTCTCATACTATAATGTAAACAAGCTAAGGTCCTTGTATAGAAGATTACAAGTGTAGTCATGAAAGACAGTGGATATAATAATATCCAGTATAATAATAGTAGTAATAATAATAATAAACAGAAGAAGAAAAAGAAGAAGAGGAAGGTACTATGTGCTTTATGCTCTGATAAGTATATTAGAGATATTGGCTCACTGACCCTTATCAAATTAGCCTATGATGTTATTCTTTTTGCCACTTTATAAATCAAGAAACTGAGATCTAAGGGGCACCTAGGTGTCTCAGTTGGTTAAGTATTTGACTCTTCATTTCGGCACAGGTTATGATCTCATGGTTCATGGGATCGAGCCCTGTCTGTGTTGGCTCTGCAAGGAGCCTGCTTGGGATTCTCTGTCCCTCTCTCTCTGCCTCTTCCCCACTCACATTTTCTCTCTCTCTCTCTCTCTCTCTCTCTCTGTCTCTGTCTCTGTCAATAAATAAACTTTAAAAAAAGGAAACTGAGATATAAAAAGTAGTTGAGTGATTTGCACAAAGTTACAGTGCTCATAAGTGGAAAAGCCAAGGTGCGGAGCCACACATTGGCAATTGAAAAGCCTGAGCTCTTAGTGATACACTGCATGTCTCCTTGACAGAGGAGAAAATGGAGACCTTGTTAAAACATAACTCCCATTATATGACTTAGGTGATGGAGGAACAAAGCAAAGACTCAGGTCCAGGACCGCCCATTCACGGTTTCTTCCACTTCGATTTCACCACAGTGCCTCGTCTTATAGTAAATGAGGTGTTACCATCTCATGGAGAAGTCAGACATAGTAGCCTTGATGGCAGAAAGTGGGAACCAGCCTGCCTGGTTAAGGGGAAGACTGAGGGAAATCTGTGCAATATCTTCTCACCCCAGCAGCTTGGCATTATCAGGCCCAGACCTGATTTACTGTCCAAGCACCTGACAGCCATTTGCTTTGCCAACCTTATCTGAATGTCTTAGGACCATGCAGGCAGAAATTTGGAACATCATAATCCTGTGTCACGACTGAATAAAAGGATGAAGAGATTAGATCTGTCTCTAGGAACGCTACTAGCAGTCGGAAAGAATTACGTGGCTCTTAAAGTATTCAAACAACCACAAAGGCAGAAAAAAAAAGGGGGGGAGGGTAAAACTTCTTTTCAGGAAATCTTTCTCAGAAGGATTGAGACAGATGGATGTGTGTTGACCTTGTCTTTTTGCATATGAGCTTCGTTGTGTATCTCCTCACAGTTTAGGTTTTGTTCAGGGCTCATTCACTCAGCAAGCATTTATTAAGGTTTCTTTCATATGCTAGCTACAGTGATAGTTTTTTTAAAAAACATTTAAATGCCATCAGTTAATATTTTGCAATTGATGTCACTAATAACACGATTAATGAAAAGTCTCATTATTTGTTGAGTGTCTACTAGCATGCGAAGAATACATGAGGTGCTCTTTGTGCCTTTGTGCATGGCCTTTAACCCATGCGACATTATCATCCCTGTTCTGCAGCGACTCATCTATAGTCCTGCAGCTGCTGACTGCACAAGAAAGATTAGAATCCAGTTTGGTCTGACTCCAGAGCTTGTTGTATTTTGTTTTCCTGCCTCTTAGGAAGCTAATGATCTGATAGAATCTTTGCTTCGTCCTCCATTTATATTCTATCCTTTGGAGAGTTTCAGGGGCCTCAATTCTTTTTTCTTAATGCTTTATCCTAAAATTCAATTTCATATGCCAGTGACATAGTTGGGGTTCAGTAATTATTTGTTGGAATTTTGATTCATGATGATGACTTCCTCATATGTGTGTGGATGCTAAGTGTAAACCTAGTACATTTGATTCTGAATGGGATCCACCTAAATTAGTGGCTACAGAGCGGTCTAAGCGTTAGAGTATATCTGAGATAAGTACCTTCCCAAGTAACAGTGAGGGGTAGATTGTAATTTGCTTGAAAAGCTGAAACTCTTCTTTAGAATTTATGATTTCAGGGTAGACCACTTTTCCTTGTCACAGAGCCTTTTTTCAGAGTGCTCTATTATCTCTTCTGTAGTCTTTTGCATGTAATCCCTCCAAGGTAAGCAAACATTGATAGAATTTTATCCAAATGAATGTGACAAAATATTACTGAATTTTTTCGTAAAAAGAAAACCTGTTTTCATTTATTACATCTGCCACATTTACAGTACTGCTGTCATGTAACATAAATTTAATGTAAGACTCCCATGTTCCCAAATAGACATATGGCGTTATGTTTTATGATACACAGATGTGCGGGAGAGGCTATGAAAGAAATAAACAATAGCTATCTACTGCTTGTTTTTAAACGTTCCCTATTTTATGTAATATTTATATGTGTACATAGTTATGCAAATATAAATCTATCATAAATTGTGTGGATGGGCTTGTGTGCATCTATATTGTTTTAGGATTATTTTGTTTTCTCACCAATCATGAATACTTACTTTCCATTGTTGTCAAATATATGTGCTTAGAGAAAGTAAGGTCCACATTATGAAGTCCTTAGATTTTTATTTTTTGGTGTTTTTCTTACATTTAACAATTTAACCTCCTTAAACACACACATATACTCACATACACACAGATACACAGTTCAACTTTGTTTCTTAAAGTAAGAACAATAATAATGTTTTTAAAAACCTGCTTTTCACTTAATCTTCCAAATGCATGTGTTTAACTTGAGAGCTGGAAGTAATGATAAGGAGAGGTTCCTTGGGTGATGACATACAGTTTTCTGCACAAGCATACTCGGAGCGATAAAAAGATGAAATTATCACAAACAACTCACAGGTTGGGAGCACAGACACGATCTTTAGCCCACGGGGCAGTGGATCAGAATAAGTTTGTTCTTGGAATACATGAATACATCGGAACCCCCACAGTACTTGAGATGAAACTTGCCATAGATTGACAAGAGTTTTAAAGGATAAACTTACTTTTTCATTTAAAATGGAATTAAACTTTCTTAGAGTTTTAATTTCTATCACTATTCTTTTCCTGTGTGTAAATAATGACTATTCAAGTCTTCTTAATTTAAGCACGAGATTAGAGTCTTTAAAATTATATGTGTGATAAAATACCTCTTTAATGACATCTTTTCTTATCAGTATTTATTTCAACTTCAAGAGGATTTAAAAAATTACAGCCAAACATTTTAATACTCATGTATATCTTGAATATATTTCATTCTTTTTAAAAAGTCCCCAGTTAGCTTTCTTGGGTACCAGAAAGTAAGATTACAGCAGAAAGTTCTGATAGTTCCACAACATTAAATCTTATGTATGTCTAAAACACTTACTGTATTAAGTAAGGGTAATAGGCTTTGACAGGCAGCTGAAAAAAAATCTCTTTGAGAGGAAATAGCATATCTGTGATTAATTATACTTTATTAAATGCACCAATGTAAAAGTTAGAGGACTGGGGAGCCTGGGTGACTCAGTCGGTTAAGCGTCTGACTTTGGCTCAGGTCATGATCTCACAGTTCGTGGGTTCGAGCTCTGCGTCGGGCTTTGTGCTGACAGCTAGTTCAGAGCCTGGAGCCTGTTTCAGATTCTGTATCTCCCTCTCTCTCTGACCCTCCCTTGCTCACGTTGTCTCTCTTTCTCTCAGAAATAAATAAAACATTAAGAAAAAAAATTTTTAAGTCAGAGGATAGAAATGGCATGTAAAAACCTACTTAATCGATGCTTTTGCCTAGAATTAACTAAAAATGCACATTATAAACCCTGAGAGCAATGCATAAGAACACTGCACTTTTCTCTTAGGGGTAAACAAGCTGGAAGACATGCAAGTCAGCAGCACATGCATACTCTTTATTGACCCAGACGCTTGTAGAAGGGGAAAGCCTTGCATCTGTGGGGTGTTCCTTCACACTTTTCAACATGATCCAAGTGGAGATAACAGGAAAGCCTCTGATTCTGACAGACTCCAGCCTCATAAACACATAGGAAGGAGTAGCTAACACTATTTGAGCTTTATGATGGATTCGGGATGTCACATGTCTTGTCTCATTCAATCTTCTAATAACCTTGCCTGAAAGGTGATATATTCCTGCTTTGACTAAGAAATGAACTCAGCAACAGTAGTTTGACGTCCTTTAGGTCACACAGCTGGGTCAGGTGGGAAAACGGAAATCAAGAAAGAAATGTTCTTGCTATCGGGGATTTTCTAGAGAATGTATATTTTGTTTAGAATCTTAAAATTAAATAATTTTAGAGAACAGAAGACATTGGGGCACTTCAACTTCTTTTTTAGACCATTTTAGTGAAAGGGATTGAAAACACAAGAGGCCATATGTCTTTCCCATTTTCAGACAGGTGTCAGAAAAGTATTCCTTTCTTATCTCAGATTTGCTGTCCTTGCCATGGCCCTCGTTCTCCTTCATGGAGTTGAGGAGGACAAGCCTTGTGTCTTTTCTCTATGATCGCATTTGAAAGCAGCTCTCTTGTCCAACTTTACATCTTCTCTCCTTTTTTTTTCTCAGGATGGAATGTGACTTCGTAGAAAGAACAGCCAGCTTTAATGCCAGGCTTGGGTTCAAGTCCCAGCTTTGCCCCCCGATGGGTCACCCCTGTTGTCTGCTCCTTTTAATGCCTGTTAATAGAAGTAGTCATGACCTCCCTCCCAGGATAATTCTGCACAATCAATAAATGCAATAAAGTTCTTTGCACTGCCTTGCATTAGAGAAAAGCATTCTATCAATACTGTTTTCCTTCTTGCATTAAGCTTACTAATTCCCTCAACCATAATTTATTTTTTTAATGTTTTTATTTATTTCTGAGAGACAGAGAGAATCGGCATGAGCAGGGGAGGGTCAGAGAGAGAGGGAGATACAGAATGTGAAGCAGGCTCCAGGCTCTGAGCTAGCTGTCAGCGCAGAGCCCCTCACGGGGCTTGAACCCACGAGACGTGAGATCACAACCTGAGCTGAAGTCAGATGCCCAACCGACTGAGCCACCCAGGTGCCCCATCCCTCAACCATAATGTAATGTTTGATTTGTTTGTTGCCTAGTTTGTTGAAGTTCTTTCTTAAATGTGACATAAACCTTTGACCTGGACGTGTCATTTTTATTATCTTTCAGGTAAGTATCAGAGTAATAGATACTTATCTGAAACCTAAATTCTGGCATTAATCCCTCTACCATGAGATATGTCTTCTTATCAGGTGGCAGATACTAGCAAAAGGCATATGGAGAGCAGTTTGTTTAGTTGAAACAGAAAAACAGTTCGGCAAAAAATGTAAATATATGTATTTATATATATAAATAAATAAATGTATATATATATTTATATATGAACTGATATGACTTATTTATGAACTGATCTCAGCAGTTCATGAGTTTGAGCCGTGCATTGGGCTCTGTGCTGACAGTTCAAAGCCTGGAGCCTGCTTTGGATTCTGTATCTCCCTCTCTCTGTGTCCCACCCCCCCTGCTCGCACTCTGTCTCTCTCTCTGTGTCTCAAAAATAAACATTAAAAAAAAAGTAAATAAAAATTTAGCCTTATGGCATTGAGATCAGGACAGAAATTCATGAAATTAACAGTGTATCAGTTGCTATTCGAGTGCACTGATGCATTTTATTGCTGAATATATCACAAACTGTCCACAGAAGTAAATTCAAGTGACATTTCTCAGGACTGGACTGTGAGAATAAAGGGAGACGTCAGACACAGAGGTAGGGAAATTTGCTTCTCCAACTGCTTACGTATCAGTGTCCTTTAGGGACACAATTGCCTAAAATTATCAAAAGGCTCTGACATGAGCCACTTTTTAATTACTGTTAAAATTATATCAATTTAAAATCAGAATATGGAAAGTATACAGATATTATGGGATTAGGATAGAAAAGAAGTAGAGAGAATACATGCTTTAGAGACATATCTGAATACATATATACATATACACATACAAAGATATATATATATATGTATGGGTATATGTATATACCCAAGTCTGGCTCTTGTATTGCTTAGCAGGATGGCAGAGTACTCTGAACTCAGTTTTCTTATCTGTGGAATAGGAATAATGGTACTTCCCATCCCACAGAGTTCTTGTGAGGCTTACAAGAATTACTTGATAAGAGATGTTTCCAATAATGCCTGACACATATAAAGTGTTCAACAAATATTGCCTACATATTTTTTTATTGATAAGCTTATCTAGCCTCAGGTTTTGTTTTATTTTGTTTTTGCAGATGAGAATTAGACTATTGGACACAGCCTATCTGAAACAGTACCTGATGCAAAGCAGGTGCAAATCAATGCTTATCACCTATTATTAAAATTATCATTATTATTATTTTGCATTGCATTCAACTAGATGGTCTTTCATTTATAATTTAAATGGCTCTACAGTCATATATTCTGCATTATTCTTTATGTTCCTAATCTATTTTCATGAGGCTGTAGGTATGACCATGGAAACCAATTAGCACTTTCTTAGTTTGCATTATTCAAAAGATGTCATATTCATCAGATTGCAAATTAGAGTTTTCAGTCACTGAAGGGACAGCACATACTTAGAGCACACTTTAATAGCTTCTCAGTTTGTATAGAAAAGCCTGAAATCGTTCCTCTTTTAAAATGCAAATCACATTAAGTTAATATCTGTACACAAAGACCTACCTGCTTAAGAAGTTTGAGAGCTAATTTAGCTTTGAAGATAATTTGCAGAAATGATTAGACCTGCAAGGAATTATATTTGACCTGAAAATTTGGTATTGGATTTGTCCATATTTACCAAAGTCACTTTCATCATTTTCTCCGTGTTTCTGATGTTCTGGACACATTTATATCAGCTTTTTCTAAACAGTGGGGTTTTTCTTCTTTTAAACACAATATCCGTTCAGTTATTCATATATGTTTTTAGAATGAAAGAGTTTGATGTCAAGTAAATTTGAAAATGCTGTGCTAAAAGATTGAAGAGGATTACTTTATCGTAGGACTTCTCAGTGCCTTAATTAGTCCTCAAGGCCCTTTGGGAAGACAGATGTTGCCTACAACTTTCCCACACTAATCTGAACACAAGAAGCTTTTTTCACGGAACACCTATTTGCAGCTTATCAGATATTGTGCTCCAAGAAACACAGCTGCATAATTTAGAAAATGCTGATTTGGAGCAAGAACAGCCAAGTATATTTCAGAGAAATACATGAGTGACTGCCTTGGGGAACCTGGGTGGCTCAGTTGTTTAAGCCTCTGACTTCGGCTCAGATCATGATCTCACAATTCATGAGTTCAAGACCCACATTGGTCTCTGCAGCTGCCAGCACAGAGCCTGCTTGGGATTCTCTTTCTGTTCTCTCTCTCTCTGCTCCATCTGTGCTCTCTCTCTTTCTCTCTCGAAGTAAATAAACTTAAAAAAATAGATGAGTGATTGTCTATATGTATAGTCCACCTTCCACCCCCCCCCCATAAGCCTATTTTCTAACACATACATATGTAGGCAGGCGTGTGGTCTTCATGCAAATGAATATTCACTCCTACACACACTTTCCGCCCTTGCACGTAATGCCCTATGTAACATGCAGTTACCCACCCCTATTTCTCCCATCCCTCACCCCCATCCATTCTCATTGCCAATCCTGTGACATTTTGCATTCACATCATGACCTGTGTAGACACCAGTTTGTGAATTTTGTGCAGAACTATGGGAGAGGAGTCACAAAATACATACTGTCTCCTTTATGTGAATTGACTGCTTCATTTTCAGCTTGTGTAAGTGGATATGCACTTATTTTCACAAATTATAACTACCACAAACTGAAGTAGGGGAAATTTGACTTGGACCCATCATTTCTATTATCTGAGAAATGGATACTTACCTGAAACCTAAAGTCTGGCATTAATGCCTCTAACATCAGATATGACTTCTTATCAGGTGGCAGATACCAGCAAGAGGCATATGGAGAGCAGTTTGTTTGGTTGAAGCAGAAGCAGAGTTGGGCAAAAAATTTAAAAATATTTTTTTTTTTACCTAAAACTTTAGCTGGGGCCCCTGGATGGCTCAGAAAGTTAAGGATCCAACTTCAGCTCAAGTCATGATCTTGCAGTCTATGAACACCAAAAGCTGTGCTCTTTGGTGCGTTTCATTTCTCTGTTAAACTAAGAACCATCAGACACCCTAACATAGCAGAAGCTAGAAGTCTGAGCATCTTTTTCAACTCATCCTTTCTAAAATTCTTATCTGATTATGTTCCTTTCCTCTGAAACTATATAAACAATATGTTCCTTCCTGCCCCCCTCCACATGAGCATGCCCATGAACGTATGTATGCAAAAACCTCAGCCAAGATATATAAGATAGTAAGTCTGCTTCTTCAGACTCATCTGCAACCACAGACATTACCCTTGACACTGATCACCACTCCCTTCATCATTTACAGTAGCCTGTGCACACTTTCCACTTTGTACAGGTGGAGTCAGAATTCCTGTATTCCTCTGGAAAACCTTCTAGGGGTTTTGAGCTAAGTTTCAACTTCGGCTAAAGAGAGCACAACTTTTGTATGTATAGATGCACCTTAGATTCTCTCCTACACTAATAGCCAGTTCTTTTTCCTCCACTTTTGGCATCTTTTACCCAAGGAATAAGTCTTACCCATCCAAAATACGCTGATATTCTCCAAATTTACTCTCTTTGGGAACTTAGATCCAATAGTCTCCAGACATGTTAGTGAAAAGTTCTGGTCACCACCCCCACCCAGGCTTCTCAATTTCCTATAACTAAATGACCATCAGGCTTTGGTCTGATGCCATTGGTTGCCAATGGGTGCATGAATAAGCAGGTCAGAATGTATCACCCTGCCAACCAACAGAAGCTTACTGATCACTGGAAGGTCACTGTCGTTAATTCTGTTTCCAAGAAAGTTTGACTTTGCTGTTCTACTTATATCTTCTCAATTCCACTTTGTGTGTGTGTGTGTGTGTATAGGAGTGAACTGTGTTGGAAGTACCTTCCTTGAGGGAAAATAAAAATAGAAAGTTACATGCCCCCTTGACAATGTATCCCTCCCCATAGTATGCTCTAGTTTAGGATTCTTTAATCTATTAAGTGAAATTAATTGATGTCTATAAGTCTGTGGCATAGCATGGCTATCTCATAGTACAAGTGCATTTGAAAGAGATTGTTTGCAATAATATTCAGTAAAGTACAGAATAGTCAGGAAATGAAGACAAATACTATTTTATTAATAGAAGCTAGGGAAACTAGAAAATACACAGAAAATACGATAAAAGGTTTTAAGAATGCAGAATATAGTCATGTTTATTTTGCTGTACTTAATTATAGTACCAATATATACAAATTACTTTCCATGTATGCACAGTGTTTTGTAGGCTGTGATACAATAGGGGAGAGTTGCTTCTATTTTTTTTTTTTTTTTTTTAGACAGTAAGCAGGATTTATTGGTGGGCATGAATGGGGAGGGCATTTCTGCGGCTCTCATGAGTGCAAAGCTCGCCATTTGTCCAAGGGGCCATGATTAGGAATGTATTTGACCCCACAGCCATATGAGATGAGCTGTTTTTCAGCCACTATCTTCAAACTCATCCATATTAAATTTAGTAAAGCCCCACTTCTTGGAAATGTGGATTTTCTGGCGGCTAGGGAACTTGAAGTTGGCTCTACGCAGGGCCTCAATCACATGCTCCTTGTTCTGCAACTTGGTACGGATGGACATGAAGACTTGGCCAATGTGGACCCTGGCCACTGTGCCCGGGGACTTTCCAAAGGCACCCCGCATACCTCTCTGGAGCCTTTCAGCTCCAGCACAGGACAACATCTGGTTGATACGGATGACATGGAAGGAGTGGAGTCGCACCTGGATATGAAAACCGGGTAATGAGACCAACGTGTTTCATGGATAATCTTTTGGGTACCTTGATTAATGTGCTTAAGCATATTAGAGTAAGAAATATCTAATAGAAATATCCAGATAACCTGATAGATAAATTAGGTAGTTATGGAGTCTTCTTTATAACACTGTGTAACACTGACGACTTTGTTACACTATGGGACAGTTTTACCATCTTGCACATAAAGTAAGTGTTTTTTAAATTAGCTGAAATTATTGAATGAGGATTTAATTAAACCTGATCTAAGCTGTGCTGGGCACATACTACAATATGACAAGCAAATGAAATGACCAAATTTGCTTGTAGATACATGCTGAATATTACTTCTTTTATGTTCAAACATGTAAATTGGAAAGGAAATAAACACATTCCTTTAAAACTTAGTATAAAAACTGATTGTTAAAAAACAAATGTAAGGTGCCATAATAGACTTAGTCTTATCCTCATCCATCCATTGAAGAGCAGAGCAAATAACTTGAATTTTATTTTGTTTTATTTTTATAGACATAGATGCAGTCTCCCTATTTCAAGCAGGTGTGAAAGTTTCATTCCTAAACTTAAAAATGATGTATAGTGGGGATCATTTTTTTTCTTATCTAGAATTGAACTGAAGATTTTCCAAGGACTTACACAGTTATTCACTCACTGTGTAAGGTGTAAGAGACCTTAGACAGTCTCTAAAGGTCCTTGGTTTTGCTTGTTTGTTGGGCAGACTGCCAACTAACACTAAATCTCCTGACTATTGAGACATACCTCTACTACCACTAAAAATGAATAACTTCTATGACCAATTCTATTATTGCTTCTATGATATATCCTTTAAAGTACTTTAAGGTTGTTAGGCCTGTGATTGTCACATTGGAAGAAGTTAAAATACCATTACTTTCACCAGGAGTGTTAATTACTTTGCTTAAATTTCTCCATTAGTCAATTTCATTTACTAATGATAACAATACCGTTGAAATGAGATTAAATAATGGGCTCATAAGGTAGATTTTAAGTAAAGGATCCCTTTATATTTTAATAGGAAAAAAAGTTTTCTATCTGCTCTTTCTTTCATGCATCTCTTCCTCCCTGAAACCTCCACTAGTCCTTGAAACAAATACTATTCAATTGATCTTCTTTCCTGCCAAATTTATTTGAAGAATGTATTCAGATAATAAAGGATATATTGGAGGAAATGGTAAAATCACATATAATTGGTTTCATAGCATTTGTCATAAAATTTATTGTTTTCTCAGAGATTGTGTGTGTGTGTGTGTGTGTGTGTGTGTGTGTGTGTGTGTCCTCTTCAGTTTTATTGGCTGGAAAAAGAAGACTTTGGATTCAATGATTAGATGAACCCCAGGATTCTTAGTGCTAAAATCCTGAGGATTGTCTCCATCTATGAACTTCTTGGGGGAATGGAGTGAGAGTTGTAGTCAGAGAGAGGTAAGGGAATAATTTTTTGCATTACTTAGAGGATCTCATTAGTGAAGTATACAAAGGAAAAGGTATTGATTTTTATTGGATAAGTTCTGTTTTCCTGAAAGACAGCCCTTCCAGGATCAGGTTTAGAGAAGTCTTTACAGAGATACTGCTCAGAGTTCTGAGGGCACCCCACAATCTTGATCTGTAATTGATAATAGAGTATCTCATAACATTGATATTGAGAATTTTGGTAAGTACATGCAATACAATTGACATATGCCTGGTACATAGTACACAATAAGTCCTGGTCATCATTACCATCATCATCATCATCATCTTGAGTGTCTCATAACACTAAGCCTGAATAGCTTTCTCTTTTTTCAAAAATGAGTTTACACTAACTCTAGGCTGTTTATACCTGTGTGTCCTTGACCATACACGTCCTCTACCTATGGTCAGTATGGTTCAGTGGGTGATCAATGCCAGTCACATTGGGAAGGCAATGTTTTGAGCGAAAATTTGGAGAAATTAACCCTGCAGATATCAGCCGAGGAGTGACGGTGGTAGTGGTGGTCCTGCTGCTATAGCCAGTGTAAAGAACAATAGAGAGGCCCATGAAGCAAAAGCTGAATGTGCAGTACTAGGACAGTAAAAGAAATAAGGCCAAGAAGGTGGCATGGGTCCAGATGCTGTAGGAATGAAAACCATTGTGCCTGCTTCATCTTCTACTCTGAGTGGAACCAAGAGTCATGCGTGGTTTTGAGAGAAGTGCCGTGCTCTGACTTCTGTTGCACTGAGAACAGAATCACAGCAGGAGATCAAGAGTACAAGCAGGAGGCCAAGCAAGAGGCTTCTGCCCCAACCCAGGTGATGGGTGATGGTGGCTTTTACCAGGGAGGTGGTTCAGAGGTGCTGAGAGGTGGCCTATTCTGGGTATATTTTTAAGACAGAATGAATAGGATGTGGTGACAGCATGGGTGTGGCATACGAGAGAAAGGAAACAACAATGAATCCAAAGATTCTGGTTTAGACTCTGAAAACAATGGAGTTACCACTAACTTAGTAGGGGAAGGCTTCAGAGAAACAGGATTTTTTGTTTTTTTTTTTTTTTTACAAATAGTTTAGTTTCCACATAACACCCAGTGCTCTTCCCCACAAGTGCCCTCCTCCATGCCCATCCCCCCTCCCCCCCACATCCATCGGTCCTCAGTTTTTGTTAGCATTCAAGAGTCTCTCATGGTTTGCCTCTCTCCCTTTCCCCCCACCATTTCCCCCCTTCTCAGAGAAACAGGTTTTAAGAGACAGATTGTGAATCCCCTTTTGAACATGATTAACTTTAGATGAGATAGGTTTGTAAGAATGGTTTAATAAACCATATGAAGCCTAGGAAAATGTTTTAAATTACAGTCAAGAGAAGCAAACATGAATAAGTCAATAGAGAAAAGTTATCATTAAAGCTTTAAAATGTGTTGATAAAAAGATACTTTAGAAAGAATCTTTGCAAAGCTCTCAATCAAGTCCTCTAACACTTCAATTTATTAAGTAATAACAAGATGGGGAAGAGAAAGTATAATAACATAAGAAACATAAGTTTAAATAAAACCACACTAGGATTCGGGATAGTAATTTGATACTACAGAAAACAGCCCATGTAAAGGAAAACACTCCTGTGTGTTTCTCCCTTACCACTGACTTTTGGTCACCAAATGTATGAGATGCCTGTGGAATTGGGATTCCTCACCCTCCCAGTACATGGATGTGTTCACCAACCCAGAAGTTATCCTAACCTTGTACTTTTGAGATTTTTTATGGAAGGTTCATCACATAGGCAGGATTGGCCAGCCACCCAATTCCCAGCCCCTCTCCCCTTCATGGAAGACAGAGTGTGAGCCTGACAATTCTAAGCTTCTAATCATGTCTTGGTCTGGTGACCAGCCACAATCCAGGAGCCCACCAAATATTGCCTCATTAGAACAGAAACACTCTTATCATCCAGGAAATTCGAAGGGATTTAGGAGCTCTGTGTCAGGGACCAAGGTCAAAGACAAAATATTAGAGCAAAAGATGCTTCTAGTGCTCTTATCACTTAGGTAAATACAGGGGAATCAGAGAACAAAAAATATATTTCTATTATTTTGCAATCTCTAAGGCAGATGATAAACCCAAGAAATATTAGAGATTTCAGAATACTACTAGTACTTGTATTCCTTCACCTCTTCTGCTGTTTTCACAACCAAGGCCACCAATAACACAATAATAACAATTACTGAGTGCTTGCTCAGATTGTTTCATTTAAACCTCAAAAAATCTTATGTTAGATAATATTATTATCACTATTTTATAGATGAAAAATTAAGCTTAGAAGTGTTAAGTAAATTGTCCAATACCACATTTATGGTAAGTTCCAGAGAAAATGAACAAAAATAGAATGGATGAGAGAGAAGATAATTTATAGGCGCAGCAATTTTTAAGGATGCAATAATAGACTTATTTCAAGACTGATGGTACAGATTCAGTAATCAAAGTCCTATTATGATATAACTTTCCAGACATCTGCAAATATAATTCAAATGGGTTCTCTATGAATAAAGCAAAAAGTAATGAATAATAACCAATATGGATTTGTATTCTAATAGTTTTTAAAGTTAGAGGTTTTAAGAGTGTTACAGAGTGATGTTTGCATCCCCTCAAAATTCATATTTGGAAGTCCTAAACCCCTTCTGTAATGTTGTTTGGAGATGGGACCTTCAGGAAGCAATTAGGGTTACATGAAGTCAAAAGATGGGGCCCTCATGATGGCATTAATGCCCTTATAAGAAGAGACACCAGAGAGCATGCTCTTTTTCTTCATCATGCAAGGACACAGTGAGAAGGCAGCTGTCTACAAGTCAGGAGGAGATCTCTCACAAGAATCTGACCATGCTGGCATCCTGATCTCAACTTCCAGCCAAAAGTGTATCTTATGGCAGCCTGAGCAAACTAAATCAGTTACCAGACTCTGATAGAGTTCTTAGAATAGATTTTCAAATCATATTCTTATTTTACCAACTGTGTTTTCATGTTTTTACCAGTAAGAATTAAATTGTAAAGTTGCCACCATTGCTGCAGCCACAGACATGGGTCCCTATTCTGTAGGATAGGGTTTTCAAGAATAAGTTGTCAAGAATAAGGCTTATTTCAAGAGATACCAAGTGAAAATTAGAAGAAGACGAGAGGGTAAAGCTGATTACTATGTTTGAGAATGCTTAGTATATCCAGGATAAATTAAATATGATCTAATAGTTTATGTAACTGATGGAGATATCATTTTTCAGATTGCTTGCATCTGTATAGAGGAGGCTGTGATAGTCTGTGGGACTTATACTCATGGACTTCCAAATTATACTGTGAAGGTATCTTATATTTGGATGCAGTCCATACCCGAATTGCCACTGGAAATAAAATTTAGGGGGATCCTGAATGTAGCTATGGGAAGAAGCTTTTCTGTCCTTCACAATACCAAATGATTCCCTGGATGTGATTCAGAAAGCAAGAAACTCAGCACAGAAGTCCTTTGGAAGCATATCATGGATCAGAACATTTCAGGTTATATATGTTACTTAATGGAAGAAGATGATGCTGCTTACAAGAAATAATTCTTTCAATATATAAAGACAGTAACTCCAGAAGTGGAAAAGACACACAAGAAGGTTCATGCTACTGTAGGAGAGAACATCGTTTTAGAACAAAGTTTAAAAAAAAGACATGAAGGGCGCCTGGGTGGCTCAGTTGGTTAAGCATCTGACTTCAGCTCAGGTCATGATCTCACAGTTCATGGGTTTGATCCCTGTGTTGGGCTCTGTGCTGTCAGCTTAGAGCCTGGAGCCTACTTCGGATTCTATGTCTCCCTCTCTCTCTGTCCCTACCCTCCTTGTGCTCTCTTTCTGTCAAAAATAAATGTTAAAAATATTTTTAATAAACAAAAAAAGATGAAATGATCCTCAAATATCTCTTGCTCAGAGGAAAGATCCCATAGACCAGAAGACCAGTTGCCTCAAAACTCAGAAGCAAGCTGTGAAGGACTAAACTAAAACCACAATTTTATGAAATTTTTCAGAGAAGAATGACTGACATATTGAGAAACAACTAGAAATAAATTATCACTGTTTTATCTTTTGGTTTTCAGAAATGAATTTTAAAAAATCAGATGTGGCCTTTTGATATCTATTGTTCTTGGGCCAACTCCAGCATGGCTGATGACCTGTGAGGCAGCCTTAAAGCTGTCGCTTAACCTCTTTGGGTCTCAGTTTCTATGAAATTAATCGAATGATACTTATTCTCTGCTCTTAACATTCTCTGACATGATTCCATCCTGACACTGACTTATGAGGAGTTTATCTGAGAAAAAAGGAGAAAATAGCTGCATCTGGGGTTATTTAAAGCTAGTGAAACTTCTATTTGGAACACATACATCAATTTTGTTCTCAAAATTTTCCAAAAGATTATATAGCAATTGCTCTTGAATTGAAAATTTTACTCCTGTGACCTTTAATTTTTACTGTTTTTCTACTTCCTGCCAAAACCCATTCTTTTTCTTATATGAATTCTTTTTTAGAGAAGTGATAAAGACCTTTTTAATTACTAGTAGGTAAGCTGTCTTATAATCAGAAATCTTAGAATAATCTTTAAAAGGGTTATATTTGGAGAAATAGTAAATGGCTTTCTCATGCACTTAATGTTGAAAAACTGGTGCAGGACATTTGATCTATTCAAATATATGTTCAGAATCTATTTAGCATGAATAAAAGCAGTATATTATTTCCTTGTAGCAGTGCCTTGAACTTTGATTTAATTACTTTTCTTTTTTTAACAAAAAAATTTCTGTAGGAATTTTTATTGTTCTGTCTAGACTTCTTTACATGTGAATCAGTCACATCTTGACCTCTAAAATAATTACCAGATAATTTGGGAAGGCATTGTTAAGACCATATAGCAGAACAAGATAAAGTCAGAAAATGAGAAATTTCGGTTCTTTATAATATTTTACAATTAGTGCTTTCCTAGCTACACTGAGTTTCCTTATTGTGTCAGTAACCATTGCTCATTCTGACCACACAGAAGTGCTGGATTCCCAGGTCATCCCTCACCCACATGGTCACCCATCATTTTGCTTGTCTGTCTACTCCCTACTCTGGTCATAGTGTCCTCTGTTCCCCAAATCTCCTCTGATACCTGAGGTCCCTCCTCATCCCCACCCCACCCTCAGTCAGTTCTCTTTATTTAACTGGAAGCTAGGTCTCTATCTCTTGCAGTCCTGCCAAGTGGTGTAGGGTGAACATCTTCTGAAAACCCTTCTAATTTGAGGCTCATGTCCTCAGACACACCATTGGATTCCCTGCCTTACCATGGTTATGGAAAGATGTCATTCCCCTCATTTCATGATTTTCACTCGCAATGCACAGCCCCTCTCATGAATCTTGTGATTTAATAGCCATGTAAATCATCTTTAAGTTCATGGGCCTCTCAGGCTTTTCTCTATCCTACTTCAGCAGTCATTCCCAGGGTCATCCCCCAGATCTTGTCACTAATCCCACCCCTCCAGAGTCTAAATTTTATGTACTCTATTTTTAGATTTCCATCTCATATTGTGCGAGTGCGATCCTTTTGGTTGTTCTTTGTATCAAGTTATTGATCCTAAAGTCGTGTCAATACCCTTCATAACTCCCCTTCCCCGTATTCACTGTTCTTTTCTTATGCAGTTGTGGTTTCATGGTCCATCACTTAGGAATCAGAAAACAATTCCTTCAAATATATCCTCATCTCCTGGGCCCTTCTTCAGTTACTATACTCCCTGGGCAAAACAGATAAATGTACATTGAGGATAGATAGAGGAAAGATAGATAGATAGATAGATAGATAGATAGATAGATAGATAGATAGACAGATAGATAAAAGAAAAGCCACAACAGAAAACACTGGTTAAACTCTTCATTTTGTTCACTTAATCCATGCAAGCATCCTTACAGCTGACTGAACTGGGATAACTTGGTTTCCCTGTTTATAGATTTCATTTGGGTTCATAACTCTTCACTACCGCTCTGTAGTCCTATATTTGTCTGGTCCATTTGCTCTCCCACTGTCCTGGACCATTATTTTACACCTCCTCCTTCCCAGAACCTTTACAGTATCTCCCCTCTTCCTCATCCTCAGCTGATTTTATCTGGTTTCTGTTTCATTGGAAAGAGGAATTTAATAATTTCCCATGCTGTATTTACCAACCTACCAGCATCCACTCTGCCTGTCTTCCCACTACTATAGACGAACTCTGCTTTATGACTAAAATCAACTCCTCCACTAGCCTTTTAGATTCTATCTCTTCTCATTTATCTGAGAACATCATCCCCTTTTACTCTTGTGCCATACATTATTTCCTCTCTACTAGATTATGTCTGTTAACATGGAAAATGCCCCCCAGTCTCCCATATCTTCTAACTTAAGCTCTGTTTTTTTACTCATCTCTTTGGCACATCTGTACACTGGATCACTGTCTCCTTAAAACTAACTCTTTAGATGGTATATGAGATACGAGACTTTTTTTTTCTTCCTATCAATAGGAAGCTGTACAATTCTTTTTGCTTGTTTTTCCTCATCACCCTGACCTATAAACTTTGAGGTGTCCTACATCTAAGTCTAGATACAGACTTTTCACTCTTCATCCATTCACTCACTTCCACTCAGTCTCAAAGCTTTTGATAACATCTATATTCTGATGATTCCTGTATTCTATGCTTGATGATCCCTTGAACTCTATACTCTCACATCAAACCACCAAATATCTTTATTTGACCTTTAAATAAATGCCTCACACTTAAAATGTTCAAAGCTGAACTCTCCATTCCTGTCTGCCTCTTTCCTTCCCCTAAAATCTATTTATCCTCACAGTCTACCCATAGCAAGAAATTATAATTCCACCCTTCTCTTTGTTTATGCCACTCTGATTCATCTTTCTCTTACTATTTATACCCAACCAATCACAATATCTAGTTTGTCTAACTTCAGAATAAGAATAGAATCTGACATATCTTGACTTCATCCTAATTTCTTCTAACTCACTTCCATGCTTCTCTTTTTGCTTCCCTTTAATCTGTTCTCTGCACTGCAGACCAGATTCTCACCTTAAAACTTATGTCCGTTCAGAATCTTCTTTCAGTCTTCCATCTCACTCAGGGAAACAAAGTTTTTATAGTGTCCTATGGAGTTCTAGGTGATTCATCATTGCTTGTGGTAGACAGCATGCGAAGATATCCCTTGAATTTCCCAGCTCCCTTGGTGTACATGCCATGCATTATACTTTCCCCTTGAATGTGGGTGGGGCCTGTCAATATGATGGGATAGTTACTTCCCTTATTAGGTTACCCCATGTGCCAAAGGTGATGGGATAACCACTCCAGTCATTATATCTAGGTAGCTGGGATAACCTTGTGTAAGATACCATCTTAGCATACTAGGAAGAGAAACTTTCCTGCTGGCCTTGAAAAAGTAAACTTCCCTCTTCTGAACTGCCTATGGAGAGGGCCACATAGTAAGAACCTGAGGATGACTTTGAGGAGTAGAGTATCAGTAGTAAGAAACTAGCTGATAACTGGCAAGAAGCCATAAAGAAATACATTCTACCACCAGCCTGAATGAGCTAGGAAGTGGATTTTTTCCTAGAGCTTCAATGAGGCAGGAGAATTCAGCACATCCTACATCTTGATTTCATTCTTGTGAGGCCCTGAGTTGAAGACATGACCCAGACCTCTGCTCTCTACACTGTGAGTTTGTGGGCATTTGTTATGCAGAAATATAAAAAGAATCCCCAGCTCTCTTACTTATTCTTTTTGTACTCTCTTTCTACCCTACCCAGTTTTAGCCATATTAGTTCTTTGCTCTCCCTTGAATATGGGGACCAGGTTCCAAAGCTTTTGAATCATCTATTTCTTCTGCCTGAAAAGATTTTCCCCCAAGAAAGATATATGGCTTACTTCCTTACTGTCTTTAGGTGTTTGTTGAAATGGCATTGTATTAGAGTTCTTTTCCAACCACTGACTATAAAGTATGAGCCCCAACCAATGCTCATCTATTTTCTTTCCCTGCTTAATTTTTCTCCATGGAATTTATCATATTCTGATGTATCATTTATTTGTCTATTTGTTGAGTTCAAATTCCATGAGAGCAAGGATTTGGGTTTTATTCTCTGTTGTAACAATCCTTGTGCATGGAATAGTGCTTACAACATAGTAGGTCCTTAATAAAAGTTTATAAATGAAGTCATATTTTCTGTTTGGAACTTATTTTTAAAGGATTTTTGGTTTAAAATGTCATATTAAAGGAGAAAAAATATTTTTAAAACCACAAGATTTTTATAGCTTAATAAAAGAATGTAAAGCAGATCCAAATGCAATTAAGCATAAAAATATAGACACTAAGAATTGCTTGGTTTCAGAGTGTATGCTCCATGGTGCAATTTAAACTTTAGTGAATTTCTTACTACATAGGTTTGAAAAACATTATATTCTAAAATTATGTTTATACACTGTAAAACTTTGACCATACACTGTATAACTTTTTAATGCTAGCTTTAAAAAAAATCTCTTAGCACTATTTCCTACCATTAAGAAACTGGCATAAACCCCAAAGTACAACTCAGATAAAAATATATATAATTCAAAATTTGAGTATTAAGTATTGACCCATCACTAGTATTTATTACTAATTATTTAACAATTGCCTCCTTTAATTCTCCATGACTGTTATATACAGAATGTTTTCAAAATGCCTTAGAATATTTTGATTGGTTTAATGATATTTGCAAACCATTCTTATAAAGAGTTTCGGTTCCAGAAGCATGTCCATTTTTAGTAAGAAAAAAATGGTCTTAAAAATGTATATATGTATAATCTTTCCTTTAAAATAATGTGTGCAGCAATCTATGCATATGGTTTCTTTCTCCCTGCTAGTTCCTTTCTCTTCTAATGTCTCTGCTTAGGAGATGTTCTTATCCTCCTAATCATCTTTCTTTCTCTTACTCAAAATAAAAATTCAAACAAATAAATATAATAAAATAAATTGACCCAACAAAAAGCCTTAACAATAGTTTCTCATTTGTAAGTCTAAATGTGAGTAATTTTGGATGGTAGGTTCATCCCATGAATGGGAATCATTGGCTTGGGAAACTCATTGAACTTCCTGCAGGAACACTTTCCTCTCCAGTCTGATGAAATGTTCCCCATGGTTCATGTGGATTTTTTCTCTCACATGTGACATTTCTGTGTCAGCAAATATCTTGAAATACCTTAAAATATAGAGTGTGGGATAAATGGACACTTTGACTCTGCCGTTTCAAATCAATATTGGCAGAAATTAGAAGCTTTGGTTCACATGGAATAGGATAGACTTTTAAGGATTTGGATTCTCTATTCCCAGACTAAATGGCTGTTTTTATTTACTCTTAATTTATTATCAGAGAAAATGGCTGTGTCCTTTCTTATTCATTATATTTTACAAATTAACATACAGTAAAATTGACTTTTTATTGTTATATGTTTTATTAACACATGTGTGGATTCTTGTAAATACCACCACCATCAGGAAGCAGAACTGTTTTCACCACAGCGAATCTCTCTCCTACTGCCCCTTTAGTTCACACCTCCACCCACGCGAACACCTATGACCACAATCTATGATCTTTATCATCATAACTTTTTTATTTCCAGATGGGCATGTAAATTGAATCATAAGATATGTATCTCTTTGAGACTGGCTTCATTCACTCAGTCTAATACCTTTGAAATTCATCCAAGCTATGTGTGTCAACAGTTTTTGTTTTCTAATTACTGAGCAGGATTCCATTGTATGGTTTTATGATAGTTTGTTTAACCATTCACATTAAAGGATTATTTCATTTGTTTCTAATGTAGAATGATTATGAATGGGCCTTGTAAAATATTCACATGTAGGTTTTTCTCTGACCCTAAATTTTTTTTTCTCTAGGGTAAATATGATTAGAATTTCTGGGTCTTATGGTAAAGTGTATACTGAGTTATATAAACACCCAAGATGCTGTTTTTCCCACCAGCAATATACGAGAGTTTCAGTGCTTCTGCATCCTTGTCAGCTATCCTGAGATATATAGTGGCATCCCATAATACTTTTAATTTTCACTTCCCCGATGACCAATGACATTGGACAATTTTCCATGGCTTATTTGCTATCTGTATATCTTCTTTTGAGACATGTTGGTTCAACGTTGCTCATTTATTAATTAGGCTCTTCCTTTTTTTTCTGTTGAGTTTGGGTTTTAGAAGCAAATTCTTTGTCAGATACATAATATGCAGTTATTTTCTTCTAGTCAAATGCTTGTCTTTTCATTCACATAACAATATCTTTCACAGAGCAGAAGTTGTCAATTTTGATGAAGTTCAAATTACTGATTTTTTGCTTTTTCAGATTGTGCTTTTGTCATATTTAAGAGCAGTTTGACTAAACTCAATTTATGAAGTTTTTTTCTTATATCTATATCTATATCTATATAAAAAGTTTTAGACATTTTATGTTTCACATTTAGGTCTTTAAAATGTGAAGCATTTTAACTTTTGTTTCAGTTGTGAAGTCTAAACAAGGTTCATTTTCCCTCCAAACGGATGCCTAATTATTTCAATACCATTTGTTGAAAGGACTACTCTTTTTCCATTGAATTGACCATAACTTTGTCAAAAAATAATTAGTCATGTTGCCTCTGTATTGTTTTATTTATAAATATATTTTCCCTTTCACCAATACCACACAGTTTTGATTACTGCAGATTTATAGTAAGTCTTAAAATCAGTAAATTCAAGTCCTCCATTTTTGTTCTTTTTTAAAATTTCTCTGTTCTATTTCTTTGCCCTGACTTACAATTTTTTGAATTATCAATATCAACAAAAAATCTTGCTGGGATTTTGATTAGTATTGTATTGAATATATAGATCAGTTTGGGGAGAACTGGCATCCCTATAAAGTTGAGGTTTCTAATACATGACCACCATCTGTCTTGCTATTTATTTAGACCTTCTTTGATTTCTTCCATCAGCATTTGTAATTGTCAGTATATTGATCTTATACATCTTTGCACTTAAGCATTTTGTTTCTGTCTACCATAAATGATAAATGTATTTTTTTAAATTTCAGTTTCCGTTTGTTCATTACTAGATATTTGTGAATTGAACTTGCGTCCTGTGAAATCTTGCATAGTAGTTTCAATATCACTCACATTTTCAAAGCTTTTGTTGTTATCATTAGGACCTGTCCTTCATCTTTGTCACTCAGCTGACAGTCTGAGACCTGGGGAGTGGTCTAGTCCATAAATTATTTGTCAAAGTCTCTGATATTCTATTTAGATTCATGTATGCACAGCTTGAGGTGAGGCCAGGTGTTTATGAACAATATTAAGAAGTCACTTTCCTGACCTCCATACTCTTCACACTCTGTGGCATGTTCTTGTTTCCTGAGGCTTCCCCGTTTGATCCTCCAGCCAGAAAGTTGGGGTTTTATTTATTTATTTTTTTTTTATTTATGCTGTACAATTGCACCCTCTTCAGGGACCAAGAAGGAGAAGAACAGTGAGAGATAAAAAGTAAAGGGATTCATCCTACACCCTTGGGATGTCAGTTCCAATCAGAGAGGAGACTTCCTTCATGGTATTAGCCTCCTGCAATTCCTCTTTGCTGCCACTTTTACCTGTTGTCCCCACTGGATTACTTGGAAGCTGGGACATGATAAAGTGGAAAAAAGAAGTGATTTCCCCATTCTTCCGAGTGTTGGGAAACCCACTTTCTATTCTTTGTGGCAGAATTTGAGGGCTTCTCCTGGAGTTCTCTCTGTTTGTACCATCGGCCACCTCTAGGCTTGGGGCTCTATTGAGTCCAGATCAGGAGCTATGAGAGTGGAGGAAATGGTAAACTCACTGCTGATTCAGTGGTATTTAAAATTCTGATCTATCACAATATTCCTGGTGCTATTTACTTTGAGTCTTCAAATAGCTACTCTGTCCATTTGTCCAGGTTTTATAGCTGCATTCAGTGAATTCAGGAGGGTACAGTGTGCTTACTTCCTCTCACCTGCAACCCATTATGTACCAGTGGGTAGCTTATGGTATCCTATTAATGTTAATATAATTTTGGTTGTGTATGAATCACGACACATTTATTTACAAGATGCCAATCTTGTCTTCTCACCTTGTTTAAAGAGTATGTCTTAAATTTAAAGATATATTTGATTTTTCACCTTTATGTTAAATCAATAAGTTTCCAAATATAACTTATTACATATATTTTTAATAAAGTCATTAAGAGGGGTGCCTGGGTGGCTCCATCAGTTAAACAGCCAGCTTTGATTTGGGTCATGATCTCATGGTTCTTGGGTTCAAGCTCCGCATCAGGCTCTGTGCTAACAGCTCAGAGGCTGGAGCTGCTTCTGATTCTGTGTCTCCCTCTCTCTGTGTCTCTCCCTTACTCATACTCTGTCTCTTTGTCTCAAAAATAAATAAACAAATAAATAAAAATAAAGTCATGAAAAGGGAAAGATATGCTTTAACTTATTTCTATTGGGATAATTGCTTATATTTAATTAGTACTATTTTCAGCAATAAAGAAGATGCTATGAGCCAGTTAGTCTGAAAATTGATAGTCAGTGTATTTGTGATGTGCTCTTGAAGCTTTGTGGCCCAGATTGTACTATTATAGTAGCCATTGCTATACATTAAAACAGTTTTGTACTTACACTTAAGATCTTTTGTTTTTGGTCACATAAATCTTGTGAGATAAGTAGGATGGTTTACTATCTTCATGTTTTATAGCTGGAACATCTTTATAGATGTTCTGTTGCTTGCTCACGGTCACATAGTTGTTTACTGTAAAGTAACCAAGGACTTTGTTACTAAGAGTTCACTGCACTGCTCACTAAACCATACTCTATTCTTTAATGGTGTGTGATGGTATAGATCAGTTTGAATCAAAAACACCAAACTCCCCCAAAACTCTTGACAAGTATTGATATAAGGCCTTGAAAGACAGGCTATACTTCAGTCTCTGTCAGTAGGCATGAGACTATGCCTTTAATAGATGAAAGAGAATAATATAGTGGCAGCTGTACTTTAATAAGAAAACCTGACAGGGGTGTTGGCTCAGTTGGTTAAGGGCCTGACTCTTGATTTCAACTTAGGTCATGGTCTCACGGTTCGTGAGTTGAAGCCCCACACGGGGCTCCATGCTGATAGTGCAGGGCCTGCTTGGGATTCTCTTGCATTGCCCTCTCTCTGCCCTCCCCCTGCTCATGCTCTCTCTCTCTCTCTCAAAATTAATAAATAAAAACTTAAAAAAATAAAAAGAAAAAAGAAAACACGGATGGAATACAAGAGTAGGCTCGTAGAAGGTGGAAGTAGGTTCTTCAAGTGTAATGAAAGAGAAGTAAAAAAAACAGCTTGGGATGTTGCCACTGTGAAGGGACATGTGTAAGAGACATTGTAGAGGACTAGTCAGCGGGGCTTAGTGACTCATTGGGAGGTAGAAGTCAGGCACAGGTAGAGATGGGATAGTCTATGGAATATTTTTCTTTGGAAATGATATGCTTGTGATGTGTGTGAGTTGGAGTTTGGGGAACAGTTAAGTTTCAAGCTTACAGAATGTAAAATATCAGGACAAAAGGAATTTGGAGTTCTAGAGCAAGAAATAAAGACATAGTAGGGAATGTAGAATTATGATAGATCCTCATGCAAGGAATACTTGAATTTTAATGATGGATGGAATTTCTGAAGAAGAGTTTATAATGAGAAAACCAGGGACCAAAACTCAGAGCATATAATCTATAATGTTAAGAACTACTCAAAGTTTTATTTAAGTAATAGTTTGAAAATATTATATGGCTTCTGACATTTCTGAATTTCAGCCAGAATAGAGGTGTGCTTAGTTACATGTACTTAAATAGAATTCTCACTTCTTTGAGCCCTAAGTAAATCTAGCATTGCCAGGTAAATGTAGTCACCAGAAAGATCGTCAGGGTGCACTCACTCACTCACTAACCCCATTTGTTTACTTATGGCCTTGGTTTATTTTCCTGTCTGGGTGAAATTTGTGTTTCTCAGGTGCTTGTCTAGATAGTTTAAATGCAAGGCACATCTCACACTGAAGATCCCTGTGCACAGCACAAGGCTACTTTATATTCACAAAAACTGGCAGCGCTAATGATGGTTTCTCCCTAGATGTTTACAGAGTCATTTGTTGGTCTGCATCTCTGTGGCATTTCCAAAACAGAGAAGTTATTTATATGCTGCTGTTTAACATTTCCAGAGTTTTGTTTTTTGTTTTTTGTTTTTTGGGTTTTTTTTACTTTTTCTTTTTCTCTAGTAAGGTTGGTATAGTAGGTGTGAAGAAGTCTAGAGGAAGAGTCATTAAATTTTCCTTTGTTAGAAGACTGTTTTACACTCCCTTTCATTCAGTCCTCTAAAAGTGTTTGTATATTTCAGCATGTGATTGAATATTTCATTAGAAAGCATTAGGGGAGTTATTTTAAAGGCAGTTTTTAAAGAACCTTAATCAGCGATCTACTCTGCATGCTGAAAATCTGAGTGAGAAGGGAACAGACTTGTGTTGCTGAAAATTTCATTTGTCTTCCATCTTGTTGGCATGAGTAAATATTTAAGTGCACAGTAGCCATCCCCCGACACCTTATTCACAAAGGATACATTCCATGACCCCCAGTGGAAAACGTGGATAGTACCAAACCCTATATATACTGTTTTTTTTTTCCTATACATACCTACCTATGGAAAAGTTTAATTTATAAGGTAGACACAGGAAAAGATTAAAGATAAAATAGAACAATTATAATAATATATTGTAATAGTAGTTTTGTGAATGTGTTCCCTGTCTCACAAAATATCTTATTGCGTGCACTCACTTATCCTTCCTCTTGTAATGACATGAGATGATAAAATGCCTACATGGTGAAATGAAGCCAGGTGAATGGCAGAGGTATTGTGACGCAGGCTACTGTTGATTTTCTGGTGGTGTCAGAAAGAAGAACATCTGATTTGGGACCACAGTTGACCATGGGCAACTGAAATCTCAGAAAGCAAAACTGTGAAAAGTGAAACCTTGGATCACATGGGAACTACTGTATTTGCTCAATTTAACTAGGAACTTTGATGTTGGGATCAAAATACTTTATTGGACATGAACTATTCATCTTTTACTTCTCTTACAGCTCTCTGCATTAAACAGTGGTAATGGCCTGTCAAGTGACTGAAACGGCATAGATTTTGTTGTTGTTGTTCGTGTAAATGGAGATAGTTATTTATTACTGCAGCCTGTTCTTATTGCCATATAAATTGCTAGGAAAGTGTGTAAAGCTCACTTTTGTTTCTTGGCTCAGTCAAATTTGTATCCTTGTAAAAAGGCCAAGATGCTGTGTTGTAAAGGCAATAAAATATGTATGTATGCATTGGATATTATAAGAAAAACTACCCCTTTTATTTGACTCTAAGTGTTAAGATATTTGCCAGATTTGGCATGCATTTGACTTCTTTGGTTTGTTTTGGGGGACAGTAAGATGGGAAGTTGGAGGGTGGTGGTGAAAGGAGGTTAGAATGTACCTGATATTTTTCCCAAGGCTATATCAGCAGCCCATGATGGCCTGTGATGCCTGTGATAGAATCATATGATGCAATCACTAGAGCACTGGGTTTGAGTGCTGATATTAGAGAATAGCTATTAGAGACCAGCTCTTTATTTTGCAGCAAAGAAAACTGAAATCCAGAGAACTGAAGTGATATGTTGTTGGTGACATAGCTAGTTAGCGGTTGAACTGCAAGTAGTACTTGGATTTCTTGGTTCCTAGCCCAGACCTGTCTTCTATATATCTTCCATGCAGTGGAAGACTTCCACTAGATAAAACTCAGTAGAATTTTGGTGTGAAATAATGGTTAAGCTATTATTACTAGCCTCCTGAACCTGATGGATGATAATTGAAAGCATAATTAAATACTTAAGAATGTTTTTTTTTCTGTGTAAGAAATCACCTTTAAAACAGTCTTTGGAAACATGAAATAGATATTTCAATCATGACTCTCCTGATTGAAGACAAGTGTTGAATATCCATACTCTGTGTGTGTTAAATTGTTGTAGAAATAATAGAAAACACCTTCTACCATTTGTGTTCTGGTTCATGGACCCATGCTTTTCGGTGTCTCGGATTCAGTTGTTGAGTTATAATTTGGTTGCCCCATTCTTTGTCTTCCACAAATCTCAGATGAAGAGACATGCTTTAGAGTAGTTATGGCTCCTTATCCAAAATGGTTTTGGGAAAAAAAATATTTTTAGAATCATTCTAGAGTCACTAGATTAAGCAATCTCCTTGCTTTGGTTCTATTCTGGGACTTTGTAGAAGCCTACAGGAGATGAAATGAAGTAGGAAACACTGAAGGCATTAAAATTATTTAAAAAGTAGCCAGATAATTGTTTTAAAGGGAATAGACAGAGCTATAATTCAGAAGCTTACTCCCATAGTACATTGCTTATTCATTCACTTTCACACTTTGAAAGGTTCAGCCGCATTGTAATTAGTTATAAACCTGTGTTGTTTGTGCTACTAAGAATGTAAGGTTCATAATATTATCTGTTAATTCTAAGTCTTTGTATCTCTAGTGAGCCCTCAATCACTGTGCCATGGGATCCTGTAATCTCTTACAATAGTCTTAGATGCATATTTTAGTAGAATTTCAGAAGAGGATCAAATTAAATATAATACATTAATGACATAGCAATCTTAACTGCTGCTGCAGTGGTTACTCTCACCACTACTGCTGGTAATACCACTACTGTTATGGTTACTACTTCTTCAATTCCTACCACTGCTCTACTAGTAGATCAAAAAGGAGGGGTGGAAGGAAAAAAACACTCATCTCCTGTAAGGCGTTGTGCTAAGCACTTTACACAAATCATGCCACAATGTAATCCTTACAATAAAATTCTCAGTGTCTGTTTTATAAACTAAGTGTCCTGAGGTCAAGTTCTTTGCCCAGGGTCATGCAGCTAGTAGGTAGCTCAAAACTCTTGCTCTCAAGATTTTAACCCCTATGGCATGTATTGTTTTATTCCCCAGGCCTGGGAGAGGGTGTGAAAAGTCTACCTTCTGTTTCAAATCATGGCATTATTTGGTTTAGTGCATTGAAAAAATTTAAAAAGTTACACATTGGCTTTGCATTCCTAGAAACTAAGCTAGCTTAATTTGCTCAAGCAAAAATTTTTAAACAACTCCTATGTGAAGAAAAAGATATCTGTGATTGTTATTGATGATCTGCTTGGGAGAAAAGAACCTGCAAACCTCTAGAAAAAGCTGAGTAGTGCCAATGGGAGCTCCTATTAAACTCTTTCATTAATAACTGTCAGTACTGAATAACTGTACAGAGTTAAGTCACATCATGACTTATGACGAGTTAGTATGTCACTTTCAAGTGGGAAAATGGTATAATGAATTTTTTAAAACCATCCCAGAATTGGAGCTAATGCAGTTTTTCACAAATCATAGATTATAATGGCATCCATATACATATCTTCTTTATGATGAATGTGTAAAGTTTCTATATTAAAATTTCAAATAATTAGGTCAATATGATTTCCACTGATTTTAAAGTCACCTAAAAGCATTTTATTTCATATTTTAGTGAGAAATCTTAATGTACTACTTAACAAGGAAATCACTTTTCTTTTTCTGTGTAGACAATTTTTATTTTATTACATTATGACATGAGGTATGCATTTGTCACCAGAATTTTCCCATTTCAATTTCCTTAGAAACATAATTCAAAAGGTGTGCTTTAATTTATACTTTTTGTATTTTGAGAAATACCTACCATGATCTAGTAACATAATTGGCTTTCATTTTCACCTAACACATTCATAATTTTAATTAGTATTTTGGTAAACTGCTTTATAAAAATTTTCCTAATCCTCTTTTCTGACACCTTTAATAATAAAATTGTGATGTTTAGAAGGAATTGGTTGAAAGCAAAACACCATTTGTATCCTAATTAAAGGTAAAAACAAACTTCAGAAAAACACATGACAGAAGGAAATGAAGCATTGCATTTCTGTTTGTCAGTTAGACTTAGAAATAAGTTATAGCAAAATTTCATGCCTATGATGTGGCTTGCTACCTATTTTCAAAATAAGGTTCAAGGGGAAAATATCATTATGTGTCACACTGTTCCCATGGCATGATGGCACCATTTATTCTATATATTTTCTTGTCCAGGAAAAGAAGTTAGAGAATCTTAAAGGATGGTCAATTTTATTTTTACAATTCATTATTGTTAATCAGAAAATTCATGTGTTGAAGATGTTAATGATGATGAAAATCTTAACAATAAAATTATCATCGTCATTAAATAGAGAAGTTTTTCAATGACCAAGAGATTTGAAGAAGACAGAAACCTGGATTTCTGGTTTTGCCATTTTCTTTCCTTAATGTTTATTTATTTTTAAGAGAGAAAGAGACAGAGAGTGAGTAGGAGAAGGACAGAGAGAGAGGGAGACACAGAGTCGGAAGCAGGCTCCAGACTCTGAGTTTGTCAACACAGAGCTGATATGGGAGTCAAATCCACAAACTGTGAGATCATGACCTGAACTGAAGTCTGGCACTTAACTGACTGAGCCACCTAGGCGCCTCACCATTTTGTGTCTTAGATGAGACTTTCCATCTTTTTGAGTCTGATTCTTTATTTGATTAAGTTATGGGTTGCACCTAATTATCTCTATCATTAATTTCTGCTCTGCACGGACCTTAAGTTTCTTATGTTTACTGGGAGAGAATCTCCTTTACCTGGTCTCTTAGAAAGAAAAATGAAGGGTACCTTGGTGGCTCAGTCGGTTAAATGTCTGACTTTGGCTCAGATCATGATCTCACCTGAGATCATGTGATTTTGAGCCCTAAGTAGGGCTCTGTGCTGGCAGCTCAGAGCCTGGAGCCTGCTTCCGACTCTGTGTCTCCCTCTCTCTCTGCCCCTCCCCGACTCGCACTCCATCTCTTTCTCTCTCTCTCTTAAAAATAAATAAACATTAAAAATAATTTTTTAAAAAAGAAAAATTATGTTAAGGAAAAGGCACAGAATCAGATTTTGTGGCCAGTGGTACAGTCAGAGAGGAATATAGGGATGCTTATACTCTCTTCTATTTTATTCAGCTGTAGTTTCTGTAACAGATTTGCACACCATCACATGCAGTCGGTGTGGAGGAGCCACGGTTTGTGCCGTTGTGGGGATGTGGTGTTGCCAAACAGGACACAGTCCATGATATTCATGTCCACTCCTAAGAGCCGGGAGAAGGTTTCCCCTTCATGAGGTAGCTTACCTCACAAGTTTATGGTCACCTTGTTTTTTTGAAAGTAAAATAACACCAACACTATGAACATGTTTTGATGTTTTTTACTGCATATCTGTTTAACTAAAACCAATAAAGGTAAATAGCAATATTTGTGGTTTTCAGAAACAACATGTTTGAACAGACTTTCAGGAGACAAAAGAATCTTACCTTTGCATTTCATTTCTTTTTGGTTGCAGAACTTCAGATGGTGGCAAAGTTGTTGGCACCATAGAAGTCAGTGTTGTGAAGATGGGGGAGACTGAGGATGGGGAAGCCGACCACATCACGACAGATGTGCAGGGACAAAAGGTAGGGTCTCCGTCAGCTCAAAGCATAAATTAAATTAGAAATGATCAGTTTTGCCAGATGCCTGAATTATCAACATGTCTGTGCAGTATGAAATCTCATTGTTTAAAAGCAAAATGAGAAATCAGCTCTGGAATTGGAGTGCCAGAAGCATGTTCCATCCACCAAACCAAAGGGTCTGTTTGCATGGAACTATGCAAAGCCATGTGCCATTCAGAAACTCCTTCTTCACCCTGGCTCCTGTGTTGACACTGCCTCCTTTTACAACTGGAACAAAAGTATTGATCACTGTTGCATTCTGCCCTAATTAACCCTAAGTGCAATGCACAGAAGATTCTGGGAGGGCTATTGCCAAAAGTAGCCACTTCTCTACTCTCAAAACCCTCTTTAGAAAGAGATGCAGGTTGAATTTAGATTTCATTTTTATGTGAAGGAGAGCAGATATAATAATATTGTGCCTGATGAAATTGCAGGGAGAGAAGTAGAAATAGCATAACATGGAAGGGGCAGCTTTGAAGGAGGGGCAATGCCAGATGGAGGTGAAGCAGTTTCCTTGAAGCTGAGGATAAAGGTCTCCAGTGCATATCAATAGGGGTCCAGGATTTTTACTTTCTTTTATCTAAGAAAGATAAGTTTAATATAATTCGTTTAAATTCCTGTCTTAGGAATGCAATTGCCTGCCTTACTGAGGCACAGTGGATAGACTTACAGACTGCATTTTTTCAGGAAAGAGTTTGTATATATACTATAATTCCTACCTTTTTGTATGTAAGTGTTTTCTAATGAGAAGACCTTTAGTGACTTACTTTCTGGCTTAGTGTCCCTTATCTAGGAGCAAATTTGATGTTGGGTGCTGAGGAAACATCTACATGGGAAATGGTGTTTATCTAATACAACAGATTCTTAACTTTATAAAAGAAACCCAAGACTGCCCTCAAAAGAATATTATTCTTGCTCTAAAATCAATGTGGGTCTTACCTGCTGCAGTGAGCCTTGTTCGTCTCTGTTCCTCTACTCTCCCTCAAAAAATATCAAAAATCATGAAAATATTCCAAGGAGGCCTAAAGCGTGAATCAATTTGCGTGACGATGAGAGGGCTATCGTGAGTTTTGCAGCAGATCCTCTTAAGATCTGTATATTCAATGGAGTGCCTGGGTGGCTTAGTCGGTTAAGCCGACTTTCGCTTAAGTCATGATCTCGCGGTTCGTGGGTTCGAGCCCCGCGTCGGGCTCTGTGCTGACTGCCAGCTCTGAGCCTGGAGCCTGTTTCAGAGTCTGTGACTCCCTCTCTCTCTGACCCTCCCCTGCTCACGCTGTCTCTCTCTCTCTCTCTCTCCTAGAAATAAATAATAATAATGATAATAATAATAATAATAATAATAAAAGATCTGTGTATTCAAAACCCCAGTTGTGGCTCTTAGGATGTGTACACCTGAGACCCCAATTATGGGACCCCTTCACTCAATCCATGTTTCCTTTGGAGTTCTGTATAAAACTCATATTAGTCACCACCACATGAATACTTGTATCAAGATTAAGAAGGAAAGATTTGAGGCCAAGCTGGGGACTGAGAACAGAAATAGACAGATAATCCTGCTGGTCCTGTGGAAGTACGCCAGGAGACCAGTAGCAGAAACACTTCCCCTTTCAAAGGAGGACTGTTTTGTCTGTTCCGAGTCTATTACTAGCCACCTCTCTAATTTCCTCAAAGCTTGCCCACCCCCTGACTCTTGTACTGTGTTGCTATAATGAGATAGTACAAATTGAATCATACTCTTCTCATAAATGGAGAACTAGATACCCAGGAATACAACTCCCCAAAGCCCCACATAATGTTTCTGACTTAGTAATGTGAACTTGAAAAGACTTAACTGAACTGTTCTGGAAATAGGAGGTGGCAGTGTCAGCACATACCGTGTACAAATCGTAAGTTAACTAAAACAATAAATGTGCTAATCATTGTTGGCATTAGTTCTGTACTGTCTGGGTTCTTAGTAAACACTGACCATTTGTGAATTTTTAATAAGGTTATTAGAAATACTGCCGGCAGTCCTTTGGAATACTCATGATTCAGCGAAAAACACGTAGTGGTGTTCACTAGGCACAACATTCAGAAGAATTACATGGAAATAACTTTATCTCAGGGGTTTACAAAGCATGATCAGAATTTTCTGGGGTGCTTGTTAGAAATGCAAATACAAGGACTCCTTTGCAGATCTGCTAAATCAAAATCTGTATGAGGTGGTTTAACACAATCTACGAATGGTGACATAAGTCCTGAATGACTAAAACTATGACTAATATGAAAAGATAAATGTGCTAAGTCAAAATCTATATGAAGTGTATTAACGGAATCCACTAATAGTGACTTAAGTCATGAATGACAGAAACATATGAAAAGGCAAAGTAACTGAAATAGAGGTTTTCTCTAAAACAACTCCCCCCATCCCTACTTTCCATGAATGGTGGAGAACAAAGTAAAACTAGCAGGACTAGAATTATGTGGGTAAGTGACACAGATGATCTCTCTTGTATATTGAAGTAGATAAAAGATTAACACCTGTTTTATCAGCATGGGCTTCCATAATAAAATACCACAGACTGAAGAGCTTGAGCTTAAAACAACAAAACCTTATTTTGTCACAATTTTGGAGGCTAGGAACTCCCAGGTCAATGTGCCAGGTGACTTAGTTCTTGGTGAGAACTCTCTCCTTGGCTTACAGACTTCTTACTGTGTCCTTTCCTCGGCACGTGTCCACAGAGACAGCAAGCTCTGGAATCTCTTCTTATAAGGACACCAGCCCTATAGGATTAGAACCCCACCCTTATCATCTTATCTAACTTTAATTACCTCTATAAAGGGCATCTCTAAATATGGTCCCATTGGGTATTGGGGCTCAACGTAATTAATTTTAAGGAACATAATCCAGTTCATAACAATAATCCTGACATAAAATACTACATGTGAATTTTTAATCTCATATAACCTCCAGAGCATGGGATAAAATATAAATGGAAATCCAAACTCTGGTCTCTTCTATTAACTTACTTGTTTCCTCAAATCATATTATTACTCTATAGTTCTCATTAAGCAAAGATTGTTCAGAGGGTCATTCACCATATCACACTGGTTCAAACTTGTATTTTTTATGTACATGCATAGTAACAGAGGGCAAAGTGTTAGAATCCCATAGCTAGAGAAAGAAAAATTCACAAACAAAATAGTAACAACATTTTACAAAGCTCATATAGTAAGTGAAATATTGCATTAGGCATCCAAATTATTTTTTAATATTTGGAGTTGTCTTTGACTCATTTCCTCCTCTCATACTCAAAACCTATTAGCAAATTCTGTTGACTCTGACTTTTTTTAAGTTATGTTTTTATATTTACAAGTTTATTGCATTTTTAAGGTTTATTTATTTATTTTTGAGAGAGAAAGAGCAAGAGAGAGAGAGAGAGAGAGAGCATTAGCAAGGTAGGGGCAGAGAGATAGGGAGAGAGAAAATCCTAAGCAGGCTCCACACTGTCAGCACAGAGCTTGACATGGGCTTGAACTCACAAACCATGAAATCATGACCTGAGCTGAAATTAAGAGTCTGATATTTAACCGACTGAGCTACCCAGGTGCCCTGACTCTGACTTTTAAATAAATCCAGAACCTAATGACTTGTGAGCCCTTCAGTCTTACAACATTGTCTGTCACATACATTTTACAGTAGTCTCTTAAATGTCCCTTCTTCCTCCCTGACACCCCCATCAGCATAGTCTACTCTTAGTAGAGCACTTATTAAAATACAGCACAAAACATGTCATTCCTCTAATGACCACTCAACTCCCTGAAAGTGCAAACCTAAATCCTTTTAGGGTATTGGCCTCCCTAACTTTCTTCACCTCATCCTCTACTTCTCTTCCTTGCTCACTTTGATCTAGCCTCATTAGCTTCTTGGCTGTTTATTACACATTCCACATACATTTCCAACTCAGGTCCTTCATCTTGTTTTTCAGTCTGCCTTTGTAGTTTTTCCCGGGTAACCATGTGCTTCATTCCCTCATTTCCTTCTGGTCTTTGTGCAAAATGTCACCTTCTAATTTTGCCTTCTCTGCCCTGTATCCAGATTTACAGGCCTCCTATCTCCTTTGTCTACATTATTTTTGTCCCTAGTACGTACCACTGTCCAATGTCATATATATTTTATTTACATCATTTATTGTCTATTTTTCTCACTAGAATTAAACTTCATGAGAGAAAGGTACAGGGCACAGGGAGCCTGGCACAGGGAAAATGAGTTGAATAAGTAATTGAAGTTAACTTTACCTCGAAGAAATAAAATCCAAAATTGTCTCCTTAGAAGGGATACTATTATATTTGATGTAATGCTGTGTACAAACTGATCAGTCCATAAATAAAGACTGGAGTGAGGATGCAGTAAAGAGTATAGAATTATGAAGGAAAGAAGAATAACGTTTTTAAAAACAACCTTTGAATTAAATAGTCAAGGAAAAATATCCTACCAGAGAAAGGAAAATGAGGAAGCAAAAGAATCAAATCAGGTAATAGATGAGAAAACCCATATAAATAACAGCCAATAAGATCAAGCGAGACATTTATAGTCCTCCTCTTTGCCCTGCCCTTGAGGGGCCTTGGCTTCTTGCCAGGATAGGATGTTAACAGGCATTCTCCAGTGGGGCTTTGCTGGGTCTGAGTCCTGCCTTGTCTCTCCTTTTTGTTTAATGTCTGTATTATATTTGAATATGTATATAGGCACATATATTGTGCACATTCACATACTAAAAATGATCAAAGTGGTGGTGATTTCTACAACAGGAAAGAAAAGCCTTACTTATTTATGACAGTGACAGAGATGATATCTTTGTACTGCTTGCCTTGTCTAACTGATATCTTGATGACCTGCTGCTTTTCTCAGGTTATTTTGCCCCTATATTTTGAAGCAGTGTTTTAATAAGACATTCATTATCCATGGTCAGGGAAAATGTAGACTGCTTGGATAGCTAAGGGCCATCTTGAAAATTCCCATCCCAAATATAAAATTGAAAATAATATAACTGACTTAACTTACCTTATAAGATATTTGCAGACATAAATAGTCATCATTCATCAAACAATATTACCTTCTATGACATAGGCATTCTACTAAGTTCTGGATATTCAGCAATAAACCAAATAGACACAGATGCTGCCTTCTAGGGAAATGAACAATAACAAAATAAACAATTTATTGTTGATCAGATGGTACTATATTTAAAAAAAAAAGGTGCAAAGACTAGGGAGTGTGGGCTGTGGCCATTTTATCCTGGATGATCATGGTAGACTCACTGTTAATATGATATATGACCTGAAACAACCAGAAAATGAGGGAACAAGACGTGGATATCTGAGAGGAACAAAAATTCTAGGTAGAGCGAACAGCAAGAGCAAAGGCCCTGAGGTGGCAGTGTGCCTATAGTATTAAAAGACCAGCGAGAAGGCTAGTGTGACTGGAATCAGGGGTTCAAAAGGAAGTGGTAAGAGTGGAGGATGAGGTCCACAGGCAGGCGGCACAGACTGTACACTCCCTTATAGGCCATTAGACTCTGAACTAAATGTAACTACAGTTGAGGATTTTTTAATACAGATGTAAAATGATATGATTCATTGTGTTGAGTATGGCCTGAAAAGAAGAAGGACAGAAGAATGGAGCCTGTTTGTTGCAAAGATTCAAGATAGAAATGCAGATGAGTTGAATCAGGGTGGTATTGATAGAGAAACTAAAACGTGGCCAGACTCCAGGTACAAAGTAAAGCCAAAGAACAGAATTACCAGTTTTAGTGATAAGGAAAAGTGAGAGGACCGGCTGCAGGACGACCAGAGGTTTTAAGATGTTAACTTTGAAATTCCTCTTAGACATCCAAGTGTAGATGTATGGAGGCAGTTGGAGGTTTGAATCTGAAATTCATGTGAAATGTCCAAGCCAGAAATATTATTCGTAAGTAATCAGATGGTACTTGGATAGTATTTAAACCATGAGGCTGAATAAGGTCATGAAAGCGTAGCAGTTCACATGTTATACACTCTTAAAATTTGTATTTATGTGGATTTTATCTGTTGATATTTACTGTATTAAGATTTTGCTTACTTATATCTATAGACATTTATCGTATTAGAAATTCAAATGATAAATGTTTAAAACAGAAGAGTACACAGGCACACATATGATTAGCCATCAAATGATTATATAATAGGACCTCTGGAAAATTCTACTGTATGCTTATAAGAGAAAGAGAGAAGCAGACAAATAGTGTTTCAGTAGTATAATGAAAATGATTTTGTCTTCACCCTGTGCTAGATGCTGCAGAGGATGCAAAGACAAAGTTATCAAGGACTCCAGGACGCTCCAGAACAAACTTAGGCAACCATGATTTAAGGAATACGCTAACAAATGTGAAAGAGCTTTTGCCAAGGAGTCTTGTCTTTATGTCCTTCATGATCATTGTCCCTACAATTTGATTCATTTTCTAGCCCAGTGCATGGCAAATTGGTATGTTAGTTGATACCCAAAATCATAAAGCTCCAAGAATTTTATATATCTTATGTTTCTTCTTCTTCACCAGCAGATGATGCTTTTTAAAGCACTCATCAAAATCACTAGGCTTATGCTGCTATGGTGGTACAAAAAGCATGAGGTGCTTGTTATTCCTGCTCAGAATCACAGATATGAAGTTGTTACACTGAGAGCACCCATAAGTGTGTAACACTGAAAATATCCATCAGAATGATAGCAACACACAGTATATATAGCTGGAGCCTCCTTAAGCACAGAGTCTACATTATTTTAATCTTTGCATTCTCTGTAGCACCTAGCACAGTGGAAAAACAATTCTAGAGTCAACTATAAAAAATTAAATAAAATAGAATGAATAAGGAATTTGGTTCTTGGCTTCAAAAACTCACAATTTAAATAATGGCACAGACAGTACACTCAGGAAACAATTGAAGAAAATAATTACTGAGTCTGAATATAAAAATGTTTATCAATTTAGTAAATATTTATTGGATATTTCTTGTTATGCTCCAAGGATTTAGATCTTGAGAGCATTCTGAATAGTAAAGATTTTAAATACAATAAAAGTTGCAAAATAAGAATGTTATTTGGTTAAAATTAGCCTAAGTATCTGCCTTCCAGTGTGGATAGAAGATACAGATGTATGAAAGCTGTATTTCTGTGTCCATTTGGAAAACTGATATAGGGCTTCTGTTAGGAAACAAAAAGTTGATTTTGATTATGAAGAGACAGGGCTCTTTCCATGTAGAGAAACAGTTTCTCAAGTAATAGCCTGATCCCTATGAATTATGGACTTCTTCACTAACAGGGTTTAATCCAAACCATTCCTATGAATTATATTGTGGATGATAACCCTTTTTTTGAAAAGAGGATGGCTGATAGCTAGTTATTATGTGGAAGGGTATCAGTGACAAATCATGAAAGGATTTGAACATGAGTCTGAGATATTGAATTTGATTGGACAGTAAATAACCATTATACATTTTTGAGCAGAGCACTGGTATGATAAATATAATGTTTATGAAAGATTATTTTAACAGCTGTACATGGGCTGAAAAGAGTAGAAGAAATATTGGAAATAAGAGAAATAAAGAATTCTAAGTATGTTCAAGCATCATTGCACATTGCTCTAGTGATTTGGAAAGTGAATTTTCTAAGTAGTTATGGATTAAAAGAAAGGATCACATCTGAGTTCTGGTTTGGTCAGGAAAATGATTTAGAGAACAACAAATTTTTAGAGCTGTTTGCAGTTTTTTCATTTCTTTAGTAAACTATACCTCAATAGAAGCACCAAAGAAATTATGAGATCACATTTTTCCCCATCAAGAAATTTCCTAAGTGATGAATATTATGATGGAGGGATAAGTGGTGGATTATACAAATACAGAAGTAACATTTAAATCAGTCTTTTAAGTTACTTGTCTTTCCTCTCAAAATGCTTGACAGACATATGTTACATCATTAACAGTGACCTCAGTGGCCATGATTCCCCAAGGGGACCAGTACCTGGAGAAGGTAGGGTGTAGGGAAACAGGAAATACCTCAGGCAATCTTGATACACCATCCTGGGGTCTCTTGAGGCCCTTGGATTCTCTTGAGCAAAGTCTGCTTCCCTAAGAACTCACCAAAGATGTTTCTGGTTTTTGAGTTTTCCTTTGTTTTTATTTGCATTTATTTGTTTATGTCTGATATACTCGCTCTAAAAATTCACTCTCCTCTTTCATCAAACTACCACACCCCTTTATTGGCTAGAGATAGAAGGGAACTCATTTGAAGAAACAAATGTTAGTGATACTGGTGTCAGTCTGTGTGACAATAGGTCTCTTACCAACATCATGGGTCCAGAAGCGTTGCTTCCTCTGTTAATTCCAGTTTCATAGAAAGCTGAAAGGGGTGGGGGGAGGTTCTCGCTTAATGCTACATTGTCTGAGATGTTGTTGCCCACACATGCTTCACTCACTAGGAACATGACTATGTGCTCTTCTTTGTTTCTTCTCTGTCCAGAGCAGTGTTGGCTCTGTAAAAGCTCATGACCTTAACCTACTAATCATAGATTAATAGACTCATGACCTTTGGATCAGCTTATTTACAAATTACTTATTTATAAATGAGATCAACTTATTTATAAATTTTCCTCATACCTGATGAACATGTGTTTACATTGTTTTGCCAGGGATGAAAATCTCCTTTTGCCTTATGTCATTTGATGCTTCATCATATTTTTTCTTTTATTTGAAGCTGCCCTTCCTTCAAACCTAGAAAATAATTTCCTTTTTATTGATCCCAAACTATCCCAGGTGAAAGAAATATAAAACCATTCAGCATGTCAAATGTGATTTGCTGTACTAGGAGCATGGGTAAAGGGGAAATCCTTTTCCACTTTTTACTTTCTTTCCTAAGTAGTTTTTAACTAGAACCAAGATATAGTCTATAATTTTGTGATTCAATCATTTTATATATGCATGTAAATAATCACAAGTTAAACAGGCTTCACAGTCCAGATAAAGCTGAAAATAGTTTTACAAAAGTGTCTTGTTCAAAACTTTTGGAAACCATGTACATAGCCTCATGTTTTGCAAACAACATGGAAGCATTTTATTTCTCAATTTCCTAATTTTCAAATATGTTTTGTTTTTTTCTTTTATTCTTTCCTAGTGTGCACTGGTGTGTGAATGTACAGCCCCAGAAAGTGTGAACGGAAAAGATAACTTACCTTTTTTGAATGCAGGTATGTACTGCAGTTTGGGAAACTGACATTCGTTTCATACAAACGTAAATTTTAATTTCCCATGAACTCAATACTGAACGTGGGCAGCATCCTCACAGAATTGTTTGCAAACAGTTAGTAAATGAATTTGTAATCATGAGAAGTAATCTTCATCAGTGGAGGGAGAATACAATTGACAATTCCATAAGAAAGATAGAAAAATACTGTGGCTGTATGGCAAAACAAATTTCTTTTAGCTTTGGAATTTGTATTATCTGAAGCAAAACACATTAGAAGACAGTAAGCATTAGAAATATGAAGCTCTTATTTAGTTTGACTTTCTAATTATAGAGTTCAAAACAAAGTTGTTAAAACCATAGATATATGGGTTCAGTAGGAAAAAGTCATATACACATTTGTACATTCCTGGAGTATATATGTATATAACGTGTTACTTATAGTAATATATTTGAATTTCAACAAGGTACTGAACCATGTGTTAAGCGATAACCTTGCAAGTAAAATTGAGACTTACAGTACTAGTTAAATTGTGATAATATGTATAGTAAATTGTGGCAATAATTTTTGTGGTAATGTAAATTATGTTACCACTAATAATAGTAAACAATGACTATTATAGTGACAAGCAGCAGGCTAAATGCCTCATATGTCTTGTCTTCTGACCTGTGCTATGAAAAAGATACTGTCATGATCCTCAATTTACAAATGAAGAAATCGGTCAAGAGCACCTACCTGGCAGATATCAGGTCCAGAATTTAAATCTGGCTTTAATCCCCAGGCCTTTGCTCTTAATTAGTAGGCCATGCAATTACCAAAGAGCCATTAATTGACAAGTTGCTGTAACAATAGAACAAGCCTTAATATTTTTCTACCCCTGCCATGTCGTACATTTAAACAATGACATAGATAGCATAATAATCAGCTTAGTGAATGATACCAAATTTCAGAGGCTTCTTAATGTATAACTGCTGAACTATTAGCTGCCTTTCATTGGCAGAAGCCTCTAATAATAGGGATAGAGAAAGGGAAGGCCACCCTTTTGACTATGTTTATACTTACAGAGAACTCAACATGAATTGGAACAGTAGCAAAAGTCATTAATTGTACTTGCATGGAATGAGGGATTGATTATGCCAAAGAAGAGGAGCATCTTCTTATCCTCTGAGCAAATGACATTTTTGTTCCTTTCGCTTAGGATGTAATGTTGAGAGGGATGTGTAATGAGCAGTGGAGGGTCTACCCAGACAGCTAGACCAGCCATGGATGTTAAAAGTACTTCATAAGTTTTCAGGCTGCTTAAAATATCTAATATATCCTCAAAGGGTCCTCCTCACATTTATTTTCCACCTGAAAATTGACCAAACCTTTAATCCTTTATTTTAATGCATCCAGATAACCTATTTAATTTAGTAAATGTCAATTGAGAGAAATAAAATTGAGTGTGGGACATATTAAATACATGTTAAATACAGTTTGAATGAGCCAGGTTATCACCACAATCATCTATATTATAATTATAACTTTTTAATAATTCACACATGTGAACCTTATAGTGTTTTATGCACAGAGAAAGAAATGCCATTTTAAAATACTGATGGGTTTAATATACATCCCAAAGAGAAAGAGAAACATGGCTTTCTAAGTAAGAAAATATATTGCCTAAGGAAGAAGAGACAGAAGGAACAGAGTGAAAAATAAATCCGTGCCTCCTCATACTTGTGCCATAAAATCTGTAAGGCATGAGTCTTAGAAGCATACTAACTCTTCCAGATGACTCGGATACTATTCCCAATGCATCAGTTGTTATATGACAAAGGCAACTGACATGGAACTGATGGAGGCAGCTACTTTCCACAATGTAAATATACTTAGTGGAGTGAAAGATGATTGATTACGGCCTTTCTTCTTTTATGGAGGTGAAAATTTGGGTGGGGAAACTTCGCTTAGTTCTGATGATGTTTCTTTTTTTTTTTAAATTTTTAATGTTTATTTAATTATTTTGAGAGAGAGAGAGAGAAAGAGCTTGAGCAGAGGAGGGGCAGAGAGAAAGGGAAAGAGAGAATCCCAAGTAGGCTCAGTGCTGCCAACACAGAGCCCGATGCAGGGCTTAAACTCACAAACCGTGAGATCACAACCTGAGCTGAAATGAAGAGTTGGACACTTAGCTGACTGAGCCACCCGGGTGCCCCTCTAATGATATTTCTCAATGTCCTTGGTCCACGCAACCCAGAGGAATACTCAGAACCTGCTATATTTACCACAAATATTTTCTTTGAGCCTTCTTACATTAGGGAAAGATAAGACTAAATGAGAGTCAAATGTTCTAAAAGCTAGACTTTTAAAAAATGTTTAAAGGCCATTAAATACTCTATATGAAATGTTTCTGCTCAAAATGCAAAAGTGCATCATGCAGGTATAGAATATGTATGACTTTGGCTTGTGTGTACCTTCGTCTTTTGTTCTATTTATTTTTCTATCTAAACTCACCAACTTTGGTATTAATCTGTTGTATTCCCATGTGGTACTTTTTTAATCTGTAGGCAAAGAGAGCTACTGACATTCTTTTCAAGTCTTTGTATTAATGTATTATATGGAATTCTCCAGCCTCCAGTGAATTATGAAATACTTATTGAGTGAATGGAAGAGAATGTCATATCTCATAGCAGCTCTTCACTATTCTATTTATATCTCTAGAGGTTTAATTTATAATTCAGGAGAGTCACTCATCTATTGTAAGACTAACAAGAAAAAAAGCTCTTCTCTCTAGGTTCTCACCTTTTTCATGCTCTGGCTGCCTTGCAAGGTGAATGTATATGTTGGGAGTCTGGGGAATGGAGGGCAGAAGGAGAGAAAGGATGGGATGGGAGCAGAATTTATAACTCCTTAAGAAAGTTCTAGAAGTACTTTAGCTTCACAGGAGAACACACTCCCTTAAGCTGCTGCATTTACATTCTCTGAAACAAGACACACTAGAAGACACAGTATTAGTAATGTGAAGTTCTTTTTTTTTTTTTTTTTACAAATAGTTTATTGTCAAATTAGTTTCCACATAACACTCAGTGCTCATCCCCACAAGTGTCCTCCTCCATGCCCATCCCCCTCCCCCACATCCATCAGTCCTCAGTTTTTGTCAGCATTCAAGAGTCTCTCATGGTTTGCCTCTCTCCCTTTCCCCCACCATGTCCGCCCTTCTTCTCCCCCTTGTTCCTCCGTCAAGTTCCTCCTAATCCTCCTATACATGCAAACATATGATATTTGTCCTTCTCTGCCTGACTTATTTCGCTCAGCATAACACCCTCAAGGTCCATCCATGTTGCTACACGTGACCAGATTTCATTGTTTCTCATTGCCATGTAGTATTCCATGGTATAGATAAACCACATCTTTTTGATCCATTCATCTGTTGATGGACACTTAGGCCCTTTCCATGTTTTAGCTATTGTGGAGAGTGCTGCTATGAATATTGGGGTACATGTGCTCCAAGCCCCCACCCATACGCGCCAGCCCGACCCAGAGAAGGGTTAATACCCAGTAATGTGAAGTTCTTATTTAGTTCGACTAATTATGTAAGTTGTAACATAAGTTTGTTAAAACAGTAGATTTACCTCTTTAGTTACGTGCATTTTTGTTTAAGCAAAACGGTAGTAAGAAAAGCTTAAAACTATTTGTGGTTGGTGGGGGGTGGGGTAGCGAAGAGGGAACTGCAGTTGGGTCTCTCACTTGTCCTGCTAAGTTACATCAACTGAGGGACTTATCTGCAGCCGAACAATAACAAACAGGCTCTTGTGGTATTAATATAAGAGCTCTGGACAGGCTGTCAGAAAAACTGGTATCAAAGCCTAGATTTGCCCACCAGCACTGTGACCTGAATACACGGGTCAGCCTTTTTGCACATCAGTGCTTTTAAAATGATCACGTTAACCTGGACAGTCTTTGCCTTCGTTGTTTGGCTCTCACATGCTTGAAACTGATGTAGCATAATTCAGCATTTACTGTTTTCCTACTTTTAGAAATATTTCATACATACATTTATTTTAATCAGTTTCATATGGAGGCAGATATTAATTTTTTGTCATTGTCACAGTTGTCTTTCTTAGAAGCTATTTATAGTTCATAAACCTGAGCAAAAATAATACCTTTTTAAAATTCTGTCAGAAAGATAATTCTCCCTAGATTCTCAATTCTCCCAATTCTCCTCGTAAAAGCATAATGCTACCAAGCACTTCAGCTCCTAGACCCTTCTGTTACTATGCCAAACCTGAGGAACTAATGGGCCCTGTCATAAGCTTTCCTATTTTCTCCACATTTTGAGTGAGTTTCCCCTGTCAGCAAGCATTAGATCTGATACAGCATCTTCCTTGGTTGAATTCCATACTTCTTGAGTCATGAAATTATCCCTCATATTCTTCAAAGACCACTTTCATGCTGTAGATTAATGTGTATACTATCCTTCATATTCATGGACGGGATATCTGACAGCTGTGATTTCCATGACTGTGTAAGATGGAGTCTAAACAAAAATGAGGGGACCACTCTCCATGTGAAATCCATACAGCCCCCTTCCTATTCAGAGAATGTATTGGTGGTTTGCATTTCTTGCTTCACAGATGAATCACTCTTTTTCTCAAAATAGGCCACTGTATCTTTGATTCTCTTTCTCAAATTGGGGGTAAGCCATCCACCACATTGCAGAAGATGCTAGATCATTTGCTACTTAAGAAGAAAGGAGCATTGCTTATTTATTTCTGTATCTCCAGGGCCAGAACCCAATAGGAACTCAATAAATGCTTGTCAAATGGTTGATAGTCAGTGTATCTTATTATTTCAATTTATGCTTCAGGTAACAGAAAACAACATTGTTACTCTTTCCATGAGAAAGACGTTCAAATTTAATTATTTAGCTTTTAAATAAAATAATTTATCACTTTCCTTAAAAATTACTATGAAATTCTCATTTTAAAAATGTTTTCTGCCTCCAATCCATATTGCATGTGACTCTTGATCTTGGGTTCATGAGTTTGAGACCCACGTTGGATATACAGTTTACTTTTAAAAAATGTTTTCTGCCTCATATGACACCATAGATTTTATCCGGTTCTCACAATACCACATGAGCCAAATTTTGGGGTAATTTTCTCCTCACTAATACTCCCATCCAAAGCAATGTGTGACTCAGATTATATTAAGATATTGTCAAAAATATGTCCCTCTATACTCATTTTGAGTTCTGATGAATTCCAATCAAAAGGCAAATCTCCTGTTTCCCCCTTTATTTTTCTTTGTATTCATGAACTGTGAAATCTACTACCTTTTCAGATTTTAGATGATATCATTTTATATAAGCAAAGATAACTCTGTTGTATTTTTCACTAGTTTAAATAGATTTTTCCCCTTGTATTAATTGTCTGATATGTAAAATTTGGGAAATTTTGACTTCTAGTATTGGCCCTTGATCTTTTATACTTACTCACCAGATTTCATTGCCCTCTGCTGTGTTAACAAATGTGATAGAGTCCATTAACTTTGCTCTTTTGGAATTTCCATATATTTTCATTACTGTGTACTAATATATTTAGGATGTTAAGTCGCTTCAATGGAAGAATGAATTTCATTATCTAATAATCAATGGAATCATCTCTTAGACACCTTAAATGCTTGAGCTGTCCTCCTGTTGTCTATTACTTCCTCCAGTGCCCACCTTAGGTAAACTAGAAGAAAAATAAAGGCAAGAAGATGATAGAGTAAAGCTAACACTTTGTGGACAAGTGTGAGGATACCTTTCTTTTAATCCTGTTGTTTTTTTTTTTCTTTTCATCCTTCATTCTGATGCTTGTGCTCCCTTGAAGTGAGGTTTTCAATTGTATTCTTCACTCTTGCATTTTCCCCCTATTGATTCACATAGTTGTTGGTGCTCTAACTGTTCTTCTGGGGAAAGTAGTGATGGAAAGCATCTGAATTCAAAGGTTGAAGTTTATTTCTATGGGATGTTTATATTTACTGGGCACTTTACTAGGTGCAGGAGATAATTGTGAACAAGAACAAAACAACATCCTGGCCTTCACATAGTTCACACTCTAATGGGTGACATGGAACAATAAGTAGATAATCATAGCACAACTGGTAAGAACCATGACAGAGATGGGGATGCAAAGTAAAAAGGAGAGGAACCTGTAGGGAGAGTTGAGGTGGAAGCCAAGGAAGGCTTCCCAGAGGAGGTGCTAGCTCAGCTGAGTTTCTTTTTTTTCTTTTTTTTTTTAACAATTTTTTTTTTAATGTTTTATTTATTTTTAGGAGAGAGAGAGAGAGACAGTGCGAGCAGGGGAGGGTCAGAGAGAGAGGGAGTCACAGACTGAAACAGGCTCCAGGCTCTGAGCTGGCAGTCAGCACAGAGCCCGACGCGGGGCTCGAACCCACGAACCGCGAGATCATGACCCAAGCCAAAGTCGGACGCTTAACCGACTAAGCCACCCAGGCGCCCCAAGCTGAGTTTCTTCAATAGAAGGAAATTGGTCAGAAACAGCTTGAGTTCAAAGAAGTATAGGTCCTTTCAGTTTGCTCAGAATGAAATATGAGCCACATTCTGCCTTTTAGTTGTATCTTTTGCTTTAATGACTCAACTAGAATGAACAGAGCAAATCATTCAAACTAGAAAGAATGAAGCAAATCATTTTCTGATCACCTAAAATCCAAATTCTATACACTAAACTCACCAATTTATCATCAACTAGAGACTAAAAGGCCACAAATATTATCTTTATGTCCTATTCTGACATCTAGAATAGGTTTTCTTATTCTTGGCCTTAGATTGAAGATGTAGGGCCAGGAACTTATGCGTTTGACTAGACCACAGAAACAGCACTTTGTTCAACATAGAAAATATGCTATTTTCTATTCTATTCTTTATGTTTCTCCTTTAAAAACAACACAAACAATAATATAATTTAGATTTTATAACAAATCTGCAGAAAATTAATGAAACATTTTTAGGGGTTCGTTTTTTAAACAATTTATTTTTTCTTTATTATTTGTAGAGATGTCTCTTTGCTGTGTTTTCTGTGTTCCTGTCAGGTTTCCTTAGCATCTCTTTTCTATAACCATGCTCAGGATGGTGTTTTAGCGATTTCTATTTAGGTTTTTCAGTTCTCATCCAGTCTTAAAAAGAGCCAACCTACATTTCAGATGTATATAAATCAAAGATATTTCCAAGTACAAATGAGGGAATGCCAGCGTCTAATTGCATTACCCAGACTTATCTTTATTAAGTATAATGTAGCATTTGGAGAGCAGGCAATACATGTACATTCAGTTGAATAATTAAACTATTAAACAACTGCATAGTTAAAAGCTACAGAATGAATTCACTACAAGAATCTGCAGGACATTAAAATAATGATTTTTTAAGGCTTAAGGCCAATAAAGTCAGATTCCATTTAAATATGTGACTCCTACCACCTCCTGAATGCAGCAAAGTTCATGAGGATAATCGTAGATGAGCTTCCACTTGAGAAATATATTAAAGACAACTGGAGAAAATGAGTGTTTGACTTTTGATGACTCCCTTGTCCCTGAATCTAAATTTGCAAAATGACATCCCTAACACTGACACAGAAAAAAAAAAAACCCTATAGTATCTTTCTGGCTTATCTTTTCTGCCCCGGTTCACTTGAACAACCATCTATGTGTTGGCTGGGTTGAACATTTTCTTGGCATCTTTACTCTGATAGATCAGAATTGGGACAGATTGGCTTTCACAATTTCTTAGCATGATACCTTGTTAAGCCCTGCTACACTGTCTGAGAGACAGAATATAGAAATTTGAGTTGTCCCCAGTGAAGAAATGGGCAGAAGATATGAACAGACACTTCTCCAAAGAGGACATCCAGATGGCCAACAGACACATGAAACGATGCTCAGCATCTCTCCTCATCAGGGAAATACAAATCAAAACCACACTGAGATACCACCTCACGCCAGTCAGAGTGGTTAAAATGAGGAAATCAGAGAAGTCTAGATGCTGGCGAGGATGTGGAGAAACGGGCACCCTCCTACACTGTTGGTGGGAATGTAAACTGGTACAGCCCCTCTGGAAAAACAGTGTGGAGGTTCCTAAGGAAACTAACAATAGAACTCCCCTATGACCCAGCAATAGCACTGCTAGGAATTTACCCAAGGATACAGAAATGCTGAGGCATAGGAGCACATGTACCCCAATGTTCATAGCAGCACTCTCCACAATAGCTAAAACATGGAAAGGGCCTAAGTGTCCATCAACGGACGAATGGATCAAGAAGATGTGGTTTATCTATACCATGGAATACTCCATGGCAATGAGAAACAATGAAATCTGGCCATGTGTAGCAACATGGATGACCTTGAGGGTGTTATGCTGAGCAAAATAAGTCAGGCAGAGAAGGACAAATATCATATGTGTGCACGTATAGGAGGATTAGGAGGAACTTAACAGAGGACCAAGGGGGAGAAGAAGGGTGGAAATGGTGGGGGAAAGGGAGAGAGGCAAACCATGAGAGACTCTTGAATGCTGACAAAAACTGAGGACTGATGGATGTGGGGGGTGGAGGGATGGGCATGGAGGAGGACACTTGTGGGGATGAGCACTGGGTGTTATGTGGAAACTAATTTGACAATAAACTATTTGTAAAAAAATAAATAAATAAATCACAGATGTTTTTAAAAAAAAAAAAGAAGAAATTTGAGTTGTCAAAAAATTAACAATAGAACTCCCCTGTGACCCAGCAATAGCACTGCTAGGAATTTACCCAAGGGATACAGGAGTGCTGATGCACAGGAGCACATGTACCCCAATGTTCATAACAGCACTCTCCACAATAGCTAAAACCTGGAAAGAGCCTAAGTGTCCATCAACAGATGAATGGATCAAGAAGATGTGGTTTATCTATACCATAGAATACTACATGGCAATGAGAAAGAAGGAAATCTGGCCATGTGTAGCAACATGGATGGACCTTGAGGGTGTTATGCTGAGTGAAATAAGTCAGGCAGACAAGGACAGATACCATATGTTTGCATGTATAGGAGAATTAGGAGGAACTTAATGGAGGACTGTGGGAGAGAAGAAGGTGAGAAATAGTGGGGGAGAGGAAGGGAAGCAAACCATGAGAGACTCTTGAATGCCAAGAACAAACTGAGGGCTGATGGGGGGTGGGAAGGTAGGGGAAGAGGGGAGATGGGCATGGAGGAAGGGATGTGAGGATGAGCACTAGATGTTATATGGAAACCAACTTGACAACATAGCATTTTTTAAAAAAAGAAATTTGAGTTGTGCTGCAATTTGTTGTGTGTGAGGGATCTGCCATTTGCTTTCTGTTCCTGTGCTCACCATAGGGAGTGGACTTCAGCGAAATGTATTAATATCTGTATCAACTTAGAACTTTACTCTTGGGTCATCCCAAGACCATGATGTAGTCCAAAATATCTCTACCACTTTTCTCTTGGCAGAATCTGTCACATGATAATTTTAGCAATTGTTTTTGCAAAAGTAGTGAAAAAAAATGAAGAGCATACACACGGGATCTCTTTAAAGAATTTATAATAAATGTTGGATAGTTAGTGTTCTTATTATGGTCAGAAATGCATCTCCTGTATAAAGAAAAACTTGAAATCAGTGATGAGCCAGAGCTGAAAGTAATGGACTCATTCACACAGCTGGAATGAGTGTGCAGACTTGTTGGAATTATGTGTCTTCTATCAGGAAGAAACATTAAAACAAAGTGACACAAATATTCATCATTTATGATCCATTGTTCAGTATTTGGTTCATGAATACTATATACCTTTCTTTTATATGAAGATGACAAAATCTCCCCATTATCCATACAGTAAGAATTTTGAGTTAAGAACATCTTGGGGCATCTGGGTGGCTCAGTCGATTAAGCCCCTGACTTTGGCTCAGGTCATGATCTCCTAGTTCATGGGTTCGAGCACCGCGTCAGGCTTTGTGCTGACAGCTCAGAGCCTGGAGCTTGCTTCAGATTCTGTGTCTCCCTATCTGTTTCTGCCTCCCTGTCCCTCCTCCTTGTACTCTGTCTCTCAAAAATAAATTAAAAAAAAAAAAAAGAGCATCTTATCTGGTCTTTCTTTTAACAAGTACAATAAATTTGCATAGCAGTACAAAAGGCCAAATTTTTTTCATTTTTATAGTCACACTTCATTTTATGGTATTTTAAGATACCAAGTACATGTTCTTGCTTTATACATAGTAGGTGTTTAATAAGTAATGGTGCTAAATGAAATTGGGTTGTAAGGTGGATCCCACTATAGCTACATTGAGATACTGATTTAGTATTAATGTTTGGAGGCCTATGAATTTCAAAAGATCAGAACTTGTTACATGTAAGTTAGATGAGAGATATAAGTGAGATTTTATTTTGGTTGATCAAGTTGCCTGAATTTTTGTTTTAAATTTGTCCCAAGTGTTTACTTTAAAAACAACAGCATTCCCACAAAGTCCTTGTCTGATATGTACCAGGTGATCAGAGAAGAGCTCTGGAAGTCATTAATAAACTACCCTTGATTTCTGCTTAAGCTATTTCAGTGAAGGTTAATATTTAAACACACTGAAGACCATTAAAATAAAAACAATAAAATCAAAGTGGAAAGGATCCTTTTGGGATAACTGAGGAAACGAAGAATTTTACATTTTTCAGCTTAGTTCAAATTCTCTAAAATTAACTATTCTTTATTGTTTATAAAAGACAAGAAAAATGAAGGGTTCTTAACCATAGTGTGGGAAATACAAAAATTCTGTATAATCTTGAAAAAAACGGTTTAAAAGAATCACATAAACTGAGTATACATAAACCAAGTAATGAATATTAGATTACTAAGGAAAATTTTGAACATTTCAGAGACTGGGTTTTTGTCTTATTATAAAAGAATGCATATATATTTCTGATCATGTTAGCTATATTAAGATTCATGAGATCCCATTGATGGTTTAACCTGATTGACACTATGTTGAATTCAATGCATGCTTTTTCTTCTTTTCAAATTCTAGAGATGGAATTGAGGTTGTAGTAAAATTCTTACATCTTTGAAACATTGTCACTTTAAAAATTAATCATGGACATAGGAGCAGGAGAAAAAAAAGAGAGGGAAGCAAACCAAAAGAGACTCTTAACTATAGAGAACAAAAGATTGATGCAGGGAGATGGGTGGGAGATGGACTAAATGGGTGATGGGTATTAAGGAGGCCACATGTGATGAGCACTGGGAGTTGTATGTGATGAATAACTAAATTCTACACCTGAAACAAATTTTACTGTATATCTTAACTAACTAGAACTTAAATAAAAACTTGAAAAAAAAGAAAAAGAAAATGAAATATTATAGTTTCTTTTATTGGCTCACTTATATTTCAGATGACAAAAATATTTCTTTTTTTTTTTAATATTTTTATTTATTTCTAGGAGAGAGAGAGAGACAGCGTGAGCAGGGGAGGGTCAGAGAGAGAGGGAGTCACAGACTGAAACAGGCTCCAGGCTCTGAGCTGGCAGTCAGCACAGAGCCCGACGCGGGGCTCGAACCCACGAACTGCGAGATCATGACCTAAGCGAAAGTCAGACGCTTAACCGACTAAGCCACCCATCAGATGACAAAAATATTTCTGATGAGGCCTAATATCCAAAATATATAAAGAAATCATAAAATTCAATAGAAAAAAGTCTGATTAAAACATGGACAGAGAATATGACTAAACATTTTCCCAAAGAAGACATAAAAATGGCTAACAAGTACATGAAAAGATGTTCAATATCACTAATCATCAGGGAAATGTAAATAAACATCATAATGAACTATTAACCTCATACCTATTGGAATGGCTATTATAAAAAACTAATAAGAAGTAAGTGTTGGAAAGGATGTATAGAGAAAAGGGAACACTTGTTCTCTGTTAGTAGGAATGTAAATTGGTGTAGGTGCAATGGAAAGCAATATCAATTTTCCTAAAAAAATTAAAAATAGAATTACCATATTATCCAGCAATTCTGCTTCTGGGAATATATCCAAAGGAAATGAAAACACTAACTGAAAAGGTATCTGCACCAATGTGTTCATAGCGGCATTATTTATAATAGCCAAGACATGGCAATAATTTAAGTGCCCACTAGCAGATGAAAGGATAAAGAAAATGTGATATTGATTTATCAATTGATTAATTGATCCATCAATAGATAGCTATATATAATGGAATATTACTCAGCCATAAAAAAGAATGAAATCTTGTCATTTGTGACAATATGAATGGACCTTGAGGGAATTACACTAAGTGAGATAAGTCAGACAGAGAAAGATAAATATCATATGACCTCTCTTATATGTATAACCTAAGGAGAAACAACAAGCTAATGGATACAGAGAACAGATTAGTTGTTGACAGAGGTAGGGGGTGGCTGTGAGTGAATGGGTAAAAGGAGTCAAAAGGTACACATTTCCAGTTATAAAATAGTAAGTCTTAGGGATATAATATACAACATGGTGACTATAGTTAATAATACTGTAGCTGAAAGTTATTAAAAGAATATACCTTAAAAGTTCTCATCACAAGATAAAACATTTATAACTATGATGGTGATAGATATTAACTAGACTTACTGTGGTGATCATTCTGCAGTATACAATACAAATATTGAATGATTACATTGTACACCTGAAACTAATGTTATATGTCAATTATACCTCAATAAAAAAGAAGATAAATACAATAATTTTATACATGGATCTGTGACATAATCTAATTGATAAAACTTATAGATAATGTTTATGTTAAAAATATAATGTCTTTGGACCTATAACTCTAGATTTTATTTTAATTTTTTAACTGGGCATACAGCTGTAGATTTTAAATATTTTCTCTCAACATACTGGAAATATTCTCCTATATTCTGGCTTCTGTTGGTGCTTTTGAAAAGTGAACACTTTGGCTAAGTGTTAGTAGTGGGTAGGTAGGTATCCTGGAAGCTTTGAATCTAGTTGTTGAAGAATGGGATGTTTGAAATCAGGATTTTTGATATATCATCAATTCTGATGAGGACAATGTATAGACTATACCTCTGCAATGGATGATTGCAGAACAATGGATGAACAGATCCTCATTTTAATGTTCAAAAAGCTATTATCTATTTACCCAGGTAGTGAATGAGATATAGTCTTAGAGAACCCTAAACTTTTGAAAGGAATTTCATCCTGTGCTTTGAGTAGTCTTGGCCCACATAACCTATACTCCATTTCAATATCAAATTTTGTTTTTAATCGACTTTTTTAGTAAACTGGAGCCAAATAACCATAAATATTTGACTGATGGTTGACATGATATTATATTGCCCATTAAGCCTTGGTGTATAAGTATAACAAAGACATTCATTGCTAAATAGCAATGGAAATAAATTTCTGACCTGAAATAAATGGCTTGGGAGTGTGGTAGAAATGTTGCTCTCATGAAGAAAGTATCTTAATCTCCGGCCCTCCATTTTTTCCCTAAATCTTTTAAAATTCTGGATGGCATAATATTGTTATTTCTTCCCTAATTACTTCCCATCCACAAATATAGTTTTTTCACAGCCTCCTTTTCTTGTTTCTGGTAATATCTAGTATTAGGAAAGTATGTTATTGACTCACTGGCACTAAAGTATATATAATATTTGAATTACACTGGATCATAAGCCAAGGAACCTTTCTGGCATTTAAGAAGTAAACCATTTTTATTAGAAGTAAACCATTTGAATACTATGAAATAACATGTCAATTGTCACCTGCTATATCAGTGAGTAAAGTGGAATAACAATGATCCAAAAAAAATTCAGAAATATATTGTTTATGTATATTATATGTAAGTACATATATTTTATGTATATTGGTAAATACACATGCTTTAAGAAAATCTTTGAAAGTGAAAGAAATTAATAGGTAATAAATTAGAGAACCACAATAGCCCCATTTATGAATTTGAATTTGATGTATTATTTTTGAATTTAATAAAGACTTTATATCTCATGGGGCTCCTGGGTGGCTTAGTCGGTTAAGCGTCTGACTTTCGCTTAGGTCATGATCTCGCGGTTCGTGGGTTCGAGCCCCACATCGGGCTCTGTGCTGACTGCCAGCTCAGAGCCTGGAGCCTATTTCAGAGTCCGTGTCTCCCTCTCTGACCCTCCCCTGCTCACTCTGTCTCTCTCTCTCTCTCCTAGAAATAAATTTAAAAAATTTAAAAAAAGTCTTTATATCTCAGAAGCTACTGAAGAAGATAGAAGAACAAAATTCTTAGAAATTCAAATGCACTAATGAGTTATGATAAAAACAAATTTTGATCAAATAAATCATTGTAACAGTACACTGATTAATAATTTTGTTAATTGATCTTTATCTAATGTGCATGTATTTATAATTTAACTATTAACCTTTATTTTTTCTTCCCTCCCAGTGTTAAAGAACCCAGTGTGTAAATTATATAGATTTCCGACATCTGACAATAAGTGGATGCGAATCCGGGAGCAGATGTCAGAGAGTATACTTTCTTTTCATATTCCTAAGGAATTGATTTCTCTTCACATAAAAGAAGACTTGTGTAGGTAAGAGAAAATACTTTATGGTTGTCTCTCACATTATTTTTCCTATAAAATATTTTTTCTCAAAGTATGATTATAACAGAAAAACCTAGACTTTCACTGCCCAGTATCGGTGGCCATTAGCCCTGTATGGCTGTTAATCATTTGCAATGCTACTAGTCCAATTAAAGATGTTCTTTACATGTAAAATACACACCAGGTTTTGAATTCTTATCATATAAACAAACAACAGGCTGATTTTGTAGTGAAATATTAAAATTTGGGGTATATGGAAGTTAAATAAAATATTAATTTCACTTGCTTTTTTAACTTTTAAAATATGACTACTAGTAAATTTAAACTTACATACATGACTCTTATTTATGGTTTCTATTATATTTCTATTGTAAGTAACCTGCGCTTTGACCTTGCTAATAATTCTTTTGTCTTTAACTCATCTGTTTATGATTACTATTTCTGTAAGAAATTCCTACTTGGCTCTTTGGACTACTTATCTGTAACAAGGCTTTCAGATATTTGTTGGTCTAAAAATTCTTTTAGATGATTCATAAAGTATGCTATATTAATGGAGAGTGTTTTATAGCAAAATTAAATCTATTGCCATAATACAACAGAAAGATCTGGGAACTGATTGTTAATAAGAATATCTCTGAGCCATGACAGATCAAACAATTTGTTTTTCTGCCTTATAAACCTCTAGTGACTTCAAAAATGCTGAATACTCTATTATACTAAGCACTGCTAAGGGCCTAAATTTCAGAAAATTAGCAAATACTTTTGTAACATTTGTAATTGTTGAAATCATAGCAAAGTGTTAAATGTCTAAAATTTGGATTTCTGGCCTATGTTCACATTAACATCGAGTAACTTAATAGTAGATACCCTTTTGGTAGATTCTGCAGCCACCAAGGATGTCATATTGATGTAAAACAATGAGCAAACAGTGGACAAAGAAGGTCAAATCTGGCAATATTGACAGTATATTTTAGATTAGGAATGACCACACAAACACTATATTTCTATGTGAGGTGTAAGTAAAAGAAAAAATACAGAGCCAAGATTTTAGAGAAAATCAGACAGAAAATTTCGTTGTAAGCAAACAACCATGGATTTAGGGAAATAAATATTGAAAAAGGGACAAGAAGATATATATATTTGATAGTAGCAGAGTGAAGATAATCAGACCACAAAAATCAAACAACAGGTATTGACTTGGGGCAAGAGAAGCTGTAACTTGTTCAGGTACCTAAGCAGACTACTTATAAGAGCCAGCTGCAAGAATGAGTTAATTAATGTAAGCCAAATTATTCAATATTATCCTTTTATATAGCTAGTACTAAGAGTATGTAATGAAAAAAACCCCAAGTTCCTAGGAAGGATAAGCAAGTTTATAGTTTGGATACATGAATAAAAGAATATTCATCCTCAGCATTGTTGTATTCTAGATTATGACCACTAAGAATTATTCCTACTAGTGTCATGTAAAGATCACATTCCATATGGAAGTTTTGTAGAGAATAACTGGTCTTCACTGGGATTATAGAGTAAGGAAAGACTCCATAGACAAGCATGAGTTAGAGGTCATAGCACATTTATTTCAGCTGAGAACCACAGAAGAGGGGTTGCCAGAGGTGGCAGATTTAAAAAGGTAGAGTTGGGCTTTGCCTTAAAAATGACACCTGAAAGCCCCATCTAAGTTAGCCAGTCCTAAATTCCCACTAAAATGTCTGTACCAAGCCAGTTCCTTCTGTAAGGTTTCTGTTGAAAAATCTGCTGATAGCCTGATGGAATTTCCTTTGTATGTAACTGTTTCCTTTTCTTTGGATACTTTTAAAATTCTTTTTTTAATCACTGCTTTTTGCCATTTTAATTATTATGTGTCTCGGTGATGATCTCCTTGGGTTGATTTTGTTGATTCTGTGCCTCCTGGATCTGGGTTTTATTTCCTTTCTCAAATTCAGAAAATTTTCAGCTATCATTTCTTCAAATAATTTTTCTACCTCCTTTTATTCCTCTTCCTCTTCTGAGGTCCCCAAAATCCAGTGGTCCTATATTACCGGGTATTTATCGAAAGAATACAAAAACACTAATTCAAAGAAATACATGCATGCCTATGTTTATTGCAGTATTATTTACAATAGCCAAATTATGGAAGCAACCTAAATGTCCATCAGTAGGTGAATGGATAAAAATGTGGTGTATGTGTGTGTGTGTGTGTGTGTGTGTGTGTGTGTAGATACATACATGTATGTGTGTATATGTATGTATGCGTATGTATGCATTTATGTATGTATATTCTCTTCTATATATATGATGAATAATGAATAATATTCAGCCATAAACAGGAATAAAACCTTTCAATGTGCCACAACATGGATGGTACTAGAGAAAATAATGCAAAGCAAAATAAACTAGTCAGAAGAAGACAAGTACCATATGCTTTCAGTCATATGTGGAGTTTAAGAAACAAATCAAATGAATAAAGAAAACAAAGAGACAAACTGTAAAACCAGCTCTTAAGTATAGAGAACAAACAGATGGTTACCAGAGAGGAGGGGATGGGGATGGGTAAAATCGGTGAGGTGATTAAGAATACACTTGTGTGATGAGCACTGAGTAATGTATGGAATTGTTGAACTGCTATATTGCACACCTAAAATTAATAGAACACTGTATGTTAACCACACTGGAATTAAAATTTAAAATAAAATCTATAGAGGCACAAAAAAAATAGAAAATATGACCTTTCACAAAACATGGAAATCAATTAACATAATACCACAATATTAAAGTTAAAAAAGTAATTAATACATTATTATTGTACAATATACTGTTTATAATATGGCGATTAATTATTAGGCTAATGTTTTGGGGTTGAAAATCTTAGTTGGTGGATCACTAATATTGTTTCATCTAACAATACTGCAACAGGGGAGCCTTGGTGGCTTGGTTAAGCGTCCAACTTCAACACAGGTCATAATCTCATGATTTGTGGGTTCGAGCCCCAAGTCGGGCTCTGTGCTGATAGCTAGCTCAGAGCCTGGAGCCTGCTTCAGATTCGGTATCTCCCTCTCTCTCTGCCTCTCCTCTGCTCACGCTGTCTCTCTGTGTCTCTCTCAGAAATAAATAAAACATTAAAAATAAATTCAAAAAAAAAGAAATAAAAATACTGCAACATAGTAAGAAAGAAAATGAAAAACAAAAACAAAAACAAAACAAAACAAAAGAACCCTACTAGTGCTCCAGTCTGTCTTTTGTCATCAGTTTAGAGACCACTTAAAGGCTGAGCAGCTGACCTTCTGCATGTCTTCTACTTTTGAATCTTTCACAGTGCTATCTTTAACCCTTATCTTTTCTTCATTCCTGTTAATATCTCTCCGTCTATCCATTCACTGACAATACATCCCAGGGGGAAATAATGAGTAAGGAATAAGGGAAAGTAGCCATTAAACCATTGAATTTCAGTATGCATAACATTTATAATTAGTTTTATTACTTTTTAATACACCAAAGTGTTGTCCACTTACCTGTTCTCTTCTCTATCTCTTTTTTCTGTGCATTTTACAGGAAAAAAAAAAAAAAAACACAAACACGTAGATGGTCCTAGGGGGTAGTTTTTGTGGAGACAAAGAAACACTGCCTCCGAATATGAAGTTCCATTGCTAGGAACAAAACTAGGAACTGGCGTCAGTATCCACTGGGAATTTTTCAGAGAAGAAAATCCCGTTTCAATCCTATAAAACTAAATTACATAAATACCTGGTAGATATGAAAATTGGCTAGGCACTGTAAAGACCAACCTGTTCCATATACCTTCTGTTTACTCCACCAATTTTTCTGTGTAAATCTCTTATAATTAGTTTTTAAAAATTTAATAATGAATCTTTAACATTTTATAAAGAGTAAAAGGGATAAAAGGGAAAAAATCATGCTGAAGACTCCAAAGGGAAATAGGAAAAATGTAAGAAAACTGACTAGCCATCTCAGTAGAGTATAAGAAGGTATTGTTATTAGGAAACAGAATCAGTAATCCATAAGAAAAGAATTATAAGCCTTTAGGGAAAATGCTATAATGAAACAGATAATGGAGGTAATAATGAAATTTTAAAAGCAGCAACCAAATGAAATCCACACAGCCAGCAGAAAACAGACTTGACACAGAAGAATCGTATCTGTAATGTGGAAGACAAACATGATAAGCTCTCCTCAAATGCTGAATGAGGGTGAAAAAAGTTCAGAATGATGGGAGAGAAGATGTTAGATATCCAGGGCACAGGACTGGGCACTACCAAATAATTTGAAGTGTTCTTAGGGATGAACTCATGCAAAAGCTTGAAAGAAAACAGTAAAAACTTAGGCAGCTTTGGTGATCTTTTTTCGTTTCCATGCTGAAATCAGGCTAACATTAACACTTCTCTGCAGAAGCCCATAGGATAACATGTACTGATTTTTAAACAGAAAAGACTATGGCCTCACGTTATTGTATAGGGCTGGATTATAAATATTTTATGAATGAAGGCAATAGAAATGACATAAATAAATATGCAGCAGCTCAAAAAATGCCACTCACAAAGCTTTCTTGAAAAATTTACATGAAGATATATGCCATCCAACTGAGAAAATAATTTAATTAAGAATTATATTGGGGCACCTGGGTGGCTCAGTCGGTTGAACATCCAACTTTGGCTCAGGTCATGATCTTATGGTTCATGGGTTTGAGCTCCGTGTCAGGCTCTGGGCAGACAACTCAGAGCCTGGTGCCTACTTTGGATTCTATGTCACCCTCTCTCTCTCCCCTCCCTACTCACACTCTGTCTCTCTAAAAATGAATAAACATTAAAAAAAGAATTATATTTATAGTGCACTATAAATTGATATAATATAAAATTATATTATAAAATGTATATGATATAGCATAATATAATAAATAAAGAATGTAAGAGTGGACCTTGTACTGCAAAAAGAATTTCTAACATTTCTCTTGGTTGGATGGAATCTCCAGCCTCAATAGAGCTTTACTCTGAAGTTTTTTTTTCAGCTTCTTTTAACCCTAGTCTTACTCAGATCCCAGAAAGTATTTTACTCACTTCAACCTCTCTCCTAAACCTCACAACTTAGATGAACTGTCTTAACCTTGTTTGATGAAGATTATGGGTGCCATAGTGCTGTTATCTTTTAGCACTTCTAAACAGTACAAAGCACTTCATTTGCATGTTTGGAACCTGTCCTGGGAAAATTATATTACATTGGATTTTTCCATAAAAAATAATATATGCACACTCCAGAAAATGGCAAAAAAAAACAGAAAAGTAAATTTCCTCTAAAATGACAACCCAGAAGGGATATTGTGTCTTTATTTTTTACATCTACTCTCATTTTCATAAGCCTTACTGTGGGAAGCAGAATTTTGGTATCATGCTTAATTTTCCTTGCACATCTGAGTTGTATTATGAATAAATCTGTGGATTTACTATATTTTAAATAAATGTGTAGGCTACTAAACAGTGAAAATTATTGCATCTTAATTTTTGTTGATATATAAATAACTAGAAGGAAAAATAGACTAGAAACATACTAGAGCATTAGTTATATGTATATGAAGATAATAACAATGGTTATCACTGGATGATGGATTTAGAATAGTAGTTTGCTACGCAGCAATAGAAAGCAAATATGTAACCCCTTACAATTAAAGAATAGATTTGCCAGTTAACCATATCTTGATATCTTTTAATTTAAACAGTTTACTTTTCTTTTTTTTATATATATAAGTGTTTTATTTATTTCCGAGAGAGACAGTGTGAACAGGGGAGGGTCTGAGAGAGAGGGAGACACAGAATCTGAAACAGGCTCCAGGCTCTGAGCTAGCTGTCAGCACAGAGCCTAACGTGGGGATCAAACCCACAAACTCTGAGATCATGACATGAGCCAAAGATGGACGTTTAACCAACTGAGCCACCCAGGTGCCCCTTAAACAGTTTACTTTCAAACGTTGAAGTCTATCCAAAATTTAGGTATCCCTCAGGCTTGGTCTAAAAAATTATGGATGATTGTTTTGTTTTTTGTTTTCTTTGTTTTGGAAAATTACCAGTCATTTAGAATTCAAGTTTTCCCCCTTCCCTGCCTCAAGAACATATGTAGGTAAATGAACATGAGCTTACTGTGTTCTCATGGCAACAGTGACAAAAAGATTCTTGATTCCTTGCAGTGTCCTTTGGATGCCTATTGGTTTCTAGCATGAGTTGAAAGGTAACCATTGAAATGCCATGGACTCTACGTGGCCTTTTGGGATACTTAGAAAGTTTGTCTTTATTTTGAGTTCAGTTCAGTATTAATACTTCCATCATTTTTGTTTAATTGTTTTACATTTAAAATTTAATTATCTGGTAAGGTCCCTGGGTGGCTCAGTCAGTTAAGCTTTTGACTCCTGGTTTTGGCTCAAGTCATAAACTCATGACTCCATGGGTTTTGAGCCCCGTATTTGGCCCTAAGCTGCAGTACAGAGCCCTCTTGGGATTCTCTCTCTCTCTCCCCACTCTCTCTGCTCCTCCCCAACTTGTATTGTCTCTCTGTCTCAAAATAATTAAATTTAAAAAAACTAAAAAAAAAATAAATTTAATTATCTGGGACTTATTAGATTACATTTATATAATGAAATGCCAAATTAGCTGCATTTCTAAAATCTTAGACAGTATTTTCAATATCACTTTTTCAATGTCCCATTTCTCTTACCTCTTTATTATACTTGCTAGTTTCCATGCCTCTCCATTGTCATCACCAAAGTACCTAAGAAAATTAAACAGTTACAACAAAATTACTTTCAAAGGAACTAATTATTTGTAATATTTGCTCTTTACATTCAATAATATGGCCTGCTAAAATCTTCTTTTATGTATACAAGTACACTATTGTAGTTTTTCATGTAGCTTTTGTATGCTTATTGTAAAGATTAATATACTTTATTGAGTTTTTGAAAGAGAATTCCTATGGACTTATCAATTCCAGTCTTTCCGTTGTCTTAATTATTTCTGGTTTTGTCCTCATTATCTTCGTTCTTTTTTCTTGAAACAGACTTTTTGCATGAACTATATGCTGCTTTAATTCCATTTTGTTTAATTTTCTCTTTTTTGAGATATATTTGACATACATTATATTAATTTCAAGTGTACAACATAATAAACTCATTTATTTATGTTTTTACATGTTCACTCCACTTTCTCTAATCCCAACTGCCATCATGTATTGCCTGTGATGGTGCAACAACCTACTAATGTCTTTTCTGCTTGTGGCTTTATCTTCTTTTGTTTTTTTTAAAAAAACTTTTTTTTTAACTTTTTAAATTTATTTCTTTATTTCTGAGAGAGCGAGAGAGACAGTGTGAGCAGGGGAGGGTCAGAGAGAGTGAGACACAAAATCTGAAACAGGCTCCAGGCTCTGAGCTAGCTCACAGCACAGAGCCCAACACAGGACTCAAACCCACGAACTGTGAGATCATGACGTGAGCTGAAGTCAGCTGCCCAACTGGCTGAGCCACCCAGGCACCCCTGGCTTTATCTTCTTAAAATCCTTGGGTCACATTACAGACTCACACAATCTGACTGAAACTATTATAAAATGCAGATTTCCAGTAGGGGTTTTCTTGAGACACCCTTGATATTTAATCTCTTGAGACCCATACTACAGTTATGTGTTGGGAAGGGAAGGGGGAAGGTTCTGCTTACAAAGTACTTACTGTAACATCTTGCTTTTGAGAAGTTTACTGAATTACTTCATAATCATGGTACATAAGAGGTTAGTGTTCAAAAGTAGATCAGTTTTTTGATCTAGCATGCCTGAAAGATAAGGGGAAATGGCAACTGGCTTATTATGGAAGGGAAATATAATGGAAAAGAAAAAGAAGAATGACATATTAAAGACAACTCAGAGATCCTAAATACGTAGAAAGCGTCCATGCACATGTGTGTGTGTTTATGTGCATCTTTGCCTGTGTTTATAATGCTCTAAGTTTTACCGTCCTTCAGCTTGGCTTGCACATGAACAAGTCATGTAGGCCTTGCCAAACTACCACCTATAAAACTTTTATAGTTTGTTCTAGTGTTGCCACATATTTTGTTTATGTTGAGTGTTTTCTTTGGATTTTGTCCTACTTTAAAGGTTTGCTATGCTCAGTCTACACTGAAATTTGTTAGTTACCAGATAAAATGCTGATGCTTGTAGAGTTGAAGCTTCATGACAGCTACAAATATGTAAATCATGGTGTGCATACATACCTGTTTAGATAGGAGGTTCTGTGGCCAGATAGTGTTTGGCTTTATAAAAAAAAAAAGTGCATGTTTCTACACTATAAAATATTTGAAAACCTAGATTGGTACTACAAGTGTTAAATAAATGAAATATTTCAGTGAACATAAACCTCATGATCCATACAATTCCCCAGGGAAAAAATTAGCTTGATTATGTCATTCATTTTTATTTTCTGATCTTATGAGTGGGAAAAGAGAGAAACTTTCTAGTATGTATGTTGGGAAGTCAGAAGAAAAGGCAGGAATATTTTATTACAATGAACGTTAAGGCTTTCTTAGGTTTTACATAAACAATAAATATTATATTTATGATGCAGAGAAACAATCTTGTAAATAAAATATAAAAAATATGAACTGGGGCACCTGGGTGGCTCAGTTGGTTAAGCATCCAACTTTGGCTCAGGTCATGATCACACGGTTCGTGGGTTTGAGCCCCGCATCGGGCTCTGGGCTGATGGCTTAGCTCAGAGCCTGGAGCCTGCTTCAGATTCTGTATTTCCCTCTCTCTCTAACCCTCTCCTGCTCACGCTGTCTCTCTCTCTCTCTCAGAAATAAATAAAACACTTTTAAAATATTAAAAAATTAAAAATAAAAAATATGAACCAAAATAGTAGGGAAAAATATGATAGTGTTTGGGACATATAAACTTTAAGGTTTTATTACTACTTCTTGGGGAGAATGTACATGTTTTGTCTTATATGTTAGTGTTTGTATATATTGTACATGTACTCAATTTTTAGTGATAAAATATTTTGTATCAATAAATACAAGCTATTTTGTTTAATATATGTATATGTCATGTATATACATGTAATACTGCATATATATATGTGCTGTATTCTATAGCTATATTATTGTAGATACTAATAGAGCCATATTGTAGCTATATTATTATTATATTATTATATAACTATGTGTATCCATGTAGATATATATCTATATCCTAAATCTATTTCTTGCATATGGTGTATTCTTATATATGAAAAAGATTTTCAGTAAGATATTTTGAAATACCATACTGAAAGCCTAGTTGATGCACACAGATAAATGTTTTAGAAACGTGTTCTACATGCTTATTAAATATTATAATATGCTGTTAAATTGGTTACCCAAGCATTATATCTAGTTTGAGAGAAATGCAGAAAATATTTCTCACTTTCTACCTTATGCATTAATGCATTTTATGAATCTCATATAAAAGTACATTTTATTTCAAACTGATAATACTAAAGAAGGTCCCTTTTAAAAGTGTTAAACTTATGCATTAGTTTACTAGTACTAATTACTAATACTAATTGCTAATTAGTTTAATTATAAAGTAGAAGTAGAATATAGTAAATTCATTTTCAAAACCATCCTCACGATGACACACAAAGACACACACAGCAGGATTGTGTGGACCCAGCCAGTCCATTTGACATGGTCTAACATTCTGAAATATAATCTATGTACTTTGTTTCCAGATTTATTTTTTTAATTTTTTTAATTTTTATTTTTTATTTTTGAGAGAGCGAGAGAGACAGAGCACGAGTGGGAGAGAGTCAAAGAGAGAGAGAGACAGAATCCCAAGCAGGCTCCCGGCTCTGAGCTGTCAGCACAGAGCCTGACGTGGGGCTCGAACCCAGACTGAGAGATCATGACCTGAGCCGAAGTCGGACGCTCAACTGACTGAGCCACCCAGGAGCCCCTGTTTCAAGATTTATTAATCATCAGACAAGGCTTCCCCTTTACATGGCCTACAAGGCAAGCCGGACCTTGCGTCTACTTCCTTTTCCAGCCTCATCCTATGCCTTATTTAATCTGGCGTAGCTGAAACACATGCCTTTTGATAGGTCTATTGACATTTGCATTCTTGAATAAAATAGGGGCACACTGAAAATCTTTACTGACCTTAAAAAAACCTTGGTCAGTGGAAAAAGTGATAGGCAGCAGATGCTCTGTTTAAATCTCAGATATATCAACTAGACCTCAAACTGATGAATCTTATATATGCTTTTATAATGTGCTCTTTCACTTTGTTTCTCTTTGTACTTTTTTTTCTCCCTCTCTCTTGCTTGCTCACTCTGACAAAAATCTTTAGAGAAATCCTAAAGATCCAAAAATGAGGAATAAAAAATACTATATTAGTACCCCACTGGTGATTCATATCCGATTAGTGCTATTTCTTCTGTTCATTTTTCTTCATGCAGAGTTGATGCTCAGTTGGAATACTATGTGGTTTGTTATTTATCATGGAAAGTGCATTTGCCCTACTGCCTCCCAGGACTGAGGGCAGATGCTGTGTGCCATTAAGTTCATTGTTATGGATTCTTGGTATCATTTAATGAGAGGTCCTGAAGAGCCCTTAGTAATGCCAAGCTGGTGATAGAAATATGTGTTTTATTTTGCTCTTTGAATATTACAATATCTGCACAGGAACAAATAGGGCAAAACATTTAGAGTTGTTTTTTCCCCTATTGTGCCAAGATTATTTAAAATGGATTGAGCAGTGGAAAGTGTGCTGTGATGGTAAAAATTCAGAATTGGAATTACTATGGATCTTAGTTCAAAAACCTCTGTCTGTCACTAAATACATGCTCATGATTATAAAAAATTACTTAATCTTTCAGTTTCTAAATTTTTGTAGGTAATAACATTATCGTTAGTTTTTTAAGGCTACTGTAGCAATTAAATGAGCATTCAGGGGACTCTAGGGTTTTGTTTTGAGGTGTGTGTGTGTGTGTGTGTGTGTGTGTGTGTGTGTGTGTGAGTGCAGCTCTGTGTTTGAAAGCTGGCTTTCCCAAACTGTACTTACTAGCTATGTGACATGGCACAATTTACCTAACTGCTCTAATCTTCCATTTTCTCAACTGTAAAGAAGGGATTAAATAATAAATTCACATGGTTATGTCAAGGTTTAAAATGAAGTGTTGATTAAAAAAACACCTGGTACATATATACATAGACCTTCAGTATGTGGAAACCACTCTTACCATCTATGGAAATAATCACATATACAGTAGACACTGCATATACCAAGCCTATTACTATTGTTGATCTTAGCTGAATGCTATAGTGCTTCCGACACACAAGTGAGTCTATAATTTATTTTAATCTACTCCAGTTTACTAACCTAGCACGTCTCATAGATATGCACATTATGTGGTACCACAAATTCCCAGAGGGCAGGAAAGCAGGCTGGGCCTGTCTTTGGCCATAAAGCTGGTATGTTTGGAGCTGAGACAGTGATCTTGGAATGAGAGTCAGGCTGCAGATTAATTAGGGCCTTCTAGGCCACAGAAAAAGAAGAACTTGTCAATTTTCTTGTGCTATTTCTAGAATCTAGCATAGTATCTAGCATATAATAAGCCCTCAGTAATGCAATATTTTTCCTAAGAAGAAGTAAAACTGTTAGCAGAGAATGATATGATTGCATTTAGAAAATGGAGGAGGGGTGCCTGGGTGGCTCAGTTGGTTGAGCATCTGACTCTTGTTTTGAGCTTGGGTCGTGACCTCATGGTTCATGAGTTCAAGCCTGCATTGCGCTCTGAGCTGACTTTAGGTTCTTTCTCTCTTTCTCCCTCTGCTCCTTCCCTGCTTGCACTAGCTTGTGCTCTCTTGCTCTCTGTCTAAAATAAACTTAAGAAAAAGGGAGTTAAATGAGGAGGGATAAAACAATTTAGGTGATATGGTTGTTGCATAGGCTGATAATTATAGTGGCTTACACCACAGGGCAGTGGGAGAAATAGAGAAATATACATACATCAGAGCATTTTTAAGCAGCTGAAATCAACAGGACTTCCTGATGGATTGTATGTGGAGATAAGATGCTCATAATGATTCAAGCATTCTGTCCTGTATGACTGAGTAGATCAGTATATGTCACTGATATAGGGAATAGTAGCTGCACATGAGGTTTAGAAGAAAGAAAGGAGTCCTCACTGGTTCTCAGTTGAACCATCTGGGTCTGTGCTATCCAATACAGTAACCACTTGCCCCATGTGGCTATTTAAACTGAAGTTAAAATTTGTTAAAATTAAATGAAATTTAAAATTCCATTCTGTAGTTACCTTAGCCACCTTTCAAATGCTCAATAGTCACATATGACTAGTAGCCATCATATTAAATAGCACAGCTATAGAACATTCCTATCATCACAGACAGTTTTAATGGACAACACTGATGGAGAATAACCAACAGTGGCATCTATAGTTTAAAAAAGAAGGGCTACAGCATAAAATTCTTCTTTCTTCCTGCCCATTAGAATTTAATGTGGAGAATGAGAAGGGTGACATCAAGCTTTCTACTTTACATTTGCAGGTAGAAGATGGCTACCTTGTTTTATTTTTCCAACTTGTAGTATCAAGATACTTGTTCTGTGCAGTGATTTCTTGTGGGAATGAGATTGTATAACATTTCTTTTTTTAAAGTTTCTTTTTATTTTATCTTGAGAGAGAGATAGAGACATAGAGAGCAAGCAGTGGAGGGGCAGAGAGAGAGGGAGATAATCCCAGGCAGACTCCATACTGTTAGCACAGAGCCTTATGTGGGGCTCAAACTCACAAACCGTGAGATCATGACCTGAACTGAAGTCAAGAGTCAGATTCTTAAAGACTGAGCCACCCAAATTGTATAATGTTTCTAATGGAAAGTCTATTTAGTATATTAGTTTAAAAACATGGATACCAAAGACGTATCTCCTGGGTTTAATCACGGTCCTACTACTCACTATCTGGGTGACCTTGGGTAAATTACGTTTCTTCTCTAAGTCCCATTTTCCTCATTTGTAAAGTGATAATAATAATAATACCTATTTCAATGGGCTGTTATGCATATTGAATGAATGAATATTTGTAAGGTTCTAATTACAGTTCCTGGCATAAATAAGCATAATAAACACAGCATATTTTTTAAATGAATAGGAAATAAATAAGAATTTTGTTCTGTTGTTGACATACTTGGGAATTATAGTAGTCAACGCTGGCTGGTAAGTGAACACTTCAGCAAAATATTTGAGTGAACCATCTGTTGAGCTGAGTAGCAGTTGCATCCAGATGAGTCCCTCAAGTGAGAGGTTTCAGTCTTCCTATTCAGGAAGAAACCATACTCACCAGGAATTAAAATAAAAAAGAGAGCAAGGGTTAGGCATCTGACTTTGGCTCAGGTCATGATCTCATGGTTTGTGAGTTGGAGCCCCATTTCGGGCTCTGCGCTGATAGTGTGGAGCCTGGAGCCTGCTTCAGATTCTGTGTTTCCCTCTCTCTCTGCCCCTCGCCCACTCATGTTCTGTCTCTTTCTCTCCCTCCAAAAATAAATAAAAATTAAAAAAAATTAAAAATTAAAAAGAGAGCAAGATTTACAGTCACAAAACCTGGGCACAAGTCTTGCTTCTGCCACTAACTAGCAATATGTTCAATAAATCACTTCACTTCTCAATTCTATTCTCAGTTGTCTAGAGCAATGTCATTCAATAGAACTTTTCATGATATTAGAAATGTTCTATAGTCAAGGATGATAGCTATGTGGTAATGAGCCCTTGAAATGTGCCAAGTCTACCTCAAATTTCAGTTGTGCTTAGTCCATCCAGCTCTGGAACAATTATGTCCAATGATTATGTTGAAAATTTTAAAAAACAGATACATTCTATATAGAAGTATTTTTGATTACTTGGAAAACTTTACAGTGTTCACCAAAGAACTTCACTGTCAACCAATTTGTGGAGCCACTTGAATACCATCTAATTATGAAACTTGACTAGGTGGTATCTGGCACTCCATGTTCAGGGATGGAAATGGAAAGGAGAAACACCCAGAAATGGTTTCCATTTCTAAGCTTATGGGCACAAATATGAAAAAGTGCTGAAAGTGCCAGCATACTTTCTTGTTCTGCCCACTGAACTTTCAGGTAAAGTTCATAGTTTTCATGGATACCCAGAATAAAAAGACAGGTATTCAATATACATGGATTTCAGACAGGCTTCCCATTACATGCCACGTTTTAGATATCAGTGGAACACTGAGCTTTAAGATACTAGAAAAAAAGTCATCTATGATAACTTGAAAACAAACTTAAAAGTGTAAATAAGATGTTACTTAGAAGTGAATAAACACTGGAGCGCCTGGCTTCCTCAGTCGGTTAAGTGATTGACCTCGGCTCAGGTCATGGTCTCAAACGGTTCATGGGTTTAAGCCCTGCATCTGGCTCTGTGCTGACAGCCCAGAGCTTGGAGCCTGCTTCAGATTCTTTGTCTGCCTCTCTCTCTGTCCTCCCTCACTCACACTATGTTTCTGTCTCTCAAAAATAAGTAAACATTAAAAAAAAAGAAGCAGCAGCAGAAGTAAATAAACACCAAATCTTTGATCAGGAACAGCAAATGGACTTTTAAGGTAGAATAAGACATGCTTGTTTTTATCCCTCATTGTTTTCTAACACACTTACATAAAACTAAATGATGGAATCTGACTGTTCATCAGTACAAAGTGCTACTGTGATTAGAACTAATGCTGTATTTACTGTGTTCCAATGTTTAGTCTTTGTATATAACTTGAAACCTTGTTGAATGTACAGTACAACAGCTACTTATTTTAATGTCAGGTGACACTCAGAAGGAGTGACCATTCAGAGTATCTGGTCATTTTTCGGTGTTGGAAATAGTGACTCATGGACTGCAACATTAACCACGTTGTCATTTTTTTTAATGCACTCTTTTTCAAAGCCTGTGATTTATGGATGCAATTTTTATCCCCACATGGGTTAAAGCACAGATGGTTTGAATTGTGGGGTTGAACACATTGTGAAAAATATGGTGAAACTTGACATCTAGTTGAACTTTGTTCGGTTTTATGGTGTCACACAGCCACTTTATGAAATTAAATCCACCTCCGAGTCATTTATGTCATCTATTCTTCATTGACTGTTTAGTATTTAAATTTTTTGCTAATGGGTAAATTCTGTTATGATTCCTTTTAGGTTTGATTTAAGGTCTAATTTTGCGTAATAAATGAAAGCAACTTGGCCATTACGCTTCACACCTGTGTATGCCCACATGTAGTTTTAGAGTATGCTAACTACCAAAAGGCTCTGGTTAAATTGTATCGCTATTTTTATCCTACAAAATGGTATTGTGCATCTCATTGTGGGGAAATATTTCTATTTACTTAGGTAATAACAATCTCAAACAACATTTTAATGCCTTTTTTACTGGGCCTTTGGTATATAAATTTTAACAGGCTATTTGGTCTTCCTACATTCTTGTAAATGAATTAACTATTAGTCTCAGGTACTCTTTATTATAGTGATTACTTTTCATAATTTCAGGAATTTTTGAATTTATATACTTAGGTTGTTTTGTTTTGTTTTACAGAGTGATAAAGCAGGTTTTATTTATTTATGCATTCATTCATTCATTGTTAAATAGTTTATTGTGAAGTTGGTTTCCATGTAACACCCAGTGCTCATCCCAACAAGTGCCCTCCTCCATGCCCATCACCCCCCTTCCCCTCCTCTCAACCCCCGTCAGCCCTCAGCTTGTTCTCAGTATTCAAGAGTCTCTCATGGTTTGCCTCCCTCCCTCTCCCCAGCTATTTTTCTCCTTCTCCTTCCCCATGGTCCTCCTTTAAGTTCCTCCTAATCCACCTATAAGTGCAAACATATGGTATCTGTCCTTCTCTGCCTGACTTATTTTGCTCAGCATAACTCAGGTTTTAAAATTTTATTATTCTGGGTTCACAATCCTAGTAAAACAGGTGCTCACATATGAAGAGGTGACCTCAACACTAGACAGATTTCTTGTGTCTGTCCTTTAGACGAGCTAAACATCCCTATAGTCATTTTTCTTTTGAAGAAGTCTAGAAGGATGTTGCTCCGGCCAGTGTCAGAGAAATTACTACCTGTGCTTTCTCCTAGGATTTTCATGGTTTCATGTCTCACATGTAGGTCATTAATCCATTTTGAGGGTTTTTTTGTGTATATTGTAAGAAAGTGGTCCAGTTTCATTCCTTTGCTGTCCAGTTCCCAGCCCCATTTGTTGAAAAGACTTTTTCCCATTGAATTCTTTTCTCCTTTACTGAAGATTAATCAAGAGTATCTGTAAAATATGGTGAGAGAGATAGAAGATCATGAAACATCCTGAATTATACTCTAGATTTTTCCATCCCACCCCCTTTCCCCAACATTTTGCCCTAAACAGAGAAGAGTCTTTGTAATGGAATTCCTGTATAGTTAGGGCATTAGTGAGGGTTCTCCAGAGAAGCAGAACCAATACTCTGTGTGTGTGTGTGTGTGTGTGTGTGTGTGTGTGTGTGTGTGTGTGTGTGTGTGTGTGTGTGTAGTGAAAAACAGAGACAGACAGAGACATACAGATTTATTATAAGGAATTGGCTCACACAATTATGATGGCTGGCAAATCCTAACATCTTCAGGGTGTGTCCACAAGCTGGAGATCTAGGAAAGTCTATGATATAGTTCTAATCCAAAGGCCAGTGAGCTTGAAGTGCAGGCAAAGCCAGTGTTTCAATTTGAGTGCAAAGATAAGAAAGCCAGTGTCCCAGTTCAAAGTCAGCCTGTCAAGAGAAATTCTTTCTTACTCAGGGAGGGGTCAGGCTTTTTGCTCTAAACCCCTTCAACTGATTGGTAAGAACCACCAAAATTAGTGAGGACAAGGTACTTTACTCAGTATACCAATTCAGATGTTTATTTCACCCAAAAACACCTACCATATTTTGACTAAATTTCTGGACACCTTGTGATTCAGCCAAGTTGACACATAAAATTAACCATCACAATAAGAAATACCACATGAAGATATACATGTTCAGATCTTTCTCTATCCCTAAAGAAGACATGACCAATCTAGAGTTGCAGACCTAGATCATACAAGGTTAGAGGGCTTAACAGTGTCTCATTTATCTATTGAATTTATTCACTTTAATCAGGAAAGAGCTCAACATTCTATTTTGGGTTGGTTTATATTCTGACTTTATAAACTCAAATTTCAGGAAAATTGAACAGTCTGCAAACAAACCTTTCATTCAGTCAGTCATCAGGTCTATATTCAACACTTCCCACAAACTAAGGACTGTGATAGGACAGAGAGATAAATAAGGCAAGTTTGCCACACTCACAGACTTAGAGAAAATATTCACCCTGTTGGAATTCCTCCTTGAATACATCATCAGTAGGCTTTAAAACTATGTTGTAAATAGAAGATAAACTTTCTCCTCTTTTAACTATGTTCTATTTTGGTAATCTTAAACCTAATTTTATTTTTTCGTAGCAGAAATTTTTTTTGTACAGAACTGTACATGAAGGGGTACCTGGGTGGCCCAGTCAGTTAAGTGTCAGACTCTTAGTTTTGGATCAGGTCATGATCTCACGGTTTCGTAAGTTCGAGCCCCGCATCGGGCCCTGTGCTGGCAGTGCAGAGCCTGCTTGGGATTCTCTCTCTCTCTCTCTCTCTCTCTCTCTCTTTCTCTGCCCCTCTGATGCTCATGTTGTTTCTGTTTCTCTCAAAAATAAATAATTTTTTCTAAAAAAGAACTGTATATGGAATTTCAGCATTAATCAAAAAAATTCAATTGGAGCTGGGGGTTGGTTGGAATAAGGAAAAGGTCCTGATGCCTGTTCATGTACTTGACTTCTCTTTTGCCAACACCCTCCCCTGTCCCTCTAGGGAAAGAAGTTTAAGAACTATTCATCTATTCACTATTCCTTCCAATGTTTAATGACTTATATGTAAAAACTTTAAAACTGGTTTGGCTATTTTTCTTCAGTTTTCTCCAGGACTTATTTTGTGTTCAGTTATTTTCTTTCATTCTTCACAGGGTTGTTTGTTTTTGATCTCATTTTTCTCCTTACGTTATTCAAAGTCTGGTGTTTCAAACATACTATATGCTTAGTAGTGTGTTCCTTTATGGGAGGTTCAGAGGATCATAATGACCTTCAGAAACTTGTGATTTTGCTGAAGAGGCAAAGCCTGTATTTTTGAAATATTTAAACAAGGTAAGACAAAAGAAGCCATGTAGGCACAAAGTGTGCCATAAGGTTATTTCCAGATATTGGCATGAATATTTCATCAAATATCAAGAATATCACACTTTTACAGTTGGAATGCCAAGATCCAGAGTGTAAAGATAGTTCTCAAGTAAGCCTTAGCAATCATCTGTCTCTTTTGAGATTTATTTTATCTGGTTTACCTTTTATTTTTGTAGGTACCAACGTAAAAGGGAATGGATGGCAGTAAGTGCCAAAAAAAGATGTTTAATGTGTACGAGGCCTAAGCTTATTAATATTTGAATATTCAGTCTTTTTTCCCCAACATCTTTTATGTCTACCTCTTGGACTCTAGGAAAGTCCTAGCCTGTCTCCTAGAAGATTTTTATTTTATGATAGAGCTCTAGTGATAGTAAAGTAATGAATTCATAAAAGATTGTATGTGTTTAGGAGGGCAGTGGATTTTCCAGAAAGTTATATTTGCTGTTAATGTTGTAAAGTAGCAATTGAAGGAGACAGATTTTAAAAGTAGAAGCTGTTGTTGTTCATAAATGAGAATGTTTATAGATGGGGAAGGAGTATTTTTAAAAATATTTTTCTGTGTATTAAAAAATGCATTTACATAGCTCATCTCTTTTGCCATTCACACCAAAGACTGAGTGAAGATGTGTAACTATTTAACTGTAATGTCAATGCCAAGATTGCTGCCTAGATAAATGTGGTGACATGCAGAGATGACTCTGTCTATGGGTCTTGTAATATTGGATACCAGCATGCACTTGAACATATTTTAGGGAATATCAGTTACCATGGAGTACATACCTAGCAGCTGTACCATTCTAAATAAAAGGTTCAGATGTAATAATACCAAACAATAACTTATCCTTTGTTCAAAGTTCACTTCAAAAGTACATGAAAATTTACAAATATAGTTCTAGAAATCAAACCCCACTCATCCAGCATATGTTCAATTAAATACCTTCAATTAATAAGGCACTCTGGATTTTTTGTTTGTTTTTCAGTTTAATTTTGTTTGTCTGTGTCTGTTTATACCAAGGACTTATATAGGATGAGGAAAAGAGTGGAAACGGGGTGTATACTCTAAAAGATTTGGTATTCTAGTGGCTCTGAGACTAACAAGCTGTTTCATTGACATGCTTCCATCTGTGAAACAAGAGGTTTCACATTATTCTCTGAACTTCCTTCCAACTGTAACATTCTGTGAGTTTGTAGTTATTTTTTAAAACCATATCAAAAAAGATATGTCTGTATCCTGTAACTTGGACAGTCTAACAGGATATTTTGAGAATAAGGATGTGCTAATAATCACGACAGAAGAACAGGTGTAAACTAGCACATACAAATATGTTCCACCTGTAGCATATGTTGGTAAAATGACAAATAATGGGAGAAATCAGGAACATAAACATATACATATAGAAAACATATACATAAACAAAAACATATACATATACATACACAAAAGACCTTTATTATCTATGCCCATAAATAATTTTTCTTTTTTGAGCTATATTTATGATTCACGTATCATTAAGACGTTTTGTCTAGTGCTCAACCAAGCACTTTATTATCTATGCCCATAAATAATTTTTCTTTTTTGAGCTATATTTATGATTCACGTATCATTAAGACGTTTTGTCTAGTGCTCAACCAAGCACTAATATATAACTGTCAGTGGATGCTAAGAGGGTGTCATTCCTAGGGAAGATGCATGAACTACTTGGTGGCAGGCCAATTATGTTGGATCTCTTTTAGCTTAGAGAGGATAGCAATTTGTCCTAAGCAGATGAGACAAAGTTTGGATATATGTTTGTCTTTCCTACTCACAGTGCCACTGCCATTACCCACATCTGACAGCTTTCAGAATGCTGGCGCCAATGATAATGGTGTCCCACATAACACTGTTCCTACCAAAGGATGCTTGCTATAACAAAGGAGGTGCAACGGTGAGCTTGAAATTACTGCATGCCCCACCGCCTCAAAGCCACCAATCTTATACAGTAGTGGAACATTATTAACTGTGAAAGGCTCAGCTAAGGGCCCACTTTAGGGGAACAAAACCTTAGGATTGGAATACTAGCCTCCAGGATGAAGTTTGTATGCTAAACCAACAGTTGATAGAGGATGTTGCACCCACCATAGGTAGAATACACAGCTATGGGAAAAAGAGGGAGCCCTTATGATAATCAACCGTGATGACCACTAGTGGAGCTTTTTTTCCCCTCCCACCTTAGACTCTGCCAATTAGATTCCTAGTTCTTGAGGCGTAAGTAGGGGCGGTTCTGTCAGAAACCCATAAAGAGTCTGGAAGCTATGTTTGGTTCGCATGTGGTCTGGTTGTCATGCATTTCTTACTACAGTGAACCAGCAAAGATGGCAAGGGATAGTGTAGTTATCATTGTGAGGAAATAGGGCTGCTGCTTCATGATCTTAGTGAAGAGAAATATGCCTGGCACTTAGATGAATGGGAAATTACAGCAGCTAAGATTCCTTAAAAGCAAAGAAACTAAAGGCCTAATCACTTGGGATTAATGTCTGGATCACCTCACAAGGCAGTGACCCAGACTAGCTGAAGTGCCAGTGGAATGTGAGGAAAATCAAGAATGAGCAGTAGAGACTGGCAATGAATGTCAACTAAGGCCCCAAGGATCGCTGGAATATTGCATATTGTAGCTTGGCTCATTATCTCATTTTGGGAAATTGCATCTGGCCTTCACTTCGAAGGGTTATATTTGAACTTCCCTGTTAGGGAAGATAGGAGGGATAATGTTTTATATTGCCACATGGATACCAGGAAGTGATGAAAGTGCAAGTTCTATAAGGGGTTGCCTGTCCTGGGCCCAGTTGATGTACTCTTCTCTAATGAGCCAATCTTCACCTCTCCTCAAGTTTTGACTGCCCACTGGAGGGCTCCAGATCCTGCCACCATTGTCACTTTATTTCCTAACACTACCAGCTATATCAGCCTCCCTCAGGGTGAAGACCAGGTGTTAGTATCCCCACAATAGCATTTAGATCCAGAATGGTTCTGGTACCTTGACCAGATCTAGGACAGTTCTATCTGCATTGGGATATTGCTTCCCCAGTGGCCACCCAGAAGAGACAAGCAGAAGTACAAAGAAGTACAAAGAAGTCTCATAGGATGAATCTTTATCAATGAAATACTATAGAAGGTATTAATGTTGGCATATAAATGTTGCTTCTTCCATCTAACAAACTTTTCCAAGGTGCTTTGGTTCCATATGACTTATGTAGAGCTGTTTCACATGACCAAGTAACCAGCCATGTTTTCTTGTGAAGTTCTGCCCAGCTCAGTAACCTCCCACCTTACGTCTGCTTTCTGTTTCTCCTATAGAACTTCGCTTCTTACCTCCCTCTTACTGACCTGGGATTGACTGATCTCAGTCTCTGACAAAGCAAGGTTCTTTAACTCCAAAGTTCTGTTCACTGAGTAGCAAATTAAAATGTAGTATTAACAACCCTCACCTTCCCAATTGAAAAGTTTCCTGGTTTAAGTACACCCTTCTCTCTTTATCTGATGTATTGATATTATCAATTTCTTTCATTTATCTTAAACATACAACTACTCTCTTACTACGTCCCATTTTATTTTCTGTTTTATTACTTTGCTGTGGTTTATTATACCTTTATTTTATAGTTCCTCTGTATTTGAGAGGTTTTTTTCAATGCATAGAAGCTTTATTTGTTTTTGTTTTTTCCTTTCAGAATGTGTAGCTGTTCAGTGCCATCTTTCAGAAGAAATAAGCAGTGAATGTCAGGTTTCATCTACAGATTTCTGTATATCATTTTTTAAATGTTTTTTATTTATTTCTGAGAGAGAGACAGCATGAGCAGGGGAGGGTCAGAGAGAGAAGGAGTCACAGAATCTGAAACAGGCTCCAGGCTCTGAGCTAGCTGTCAGCACAGAGCCCGATGTGGGGCTTGAACCCACGAACCGTGAGATCATGACCTGAGCCGAAGTCTGCCGCTTAAGTGACTGAACCACTCAGGTGCCCCTCTGTATATCATTTTTGACATATTGGAAGAGTGTAATAAATCTTAAACATCAGATTATGGACTCCTTTAACTTATCTCAAGTCACTCCCCAAGAATGCTAAATTTTTCTGACCATGGTTTGCCAGGCTTCTCTTAGGGAAGGAAATGTATCCCATTCTGTATCGTATCCTACAATGTAATCAGCAGCTTCCTTACCACCCTTCCTTCCCTCCTTCATTTACTCTCTATTCATTATTCTTTCTGAAATGGATTCAGGGATAACATGAATCATAAAACCATCGTGCATCTATTAGTATTAAATGGGAATACTTAGCTAGCATTTTCATTATAACCATGTATTGAAAATAAAGTTGATATATCATACTTGCTCTTGATCTCACATCTGACCTAATTGTCCAGATTCTTCTAGACTTAGATATCTCAAGCTTTTGAAATTATTTGTTTGTGTTGGTTACTGTTTTGTCCTGAATTTGAATTTGTCCAGTCGTTCGAGTGCACACAGAGAACTTGACTACCCAGTTCTTCGGTCTCCCCCCTCAACTTTGGTCACGAACTTCCTTTACTCTCATTGTCTATTAATTGATCGCTTCCTCTCCCATGAATGTTGTGTGATGAAAGCTAATCTATGGAAAAGTTAAGAATGAGATTAATGTTGGCCAGAGTTGTGAAGACTCAGATACAAGATGCAGCACTACTATACTGCATCGCCATTGCAACAAGACAAAGGCAGCTTCACACATTTGAAAGCAAGTCAAATTTCTACACACCATCCATTATTCTTGCATTTAATAGGATGTTAGAGATTCTACATCTTCTGAATTTATTAGCTTGGTATTTAGCATGTTTCACAGCCAAAATAGCAAAGAAGGTTCATTACTGCTGGTTAAATTAGCCTCATGAAAATGTTGTTGGTAAAAGGTTACAGAAATGAATAAGAGATCTAACCAAGCAGCATATTAGACTATTTATCATTATAATTTAAAAAGGCATTCTGATGATTTGAATTAACTTCGCTAAAGGCTAGAGAATTAGATAAAAGGTAATAATTAAAACCTAAATGGCAGGATTAGCTGTTTCTTTTGATAAGGAAAAGACAAAATGTGCATACCACATTTACTGAAATTGTCCTCTTGAGAGAAACTGAGGCCAATAAATCACACCTGATTATACCATTTATGGGCTTTTAAAATATTTTACAACTATATTATATATAAACTGGGTTGCTTGAATGTCTTCTGTTTCCTTGAGACCTAGTCAGATAGCCCTTCCCACATTATTTTCTTTTTCCACATTATTTTCTTCTGAATGGCTGAAGCCTAGAATTTAGCTGTTTTTCTATTGAGGTTTTAGTGTTTGTTTTTTAACTGAATGTCATATATACATGTATATATATATATATATAGTTAAGTTTTTGTCATCTTTGTGAAGTTTTATCAGTGAAAACATTTATTTAACATATATTTTTACCTCTTTGACATATAAAACTTTAAGGTTTGGGTGACCTAAATTATTCACATCTTCCGTTGTGTTAAAACTATTTATTTTAATTCCAATATAGTTAACATACAGTGTTATTTAATTTTGGATGTACAATATAATGGTTCAACAATTCCATATAGTACTCAGTGCTCATCAAGATAAGTGTGCTCTTAATCCCCTTTGCCTATTTCATACATCCCCCCACCAACTTCCTCTCTAATAACCATCTGTTTTTTCTCCATAGTCAAGAGTCTGTTTATTGGTTTGTCTTTTTTCCCCTTTATGTGTGTTTTATTTCTTAAATTACACGTATGAGTGAAATTGTATGGTATTTGTCTTTATCTGACTGTCTATTTCTCTTATCATTTTACTCTCTAGATCTGTCCATGTCATTGGAAATGGCAAGATTCCATCCTTTTTTATGACTAATATTCTATTGTAAACATCTACTACTTCTTTATCCATTTATCAGTTGATGGAAATTTGGGTTGCTTCTATACTTTGGTTATTGTAAATAATGCTACTATAAGCATAGGGGTGCATATATCCTTTCAAATTAGTATTTTTGTATTCTTTGGATACATACCCAGTAGTGCAACTACTGGATCATAGGGTAGTTCTATTTTTTTACTTTTTAGGGATGTCTATACTATTTTCCACAGTGGTTTCACCAGTTTGCATTCCTCCCTCCCAAAATTCAAGAGGGTCCCTTTATCTCCACATCCTCATCAACCTTGTTCCTTGAGTTTCTGATTTTAGCCATTCTGACAGGTGTGAGGTGATAGCTTAATGTGGTTTTGATTTGCATTTCCCTGATGATGAGTGATATTGAGCATCTTTTTATGTGTCTGTTGCCTGTCTGTATGTCTTCTTTGCAAAAATGTCTATTCATGTCTTTTGCCAATTTTTTTAAATTGTATTATTTGGGTTTTTGGTGTGGAGTTGTATAAACTCTTTATATATTTAGGATACCAACCCTTTATTAGATATGTCATTTGCAAATATCTTTTCAGTACATTGCCTTTTAGTTTTGTTGGTTGTTTCCTTGGCTATAGGGAATTTTTTATTTTTATGTAATCCCAGCAGTTTATTTTTGCTTTTGTTTCTCTTGCCTCAGGAGACATATCTGGAAAGATATTGTTATGGTTAATGTAATAAAATATTTTTTTCTAATAAGTGCATGAAACTTTCCTGAAATGGATGATGAATGAATTTCTTTTCAATTTGGCAACCTTAATAGTGTTCCTTGTCTGTGATGTAAGATCAAAATTATTATTTTCCCCTCTTTTCCATTCTTAACAGAAACCAGGAGCTAAAGGAACTTGGTGAGCTTTCTCCACACTGGGACAATCTACGGAAAAATGTCCTTACTCACTGTGATCAAATGGTGAATATGTACCAAGATATTCTGACAGAACTTAGCAAGGAAACAGGTATGAAAGCAAAATCTTTTTATATGTTCAAACTGAATTCTATTTCATACATGTTTGGTGAAAACAATAATAAACTTTGCTATGGATATAGAAAAGCAAAAATAAAATAGCTTTTATTTCTAACTCTACCATCTTGGCATGATAGACCAGCAAGAAGTAAATTGCACTACTTTATCTCATGGTATTATTATAAGAATATCTGAGAATTTTCAAATTGAATTTTTGTGAAGAAAAGCAGCTTGCACAGGATATGTTTTCCTTTCTGAAATCCTTGTAACTTTTTTCCATGTCAAGCATGATTTACAACATACGTGCATATACACACTTATTATTTACTTATTAATGATGTTCAATATTGTCTTTTCCACTTAGGGTCCTCTTTCAAATCAAGCAGCAGCAAAGGAGAGAAAACATTAGAATTTGTTCCAGTAAACTTACATTTGCAAAGAATGCATGTACACAGCCCTCACTTGAAAGGTAATATATAATACTCTCTTTTTTTATAGAGCAAATTATGTTAGTGTGTAGTTTTTTTCAAAAGCTTGACTATTGGCAAAATTTAAAATTTCAGAATTATATAAAGATGAAGGTGAAACAATTGAACTTGGTAATGACCTTGATTACTACAAATGGGGGTATAGCATTTTTTTTTTTGCTGTGTTTTTGAACAATACTTTAAAAATGTGGCACCTGAATTGAATTATAGGTGAGCAAACAGCGTAAGTGACAGCGTAAGTGTTAGCTTCCTTTAAGTAGTACCAGTGATGGCTAATAACTGTGCTACTGTTTCAATTAGAAAAATAAATAAAAATTAGAAACAAGACTTGTTCATTTTGTTCCCATCTTGAAAAATCAAAGCCCAAAGATAGACTCATAAGCTATTTTTCTGATTTAGTGGTAACTATCAACAGAATCACCACCTTCTCTATGAGCAGGGAATTTATCAGAAAGAAGGTTGTAGAGTATTTTACTCTATTCAGCTATGAGAAACATTTTTCAAGGAAAAGTGTGCAGATTTTTATAAACATACTTGAATGAGGTTTACAGTGAATATTGCATTTCATTCATTGCCATTCTACATAATTCCTTGCAATTTCTTAGTAAAAAATATTTTAAAATATTCTCATCTCCCATTTTCTTTAACTTATTGCTGTATCAAATTTTGTGCATAAGTAGGGTGGCTATCTGCCTCTATTCACATACAGCAAAGTCCCATATTATGATAGTTTTCTAGCATTATTGTTAAAGAAGCTCTTTACCTCTCTTCCCTCTCACAAGTCTCCCTGTTTCATGATAAATGCTGTAGTCATCCTACCAGTACCCATCTTCCTGGAGCCCAAAGTTACTTTAGATCCTCGAATCCTTCACAGTAAGTGTATCAACATGCAAACATACACAAGTATATCTAAAGATGCATGCTAACAGCCTATTTTGTAGTAATTGTCACAATATAGAGGTTCTAGGTTTTGAAAAGTCAAGATCTCTGTTCTACTTTAGAATCATCTGAAGATTTACAAACATAAAAATTAACATTTTTTCTGCAGTTGTACATACTGATTGTGGAAATGCAACCAGCTAATGTGCAAGTTTAAGTGTAGTTATAATCATTATGATATGTAATGTTAATACCTCTAGTAACCTTTGTCAACTACCTGAAATTTTAACGTGGCTTCTTTTCACCAGAAATTATCTCAGTGAAGGAACTGAAATACAAATGAGATGGATTGGTCCAAAGCATTTAGAAACTCTCCCTTGGGGCGCCTCGGTGGCTTAGTCGGTTAAGCGTCCGACTTTCGCTTAGGTCATGATCTCGCGGTTCGTGGGTTCGAGCCCCGCGTCGGGCTCTGTGCTGACTGCCAGCTCAGAGCCTGGAGCCTGTTTCAGTCTGTGACTCCCTCTCTCTGGCCCTCCCCTGCTCACGCTGTCTCTCTCTCTCTCTCCTAGAAATAATAAATAAAAAAAAAAAAAGAAACTCTCCCTTGGTTATTGAATATCTACCAGTAGTTTGAACATAACATCCAATGGTTTTAAAAATCATAAAACCACAGTATCAATAAATAATAAAAAAGCCAAAATACTTAAAAGCTATATGAAAACCAATATAATTTTTTTCTAATGACCAATATGAAATCACTCTAATGATATAATAAAGAGGTTTTTTTTTAACATTTTATCTTATTTTTTGAGAGACAGAGCATGAGAAGGAAAAGGGCAGAGAGTGGGAGACACAGAATCTGAAGGAGGCTCCAGGCTCTGAGCTGTCAGGACAGAGCCTGATGCAGGGCTCAAACCCACCATAGTGAGATCAGGACCTGAGCCGAAGTCAGGCGCTCAACCAACTGAGCCATCCAGGTGCTCTTCTAATAATATAGTAAAAAGTTTATATGATTTGGAGTAAAGCAGAATTTCAGCTCTCCCATTTTTGATGCATGATGTTAAGTCCATTATTTACTTCCTAAGCAAATTGTGCTCTTCTTATTTAAGTGAATTAGAGTATATAAAACACCTAGAATGAACAATGATGGCCATTATGAAATAGGTAGCATTTGTCCTCACTGGAACAAAACAGATCTTTCAGTTCTCTCAGGACTGTTAAAAGGAGAAAAGTGATCAGTAAAGAGCCCATTAAGAGACAATGAAATCTTGAACTAAGAAGTAGCCAGATTTAGAGGAAAGATGAGTTAGAGAGGCATTTTGGGAAAATTATCATATGTAAGCATTTAATGACTAATAGAAGGAAGAAAGGAGAGAAGAACAACCGCAGTACACCCATGAACAGATAGCTGTATCCTCAAACCACATGGCTTGTTGGGGCCCAACTGCTATGGATCTATATTTAAATATGCATTCAAATATTTGGCAATGATCCTAACAAACTTCCACCAAACAAAGAAAAAATACTCTTGTAAGTGACCTTTTATTATACTTATTTCTTGAAAACAAAACAAAAATAGAACCATCCATGCTGTTCTTTCCAAGATGCTATCTGAAAAATGGACCAGAGTGAGCTAGAAGGCAAACAATGTATTCAGTTTCTGTTTCTGCCATTTGCAAGAAAGAGACTGGCAACTGAAGTAAATTTTGAAAGGGAAACATAATTTCTCCTAATTAGTTTGGGTTATGATATGTATCAGTTGCCTAGATCTGCTAGGAGTACCACAAACTGGATGGCTTAAAAACACAAAAAATTTATTGTCTCACAGTCTGGAGGCCAGAAGTCTGAAATTAAAGTATTGGCTAAGCTAGCTCCCTCTGAAACCTATAGGGGTATTCTTCCTCGCCTCCTCCTGGCTTCCGACAGCTTGCTGCAGTCTTTGATTTTCTTTGGTTTATCGATGCGTCATACCAATCCTCTGTGTTCACAGTGTTCTCTTGCACATCTTTACATCATCTCCTCTGTGTCTGTGTCTGTGTCCAAACCTCCCCCATAAGGACACCGCTCACGCTGAATTAGGATCAGTTCTAATGGCCTGATTAGATTACTTGATTACATCTGAAGACCATATTTCCAAATAAGGTCATATTCTAAGATTTCTTTTTTGGGGAATATAAATCAACCCATAGTAACAGGATATATATATCCTGTATATATATACACACACACACGTATATAAGGAATTTCTTATTTGTGGTGATAAATATCAAGTAGTACAGAGAAAAAAGAGATTTCGATGTTATGGAACCTGGGTGCGACTCATGAACTAGACAACTTTTGCTGTAGCAGTTTTCAGAAAAGACTGGTTCTTCTTTTTGAAGACCTAAAGGAGAAAATGTGGAAAAAGGCTAGATGTCCTCATGGATAAGAATTAAGGCAAAGGTATTGAGTTCTACTGCATACGGACTTTTTTCCCAAGGCAACTCATGTAAATTTTTTATAAACTGTATTGTATTGTATTATGTTATATATACATATATAAATAATTTTATCATACATATGGTATACGTATAATATATGTAATATTGAACTTATATGTTTTTTTAAGAACTTATATGTTTTTTTAAATACTTATGTTTTTATAAGTTTAAAATCGATTATTTGAGATTGGAAATCAAGTAAAGTAAGTGCTTTATAGGCTGTATCACCAGCTATATAATAGAAATTGAACATTTGACTGAATTTTTGGGATCCTGCCGTTTAAGTCTTTGATGTTGATTAAGTTAAATAACCTTTCTGAGCATTAGTTTTCTTATTTGCAAAATAAAATGGTTAAAGTTGCAGATGGCAGTCAATCGAATTTTTTACTTGCTTATATAACATATATTCAGCAGATTAAATGAATTGCAAGTAAATTTATTTAAGATCCATGGCTACTGATTTGAATGTTAAGCTGAATTACAGACATTTTGCAAGGTAATGATGCAAGTAAGATTGGCCAAGCTTTGGTATTTCACTGTGAGTTATTTGAATGTAGTCTACATTTATTTTCATTCTTACCATTAGTAAATTACCTCAATCCACATTTGATTAATATGCCTGCTATATTTGGATAAGCAGCTTTGCAAACAATAGCAGGCAGATTCACCAAGCACAAGGCTAATATCTAGCTCTAGAAACAAGTAACTGAGCAGAACTAATGTCGTCATGTCTCATACTGACAAATGAAATAACCTCCATTTAACTTCAGGTGCACCCAGACCCATTAAGTTAACTTTTCACCCTTATTCATTACTTAAAGGCAACAAATACAATCCCAATAGAGACCTTAGATGTCAGTGACAATAACAAGGACAAAACCTTGAAATTAAGAACAAAATTTTCTACCATGATAAATTTTACTCTCATAGAAAACCAGTTATGAATATTGTAAAATATGGATTCTTATGACACTTTTTTAAAAGTTTATTTTATTTTTGAGAGGGAGAGAGACTGTAAGCAGAGGAAGGGTAGAGAGAGGGAGACAGAGGATCTGAAGCAGGCTCCATGCTGATGGCAGAAAGCTAGCTGGATGTAGGGTTCAAACTCATGAACCATGAGATAATGACCTGAGCCAAAACCAAAAGTCAGATGCTAAACTGACTGAGCCACACAGGTGCCCTGGATTCCTGTGATATTAATTCTATGTTTAAGTTATTTTATTTTATGTTATAGACATATAATAGCATATTATAGTATACAACAAAGAGAGACAGAGACAGGGAAAGAAAGATAGAAAGACAGAGAAAAGAAAGAAAAATATCTACTATAGTATATCATACAGCTATAGTTGGAATCAGGTGCAAAATAAGCCAGAATTTACTGTGTAACTAAGATGAGTCAACTAACCTCTCTGCCTCATAGTTTTCTAACGTCCACGTTGAGGGAAGGAACAAATGAGGGACTGTTTAGAGCTCCATGATTTCTGTATCTCCAGTTTGGGTACATCACCTCATTCATGAAGTATAATTACCCTCAGATATGTTTCATGATACTACCAAATTGTTTCAACTATTTTGAAGTAGATTTCCCTTAAAGTTCTTTGTTCTCTTGTGATTCACATGAAAATCATTTTGTGGACCATGTTGAAGTCAGGAATTGTTCCTTGAAATGAGATCAGCATATATATTTTTTTTTCATTGGCACTATTTTTATAGTTATAGGAACTTTAAAAAGATCTTCTGGGGAAAAATAGACTTATTATCTCATATCTATTATTAAATGGCTTTTAAAGGCTATGAGGCAGGCCTATTATTAAATTTCAAACCAACCTAGTATCTTTAGCTGATGAGATTTAGCAACTTGAATTCCACTTCCCTGTTACACTGTGTATGATGCCATTTTCACAAAGTGAGGGACAAGTTTTGAGATATGAACTATCAGAGGAAGAAGATACACAGATTATATTTTTTTTTAAGAAAGAAAAAAGGACCTCTGATTTTATTGTTCCAATTTTCTGTAAGATAAATAACCACCTGGACTTTTGTAGTTACCTCTTAATATCAAAAATATGAAATCTTTTATTATATATAGTTAAGGACTATTCATATAATAAAGATAGATAATTTAAACAGCAGGATAAAATGGGAAATTTTTCAAATGAGGCAAATAAGAATGATCAGATTGTTATCTAAGAGTTTTATTTTTATTGACTTTTTTTTGTTTTTCTATGTATCTGCAAATAATACATTTAAGTTAATTATAACTGAATTTTAAAAAGTACAACTGTTACACTCAAGACTGAAGATAGTACTTTAAGTGTATACCATTCTTCATTAACTAAACTAAGACACCAGGAAATGTGTTCCAAAGTATACCAAGACCCATCTGCCATTTTTGTCATAATTGCAAATGGCATTCAAGGATGCAGGGCCAAAGAGATAAATCTAGCAATTCCAATACTGTGATAGTGGTAAATGATAATTATCAAATAATATTTGCAAAGCACTAACTCCCAATAGTTGTGATTTTGTGATTTCCAGTAAGAGTGTGGTATTTAAAAATGATAGTGATTAGTGTAAAGTATGACAGAAACAATTTCAAAGTTAAGGATTATATAGCTGTACACAGCATCTTCTTATTTTAGATTATGTGACAAACTAAACAAATCTGTAGCTGAGGAGCACAGCTGTTTTCTTTTGCTTAAATTCATGTAAACTCTGAGAATAACATTCAGCAGCTACTTTCTAATTGTTTACTTCAGAGTCACTCTGGTCATTCATGAACGTGGGACCATTCCAATGTGGGGATGGAGGTTTCCCCACACCACCTATTCTCTAACTCTCCACAGATGCCGACTGAATGTCCTAAATTTTAACTCAATTGTAACATTATTTACCTGGAAATAGATTCCAGAGGTTAAGGGCTCTGTCCACAAGACAGCCTTTCACTTCAGATGCCAATCAAAAGTCCAGCTTGTTACCTGTACTTTGGACTCTCTGGCTCTAAATCAAAGGTTCCCCTCTCCTTGCATTTAATTAATTTGCTAGAGCTATTCACAGAATTCAGTAAAACATTTTATTTGCTAGATCACTGGTTTATTATAAAAAATATTAACAGCCAGATGGAAGAGATGCATGAGGCAAGACATGGGGAAAGTGTCCAGAACTTCCATGCTTTCAGAACACCTCTCTCCCAACATCTCCACATGTTCACCAACATGGAAACTCTCCAAACCTAGTTCTTTGAGTTCTTTATTTGGGGTTTTTTAGACTTCTTTACATAGGCATAATTGATTAAATAATTGGCCACTGAGGATTGAAGTCAGTCTCCAGCTCTTCTCCTCTCCCAGGAGGCAAGGTGGAGAGGACAGATAGAAAATTCAGACCCCCTAATTGTTATGCCCAGATCGCGATCTCCCCAAAATCCCAAGACCACCAAGGAGTCCGAGTCATGTATGCAAAAGCAAAGGGCTTTATTATGGGCTTAAGCTCAGACTCCCAGACTTCACCAGCATATGGATCTGTGCTGAGAGCCTCGAACAAGGGCAGAGTAGGGTTTTTATGGGGTTTGAGATGGGGGAGTTACAGAAGTTGTGACATGGGAGCAGTGATCCAATCATAATAATTCAACATCATTGACAGCGGGTTTGACCCTACACATTGTCTAGAGTATTCGTTACTTTTGGCGGAATCCAATTACAACATTTAGAGTACCTTTAAATTCAACCAATCACAGAGCGAGCCTAAGGTCTTGTTCAGCGACTAACAGGTTAACTTTAACATTAGGTAACAGGGTCCTATCTATAGTTTCTATCTCCAGGCCTCTCCCTTAGTAATGTGGAGGGTGGTCGTTGGACTTTCCTGATTGGGTGTTGCAAGGGTGGTTTCTCCTGCCTTGGGCAAGTTTCAGGAAAGCTGAAACTCAGGCCTTCTAGTTCAGAGGGGAAACTTAAAGCCTGTCATGGTGTCAGTTTGGTTTAGACGTTTAGACTTGTGGCCTTACATAATGACTTGGTTGGATTCATTGGCAACCAGTCCCTATCCTTAGGTGAGGTCCAATAGTCACTTTATTAAACATAAGAAAGGCTGTCAATGCTTAGTAAATTCCAAGGGTTTTAGGACCACTGTGCCAGAAGAGGGAACTAAGACCAAATATTTATTTCCTATTATTGTTAAGGAACAAAAATTCAACTGAGTGATTTAAAAGATCAAATTGACTTTATTGAATGATTCGTAGATTAAGCAGCATCCCACCTTGCAAATAGAAAGGAGTTCTGTAGAGCTACAAAAACGGAAAGATTTTTTTAAGGTATAAGGGAATTGGGAAAAAAGGTAATGATTGGCAAAGTAATCCATTGTTTTAGGCAACCTCATCCTAAAGGGAATGGAAGGGGCCTTTTAGTCATAAGCCTTTTAGTGCTGACCAAGAAACTCTATGTTGACTAGTTAAAGGTTATATTCCTAGAGGGCTGCAACTGCAGTTCGATTAGGTATTAAGCTTTGGCTTGCTGATATGGGCCCCTAGACTGACTATTTTGAGCCTGTAGCTGTCTTTTTTATGTTATAAATCACAATATCAGAGTTATCAATGTTTAAAAATTAACACTTCAAAGCAACTTCTTGAAGTCCTCAAATGTACAAAGGTTATGTAAGCCTAAATTCTTTGAACATCTACAAAATATACACATAAAGATCCCAGCTTTTTGAGTAATGGTTTTAATCAAGGTAGGTAGAATACAAAGGCAAGAGACAAGAGAGAGTAAAGAGAGACCTATTTGTTCTTTAGCATACAGATATAAACCCTACTTATTGTCCCTGCAGAGAAAGCCTCTTGATATTAATGGATTATTAAGGTTGGCTGGCAAGGTAGGGAAATGGGAGAAATGTCTTCTTTTTTTTTAATTAATTAATTTATTTCTGAGAGAGAGAGCCAGCATGAGCAGGGGAGGGTCAGAGAGAGAGAGAGGAACACAGAATCTGAAACAGGCTCCAGGCTCTGAGCCAGCTGTCATCACAGAGTCCAACGCAGGGCTCAAACCCACGAACCATGAAATCATGACTTGAGCCAAAGTCAGCCGCCCAACAGACTGAGCTACCCAGGTACCCTGAGAAATGTCTTCTAAAATATAGATAAAGTGTTCAGTTCTGCTAGCTGTACTGAGACACAACCTTACTTTTTACTGGACTATTTGAAATATAGTCTCTGAAGTTCAAGAATGAAGAATATTTGGGGGGAGTCTCCTGTGTTTTACCTCATGGTACCTTCACCCTGGAGAACATATGCCTATATTAGGAAATTGGCTCCTGTTCTGTTGTTTTTTTTTTTTTTTTTCTTTTTCAAATCCTGATTGTTGTGCTAATTATTATGTAACTTTTCCCCTAGAATTTCATATTCCCAATCTGCTTTCTTGTTAACTTACTTTTAGTATCTTGTTTAAAATGATAACAAATGGTAAATAAAATTATTTTAAAAATGATAATTTAATGAAAAGAATGTGAAATAAAGAATCTGATCTAAGGAAGCATTGGATATTATAAGGCTAAATTAAAAAAGAAAAGATTATAGGGGTGCCTGGTTGGCTCAGTCTGTTAAGCAGCCAACTTCAGCTCAGGTCATGATCTTGCAGTTAGTGGGTTCGAGCCCCGCGTTGGACTCTGTGCTGACAGCCGGCTCAGAGCCTGGTGCCTGCTTCAGATTCTGTATCTTCCTCTCTATCTGACCCTCCCCTGCTCATACTCTCTCTCTCTCTCTCTCTCTCGCAGAAATAAATAAAACATTAAAAATGTTTTTAAATAAAAAATTTTTTAAAAAGATTATAAACATTGTATTTCCTTTAGTAATTTCACTTCTAGTAGAAGTATGAGTCAACAATTCTGAAACTGTTTTATTTGTATACTACGATTAACCAATATGTAAATATGAAGATAATGAGTGTCAAGTTTCTCAATGTCAGAAAAAGAAGTTAGAAATAAAGAAGGAAGAAAAGCTAAAAGGAATCTTGTGATTTTGAACTGAAATCAGAGAAACAATATGGGCTCATGGGTTTTTTGTTGTTAATATAGATATACAGATGTGTGTATGTAAACAGGTTAGTATACATATGTATATTTTGTACCTCTAGCCCCTGAAAGGATGGAAAACAGTGATTTCTAAACACCATTGTCTAGTTAAAAGGACTAGAGTTCTTTGGAAAGCTGGTTGATTCTATAGCTGAGGCAGGGAAAATATAATATTAGAGTCTAGAGTATCTCATGGCTCAAGAAAGTAAGGAAGTGCTCAAAAAAACACAACAATGGTGACAACAAATTGTGTGTGTGTGGGGGGGTGCATACATAAATAGCCCAAGAGCTAACTGAAGGAGCTCCCAATAGACAAAGCTAGAACAACTTGAACATAAAGATCGTATTAGATCATAAACCAAGGAACAAAATACCCATGAGCCCATATTGATGTTAATAAAAAACTGAATATATAAAAGATTAAAGGAGAAGAATCAACCATTCTTCCCAGAAGAATTCCAGTTAATAAGTGTGGAAGGAATAAGGGAAATGGAAAATCACCATTCAAACACAGCAGTAATAATTGCCTTAGACAAGATTTATCACTAGATGCTAAAATGAGTGGGTGCAAGTTAAACAGGAACAAGATATTGCATTGTCTTAAAATATCCCTCTGTCTATATTTAGTAACTTTACAGTGAAGAATCAACTGTAAGTAGTGGCTGTCATCACAAAGTTAACATCAAGTAATACATAACAACATACTCCCTGTTATAATTCATTGAGAAGGGTATATTGGCTCAATCATATCCTAGTCGATAGTACAGAACTCCAATCTAATTATGAGAAAACATAAGATAAACCCAAACTGAGGGACAGGGTACAAAATAAGTGACCAGTGTTCTTCAAAAGTGCTAAAGTCAAAAATGAAAGAATGAGGTACTGTCATAGATTGGAGGAGACGACCTAATAGCTAAGTAAAATGTGGAATATTAGACTGGTTCCTGAAAGAGGGTGTTAGTGGAAAAACCAATCCTAACATAGTATCTACTTAATTTAATATCCGAGTACAAGATTAATTTCTTAGTTTTAATAATAAATCTGTGACTACATAAGATATTAACATACAGAGCATGTGTGAAGGGTTTACAGAAGTCTCTAATTTTGCAACGATTCAGGAAATCCAAAATTATCTCAAAAATAAAAATTTTCAAAAGTGTTTAAACAACAATAACTATGTTATATATGTGTGTGTATATATACATATATATATTACATGATGTATAACATGGTATTTTGTTATATATATACATAGTGAATGATTACTACAGTCAAGCTAATTAACTTATTATTCTCCTAACAGAAGTTTATTTTTGCTTTTTGTTTTTTAATATGGTGAAACTTTGGGTGTGTGGTAAGACATTTTTAAAGGATTTTTTAATTTCTGTTTTAGACAGCATATTAAAATTTAATTCAAATTTTATAGAACCATTGACAAGAATTTAGTCATAAACTTTTTTCTTTTATCGTAGCAAGAATATCTAACATAAGACCTAACTTCTTCACAAAATGTTAAGTGTACAATACCTTCTTGCTGACTGTGGGTACAATGTTGTATATCACCTATCTAGAGCTATTTAACTTCCTTGACTAAAACTTTTTGCCATTTGATTAGTAACTTTCCTTTTCCTTTCTCTACCAGCCACTGGCAACCACTATTCCACTTTTGGTTTCTATTAATTTGATATTCACTTAATTTTAGACACTTCATACAAGTAGAATCATGTGTTGTTTGTCTTTCTGTGGCTTATTTCACTTAACACAGTACCCTCAAGGTTTATGCATATTGTCACATATTGCAGAAGTTCCTTCTTTTTAAAAGCCAAATAGTATTCCATTGTACAGATATGGCACATTTCCTTTACCCAGTCACCCACTGATGGATATTTAGGTTGCTTCCACATCTTGGCTATTATGAATAGTACTTAAATAAATATAGAGGTGCTAATATGTCTTTGAGATCCTTATTTTGGGTCTTGTGTAAATACCCAGAACTGGGATTGCTGAACTATGATAGTTCTATTTTTAACTTTTTGAGGAACCTCTATACTATTTCCCATAGCAGCTGTACCAAAGTTTGGTTTTGCATTCTGTGCAAGGATTCAAATTTGTTCACAACATTGTTAACACTCACTGTCTTGTTTTTCTTTCTTCTTTCCCCTCCTCTTCCTTTTCTTCTCCTCTTCCTCCTCCTCCTTCTCCTTCTTCTTCTGATAGTAGCCCTTTTTACAGTGTGAGATGATATCTCATCATAGATTTGATTTGCATTTTCCCTGGAAATTAATAACATTTAACATTTGTTCATACAACTGTTGACCATTTGTAGTTTTCTTTGCCAAAATGTCTACTTAAGCCTTTAGTCCATCTTACTTTTTTTGTTTTTATTTTTTTAATGTTTTTTATTTATTTGTGAGAGAGAGAGACAGCATGAGCAGGGGAGGGTCAAAGAAGAGGGAGACACAGAATCTGAAACAGATTCCAGGCTCTGAGCTAGCTGTCAGCACAGAGCCCAATGCGGGGCTTGAACCCACGAACTGTGAGATCATGACCTGAGCCCAAGTTGGACACTTAACCAACTGAGCCACACAGGCGCCCCACCTTTAGTACATTTTAAAATCAGGTTATTAATTTTTTATACTACTGAGTTATAGGAGTTCACTATATATTTTGGAGATTAACTTCTCATCAAATATATGGTTTGCAGATATTTTCTCCTTTTCAGTCTGTTATTTCCTCACCTGTGAAGAAGCTTTTTAGTTTGATGTAGTTTTGCTTGTTTTTGTTTCTCTTGTTTATGATTTTAGTGTCATATCTATGAAATAATTATAAAGACCAATATCATAAAACTTTTCCTCTATGTTTGTTTCCAGGCATTGTATAGTTTTAAGTCTTATGTCTAAGTCTTTAATTTGAGTTGATTTTTGCAGATACTATAAGGATCTAATTTCATTCTTTTGCATGTGAAAAATCACAAGTTCACTTATTCTTTTATAAAATGCAGTCTATGGTTGGGTATATTCAGCCTCATCCCATGAATATATTTATATTTCAGATTCCAATGTTTTTCTGGAGAGTGTTTATAAACTTTTAAAAAATTTCTCCAATTACAAAAATAATACCATGGGATGCCTGGGTGGCCCAGTCAGTAGAACATCCTACTTCAGCTCAGGTAATGACCTCATGGTTTGTGAGTAGGAGCTCCACATTGGGCTTTTCACTGACAGTGCAGAGCCTACTTTGGATTCTCTGTCTCCTTCACTCTCTGTTCCTCCCTCATTCACATTTTCTCTCTCAAAAATAAATAAACATTAATTTTTAAAAGAATAACAATACCTTGTATGATCTATTAAAAAATAAGACAAAATGAATTGAGCCCCCAAATATTTATTTATTGGTATTTATTGAAAACCTACAACATGGATGATACTGAGGCATTTGAATGTTCTTCTGTTAATATTTGAAATATATGAGGAGGGTGTAAGTATCCGAGCCTTTACTTTTGGGCCAAGTGACTGAATGGCCACTCATTGGGGAAAGTGATCTACTGCACTGTGGATAGAGGGAAGCTAAGACTGAAGAGGCAGTAGCAATTCTGACAGGAAATGAAAATAAAAATTAAGATAATTAACATTGATAAGAGAGAATAAAATTTGGTAGAAGAGCTGTTAGAACTAACCAGGTAAGAGGCACCTGGGTGGCTCAGTCAGTCAGGGATCCAGCTTCAGCTCAGGTCATGATCTTGCAGATTGTGAGATCAAGCCCCACGTCAGGCTTTGTGCTGACAGCTAGCTCAGAGCCTGGAGCCTGTTTCAGATTCTGTTTCTCCCTCTCTCTCTGCCCCTCCCCTGCTTATGGTTTGTCTGTCTCTCTCTCTCAAAAATAAATAAACATTAGAAAAAAACTAATCAGGTAAAATGTGGAGGGAAAGGGAGAAATTGAAAATGATCTTGATATTTTGAGAGTTTTACTCTGGAGGGTTTAAAACAATGTGGTATCTGTAATGGTCATAGGATACTGGGGAGAAAGAGTAGGTTGAAAGAGTTAGAAAAAGTGAAGCTTAATAACTGATTGCAATTCAGAAATGTTCATAAGACAATTAGGAATTGGATTGTTTAATGCGGAAAAGGTCAGAACTTGCCAGAAATAGAGATTTTGTAGGGTTTGGTAAAAATATAGTGTTAAAACTCTGAAAAAGATGAGCTTATAAATAGAAAACAGAATGGAAACAAGTAAAAGTCAGAACTTTGGATATCAAAGAATTTGTTTATAACTTTGGAAGTTCTTGGGGTGCCTGGGTGGCTCAGTTGGTTGGGTGTCCAGCTTTGGCTCAGGTCATGATCTCACGGCTTGTGGTTCAAGACCCACGTCGGGCTCTGTGCTGACAGCTAACTCAGAGCCTGGAACCTGTTTCAGATTCTGTGTGTCTCTCTCTCTGACCCTCCCCTGCTCACGTTGTCTCTGTCTCTCAGAAATAAATAAAACATTAAAAAAAAACTTTGAAAGTTCTTTATTACAGTTGGATTCAAGAATTACACATGCCTTCATTTACATTTAAAAATAATCAGCTCTTTACTCTGAGGCGTGGAGAGATTTTGAGCAACTTGCTTCTCTTCCTTTACCTGCCACTTCCAAGTTTCATGGTTCCTTCATAGCTATCTAGAATTTCCCAGAGCAAAGCAAAGGAACAAAAAGAAAGATTCTGCTCCTAGAAAGTAGCTTCAGAGGGTACCTAGGTGGCTCAGTCGGTTAAGCGTCCAACTTCAGCTCAGGTCACGATCTCATGGTTCGTGGATTTGAGCCCCATGTCGGGCTCTGTGCTGACAGCTCAGAGCCTGGAGCCTGTTTCAGATTCTGTATCTTCCTCTCACTTTGACCCTCCCCTGCTCACGCTGTCTCTCTCTCTCTCTCCTAGAAATAAAATATATATATATATATATATATAATATAAATATATTATATTATATAAATATATATATATTAAAAAAAAAAAGAAAGAAAGAAAGTAGCTTAAGAAATATCCTGGAAATATAGGTGAATTGATAAGACAGACTCCCCGTGAAGCTAGTTCAACTTAAGTTCATGGTTCTTCCTGTATGTGGGCATCTTACAAGACCCAGCAAGGGGTCCCAGCAACTGGTTTCTGGTCAGGTGTTTTTGCAAATTTTACAAAAGTTATTTTAACCTCCATTAATTAGGACTGGTCTCTCTTCCTACTCAGATTTCTCCTTCCCTCATTCTTTCCCTCTTGCTAGATGATGTTGGAGAGGTGGATTTTGAATCCAGCAAAAGGCTACAGGCAATTTAAAAAAAATATTGAGTTAGAAATGCATTTAGCTTAGGATTAATGGAATTTGGGCTTAAAGTGACTTAGTCACTTTTGTATATTGTTGGTATTGTTGGTCACCCAACTTTTAGCAGAAATGTATTTCTGATCGTAGCATCATGATAATTTTTCTTTTTGCATTTCGTTTAAATTAACACAGGAACTGAAGACTGAGCTTCCATATCACTTTTCTTTTCAGACTGAAAAGTGTATTATCATGGTAAATAAGCAATAGTTGAAGTGCCACCTTTCTTTGCTTCTTTGGTAGGATAACTTCTGATAGGAAAAATAATCATAGGGGTGCCTAGGTGGCTCAGTTGTTTAAGCATCTGACTCTTAATTTCAGCTTGTGGGTTCAAGCCCCATATGGGGCTCTGCACTGGAAGTACAGAGCCTTCTTAGGATTCTCTGTCTTCTCCTCATTTTCTGTCTCTCTGCCTGTCTCTCTCTCTCATTCTTTCAAAATAAATAAATAAGCTTTTAAAAAAGAAGAAAAAGAATTTATA